>JAYRCH010000207.1:2400000-3600000 GCA_037179445.1 Phengaris alcon alcon | reverse complement strand
ACCAAAACCCCTGCGGCGGCCTACTTCGAAAAGAGGGGCTACGAGAACTCAATGAACCCCTTGTGTATCGTGCTATTGAGGCTCATGCTCGGGACAAGTCCGCACCGCAATCATGATGTTACCTAGTAGGTATGTATAACTACGTCGATATAGTACTGTTGATAACAATAAACGACAGTATTAATTCTTATTTATTGCTCGTTATGCAAATGAAAACTTCAAGGTATATATATAGAAACCACGAGGAATGTTATCCTCAAGTGACGCCATCCGAATTGAAAAACAAGAACGCGACTAAGTATTTGCAAAATCTAAACTGCAACCTGACACTACAAATGAGTTAGCTGATATCGCTTAATCTCTGCAGATTGCATAATCTATTTCTTATCACGCTACTTGAGGTAGAGAAACTTAGTTTATTGGAGACACGGACATGTACAAGACTACAGGATCTATATTAGCCAGATGTGTCGGAGATGAAAATTGTATGAAAAGACGAGATTAGCTCGCTCTTACTTTTGTATGTTAATCGTCATTTAAATTTGAAAAGGCACCTAATAAACAATATAGAACGGCAAAAAAAAAAATGCTGTAACAATTCGTTTAAAGAAAAACAATTTTCTAGACATACTGAAGAGGTGACAATTGGAGTCGAGGTTGGTAAAAGTTCGTGTGACGACAAAGCATCGTAAAATGGAGATGCAATTTGCATTAGCACGTTTTCTAATTTGTACATAAGTGTACGACGTAAATATACGAGAGTGAATGAGTGCGAGATCTATAATACGCAATCGATATTTAATTTGATTGTTTTGATTATATTTATTATGCACATTTTACTAAACATAGGCATTTCTGTTATTAATTATAACGAATTTATGTGAGTATAAAAATATAGCTACTTATGTACATTACATAGAGTAAGTTACAAATTGTCAGGCGTATGATTTCGAACTTCTAACGGCCCGTTTTAATTACCTATCTACCAATAACTATTTGTTAGAAGCGTCAAATTTGTGTCGCAAAAAAACCGGCAAATGATTGAATGACGACGTTTTTAACAAATAGATAGGTTATTGAAACCGGCCATAAGACGAGTACCTACACAACAACAGTACGAGGAACTATAAATTGTGTATCCACCGCTATCCGGTATCCAATATAATAAATCACACCGATACAAACTAGAAACGTTTCGACCCGGGCTTTCTAGATCATAATGTAACCTTAGATTTTAGAGCGGTGGTAAAGGCGACTGCACTAATAGGACGTGACATGTCTGCGCAGTTTAACTAGCATTTAACATAATTGATTTATCGTTTTATCATTCGAGTATATTGGATAGTGAAACGCGAGCGGGCAATATATCAACAATTAATGTTATTCGCATCCCAAACTGTCCGCCCCGCAGTCTAATTGGTACATAAAAGCTGCACGAATTGAACGATCTCAGAGATTGTTGATACTTTGATTGAAGCAGTAATGTTTGTTCAATTAATCTCATTAGACGGCAAATAAGATTTACTTTTTTACTTACATAGAATACATTTATCATCCAGGACCAACAATGGTCCTATTAGCAATATTTTTGTACGAGTATTACGAGTTGTCAGGAAATGTTGATCATGTTATTTTTCTGTAAATTACGTTTAATGCATATTGTCATTACTCACAATTTTATGTAATATTGTAGCCTAATTTTGGATTAAATATTTCAAAAATACACCTCGTTGATAGGTAATTAGTAAATATCTATGTACCTAATTTGAAAGAGCTCATACAAACAAGTTGCTACTTTATTTAACTAAAGGTCACCAAGACATTGAGAGATTATATCACGTATTGATCACCTGTAATTATTTTAATGTTCATAAAAAAGCTGAAACCTTAAATCAATTTAGTGGCATATGCGTTTGGCCTCAGGGCAGTCGTGGCTGTCGTAGCAGCATAAACAAAAGGCAGTCGTTTCCGACAGATGAGCTGAGCACTGACCACCCGGCGAGCCCGCCAAGCGAAACCCACAAAACCTGTCCTGGGACGCCCGTGCACGGAAATTATTAGCGAGACTGATTGTGATGACTGGATTACGCTACTGTATTATTGTCGCATGTTGGTGAGTATGTTTTTATCACCTCAACGTTGGTATATTTTCGTGGCGCTTTTATAATCGTTTCTTGTCTCGACTATACCATTTTTAACACCCGACGAAAACGGAGGGGTGTTATAATTTTGACGTGTCTGTGTGTGTGTATCTGTCCGTGGCATCGTAGCGCCCAAACGGATGAACCGATTCTAATCTCATTTTTTAAAGCTGACGCGATTTAATTTTCTTAGCTATAATTCATAATCATCAGCTCGCTCACTGCTTGACATTTTGGGGGTAACTTAAAACTGGTTAAAGTCTTAACTACTGGTCCAATTTTGATAAATGAGGTGTCATCAAGAAGGTACATTTGACAGGACAAATCTTTATACAAAAAAATGTTGGCCATCTTGGTTTTCACCATACCAGAAATGTCAGCCATCATGATTTCACCATACTTCAAATGTCAAAATGGCCGCAAAAACTCCAAAAGTGGGGCCATTAAGTGGAGACAGTTTTTGCCTCAACATTCCACGTCTATAATATATACGTCTATGGCCGCCCGGGTAACATAGGCTGTATAATTTATGTAGTCGGGTTATAGTTTTTAAAAAAAATTGTAAGTAGTTGTTTAAAGTAATTTGACATTAATATACTAGGATCCGATCCGATACTACTTGTGCCTAGTTATGATACGAGTAGAAAATTTGTGACAATACCAATTGAAGGTAATATTGAACATTAGCCCCCTTACTAATAAAAATATTTACACAATGGATAAGAAATACAAAGTTTTGCCCTTGACTGTCAAGCGACTTTTCACACGTATCAGATAAGGACAAAACATTATATTGCTTATCCACTGTTTAAATATTTTTATTAGTAAGGCGGTAGAAATATAGACAACATAGCGTACGTAATCAGAAACCTATAAGATAAATGTAACATTACATTACAATATTTTGCAACTATAAGATTGCAAGAAGGTTGTAACTTGTAACTTTCAAGTATCAAGCTATAAACATTAAATGCATTGAAACAAATAAATTCTGTATGTACCACAAATGATAACAAAGTACCTCTAATTTATTAACTTACATACCTTTGGCAACATATAATAAACAACGGCTGACTAAATATGATATGACATGTGCAGTCGGCATGACTCCAATGACCGCCATCAGAGGAGTGGTGCTGGCAGGTAAATGGAACACAATATTTATAATTTACTCCATGTAGGGAGTATCATAAATATACTCAACTCGTTACATTCATTAATAACTTAAGGCTACTTTTAAATGCTATCAAAATAGATGGTGATCTCATCGAGATCTCTCATCGAGAGAGAACTTGGGACGTGATTACGGTGCATGTGTATCGTAAATAGAGTATATTTACGATACACATGCACCGTAATCACGTCCCAAGTTTCAAGCGAAATAGAATTTTGCAATACAGTGTTCTGGTACCATGTACAATGCGCAATATCGACAAAGCTCCTGCTCGACTAGTTTCTAAACATTTTCCTTTTCACTAGGACGCCTCAAAATATTAAAACACAAAGCAAGTGACGACAACAACTGCAGACGTGGTCAAACTACGTATTCGCACGATTCAACGGCGCTGTTTAAGCGTTAAGCTATTTTCATCTTATGCCTGGTCGAGCGGCAACTTGTTCGATAGTACATTGTACCCAATACAACATGATTGTTTCTAAGTGTTTAGAAACCACAACATCAGCACTAGTGTAACTCCCCAAGAATCGTAATCAAGAAACTCTATTGAATAGAGAATACTTCAACATTTTAACTGACTCCACCATCGCATTTTATGGCAAGACCCTGAGAGATTAATTTGTTATATATTATTTTAAGTTTTAACTATATATATATATTATATTAACTATATAAAATAGTGATAAAATTGTACTTGACTGGATGATGTTATAAAATATCTATCCGTTGACTTTGCGAGTGGGTAATGTTTGTCCCTGCTATCAACTGTTTGTCAAAGTAAATAAGTGACGAAATTTCTAGAGAGGAGATGAGTATTCGTCGAAGAATTGCCTTCCGAGTTGCACAGTTGTGACTTGTGGTCAAATGGTATGTGCCAATTACAAAATGTAGATTTTGTAATTGGCACATTGGCATTGTAGACACCCGAAATTCAATGTAACTAGTAATTAATATTAAAAATTTCATTTAAATAGCCTAACCTATCCTAAAATTATTATTATTTTATGATGCCAAAACCGAGATCTTGACACAATCTGTAACTATACCAAATTTAATTAATTTATATTTATAATTACAGAAGCTAGAAGCGCGGACAGACAGACAGACAGACGGACGGACGGACAGAGCGAAACTATAAGGGTTCCTTGTGTATTACGGAACCCTAAAAAATCACGTGACTATGAACGCGCCACGATCGGTCACCATAGTTGTGACGTCATAATGTTAAAGCTGTAAAATGAAAAGTCAATAAAACTACTATATTTTTGAATTTCGAACGCCAATACTTACGATCGCCAGTTGCGATACCCTAGAGTGAAAACTAACATTATGACGTCACACGCGCGAAATATTGCGAAAAAAAAAAATGATCTTTCCATTTATCACAAAAAAATATAATTCAAAAACCCAATGAGGGGGTGTTTGATATTTTTTCTGCCGTTAAGTTCACCCAACGCACACAAAGCGTCATCTGGTGGCGGTAAGCGGTATCAAAAACGGTCTATAAGAATTTTCGATTCTTTTTCTGTCACCAGGCGGCGCTAGGTAGCCCACCCATGTCGCGTCAAAAAGCTGTCAGAAGTCACGAATTTAAAAACCCTCATTGTGTAAAACCTTTTTTATTCTTTAGTCATTATTTATCGGATAACTGACAGTGAAACCCACTAGAAAAAGATCGACTCTACCTTGGGCAATTTTTTCTGATTAATCATCATTACGTCACAGCTACTGTGTGCTAAACACTTAATGGCGAAATTAATATTTGTACCTATATTATATAGTAGAAAGTTAAACAAGTAGCAGACAGAATCAATATTTAACAAGATGAATGATGTGTAGAGAGGACTCTACAGGGTACAAGTCGTAATCGTTGTAATAAAATGCATTTCACCGTACAAAGATTTCTTCTTTTCACTATTAGCAACTAATCAAGGGACTCATTTAGTATAATCCAATATACGATTTATGGAGTTGGAACTTTCTCACGCGTGCACCAGATCCGGCGCCCGTTTATGGCCGCTACTCAGATCGTGGTCTATGATCGTTCTCTTTGAAGATATTTATGGTGCTCGTAATAAATGTAATTACTAAAATCGATTTCGTACTATGACATACGATGTCCATTCCAGTTCCGAATAATTGAAGTGGGTTAAAAATGTTTATCATCTCAATATCCGCCACATCAAAGTCGATGAGGTATCAAAATTTATTAATTTTGCTAGTCGAGAGTCGAGCCCTACTTACGTGTGACCATTTACGAATTATCTTATGATCAACTCTACATATTAATACTTATAGTAAAAAATCATAAGAAATCTGACTGTAAGTCTGTAATCGAATGTTGTAAGTTGTAAGTGAACAAACCATAAAACTAGCATTTGATAAAGCTTTTAAAACCTTGTTAGCTTTTGTGAACCTTATGAACTATAACTTTGATAAAACTGTTTAAACCTTACTAATAACTTGTGGTTTACATAACATTCATTTAAATTTTACTTTTTACATTCTTACTTTATTGATTGAAATATTCATCTACAGAAGATAACAAGCATAAGCAACGAGACTCATTAAAGTAGTTCAATTGTTCAATAAACGATACTGGAAGCGAAAGTGACACGCAGAGGAAAGCGTCTGAAAAGGCTTCAAACGTGGGGCGCCCCGCCCGCCCGTGTGCGCGTACGCACGAGCGTGCGGGGCGCAGCGGGCGCGCACGCCAGACCGCTCGCGGATGCTGCGGCGTACGCGCGTCGCGCCGCCCCCGTGCCCACCGCGGACATGCGATACATCGCACCAGTGAAATGACTACCAGTGTATGTTCTGTGACAGTGACTGCGAGTAGATAGAGTAACTGCGTCTACGCTCCCCGACCTAACCCTAAGTGAGTACTTTATCAAACCGCTACTTAAGATAATATAATTTACAGCTTTATCACGAGAATGGTCACTTTTGCAATATAAAATGAAAATTGATTTCATTTATATGCTTAGCAATATAAAATTTCATCTTATACAATATTTTTGCTGTAGACAAAATTTAGAGCTGTCTATTTGTAATAAATTATAGAACAAATAGATATTACGTACGCAAATAAATTTCAATTCTGTTTGCAGACTGTTTAAAAATAAATTGAAGATAGTTCGTTTTTGTACCGAAATTGCGATACTTTATATTTTACAGTTTTTTAAGAGGATGCGCGTAACAGAACCCGGCTCTCTTATTATAAAGTGTCAATAAATTACTGTAAAATTTTCACATTTTTTTCTTTCAAATAAAAGTAGCCCCGACAGTATTTTCGCTAAGCACATGTACATTTAATTCTCGTAGTTTAATTCTAATAAGCCATAGGTCAACAAAAACCTAAGTGTTTAAACTAGTATAGGTATAGTCCAGTTAGGTCACAGAACTTTGCGCTGAATATTTCAACTATATATTGCCTAAAGTTTTAAAATTGATACTTTGCATACAACGAACTTTGTTACGATTCTTGATTTCAAATAAAAGTTTTATAACTACTAAAACACGTTTCACCTGCTTTCGTTAACAAATTATATAAACAACTAAAACACAACTAAAGCGACAGGTATTACTTAACCTTGATGCGCTTTTTACATAAAGAAATAATAATAATATACATCTTTTTTTTACCCGACTACGGCGAAGCCAAAAGGAACGGTAATGATCTTTTCTATGTATGTATGTATGTTTGTTCCACCGTAGCGCCTAAACTACTGGCCCGATTTTTAATAAATGAGGTGTCAATAGATTCCTAATGATGCCTCCGGGTAACATAGGCTATATAATTTACGTAGTCGAGTTATAGTTTTGAATAAAAAATCTAAATGGCCAAAAAATACATCAAAACACACGTAAAAACATTAAGGAAAACAGCAAAAAGTAGGTAATAGCCGAGGTCACGACGTTGGCCGACGATGCGTCGGTCGCTTTGCATTGCACACCTAATTTTACTTTTTAGAGTAAACTCCAGTCGTGCGTCGGAGCTGACACACACACACACACTTTTTTTATATTCTGTTTTTAGTATTTGTTGTTATAGCGGCAACAGATATACATCATCTGAGAAAACTTCAACTGTCTAACTATCACGGTTCATGAGATACAGCCTGGTGACAGACGGACGGACAGACAGACGGACGGACGGCGGAGTCTTAGTAATAGGGTCCCGTTTTACCCTTCGGGTACGGAACTCTAAAAAGTCTATATTACGTACTAAAATCCTTTAACAAAAATAAAAAAATTTTCTTTATTTTCGACTTTTTGACTTTGACATGACGTATTTTTAAAAATGTTTGTCTTTTTAGTGATTTTTTTATGTATTTTAACCGTCAATGAGTCAAATATTATTTTTAAGGAATAAATAGGGACAAACAAAGCGAGAATTTTTCATTATGAGACATGAAACAGAATTTTCTTTTAAGAAAAATGCACATTTTTCTTAAAAACAGGTGATTTTCTTAAAAAAATGTATGATACAATGCGTACAAATATTCTAAATAACTTCCTTATCTCATTAGCTTTCCAAAAAGGTGCAAATGTCTACATAAAAATATGACGTTGTAGTAAACATATTAGAAGTAAAATGAAATAATGTCTAAATCGATTTATTTGCGATAAGGTTAAAATAAAAGGAAAAGACTACGGGCCTGTATCAGAAACAGAGGTTCACATTTTGAACAAGACCTAAAGTAGAATATTTATTATTAAATTTAATTAAACATTGATGTTTGTTAAACACAATAAACGTAATTAAATTCAAGTTTTTCCTTTTATTTTAACCTTATCGCAAATAAATCGATTTAGACATTATTTCATTTTACTTCTAATATGTTTACTACAACGTCATATTTTTATGTAGACATTTGCACCTTTTTGGAAAGCTAATGAGATAAGGAAGTTATTTAGAATATTTGTACGCATTGTATCATACATTTTTTTAAGAAAATCACCTGTTTTTAAGAAAAATGTGCATTTTTCTTAAAAGAAAATTCTGTTTCATGTCTCATAATGAAAAATTCTCGCTTAGTTTGTCCCTATTTATTCCTTAAAAATAATATTTGACTCATTGACGGTTAAAATACATAAAAAATCACTAAAAAGACAAACATTTTTAAAAATACGTCATGTCAAAGTCAAAAAGTCGAAAATAAAGAAAAAAAATTTGAAATTTCAATAACTTTGTAAATATCAACTTTCGGTTAAGGGATGCCATGAAAAATATTACTGTAAATGAGGTCTACTTTCTGTCTTTCAAAGGAATGTATCGAATTTCAGGTCATCCTGTATACAAACATTTAGTTAATAATAGATCTAAAGGTAAGTTAATAAGATACATATTTAGTTGGATACCGGAGCGCGGATTCCAGTTTGGTGTGCGGTGTATAGTTTACATAGTTACCTAAACTATTTATTAATCTGTGGTATAGTGTATGTGTGCGGTGTTTAGTTTATATAGTTACCTAATCTATTTATTAATCTGTGGTATAGTGTATGTGTGCGGTGTATAGTTACATAGTTACCTAAACTATTTATTAATCTGTGGTATAGTGTATGTGTGCGGTGTATAGTTTACATAGTTACCTAAACTATTTATTAATCTGTGGTATAGTGTATGTGTGCGGTGTATAGTTTATATAGTTACCTAAACTATTTATTAATCTGTGGTATAGTGTATGTGTGCGGTGTATAGTTTACATAGTTACCTAAACTATTTATTAATCTGTGGAATAGTGTATGTGTGCGGTGTATAGTTTATATAGTTACCTAATCTATTTATTAATCTGTGGTATAGTGTATGTGTGCGGTGTATAGTTACATAGTTACCTAAACTATTTATTAATCTGTGGTATAGTGTATGTGTGCGGTGTAGTATGTGGTGTGTAGTATATGTGTCTGTTTAGAACTTGTTTGATTGTTTGGTATTATTTACTTTGCTATTTATCATTTAAATGTCCATTGTTCGCAAGGAATAACTACAACAGTAAAATTGAAATGAACCTCGTCTCCTAACAGCTAAGTCCCAGCATAGAACGTCATATAACTACAAATGCAAATAAATTATAAACCACAGTTATATCTTTCTTATCTGTGGGTTATAGTCTGTTTTAATTCTAGTACGAAACATAAAAAAGTAAAGTTTACTCTTTAGATGCAAGGTTTATTTATTTGTTTGGAGCAATATTTAATGAATGACGAACTTGACTAAAATTTAAGTAGGTACCTGGGTAACCGAGCATTTCTCGAGTTTTCAATTTCTTTTAAATGTAAAAGAATCACAATAAAAATATCCGACCGGGGCGCGGGGTTCGCGGGAACAAAGCAAAAATTATACATAGGTACGTCAAATTCAAACCAAACTGCCAATCGGACCGACATAACGTTGAAATTATTGATGTATTTTGGCACGACGAATGAAAAAACATATATATATATATATATATAGCTTAAAAATGCGCAGTTTCCTAGAGATAAAACCTAGCTAGATCGATTTTTCTCCCCCAAAACTCCCCGCAAATTACTTAATTTCATTGTAATCTTGTACCCGGTTTCGAAAAACCGATTATATATATATATATATATATATATATATATATATATATATATATATATATATATATATATATATATATATATATATATATATATATATATATATATATATATATATATATATATATACACAAGATTGTCTCGTTTAAAGTATAAGATTGAGTATTATGAAATGTAAAGTTGATAAAATCGCTCGAATAAAAACGTCTCAATTCTTCTGCTAACTCTACCATGCTCTACAAATAAACAATACATACTTTTTAAGTTATTTTCTTAGTGTTTTGTTTTGTCCTTGTAAATGTTTTTATTTGGTCTCAAGTTACGGACTTAGTCCACCTGTGCGTTCATATGCGGCATCAAGCCTCTGCGAAAATACTGCGGTAGTGAAACATCTGCGAAACGTTTGTACACTGCAGTTTTTTCGCAAAGAAATGTCATTGTAATTTTCAGAGACTACGGTTGCAGACGTCATTTCAGAATGTCATCCTAGTCATTACGTTATGTGTAGAGTGTGTCGCTGACGATTCGCGTGCGGACGCCTTGAGATGCGAAACACCATAAGCGGAAGGCTTTCGTCTATGCAAGTCAAGGAAAGAACCATTTAATCTATCTTAGTGCGAAACTCTGCCATACTACTAACAGACTTTTCTCGTAGTTTAGCTGACGCATACGAACGCGTAGGTGCAGTAAGGGTATTATTGGTGCAAATTTTATTTTAAGATAGATGCACATATCCTGCCAACATTGTCACAAAGATTTGCACAGGCACCAAGAATTCTTGACACTTACGGCGTTTGAACCGTAATTTACCGTGTGTGCCGAGAATTTACGACTCAAAAACAGAATAATAACAGGCATCATTAAAATCATACGGCACATAAATTGATACGTTCGCGTCGGAGGATTAATATTTTGACCGCGTTTGACAAATAGATCAGTGGATGAATATAGATTGTGACCTGCGCCTTCGATCCCACACACACTAGGCATATCGCAAATCAATTGTGTATGATCATCATTGAACATTCTGTGCCAAATTGCAGACTTCATATACATTAGATGGGTAGAAAACCCACATACAATTAGTGCCATGCATTGTCTTGATCAGAGAAGAAAGGGCTGTACTCTTCACATGAGATTCATCACAATAACAGTAGGTGCAAGCTATCTCATGTGTTTAACAAAACGCATCTCTATGCTAGCTATCTAGAAAATCCACAACAACAGAATATACTACTAAACATAAAAACTCTACATTTGAAACTAAAAATATTAGATCATTCTTAAATATAATAACAGAGGAAAACAATGAATATTGTGATTGACGTGGTGTGAAGCGTCCATACTTATATTATTGTGACGTTTCCCCACATCTACTAGTAATAACTAATTAGAAGTAACGCGACATTATGGTTTATAACTGTACCGGCAGGTATAAGTTATAAACTCAACAAGGCGGGTGTTAGTAGTAGCGTTATAATAACAAGTTAAGTACCGTATCATTAACCTCTACATTTAATTAAGAAAACAGATTTTCATCTAAACTATAAAACTTTAAAGCCTTATGCAACTATTTACTGCAGAAAATCGTACAATTAGGTAATGTACATGTTTGCCTTAAACTAAACTACGAAGCCTGTACCTAGCTAGCTATAGCATAAAAAATATAAATTCGTAATTATCAGGCGAATACTGAAACCCGACTTAATATTAGGCGCTACCTAAGTGACAGGCTGTCACTCTCATTACTAAGCGGAATGACAAGGACATCGTGTGAAGAGCCACTGAATGTACGTAGTTTCAGTATTTGGCTGTATGTTGTATAAATTAAAATCGGACGACTAGAAAATTACTAGAAACGAAGTGTAATGTATCTATTGTTTCGTTTCAAACGTAGAGCTCGTGACTCAATCACTGCACTCTGTGGGCATGTCTTTCTCCCAGTTGACACAAGACAATCCGTTGGCAGATAAAATGTGGAGGTGAAAAGGTCTCAAGTGTAAAACAATTAGGCGCTGCGCCTGCGTCGGTTTTCTTAGATTATGTATTTTGGTAAGTGTTAATTGTACAATTACTAAAATACATATTAAATATAAAATACATATTATCTATCTACTATTTAGTTATCATATAGTGTCATGCAGTTAAAAATGTAGTAAACAAGTAAAACGTTAAACATCTAGTTTTATATATTACATGCATCTCAAAAAGAAAACTTTAAGGACGCCTATAAAAAGTGAACAATTTTTATTGCAAATGTATCTGTGTTCCCGGAGCACGTCCGACGGTTGAAGAAATTGCATTCATAATCAATTACATTCCAGCCTTGCACCCGTTTTGCTTCCCATAAACGTTTTACATAGCACGGCTCAACGCATAATCGCATTACTGTAAGTGTATGCCAGCTCTGTTTATTACCCGGAACGATTGTAATTCGGTTTTGTCCTTCACATGCAAGGAAGACGTAATAATCGAGTAATTTTCGTAAGAAAATAATTAGGATTATGTAAGCGTATAACAATACGAGATATTTAATTTGGAGGGTACTATACATCTTGCCGGTGTCTTGCCGCCTGCAAGGCCGTAGATAAATATTATGAATACATAATAATTATCTTATTACAAAAATTGAAATCAACGAGTCGCGCGCCTATTCACAATCGTCTCAGAAACGTTATGCGACTCGGATTCGATAAGTTCCCGTCTATTGTGAGCCGTGCGCGCAGCTTCGAATTCGAACTGAAAACTTTTCGAAACTATTGTTAACAGCCGGTAGGGACTGTTTATTAGTTTCAGAGGTATGCACGACAACGTAGTGTACACACTTAAGTGTTGGGCTACCGCGTGCCACAAGTGCGTTCTATTTGTCCGCAACATACAATGCTCCCGAGTCCCGACACGTCGTCTGGACAGATAATGTCCCGACAAAAAACAACACTTTTGGGAAGGTATCTAAACAAATACTGAGCTACTGATACGGTGTTTACTCATTCATGTTCAAAGTGGTTGTGTGTTACATTAACATATTTTAATATATAAGGCAACTCCAAAAGTTGAGGGTTTTCTTCAGAATTTTCAGTATTCCAACATCGTAAAACATGTATAACTGGTAAGTTGACACTATGATTTTCCGGCAAAATACCTTCTCGAAACTTATTTATCTAATGGGCATATATCACACATATTATTATGGTCTGTCATTATTCGTGTGAACAAGAAACATTGTTATCTTAACCTCCTTCGTGTAAACGTAAATCAATTGCAAGGTGAGGAGAAAGTGTTATTACGTAACAGCTGCGTTTGGAAAAACTAACAACAACACAAAAATGTTTTGAAAATTCCAAACATGTTACAATAGATCAAAACATTACTGATCAGAAAGCATTATGATATTATGTAAATTATTGGCTATTCCAATCAAATATATCACCATTAATGTTATTATGTTTGGCATTTATATATAAAGCATGAGTTTTATCAGTTATGTTTTATTTAGCTATCCTATAAGCAAAATTTATCCATTATTTTTATGTCGAACAAAATAATTTATTGCTAAATTACTATGACATACAATCTGATTAATTTATAATTTTTTTGTGACTGTAAAAATATAGAGCCTATATACATACATACTTAAGACACTTCCTTGTAAAAAAGGAATTAATATTGATATAATGATGCCTGTACAGTTTGTAATCATTATCACTGTGAATTATTAACTTAAGCTGTTGGCAGTTATTATATGTTAAAACATAAACATGTCAGTAATGTTAAGAAATCAAACGAATTTAATTTTAAATCATGTAAATTATATTATTTATAGATTAGGTCCAATTGAATGACTGTAAAATTAAATGGAGCAAGGTCTATTAAAATATAAATATGCTAACTTGTATTTTGCAGAAAGTACCTACTGTGAATTTTTATTACAGCTGTCTCAACAATCAACAGTCATTGAAGATGACTAATGTTAACGTATTAACGTATACCGTATACTAACAAAGAAAAAAAAAGTTAATGTTTGAATGTGTGTTCTTAGTGATAATATGCTTACGTTTTTGTATTTAAAGGAATCCTGTAGGTAATTGATTTTAACAACAAATGCAAAACCGCTATTAATTAACAAGTAGATACCGTATGCACTCTTTAACCATATACATAGTAACACACAGCAATAAACTAGACATTTTTAGCATCGCAAATATTAACACAACCCAAGTGCTTCTTGTGAATCATAACTTGTGGCGCATATCTTTGCCGAATCTAATTTACGGGCGCGGCCGAATTTGCACTTAAACGATACAAAATCATATGCGTAAATTGTTGGGACATTATTTATTTAATACATACTTATGTAAATAAGGCAATTTACATGTAGAGTAATAAAACTAGTTTACGAACCACATATTAAAAGTAATAACTAGACAGACTTATGGAAATTGTAACAACGCGACGCGAAAATTGCACCGACATAATGAGAAGTGGCTTAGGCAGACAAATTGGATTTAATACACTCTCTGGAAACGATTTCAGCACCTTTAGTTATGGGCTAGTTAGCCTTACAAGTTACACACTTGTTCACCGCATAGTCCGCTTGTTTAAACAATTACATAGCACGGATAAACTTAAACGCCGCAATTCTTGAAGATGGACATTAGAATTCTGTTTTTTGACTAACAAATCAAGGAAGTAAAAGTGACCTGTATCTACTTAAACATAATATGGTTATTTAATAGATAATAATTAAAGCATTCACAAGTATGTCTTTGTTCAACGCCATTGTTTCATAAAGCCCAGAAACGGTACACACTTAAACGTATTCACTTTTATCTTTGAGGCCTGTTGTTTTAAAAGGTGCATAACAAAGGTGGTACATTAAAAAAGACATTGAACCTGACAAATGCTGACCCTCAAGAGTCAAGACACGTCAGACAAAACACGAGTGATTCAGCTGACGCTAAATTCCTGTGGTTAAAATTTACCGTGTCATTGTACAAGCCAAGCGACACACCCTACATTAGCTATTGTAATTTGCAAAATAATGCCAGCAGTAATGTCACTCCATAACCCAATAATACTAGAGACAGCGCTGTGTATAGATGAAGGAAAAAAGATGAGGATACACGCAGTAAAGCTAGCATAAAAAATGAGCATTTCCGAACACAAAATGCATGTACCTATAAAATCTAAAACCGATACCAACCATCTCAATTTTATTAAAGACTTAAAAATATTATGGAAAGTTTCAGGATAGTCGTAATTCATGTCAGTCTCAATCTAACAAAACATGTTGAATTATTTTAATATTTAGAACAGGAAGATGTTTTTACTTTTAAGAGCATGCCGTAAAAGCTCAAGGGGCTATTTTTTAACTTTCTTGTTATGCAACTACGCTATTTCATACGAGGGCTGATACATTATGCAATTATATTTGATATGCGATAACTAAACTGGGCAATTTTATTTTGTTTCTTCATAGTGACGACACAGGGATACATAGGTAACTTCTACATACAAAGGTAGGTTGTGTAAGGAGACTTTATCTCCAGTCTTTCTCAATTGAGCATCATACAGATTTTAATCCATGATTACACACATCATCACATAAACTACAAAATCACTCTTAATGTGACCTCTGAAATAGTTTGCTTGAATAGTTACTCACCTGGAAAATATTAAGTAATTATTTAGACATCATTCTAAATTCTGACCATGATATTATCATACAAAAAGTGCGTGGCAATCACGCGCACGTCATTATACTTGGGTGGGTACACGGAGGTTTAACGTATTTATGAAATAATTATGTTACGTGATAAGTAACAAATACGATCAACAAAAGAACTTGACGCCAGACAAGCCATTGGAAATAAGGTGAAGTCACGCAAGTGAACAATTCCTAAAGGTGAGGCAGGAGTTAAGATAAGGATTAACCTATACTTTTGTAGATGTATACTATTTTAAGCATTGACTAGCGTCCAAATAACAGCAATCTCAGGTCATGCACTCTGTACTGTCCAATGACAATAATAAATTTATTTCCTGAAAATATTTCAACGAATTAAATAGGAGACAATCATGAACGGTTCACTTGTAAGGACTAAAAATATAACATGCTCAGGTTAAAAATGTATGTGTCAATGATGGGTAATAAATAATTACATTTACCAAGAACATCAATCAAAAAGGCAAAATTTAAGACCGTATTTCGATGATAAGTTATGACACGGAATCACAAAAATCCATGGTTATCCTCCCTTTTTGTTAGCATTCAATTGACGGAGCGACCGAATATTTTAAAAGCTTACAATCCATTAGACTTTGTTTTAGTATGATGCTGTAAATGTCGGATTAGTAAAAACAAAAAAGGGTGGCGCTTTTAAAATTCATAAGAGCTTCAGAGTCGAAAATATCATTGGAATCTAAAAGGTACGCGTTCTTAGAATTCCTTGCTTGGAATATTTATTATCCGCTAAGTCAATGTTAATTCATATATTTTTTGCTCGAATACTTAATACCTACAATATTTTCACTTGAATTAGAAGGATAACATACATTAATAAATATAAATTCGCTGTAAAATATTTTAAATAGCACGTGATTATGTAAAATATTTATGTAACTTGAAGCTTAAGGTGGACCTTAATTATAAAAGGTTATTTAAACAGTAGCTTAATGGCCGGTTCCAATAACCTATATACCAATAAATATTTGTTAAAAACGTCGTCGTCGTGACGACATTTTTTATTTTCCGGTATTTTGCGATACAAATTTGACTTTTCTAACAAATAGCTATCGGTAAATAGGTTATTGAACGGGCCGTATAAGAAGTAACTTTTGTAAATTCCTCTATCTCTAGTAAAAATTAAAAAGTTTTCATCCATCTTCAATGCGTAGGTATCATTAAAAGTTTTTTAAGATTTAATTTTCAACAGGTTAAGATTAAACGCGCGCGATTAAACGAGTTAAACGACAGATTTTCACTGTAACTGGTATTGGTTAAAATAGTTGTACCAAAAGGTCAATATATCTTTGGCACTACAGAGTGGCCCCTGGTCAGTCGGCAATCAGCCGCCGCCGCGCAGTCTGCCGTATTCGTTTAACCCACTTACGCCCTATGCACTTAACATTACAATTAGCTTACGTTTTCCTACTTAACTATTTGCGTTTTAATAGCGAATGCCTACGTAATTGAAAAGTTCCTAGAAAACACTTGTGCATTGCTCAACTACCATTTCGCTTATTTATATTGGTTACATTGAAACAAAATACATTTGTATTTTGTAAAAGGAGGACGACACGACCTAAGGCAAGTTGATAAGGCTATAGAAACATTCCTATCTCACTCGCGGAGATATCAGCAAGGTTTATTGCAGCTATTACAAGTGCAAACAGCTCGACGCGTCACAGAAAACACGCAACGTAATGCCTCTTTGGTGGCACTAAATAAATCGTATTAATCCTGCTAATATAAATGCAAAGTTTGTGGATAATCCATGGATAATGCGTTAGTATTTCACGTGTTCAGTGGTTGGGCCATTGAAAGAATTTATATCCCGGTACCGAAAAATAGTAATTTATATCCCGGATAATATACTGAAAATAGGCTACTTTCTATTTCAAAATATGGTTCCCGCGGGCTAGACAGGTCTTCTATACCAGATAAACGAAATTTTCAAAATATGTTTCCAGTAGCAGCTTTATTAAAAATGTAGTTTGGATTGCATAGGTCTTAGACTTTTTGGTGGGATGTAGGTTGGAGATATGCTTTAAGCTTTATTCCTATTGGTATAAATTGGCAACAGTGAGTCATGTTAGCAGTTTGCTAAAGCACAATCAGCTTCTCGGCGGGCGGCGACATTCCACGAAACATGCTGCAGGTAACAGACTCGCCGTATCTTACTATGGAAATTACTTTTATATCCGACTAGCTTTTGCCCGCGTCCCCGCTCGCGTAAATACAGTATCCCACGGGAACACTGTACTTTTTTAGGATAAAAAGTAGCCTATGTCTTAATCCAGAGCTTAAACTACTACTATACTAAATTGCATCATCCGTTCAGTAGCTTTTGTGTGAAAGAGTAACATCCATCCTCATGAACTTTCAAATTTATGATAGTGGTACCTGTGGTAGGACTTGCGTTACTAGGCAAGTAGATACTAGTTACTGCAAGGGACTTGAAGCGAAAAACACTGGCTGGTAAGAAATTTAAAAGACACGAGATATAGGTATCTCTTAAAGAACGTGTCGAAAATCTTTATAATTTAAAGAAATCGAATCATCGAGAATCTAAAACGTAAAATTAATCACGATTGAACCGTAAAAGTAAGCAACATAAATATCGGTTGAATATCGTAAAACATATTGAAGACGAGATTTGAATTGCAATCAACATTATCCATGAATAATTTAATTGTAAGTTAATAGCATATGTATATTAATAAAACTAATTCGTACAGAGTTTCACTCGATCGAATCATATTAATCGATAACTTTAGTTATGAACCTTTGTGCATTAGGATGGGGATATAATATTTTTATGGGTGGCTTTTAACTTCGTCTTACTGACCTCGACCAGCCAGCATTATTGCTATTAGAGGTTTAATAGGAAAGCTTTTAATGCTATTAAGCTACAGTTATTGTAATACGGCGTGATAAAAACATCATTTTTATGAAATCGGCCACATTACTATAATATCTCCGACCTCCAGATGTGAATGTGGGACGGATAGGACAGATTATCAATCTGATACTGCGTAGGTTATAGTATTTAGTAATAAATGAACGTCAAATAGAAAATATTAATCATATTAATTTGAGTGTTTAGGTTTGTATACAAAACTGTTATTAGTGAGTAGAGACATCACATTAGTCAATGAGTTGAGTAGGCGGGAGTGTCACTACAAAAGTCAAATGATGGTTTTGTCTGCTTTCGGGGCTCACCGTTCTATTAACAATTTTATGTGTCATAGCGGCAGCGGCAAACGATAAAACAATGATTATCAGGGCATGTAGACTTTAATGTTCTTAAAGCTTTGCCAAATTACAAATAAACAATATACAATCTTCCCACAGGTACAAAAAACACTTTCTATATATAAAATTAAATATTGTAGCCATGATCACATATTACTAAATAGTTGCTATGTAACCATGACGTTAATGAGGAATGAGGAATTATTTGCCTCGTAATCCGAAGAAGCAACTACATTTTACACTACATACCTTTAAAAAGTTTTGTTTCAAGCTTAAGTGGCACAATCTGTTATGGATTGTCTGTAGCATCCGGATTGACCGACTTTGAAGTGATTTAGAGACCTCGTGTCCATTGTCAAAAACAATATCACTGAAAAAACCCCGCGTCCAACGCGAGAATAGTATGTGGTAATTTGTTTTACTACACGTAGTTTCGACGTAAAAGCTTTAGAACAAACAAACAAAATACTCAATTTCACATTTCATACTGACAGACGCTCGTAAAGTATTACAAAGTAAATTAATTTTTATACTCCCACCAATTAAGGACTTTCGACTACAAAGCTTTTTATCGTCCATTCAGACATTTTAATTTAAAAACGGTAGCCACATGACTCAGCGAAATAGACGCGATTAATTTTCTCCCGTACAAAGTGTCTTCGTCCTTCGAAATAAATTGATTTGAAATGTGGGAACAGTGCAACCATGTAGACAAAGGAGTAATCTCCTGTAGAGTGGAAGCTTAGAAATAAACGTGATCTCACCAGGAAGCAGAATACAATAGGACGAGGGAAGAACGCGGAGGGCAACGACTGAATGAAAACAACTATCTGTTTTAGAAAGACTTTAAATAATCTCATTAGGAATAAAGTTTTATTTCCTGTTCGATGTCTCTGAAATGTTTATTTTTACACACAAACCTTTCAAATTATTATATGTGACGTTAATTCAACGTAACACAACACCGTGGCGTATTCTAAGCATATGTGACAGCCTATTAACCTTTACATGTATAAATGCACCACACAATGCACATAAAAGCTTTTGAAACAAATATTGTTTACCATACAAGTATACAATATGATAAAATGTTATATGAATAATCAATATACCTTTTAATCTATAATTTCAACATTTGATATGCAGAAAGGTGTTCACGACGTCAACAATGCAAAACTGGCAGTTCAGAGATTAGGTTTAAGTCCAATAATACTTTTGTCACGTGACATTACTCATTAGCAATTTGAATATAGACTAGTGCAGCAGTTTAATTACAGTCTAATAGAACAAAAAGTACACTCTTGGCCCAGCTCCAGCTCCACTGAACTTTGACAAGTTGCTGCTACATATCGCTATTAGATATACCGCATCCCACACTTACCAGACTAGACGATTCAATAATTTATTATACATATATACTTAATGTCAATTAATTTATATTTTTCAAAACACTCACTTTTAAAGAATTTTCTAAATAATTAAAAATAATATAAGTAAATAGAAGACTAGAAAGTAGAGACATTTAGATTATTATTAAGCTGACGTCGCGATGTCTTTGTTTCATAAGGTTGTAACGTCGTAATAATGATAAAATCGTTCGATCATACTTTTAGTATCTTTAACAACAATTAATATTCACTATGCCCATGCGAATTCATTTAACATTGATGCATTATGCGTGAAGTAAACTTGTCCTTGTATCGACAACAGGTACAGGCGTTGCAAGTTTCATATTAAGGTCATCGCACTCCAAATGTGCATTCCTTTTCCTTTCAATTGTTAATACTCAAAATCAAAATTTAAGAGTTTATGATGATGAGGCAACGCATTAAAATTCCTTATAAGGAAGTAAAGGAGATAAAGCTGAAATAGCGGCAAATTTTAACGAAATAAAACAAAATATTGTCGAATCTAGAATCTTTGCGCAACGCAAGTTTTAATTCAAGTACCTACACTTCTTATCAAATTAGGACGCATTCCCCGAGACTTAGCATGACGAAACGAAGCATCTATTAATATGAGGCTGTCATATGCAATCATTAAAATACTTTTGCATGAATGAATGTCGCTAACATGTCGCAAAGCGTATCTTCCAGTTTCAAAATATGATTGAGTGATAAGATGAAATATTGAAAAGCATTGCCCAACGTTTATTACATATACTAAACAAACACCAACATTAAAACGGTCATGAGTATAAATATGCACCATGCATTAACAGAATATGTTATTAAAATGATATACACCATGCAATCGAATCGACGCCTAATGGTGTGTTCAATTAATTACCAGAGAAAAAGTCTCACAATAATATGAAAAGGGTTTCGTAACCCTATACGAGCACGCGAGCGGACGTCACAGGACTGATGAAAGGTCGACCTCGTGCGCGTGGGTTCGATCCGACAATTATATTAATCCACGGGGTCCATGAACTGAGAGGGAATGCAAATAAATAGACTGTCATAAGCAGGATGAAAGAGCACACCTGCCGATAATGCGGGAATAAACAATGGAGTCCACACGCGCCTCGAATAATGGACCGGATCAGGACGCGATCAGATTGGCCTTCCGGAACCACCCATTGATCTCGAGACAGCAGTTGTAAATCCCAACACACCTTTGAACAACTTGTAAACGAATTTCTTTTTCAACTTTCCAACTTCCAAGTAAACTATATAAACAATGAAACACAAAAGGTAGTACAAGTCGAAAAACAAGAAAACAATGCTGCTAACGTATACTCTATACAGTTTGCGTGGTCGCTACTTCGTAACGCGTTTATGAATGGACAAGCTTAATGTAGCTTAAGAATAAACAGAAGTTTTCTTGAATGTCGAGACTTGAGATTGCAGACACTGTGAATATGATCATCAATCATGTGTCACGAATCATTACTCCGCGTTTGATGAGACGGAGATTCTTGGGAAACGTCGTTCAAGTTCATGAGTTTTAACCCTAAAGTGGGCGCACTATGAGCATTTTGCCGCCCGCGCTAAAAAAAAAATTAATAATGCGTAAAACAATTGCCCTTTAGGCTTGCGTTTTTAGTACCATTTTCGTTCGCAACGCGTACCGAAAGGCTGGACGCCATCAGTGCGCGGGGTGCTGCTTGAGGAGGAGGTTCTTATCAGATGTCCCCTAGACGTACCTTATCAGATGTCGCCAGGCTGCAAATTGCTCACTGCGCGCCCACTCACGTGAGTAAAAATTGTGTCATTTAATTTTTGCGAAGTTGAAATTTAGACTATATTTTATGGTGCATTTATTGTGAAAACTAAAAATGCTTTATTTACAGGATTTGTAGGAATAGTATCAATTGATAATAACAAATATGAATAACATTTGATTTAATTTTCTGAACACCAAAGATCGGCCGAAACCGACTTGTTTGGATTTGGCGAGAAGAAAGTTTTGCTGTCTTGTGTTCCAAACAAGAAGCAAAAAGAAGTATTACTGTTGTCAATTTTGCATGACGATGATAAAATTAATGAAAACACCGGACTTGCTGAAAAGCCTGAAATTATCAACATTTTATAATGAAACCAAAGGTGGTGTTGACGTCGTAGACCAAATGAAGGATGAATATTATGTTGCCTACATTTCCCCGCCCTATCAATTTTAAATCTGCTCTATGTTTTGTAAATACTCCTTTTATTGAAATTTTGTGTACATATATTGTTACTAACAAAATAAAATTGTAAGGTGTGTGGTATTAACCCTAAATGTTTGTGCTTGTTCTAGGTTAGAGATCTTTCAACAGACTTCCTTCAGTTCACCGTACCCTTGTTTTTTCATAAAAACTACTCTTAAGGCAGAGTCTCCGCCATCACACTCTGACATTGGCGACTCACTAAGGAGCCGTTTTTAAAAGAAGAAGAAAAAGAATATTCTGTTGAAAGAATGACTCGCAGATGGCCATATGGTGGTTTTTTTCAATGTTTAATTTTGATAATTGATACTGAACACTTGATACTACGCCGACAGTATTTGAAATATATTTCCATGCTATTCAAACAATATAATATGACCACAAGGTCTTTTGTTGATACATTAAATATTCCTTATATATTTGAGGAACCAAATTGCACGCTTTGTACATATAGAAAAAGCATCATCTTCAATGAACGAGGGCAAATGCATGAATGTTATGTTCAAAAAAGCAAAATAGGCGCACCGAAGAAGGGTGTTACAGCTGATGCTCAAAGTTACTGTGAAATGAACATTGCACATACCTTTGTGAAGACTGTTTGGATAAAGCATATACTGTAGATTTCTAAACATATAATTTTTATATTTTTTTTTACATTTTTTTCAGTATTATACATTGTTTTATAGGATAAGTTAAAAAAGTCTACTAGAATATTACTTTTTTTTTTCAATCTTTTATAAACAAAAGTTCATAAAACATAGTTTAATAAATATGTTGATTAATCTATACTTATTTGCCTATTATTTACATCCTGATTCAATTGCTGCCCCAAATAAATTAATTCAATTGTTGTATTCCTACTTAAAATGGTCAGTGAATAGGGGCGGCAAAATGCTCTTCACGCGCCCACTGACGTTTCGCGGAAAGACGCGCCCACTCTAGGGTTAAACTCGGTGTGACCAGCGTCATCAGAATTATTAATTTTGGTTATATACTTTTCTGGTATCGTGATAAACTAAAGAAAATTAGAATCCATGATTCTATAAGCATAACCAATGAGCTGACTAGAATTTCTGGCAGCACTAGGCTTATTTTTATTCATTTCTTTAGCTTTTTATTTATTCATTTTAAAAGCACTGTAGGATTCCCCACAATTATCTTCGCCTACTGTCATTTACATAAATTCACGATAAGATGAGCATTTGCCGAAACGAGTATTGAGACTGCGAATAACGAAACCAGTCAGTGCCTTAGTTTGTTCGAGTGTTGACAACGGAAATGGTTTATTCTTCGGAAGCAGTTTTCTTAAACTTGCCATAATTTGCAGGCGGGGCGATGTTAAGTGCGACCGTGGCGGCGCTCGCGTGCCTCTGCCTGGCGCGAACGTCGCCGGCCGAACCGCACACTCTACGTGCGTACACTGTCAACTCCTACGTCAATAAGGTAAAGTTTTTTATCGGAAGGATTAATATTGCGATAGCCCTAAGCCCTATAACATTACGTCGAATTTCTTGTTTGTGAACATCTGAACACAAGGGTATATTTGTGGCAAACGAGCGAACAAACCACCAAACGTAAGCGATTATATATCGCCACCCATCATAGACTCCTAAACACAAGAGAAGTCAAAAGAGTATTTCCTTTTGCCTGCCTTTCCTAAAACGTTGATATTTCTACGATTTGCGAAATCCATTTAATTTACGTTTAAGGTTATCTAAAGGGTATACGCTTAAAATATCTAAAGTTACACTATAAAGTAATCAGCAGATATGTAAATTTAAAATTACCTACAATTTTGTGCTTCAATTTGCTTCTAATCAAGTTTATAATTTAATTATAAGTGTACATAATATTAAAGGCGTTTATTTTAATAGACCAATCTCACTATAAATTAAGATTTTAACCTAACGGCTTAATAATGTCGTTAAAACCAGATCCTAATGTGAACAATTTATAAGCGTGATTTACGTTAACTTGTTAGAAAATTCTGGTAGCAAAAATAGTAACGGTATAATTATCTAATGCGATAATGTTCTACACTACAGTAATAAATCATTTTAAATGCTTACTCAAATAGGAATTTTCTACACATTATCGTTTAAGATTGCTCAATCTTTTTTAAACATTTTATTATTTCTTTACAGGATATCGCTAGTATCTTAGCCAGTATTGACGAGAGATTGCGTGTTATAGAGACTGTGAGCACCGTGCAAGCGAAGCAAGCACGTCGCCTAGACGTCATACAAAACAAATTAGGTAAGTTTTGGTGACTTACAGTTTACACGTCCATACTTATCACTGTTTTATTTGTTTTGGTTGTCATTATCATTATCTAGATGTTGGTAAATCTTTGTGTAAATATAAATCTTTCTCTATATTTTTATTGTGTTTGTCTTTATCACCATTTTGGTCCTACATCTAGGTAAATCTCATTTTGGTCTCTAAGATCTACAGCTTTTTTAAGATTTAGCCTTTTCTTTTTATGCATCGCTGGAAATGCAACCATATTATATAGACAAGTGCAATTCTGGGAAAATTCTGCGTTGACTGTCACACAAAGTTTGAATTATATCCAAGTTCCTACGATGCACATGGATGCGCTGTTTGAAGTTCTGACCCAAATCATACGTTGCCAATTGCATGCAAATTCACTTCATAATTCTAAAACTACTGAATCATTTGACTGTGTCATATCCTATTTTAAATAACTGCTGTGAGATCTTTCGCAATATAATTTCATTTAATAGGAGCAATTGAATAAACAGGAACAGTGCTTAATCAATTAATAAGAGCATAGAGTTAAAATACTATGCAACATCAATAACTTTTTATAGCTAGGGAGCCCATGATGCTAATTGTGTATTTACTCGAGCGTGTATTAGAAGGTTTTGTAAATGAGATGATAATAAGACAAAGAGATAATGAAAGTTTTTTTAAATATCTTTTGTAGTGATTTATTTTTTTAATTTAAATAATCCCTACGCGCTTATTCTGCATTCAAATCGCGAGTACTGAAAGTTGGAGATTTTTTTGAGGACTTAACACGACAAGGTCTTAATCTGTCAGGTCCGAATAATATACTTTTTTAACACCCCAATCAAATAGACTAATTTTGATAAGTTGCTTACCAGAGCCATGTAGGTCCTATATTATCTTAATCTCCCTCGCTCGAGTTACTACAAGAATCTCCTACTAGGTGTACGTGTGGACTGAGGGACCTACCTGAATTCACACACCGCTATTTTCCAGATCTCGAAAAGTATGTGGAAAATTATGTTTTTTTCACTACAGACTTTTAGTTAGTACTTTTGTAAAAGTTACGAGGGCGGCACTGAAAATTTCGGGAATCAAGGAAGTGACACAACATTACTATTTAAAAATGTATTTATTGCTTTTCGAAGTATTCTCCGCGAAATTTGACACATTTTTCCATACGATGGAACCAATCATTGAAGCAACCATTCCATTCGGATGTTGGGGTCTCCAAAATGGCCGTTTTGTAGGCGTCCACAGCTTCTTCAGGTGATGAAAATCTCTGACCACGCAATTTATTCTTTATTTTAGGGAAAGTATAGAAATCATTAGGGCTTAGATCGGGGATGTACGGCGGATGGTCTAATAATTCTATGATTTCTTGCTCTAAAAACTCTTTTGTTCTGTGCGCGGTGTGAGAACTCGCATTGTCGTGATGGAGGATGATGCGGCGGTTGCATTTCTCTTTACGGAGTTCAGAAACGACTTGTGGCAAACAAATGTTAGCATACCATTCTGCATTAACCGTTCTTTGTCCCTCAAGAGGAATAGTCGCAACATGGCCGGTTTTGGAGACAAACGTGGCCACCATTTTTTTTGCAATACTCCGTGAACGAACAATTTTTGTTGGCTTTAACTCATTTTCGAACACCCAAACTCGTGACTGGTTTTTTGTTTCGGGTTCGTACGCGTATATCCAGGATTCGTCACCTGATACGATGTTGTATACAGCATTTGAGGATCCTGCGTGGAATCTTTCGAGAGTTCTGACGCACCAAGTAACGCGAGCCGCTTTTTGCTCTTCACAGAGCAAATGCGGTATCCATCGGGAAAACAACTTTTTTTCACCTAATTGTTCATGCAAGATTATTTGTATTTGACTCATGCCAATGTCTAAAGTTGCCTGAATTTCGCGGTATGTCACATGTCGATCTTCCTCAATCAGCTTACGCACAGCATCAACGTTTTCTTGGGTGACTGCAGTTTTTGGACGACCTTGACGGGGATCATCACTGAGCTTGACACGTCCAATTTAAATATTTTAATTTCCAAAGTTTTTATTAATATTTAAATAGTCCAAAGTTTTAATATGACAGGAACAGTGGAAATATTCCATTTCCGATACTTTTAGTGCAGCCCTTGTATCCGTGGCCTAGTGGGTAGACCGTTTGATTCGCATTCGAGAGAGTGCAGGTTCGATTCCCAGGTTGGGGCTAATGAGACTAATGAGACTATGTACTATACTATGTATGACTAATACTAATGAGACTTTTTCAGATCTCAAGTACATTATACGGACGCTCTAACGGTGAATGAAAATATCGTGAGGAAACCGGCACATGGTTGGCCCCAGAAGTATTGATCAGTCATTCCTCTGGACTAGGCTGACTATGTTCTGAGAATGCCGTATGGCTGCCCAAGTACATACCTACGGCATTATCACAACATAGAATATAGAATACATAGCATCAGAAATAAAAAATCTATTACCACCGAAGTGTGGACCACATTTAGTTCACATAAAAGTGACATATTCCTTTCGCGATATATTACTGACTTTTATTATTTTTCTACGTAGAATTTTTGTAAGAAATTTGTAGAATTTGTAGACATTTAACTTAGCTTTTTCTGTTGACTTTCCGAAAAAACCTGTTAAGTTTAATTTGGAAATAAAAAAAAGTTGCATTCTTAGATTAAAATTTGGTTTTAAGTAATTTAACTTTTCTATTTTCAGATCGTATAGAAACTACTTTATCGTTAAAACTAGAAAGAGCTCAATTAGTTGCTGAAAAGTTAGAGCACAGACTTCACATGTTGGAAACAACGGTTCAAGTAAGTTTTACAAAAGAAAGTTGCTAACCTTACTTCATTTCAAATGTTGGAAATAATTAAAATAACTTTTTACTAAAGGATGAAGCCGATGAAATATTTAATATTTAAAATTTAATTTCTCAGGCAACAATTAAGGATAGCAGCCACCATATAGAAAAAAGTCAAACCAAAATAGCTGAAATAGCTCAGAATTTAACAAGCCATTTAAGCGCCCATACACATCTATTGGAAAAGGTATTACAAATTAGTAATTAAAGTTTTATTATTATCATGTCACAAACTGATGTTGTAGTAAGCATTCGCTCACTAATTTTATCATCACTACAAGATATGAAATATAATTTTGATGTTCTCATTATTCTTTGCATTCTACAAATTGGCCATTTTGATCCAATCAACATGGAAGCACGAGTTCTTCAGCGGCATGTCAAATCAACTCGAGCCTCTCCACCTAATCTTCATTAATTTGTCCAGGTTAGCGGTTCGTATACGGACACTTGGCGGCGAGGTCTCCTGCTGGAGTCGATGGTTCGCGACGGCATGACTCTAATAAATGTGACTCGTCGGGAGCTTGCCGATGGTTTGCGAGCTCTGGCCAGGCGGCAGAGAGATGCCAGGCTCACCCCGGCCGACATAGAAGTAGCATTCTCCAAGAGATTACACGAGAACAATTTCAAAATTGACTTGAAGGTAAAGTTCAGATTGTAGTAATGGAATGGACATTTCTGTATTAAAATCAAGAAACAGCACGTACGGCGTTAATAGCTGACTGTATTATGGTATGAACTCTGAACTCTTATAGCTACCATAATACTATTAAGTATTATGGTAGCTATCAGACCATTATAGGTTTCCTATATAAATATATAGTAATTAAATGACCATGCCAACAAAATGGTTGCATTTCGACACTTATGAAACTCGACTGCATTATTACTTCGAGTACTCAAATATTTTAGCTACATACTTTAAACAATAAACGTGTATACTTTCCTGTAAAGTTATTACCTTAACTGTGTGGCAAGGGCCCACGAAGGTGCGTAAGTGATTACAACATACCTTTGCATTAGCGGCGACATGCAAATCCTCACACAAAGCAATGCCCATATTTTTAGTCATTACCTACTTACAACTTGAAATTTTAATTTTAAGACAGTCGTAAATGAACACTCAATATTATTAAATCCTAAATCAATGTATGGCTAAATGTAAAGAAAGCAATACAGCTATCATCTATGTACGCTGATAAGTACCTAATGGTTGATCTCAAATTCTTAAGTCATCTGGTGATTTTAAAATCCAAACCGGGTTTTTTTTAAATTTCTTTTTCATATGCATTTTGAAGTGAAACTACTTTAGCGGCGTTGAGAGAGAAATTTCAAGGTTGCCTCACGTCACGACACGATTTTGGATATAACGCCACGGGTCAGTGGCGGTAGGTATATAACAGCTTAACTTTCTAAACTACAACTCAATCCAATACAGCGCCATCTGTGTAAGATGGCGCTAGATGTGCAAATTTTAATTTTTCTATTCTTTTTTTAAAGTCATGGTTATTAAAGCACGATGAGAGTATTTTTACTTTTCCTCCGTGCACGTCATGTTTTTTTCTATGCTAGACACAAGTGGGGAAGGCTGGTCTCCTTCATAGGGAAGCCCTAGCCTTATAATAGGTAGGGATTTGGATGAGGGTCTTCAAAAGTGAAGCCAATAGGAATGGAGTTATTTGAACCCCTCGCCAGTGCTAGACACCGTAGACTACATCGCAATTTATTTTCACAGATGCAAGAAGTGTTGGACGCGCAGAAGCGTTTCATCGACTCGTGCCAAAGAGTTCAGCTCGACGACCCCACGCACGTCGCCGATGTGTTGGGCAAACTGATTGATTCACTTATTAATAAGTGAGTAATGTGTATGTCTATTATAAAACTTTTTTAGATAGAATTCAAAACTCAAGTCGTCGGTATTATACAGAAAAAATATAGTTTCTAAGTTTCTCAATCTTTCCAATGTTTAGAAATTATTTAAAAAATCAACGCCAAACATAACTTTTATTAAAGATCTGTAGAGTTTTTATTATCAAACAGCACATAGAGAAGCTACATTTGGAACCATAAATTATTAGGATATTAAGCGTTCCTCGCTATAAATTCTCTTTACTAACTCCAAAGTGTGAATTTTATTATCAATATTATTTTGATATAAAGACAGCATTATTAATAAGAATATTTGTTTAAAGGACTGCTTCAACATTCCATGAATTACAAAAAATCCAAGTTACAATAAGGAATCACGACACGAAAGTAATAAAACTACTCAACAGCCGCCCAACACAGGTAAACTTAATTTACTAAGGCAATTTAATATTGCAAAGCTATAAAAGGCAAGCGTATGAAACGCTTGCCTTTTATAGCCATCTAAACAGTTAAGCTAATTGAAATCATTAAAAATTGTTTAAAATAAATTATTATTATTTTTAAACAAAAAATTTAAACGACTTCCAAAGTAAACATGCACAAAAAAGTATGAAATAAAACTTATTTTCTAAATAATTCCTCTTTTAAATTTGGCTAAAATAGAACTCACGTTCAAGTTGGCTGGTACCGACTTCAAAATTTTGTAGATTGAGCAGAGATTACTTTGGAAGTAGGTTTAATTTTTTGTTTAAAAATAATAATAATTTTTCCCTTTTTAGTGATATTTGTTAAATTATTATTAATACATTTTAAGAACGTTTAAAACAAACGACCGAATGTATAATTGAATACGCGCCAAGCTTGCATTAGGTATTGTATATAAGATGATGATGACTGTAAATTACAGAATGGCATATGCTTGCAGTTTTTTAAACAATGTCGAAATTTCCAAACGCGTATCTTTAAAGACTGAGGAGTTCTGTTCAGTGCTTTTGGATCCAGGGCATACCTAGGTGCAGAATCTTACTTTTTGGTAGCATATGCTTGGGTTACTTCTGAAAAAGTCAAAATCACTATGTGTCCATATAACTTTCGAGGAGTTCCCTCGATTCCTCATGGATGCCATCATCAGATCACCGCTTTTGTGACAACGAGACCAATTTCGGATTATACCCAATACATCAAAAAAATAATTTTGAAAATCGGTCAAGAGACGGGGGAGTTATCGTTGAACATACAAAAAAATATAGATATATACAGCCAAACGTATAACCGCCACCTTTTTTGGAAGTCGGAAGGAAGAAGAAGTTTTTTGGAAAAGAAAAATATTCTCGAAACAGGAAGGAAACAGGTCAATGGCTTGGATTTTATCCTACTACTGATATAAGGTTGGATGGATGGATGTTTGTTATTCTTTCACGCAAAAACTACTAAACGGATTTTGATGAAATTCGGTATGCTAGTAGTTTAAGCACTGGAGTAACTCATAGGCTATAATCTTTATCCCTAAAACGCACAGTGTTCCCGAGGGATACTGTATTTACGCGAGCGGAGCTACGGGCAAAAGCTAGTCGAAAATAAGGCTTTAAACATTATTGGTTCCAAATTTTCATAACACAATCGTCTTTTCAGAACGATGTAACATGTAAGCGTATTGAAAACATGTTTAGAAACTCAACACAGCCAACCTCGAGTGGGAAGGAGTTGCAGCAACTCACTGAGAAGTTCATAGACTTGACCAACAGAGCGGATTCCGTGCTGCAGAAACTGGAGTCGCGTGTCAACGACGATACGGCGGAACCGGCGGAACCTTCCGAAGTCACGGCCGCAGCTGATAGGCTACTTAATAAGCTTAACGGGATCAGGTAACAAACTAATCACACTAATATAATGTGTGTGAAATTGAAACGGCTCAACGGATTTAATGTTTAGCACACAGATAGGCTACTTATTATACTAGAAAAATGTAGGATTCCTTCGGGATAGATTGATAATGAAATAAGTACTTTGTCTTGTAAGTTTCTTAGAAAAAAAAACCCTATTATATATGTACGATATTAAGTTTAATGTAGTAATGTGTAATTTAATGTATGTAATACCTATTCTGACATTTTGAGGTATTATTACTTGATAATCAGTGTAAAAAAACTACATAATCAGTTTACTTATATAAAATACAAACATTTATTATTGTACTTATAAACTTAACGCAATAATTGTATGGAGCGTTTTCACGAAACTTGCGAAATTCTGTATTACAAATCGCTGTACCTTTGAAATATTGATTTTTAATATCATTTCTATTTCTTCTAAGAAGTTTTTCTCATATTTTTGATTACTTTATGCAATAATATAACGACAATTTCTATACAAAAACCCTCTAACCCGACTACGTAAATTATATAGCCGATGTTACCCGGGCTATTATTACGATACATTATACATAAATTCGTAATAATAATAGTAATTAACACCTAATTTATTAAAATCGAACCAGTAGTTTAGGCGCTACGATGGAACAAACATACAAACACTGCCAAAATCATTACACTTTCTTTTGGTTTCGCTGTAGTGGGGTAAAAATCCAGTCAACAAGCCTATTGGAGATAAATATCAATTAATGCCAAGGCAACTGATATCCTATTACTGTGTAGTGACTAGCGTGTGCACATTGTGCGCATAATTATCTAGTTCATACTTCTACAACATCTGCACTGTGTAAATATTGACCCAACTTTTAACTTTAACAATAATAATTAATATTCGAACATCAGTGGCGTGGGGTTCCTATATCTCCATCCCTATCGGTTTCACTTACCTTTTGAAGACCCTCATCCAAATCCCTACCTATTATACAGGCTAGGACTTCCCTATGAAGGAGAACCAGCCTTCGCCTTTGTCGAACATGTCATGTCTTGCTGTAAAACTTTAACCAACCCACTGCGTTGTCCTTATAATTCAATTTATTTTTTAGAAGTGAAAAGAGTTCGGAAGAAGATGACCTTTGGGATGAAGACCAGGAGGCTACTGGAGTTGAGAACAGCATGAATGATTTGATAGAAGAAGAGAAGGAGTATATAAACATGATGAGAGAGAGGAACAGAATAACAACAACAGAGAGTGTGCCCACACGACCGCACCGGAGACATCTACACAAACACCCATACGACCGGGGACCTACTTGGAAAGAGTACAGGGGCAAATAAACTATTGTATGTACTTATAATAAAAATAAAGTCATTTAATAATTTGGGTTTTTTTGTCACCTTAAAGTCCTAAACTAAAATTATGTCTGAAAATTAACTTACTTAACATTAGCGTATCTGCCAACACAGCAGTATTGAAGTTCTATCTTAACTACGAACTGAAATAAATAAACACCTATACCTACACCGACATCTACACCTTCATCTGCACCTACAACTACACCTACGTCCTATAACCTGCAACAACATCTACACCTACATCTGCACCTACAACTACACCTACGTCCTATAACCTGCAACATCTACACCTACATCTGCACCTACAACTACACCTACGTCCTATAACCTGCAACAACATCTACACCTACACCTGCATCCACAACTTGCACCTACCAACCTACGGGTACCAGCCGATTTTTTAAAAATAAACCACGCAGGTAAACTGAACGCACCTATAAATAATTGAAAAAAATATTTTAAATTGAACAGTTAGTATGGAAAAATTCAATCGTCATTTTTAGTATTTTCCCGATTTTTCTAATATTTCACCGTTCTCGAGTTTTTTGTTATAATGTCTCGCACATTGAAATTGTAATCTATTTTTAGGGTTCCGTAGTCCATGTATCGGATCCCTTATAGTTTCGTCATGTCCGTCCGTCCGTCCGTCCGTCCGTCTTCGGCTTCCCGTACAAACAGTTAGTACTAGAAAGATAAAACTATGCATGGATATAATTATGTATTTACCACGTTGACAAAGTGCTTAAATAAAATCACGAAAAAAAAAATTCTGGGGGACCCCATCCCCCCGCAGCTAAACGGCTGGCTGAACTTAGAAGAAAAACTATTACGGCTGCCACCTTCTTCAAATCGTCGGTCCATTGTGCCGCAGCACATCCTACACTACGTTTGCCTAAGTGTGGTCTCCACTCTAACAATTGTCTGTTGCATCGACCGTCTGTCCGTCTGCAGACATCCTCTTCAGCCGGCCCACTTCCTCTTCAGCGTGGAAATTAATTGCCTGAGTGGTCTCGGGCTAAAAAATAGGACCACTCAATCTTTTTTATTGGGTGTTGTAGGAGGCGACTAAAGGATATCAGCCGAAAAGGAGGACAAACATCTTCCTCTCCTGCTTGGACTCCGGCAACCGTTTCACGTCGATTTTCTGGAATACTCTAAATGCCACAACTAATAGTGGGCAGCAGCACTATTAGTGTAAACTGTAAAGCATTCCAGGATGTGGTCACCAACCCCTTTGCCAAGCGCGGTGACTATGGCAAATGCCAGATTCATACCTATAATGGAAAGCTATGTGCGCGAGCCCGACTCGACCTTAGCCGATTTTATATAAAAAGAAGAAAATGGCACCTTGACTTGCTTAATATAATATGGGAGTTTTGCCGGGGAGTTCAATGGGGACGTTGTGGTTTTGTATGTCTTCATAAATTTGTGTTATCTCAGTTCTTAATGTGTTATTGTGTTAAATATTCGTTAACGTGCACAAGTGTGGGCAAGTGGTACAACTTCTAAAAACGTGCTATTTTGTGTTTCCCGTCAAAACTCCCTAGGAACTTTCAGTAAAGGTTCTACCACTTTACTGAATCGACTGACATGACTCATGGACTGTACTATTTATTTGGACTTTGACTAGACTTTAGACTTGACGATATAGGAATACGGTGTTGAAAATTGAAACGAAAGTTCTATTTCCCGCCTTTTTAACTTGACAAATGGTTATAAGCCGATGTCATATACAGGATGTCCCACCCAGAAAGAATGGATAATCCTGGAGCGCCTAATAGTACGGCTATCAGGCGCTCAAATAAAAATACACAAAAAAAATATTCGAAGTGGTGCCAAAAATATGAAGTTTTTTTTTATCGTTTTTATTGACCTTACTGTACTTTCATGTACACCACTGATGCAAATTAATGAAAGGACAATGCCCACGGATGGTATAGCTTCAATTGAAATTGTGCCATTAACATAATACATTGAAAATTCCTGTTTTTATTTTAGATTAAATTTGTAATTATTAATACAGTTTTAATTCTCCGGAATAATAATGATCAAGAATCAATATTCTTAATTGATTTTTTTATATTATCACTGGAAATGGCTGAAACTAAATACGAAAAGTGTTGCCATTTAAGGTGTAATTAGTTTCACTCAGTAATTTAAATCGATTACCAAGAGTAATCGACTATAAACATGTTATAATATTTTCTACGTCTAAAAATCATTTTTATTCTAAACTAGTTCCTTATTTTTAAATAAAGCTAAAAATAAACTATTGAATGTGAAATATTGTAGAAGTACTTCGTCGTCTCAAGTAAAACCATAATTTAAGTAGTATAATATATTATCCATATGCAGTGTTAAAATAAAATATTAAAATGAAGATTTTTCATTAATTTTCTCCGGTCGGAGAGATTTCAGTAATATAGTCCCAGCTTTATCCTTTGAGCAAAATAAAAAGCCAGCTTTTTGTTTTGCTCAAAGGTTACCAAGGCTGCCACTCTTGTGCCGTCATGGAAATGCCGGAAATGGTCCCCCATTTCCTTGCGCGGCAAATACCTCGTGAGGAGGCTCGATATGTATGGACCCGCCTAATAAACCGTTAAATTCTGCTTGGATACTCCAAATGTTTTTAATTCATTTAATTAATATCCACCACTCGATAATATCGATTGAACAATATTACATTTTGTCATCTGGCAACACCGAGACGGCGATGTCTCAAACGTCATCGCCGTTCCTTGAATTAATGACGACGCACGTTATTGTTTGAATTTTTGGATTGTACCAACCGCGACCGTGTGAATATTTCTTGTGTGGTTTGATACAATCAGTAGAAATAAACAAAGTGATAGTGAGATAGAGACTACATTAATTAAGAGAAAGAGACTCCATTAGTTAAGTGAGACAGAGACTCCATTAGTTAAGAGAAAGTGACTCCTTTGATCTTCATTGAAGACTTAATAGTGAGCAGAAACATGGAAAACTTACGGTGTGTTAATTGTTCACTTCGACTTCGGCATATTAGTCGGCAGTCATTGGGAGAAGTTAATGCTAGTGTCTACAACACTTTAGCATCTTGGATTGCACCTACACCAGTAAGTAGTACATTGATTTTGTAGTACCTACCTACAATATTCAGTAAAAATAGTAATTCTTTGTTATACACACTACAAAAATATTATTATACAATATACTATCTACAATAATATTATTATTTATATACCTCTAAAAATGAAAGATGGAAACCATTTTATCGCTAATAAGTACTTTTCAAATGTATTAATTATTTACTAAGGGCGATTATGTAAATGTTATTATTTGACTTTACAGATTTCACGCGAGGACGCAATTTGCAATGAATGTTTATTAGCTTTGCAAAATGCTATTCAAATTGAGCCTGCACCCCTTATTCCAATTTTGGGACACACTAGTGTATGTCTTGCTTGTGGAGTATCCATACTGCGTACGCGTACATCTAGAGTTCCTATAAAATGTGAAGAAAGGAATATTATAATTCAATGGATATCTCCTCATTTGGTAAGGAAAATAATTTATATCAAAGAATTCTTTCTATGAAAAATAAATACATTCTATACTTTTACATGTACTTATATTAGATTGTGTATAATTTGAGATCTAAATATCTACTTAATGGTCAAAATATGAGTCTATTAGTTTATGTAATAACAAGTTATATCAAAAAAATAATTCATAACAGTTTTCCTTCTTCCTTCATAGAAAGCGACCTATATTTTATAAATACTTGTCATAATAATATGAAACTAAAGTTAATATAGGTATTTTGTTTAGTTTTCATTTAACCCCATTACTAATAAACGCTGTATAAGCTTTGAATAGTTATACAGTGTTTTGTTCCCGTCACACAAGTGACATTTTTAATTCGATTGAAGAAGATAAAACACTGTATAACTATTCAAAGCTACAATACAATACAACGTTTATTAGTAAGGAGGTAAGTGTATAAAAAATCTACACTAGAAAAATGTTAGTTTAAAACATAGATGTTTTTAAACAATAGCTTTATAATATTTCATTTTTAGGTTTCACGTCTGGAACGAGTATGTCGAGCATATTAGATAGCAGCTAGAAGAAATGTGCAACGGCATTTGCAACAGGATGCAATAAGAAGTACTACTGGTGGTGAAACAGAAAATGTTCAGACTTCTGAGCAACCACAGCTTCCACAGGAAGTTACACAGGCTCCAATACCACCACCTCTTCCGCATGATCTTATGTTAAGTAATCACAGGATTTATATTCCCCCAAGCGCTCGCGTATGCAGTTATCATTTAAATGATAATGATTGCTGGAACAACTTACATGTGGAACGTGGGGATTTTAATAGAGCGCAAATGGATAACCTGTTGGAAATGTTAGAAAGAATTTCATTACAAAGAAAAGACTTCAGTGATATTCGCACAATACCAGCTCATTTACTACATTACTGGATAGGATTGGATGCTACTCAGTTTTCTCATCTATTGAGCAGTATACCCCGTTTGCACGAGGAAGTGCCAAATGCTAGTATTGCCTTAAGTATTTACCTATTTAACCTAATTACCTATTTACCTATTTAACCTAATTATTATTTATTACCTAAATTTTTATTTGCCTTAATTTAACCCAATTTAACTAAATTGAGAACAGGGGACAGTAACGAAAGGTTAAGTGGAATTTTCAATATTTCTAGAAGCACTTTATAACGCAATATGAACAAAGCAAGAAGCATATAGAGTGAATAATTTGTTCCTCTTCATTTAGGTTTAGAACATGTATGTAAGAGAAGTGGCAACAAGAAACAGAGTCATACCTGAAGGACTATTTGGGAATAACACAATGCCAATAGAAACCAAGCCAGCAATTACAATCTGTGATGCAACCTATGTATATGTCCAAAGCAGTAGCAATTATTTATTTCAAAAACAAACTTATAGCTTACATAAATATGCCGATCTTGTGAAGCCTTTTATGATTGTGTGCTGCGATGGACATATATTAGATTATATAGGGCCATATAAAGCTACGACAAATGATGCCACAATAATGAGCAATGAGTTTAGCAGGTCAGATGGTGCCATGAGGTCCTATTTTCGGGAAGGAGATATATTTATTTTAGATCGAGTATTTAGAGATGTTGTAGAAGAATTACGTGGTTTTGGGTACATTGTACATATGCCTGAATCTTTGTTGGACGGTCATCATAAACTGACTACCGAACAAGCCAACAAGTCTCGCTGCATAACTATGTGTACATGGGTAGTTGAGGTAGTAAATGGTCGTCTCAAACGGGACTATAAATTATTCAGGCAGGAGTTTTTTAATAGAGCTGCACAACATTTAATGGAAGACTTCAGAATTGGTTGTGCTCTAATTAATAAGTTCCATCCTGTCATTGAGGACAAACCTGAGTATACTGAATATTTGGAAATTGCATTACAAAGAATTAACTTACCCAATCACTTGGCTGGTATGGTTGAGACCGAAAACTTGAACAGAAGATGGTCTCAATTCCAAAATATTGATGGCAATAATCCTCATTTAGAATCATTTCCTATATTTGGTATTGATGATTTGAAAAGATTTGCACTTGGGTCATAGGAGTTGAAACAAGCAGTTTCATATTATGGCGAGCACATTCGCCAGAATGGCACTTACATAATACAAGTTAATAACACTGTGGCGGAACAATAAGCGCCACAATCCTGAATCGCGCTATCGAAGTTTTCAAAGATCAGCACTATACAGGTGACCTGAAATTCGATACATTCCTTTGAAAGATAGAAAGTAGACCTCATTTACAGTAATATTTTTCATGGCATCCCCTATCCGAAAGTTGATATTTACAAAGTTATTGAAATTTCAAATTTTTTTCTTTATTTTCGACTTTTTGACTTTGACATGACGTATTTTTAAAAATGTTTGTCTTTTTAGTGATTTTTTTATGTATTTTAACCGTCAATGAGTCAAATAATATTTTTAAGGAATAAATAGGGACAAACTAAGCGAGAATTTTTCATTATTAGACATGAAACAGAATTTTCTTTTAAGAAAAATGCACATTTTTCTTAAAAACAGGTGATTTTCTTTAAAAAATGCGTACAAATACCTTAAATAACTTTCTTACCTCATAAGCTTCCAAAAAAGGTACAAATATGTACATAAAAATATGAACATGTAATAAACAAAGACAAAACAATCATCAGGTAACGTTATCTCAAGAATTACTCTACCTGAGGCGACCTTTTTTTCAATTGTTTCCTTTGTTCAAACTTCGGGATGTTTCGGCTACTGTCGTCGCGGCCCTTTGTCAATGAGTTACCGACTGGCTTAGAGAACAAATTTAGTAGCTAATATTAGTTTTAAGTCAACTATTGCCGTGTACGGACGTATTGTTGCTTTAAACTACACCCTTACTTCTACTTGTGATTTTTTTGTATCGCGATGGCTGCTTTTGAGTACGATGAATACGCTGACATCTTGTTTTGTTACGGACTTTGTAATGGTAATGCTGCTGCTGCACGAAGAACATACGTTGAACGTTTTCCGAATCGACGAGTGCCAAACGTTAGTGTTTTCAACAACATTTCGACGAATTCGGGAAAGCGGCCGTGTTGATAGAAGACGTGGCGATTCAGGCAGACCTCGTTTGTATGCTCCAGAAGAAGAAAAAGAAATTTTAACACTTTTTTAAAATGATCCTTCCATTTCTACAAGAGCGGCAGCTAGAAGACTTGGATTGAGTCAATGGAAGGTGTGGTTTACAGTACACACAGCGCGTCTACATCCATTTCACTACACACCTGTCCAAGCGTTGGAAGAGGGAGACCCGGTTAGAAGAATAGAATTCTGCCGTTTTATGATAAATGCAGACATGGAGGATCGCAATTTCTTCTCACAAGAATATTGTGGACGGATGAAACGAAATTTGACCGTGACGGGATAAACAATTTCCACAACACACATTACTGGGCACCAAAAGGAGAAAACCCCAGGATGAAAACAGAAAGGCCCATCAAACCAGATTCAGTCTAAATGTCCGGATGGGTATAATTAATAATAATTTAGTTGGACCTCATTTTTTGCCTCAAAATTTAAATGGTGAAATGTACGAACATTTCCTAAGAGAGGAGATTACTGGTTTAATGGAAGATGTGCCAATAGCAACTCGTCGTAATATGATTTTCCAGCATGATGGTTGCCCGGCCCACTTCCGCCTCGGCGTACGCCAGTGGCTAGACCAAACTTACCCACATCGCTGGATAGGTCGAGGCGGGCCAATTCCTTGGCCAGCACGGTGTCCCGATTTGACCCCGTGTGATTTTTATCTTTGGGGTCATATGAAGGCTTTGGTGTATACTACACTACACCCATAACTACTGTAGAGGAGCTCAGAAGCCGCATTAGAAATGCAGCAGAAGAAATCAAAACTAGTCTTACTACCAGAATAATCAAAACAGAGGTACGGAGAAGACTACGGGCCTGTATCAGAAACAGAGGTTCACATTTTGAACAAGACCTAAAGTAGAATATTTATTATTAAATTTAATTAAACATTGATGTTTTTTAAACACAATAAACGTAATTAAATTCAAGTTTTTCCTTTTATTTTAACCTTATCGCAAATAAATCGATTTAGACATTATTTCATTTTACTTCTAATATGTTTACTACAACGTCATATTTTTATGTAAACATTTGCACCTTTTTGGAAAGCTAATGAGATAAGGAAGTTATTTAGAACATTTGTACTCATTGTATCATACATTTTTTTAAGAAAATCACCTGTTTTTAAGAAAAATGTGCATTTTTCTTAAAAGAAAATTCTGTTTCATGTCTCATAATGAAAAATTCTCGCTTAGTTTGTCCCTATTTATTCCTTAAAAATAATATTTGACTCATTGACGGTTAAAATACATAAAAAAATCTCAAAAAAGACTAACATTTTTAAAAATACGTCATGTCAAAGTCAAAAAGTTGAAAATAAAGAAAAAAATTTTGAAATTTCAATAACTTTGTAAATATCAACTTTCGAATAGGGGATGCCATGTCGTATATACAGGATATACGACATCTGAAATTCATATAAGTGGGCTTCGGTCTGACCGAGCATACCACCTCGCTCGGGCGGAGATCTCCCTTTGGGGCATCCACTCTTCCCACATTGGTGACCCTCGACAGAACACACCTCCTTCTGGACATCATCATCACCCCCCACCCCTCCGCACCACGCCAGCCAGCCTCATCGGGTACCTCGACCACCAGCCTCAACGCACCGCGGCTGGTCGAACCCTCACCGGCTTCAACGGGCACTCTCACTACAACGACCGGTCAACAAGCAGAGCACATCTCTCCTGGTCAGCACGTAGCATCGGCCCCGCACGGCAGCACTCCGACTCACTGGAGCCCGTGCAGCAGCAGCACAGTTCCGACTCACTGGGACTCTCTGGCGACTCAAACAGAAGACTCAACATTCGACCTCCGGTCTTTGGGAGGGAGTGATGTGGCGGAACAATAAGTGCCACAATCCTGAATCGCGCTATCGAAGTTTTCAAAGATCGGCACTATATATACGACATCTGAAATTCGTACAAGTGGGCTTCGGCCTGACCGAGCATAGCACCTCGCTCGGTCGGAGATCTCCCTTTGGGGCTTCCACCCTCTTCCCACAACACTATTGAAGAAGACATACCATTGATTTTAGGTGTCCATAATAATTATCTTCTTCGTGGCAGAATCAAGTCACGGCATGTTAATAGCAGGACATATTATACATATATCTTAATAAATAATTTGGAGGAAAATAGAAATAGCATAAGAGCCATCTCGGGCTACTGCTGTAGCTGTTTAGCCTACTAAACAGCTACAGCAGCTGAAAAAGCAGCAAACGAAGCTGTTTAGTAGGGTGTTGTGCTCATGTAATGACCATTGTATGGTATCTGAGTTGGGGCCGACACAACGACGTCCATGTACCAGCTCAGTTTTTAGATGATATTTTTGAAGAGTATGTTTACGAAACTGTTGATTAAACAGTTTCTTAAGAATATTCTCTCTTATTAAGTATTTAATCTGAGCTGAGTACCTATTTATCTAAAACATAATTATTAAATACATATTAAATACATTATTGTTTATTGCACACAAGCTGCTCTTATTTCAATTTCTTTTTTCACATATTAAAACATAGTAAAAAAGCAGATTACCATTCACACTATTGACAGTCTAGCGCAGTTCCAATCACGCCAAAGAATTAAGTTTTCTCTTGCTCATGGATGTTATTATATATAATATGTACTTAGGTCTGGTATATATTTATAATAAAAATCATAAATATGTGTAATGTATAAAAACTAAAACGATAAAATATTATGTTGTACTATTTCTGTTGTCAAGTAGGTACTAATAATTGTGAATAAACTGATAATAATATTTAGTACTCCATGTTTTTGTTATGTAATAGTTTATAGATACTATTATTAATAATAATTATATTTTTAATTAGGTTTTATCATATATTTTAAGCTTTATAGGCTCAAATACGAGGCGCAACGTTACTTAACTCGTATTTTTTAAATTGAAATTGCCGTAAACTCCGGAGAGTTATAAGAATCGTAGTTGATGTATTAGAAAGAGCTATAATCAAGCTATTATTTAAGCTAAAATAGCTAATGGCACGAAAATATTTTTAGCGATACTAAGTTCCATAGACACTTGAACATTCTCCTTTGTTGTATTTTTGGTGTTATCTTATTCCTCATAGACCATACTATTAGAAATACAGTAAAAAGTATGAATATCTATTGTACTTTTTTGGAAAAACAAATATCAACTTAAATTTTTAGCATGACATTTGATAAATAAATAATTTTGACAAAGTTTGGGAGCCCATCGTGAAAAAAAATAGTATGAAGACCTAAGTGGGCAACTGTTTCGAAAATATGCGCAATTAATACAGTTTACAAAATGGTATAATACATAATTTTATCTAAAGACAGAAAATTAAAAAAAAATCTTATCTTGTCTTAAACGGTGACCAAGACGGTGAAAGGCGTCCTAAAAGAGCCCTTTTTACTGCAGTAAAGATCCTGTAATATCGGTATTTACTTCCTGAGCCTGGTATTTACTACCTGGCCCATGCTACCCATGTTTTGGTTATTACGATACAGGTAGAGTGTGAGCGAGCGAGAGAAGAGTATAATGTTAATACATTGTACCTTTCTTCTCGCGACAGGGCACATAACAAAGGCAAGTATTTACAATTTAGTGCGTATCTCGACTTGTTCGGTATTGCATGTGTACATTCCTTTTAGACTTCTCTGTAATTTTAAAATCAGTGTTATAACGACGACTCCTGGCTATATCATTGGACTCTTATTTTTGCTCAGTGATTTGGATTTTGTTTGGTGATTTTTCGACGACTTGGCTTGTAACTGAACTAGTATTGTGTATTAAGATGCCACGTATTCAATATACGGCTCAACAATACGCAAACATGCACTTCATTTATGGTGAATGTAGAGGCAACGCAAGTGCTGCTGCAGCTCTTTACAGGGAAAGATACCCTACCGCGCGTCATCCAGATTACCACATATTCATCAGAGTCCACAGGTGTTATTCGGAAGATAGAATACCTGGCAGCGGCATTGGTGGTACGAGCACTGGTAGACTGGCTAATATCAATACACAAGACATTGTAATTGACGAAATTGAGCTAGACCAGGCCACCTCTACTAGAGTAATAGCACGACGTACTGTAATCTCAAAGACGACCGTGCACCGTGTACTGAAAAAAAAAATTCATCCCTACCACATTAGACGCGTCCAAGTTCTACAACCGAGAGATTACAACGCAAGATTGTTCTTTTGTCAACAAAAGCTTGCAAAAATAAAACAAGATCCACAATTCTTTGACAAAATTCTGTGGAGCGATGAATCCACTCTTAAAAAAGATGGATACTTCAACATGCATAATCTGCACAGCTGGCAACTCTCGAATCCGCATTTAATGCGAGAAGAGAGATCACAATACTAGTTCAAAATAAATTTTTGGACTGGTATATTAAACGGAAAAATCACTGGTCCATTTTAACTGCCCGGAAATTTATCTGGACAAAGTTACTTGAATTTTTTACAAATGATCTGCCAAATTTAATGGAGGAGGTGCCTGAGGAGTTGAGACAATCCCACTGGCTACAAAATGATGGTTGTCCTGCACATTATGCTGGATACGTCCGTGCGTATTTAAATGCCACGTATCCAAATAAATGGATTGGTCGTTTGGGTCCCATTTTGTGGCCTCCGCGATCCCCAGACTTAAATCCACTAGATTTTTTTACTGGGGCTGTCTAAAAGAACAGATGTATTTTAAGTCTATTTCAAGTTTGGAGGAATTACGCAGTCGTGTGCAGGAGGCCGCTTCAAAAATAACTGAACGGCGCTACGCACGACTTCTTAGAAGAGCATTTATTAGAAGATGTCGAGCTTGTATCAGAGTCGGTGGCAGACAATTCGAACACTTGTTATGAAATAAAGATTGATTTATGTACAACTTAACGTTTTTATTTTGACAATTTAAGACAAGATTATTATTTTCTTTCTTCAGTCGAATTTAACATTTTTGCATCTTAATGTTAAAAAAAATTATGTAATAAGTAATTTTATGACCATTTTGTAAACTATATTAACTGCGCATTTTTGAAATAGTTGTCCACTTAGGTCTTCATAGTATTTTTTTTTCACGAAAGGCTCTCAAACTGTCAAAATTATTTTTATTTGAGCGCCTGATAGCCGTACTATTAGGCACTCCAGGACTATCCATTCTTTCTGGGACACCTGTATAAATAAATAAATATATAATATGTCAGAGCTTTGGCATCTATTATTATTTTGCTATTGCTACCACCACCACCTATTGCTTAAATTTTTAGGAGTCATATAAAATGTTAGCATTTAAAAACTTACCTCTAGCTTTGCACTATTTTGGAAAATAGTAAGAGCTTTGTGTGTAAGTTGAGCGAAGCATGAACTTAATGTTGCAATCTTTTGACGTGCTGAGAAAGCTATTTCTGGATCCTCCGTTTCCAACTCCGCTGAAAATAAAATATTTACACTATAGTGAGTACAGAAACAATCGCTTCTCAGTTGAAATTACATATATTGGTGTATTAGTATGCTGTCTAAAGTAACTTATAAGTATGCTATGATCATTAAAAACAATGATAAAGATAAACAATATAATATAAATCCGTTACAACAATTATAATAATCTAACCAAGAGCATGTCAGTCAGTACATGTCTAAGGCGGGTTTCGTAACTAACAATGTGCAATAGGTTTTCCATCAATTAGTTAAAATTTGATTTCGCTATAAATCATATACCTAAAGAGTTTTTACTTTTTAGCATGGAAAATCACAAGTTTTCTATCTCTTATTGCTTGGAAATGCCCTCCCTGGCATGGATGCCCGCCCTCCCGAGGACCAACTTATAAACCACTTTGGAAAAATGTCTTAAATAAAATCTTGTCTTTATTTAAAAATACCTGTTTGCCGATACACCACACAATGAAGAAATATTGAAAACAATATTGAAATAATGAAAATAACAAATAATTAAAAAATATTTTTCATCCCCACTTCACATATTATGTATGCAGAGCCATATTATTAAAATAGAAAATTATTATTATTTTATAATGCCAAAACCGAGACAATACAGAATCTATAATTAAAAGTTAAATTATTAAATAAATAAAAAAGAAACTATCCAAATTTCATCCATTTATATTCATTATTACAGAAGTTATAAGGGTGGACGGACAGACAGACAGACGAGAGACATTCAGTCATGGAGAGACAGTCTCAGCGTCCTTTTAGAACTATGGAAACCTAAATACCCAATTAAATGTTTATTATTTTATTACCTACATTGATATTTATTTAATTTAAATATACAAGTGTATTAAATATTATTAATTTTTATATTTTGTTTAAATTTACAAATTACAAGTGTAATACACACTACACATTCTGTGACACATTATTTTAAGGACACAGTAACAAAAAGTTGTTTGACAGGTTCCCGAGTATGAAATGACATATCTTTAGAAATGTCTTGTGAAATAAATCCAGATAGTGACTGAATAATTAATAAACCTCATTTACCGTGCAATAAGATTCTCCTCAAATTTTCCTCTCAAGAAGAAGTCTCCTCATTTTTTTTTTAACGTGGTTTGTTATTAGTAACAAAACACGTATTGTAAATTTTGGGTGAAGACTGAAGAGGTTCTGGGAAATTGTACCTATTTGCTTTATATAAAATAAAATAAAAACATATATTTTTAATTATTTTCAACTATTTTGTAGATAACGCAGTACTCTTTTTTGACAATTTACATTAATTGTAGGTGTTGGTTTCATTTGGTCACAAAAATCGACCGAAAAAATTGTTTCAAATTTGAAAACGCGCCCTTATTGAGTGGAAGATTATCATACACTAAACATACTACTGTAAGCTTTTCTCGTTATATTATAGAATAGTACATAATTAAAAGATAATTGTTTTAATTTCTCATAAACAAAAAGTTGTGGCAATGGTGATCTATAAATGTGACAAATCACAAAGACATTTATTTTGCTTTGTAACTAAAAAAGATACAAAGAATTATACGACGGATTACTTACTTATAGAAGTATCTAATTCAACACATGCTTTATCAAATTCCTTTTCTAATATATCTAACCAGCGAAATCCTACTCCGGTCGTCGCCATCTTCACACCATTAAATAATTGTTGACAACAATAAAACAATCTATGAATTTTCATCTAATGTCAAAATGACTTTAAATCATTTTTTCATGTTTATATTTTTAGCCTTTAGCCATTTAACATAAGTCTGGCTTCCATTAATTATGAAATAATTTATCATCATAACGTATCCAGCTAGAATTCTGAAGGGTGATGTCTAGTATCTATCTATTTTAACTACAACGTACAAGTACAAAATATGATGTATTAGGTAATAGTTATTAGGTTTCCGTTATATTTTGCGTTATAATGTGAAGATATCATAGGTTTAAAGTTTGGGTTATATTTAAAAGAAAGGCAACCTACTCGCCATACTTTACCTCTAGTAATGTAACTGATTAGCTATTTTTCAAGGACCATTCAGAAATCGGAATGCTAGCTGGTATACTTTAATCTATTAGCTATATGCTAACTAGACCATACAGCCATACAGATCGTTTTATCCTCAGATTATTACGATAAATATTAGTAATAATCTGAGGTTATAACTTGTAACTATGGACTTCTAACATAGTTATAAAATATAGTAGCTTGCTACTTAGGTATAATAGTAAGAAAAAGACAGCAGTTGTATGATAACTATTTTATTTACAAATAAAAAATCTGTACAACATTCGCTATTTAGCGTACCATATTAGTTTAATAAATAATTGGTATGTTATACTTAATTAAAAACATTCAGTTACTCGATTATAACCCATATTTCAATTAGAAATAACTTAAATAAGTGTATGCGCTAGCGAATAATATTATGCCTATTTTTAATAAAAAAATTTGTTAAAAATAGTTATTATTTAGATACCTACTTCTTTTTGCACTTTATTTTTGAATTTTGAGATATTTCAGCTAAAATATGACGCTTTCTAAAAAACAGCCAAGTTCACCATACTATTAGGACCTTTTACACTATCCAATCTGTAGAAATTATGAAAATTTTGAAATGAAGCGCAAATACACTGCGCTATTCCTGATATTTTAAACACTGACACCAATTTTTAGTTATTTATAGTGCCCTTCTACATTTAATGCATGTTTTTTCCATATTAGTAGGCATGTATCCATTATTATTATTATCGCATAACTATAATAGGAAATAATTATTCGCTTTACAATTGAACACTAATGAACACGATCGACGTAATAGTTTATAGTTAATCAATAATGAGAAACATTCAAAGGACTATCAGCTTGCACAGATGAATGTCAGAAAAATGAATGTTTAGCAAAACATGGATTTTACAAGCTTCAATTTAGTTTTTAGACTACAATTTTGCAAAACATACATTTTTATGTGGTCGGTTTTTGTAAATCTAATCTTAAAATTTGATATTTGATTTCTGTAAAATATAAAAACCTCTTATAAACTGTCTACAGTAAACAACTGGTGTTACTTGCTATTGGCGTAGTACATTATAGTGAAGCATTATATAAATACAGCAATTAGAAATATATTTAGCAAAAATTTTACGATATGAAATAAATTAATGTACCCAACTCTGGCAATTTCTAAGCATTGGTTACTACATTTCTGACAAAGCTATTCAACACTGAAACTACGCATCATATATGAGTAAGTAATTTCATAATATATTTTCTGCCAGTTAAATTTCACACAACATTTAAATAATAAATTAAAAATCAATGACATAATTACCCACCCAAACCAAAGCTTCAATTAGTCAATAGCTATGTTTAATGACATAAAAACTAACATATATTGCATGGTACATAATATTTATAAGTATGTACATATACAACTTTATAGGATTAACATTGTAGTTCACATTTTATATTTGCGTATTTTTCTGAATGTTGTTATTACTTAGTAAATATTATAGTTTAAAATATAGCATGAATCATAAGATTTCATAAGCCTGCGATCTGATTGGAGAAATAACAACGCATATACAGCCAAGTGATCAAATTCTGAAAATATTTGCCATATAACACGCAATTTTATCTATTTACATAAGTGCAATCCCTGCCTATTCGAATACTTATATAAAATATAAGCAAGTATTAAAAATTACTTGCGCTGATAGATATAGGCAATGCATAAGGGCTTGGCTTGAATTATGTGTACAAACCGGTAATTACAGATTACATTATAGTCCATTACATTTTAATCATACATTATTTTATGCTATTTTTGTTTATTGCCCATTGTGCAGTAGAGCTATTTAATATTTATACTTTAAACTATTAACAAAAAATTTATAAAAGCTGCTGGGTACGGGATGTAATCATTCAAGTGATAGATCTTCAATAGATTTATTCCCCGTGTTGAGTCACTTTCATCTTCAAACTTATAAATGGCCCGTTTCAATAACCTATCTACCAATAACTATTTGTTAGAAACGTCCAATTTGTATCGCAATAAACCGTCAAATGATTGAATGACGACGTTTTTAACAAATAGTTATTGGTAGATAGGTTATTAAAACCGGCCATTAACCGATTTCTATTTATAGAAGATCTGCATAGCCAGGCAGATAAAATGCCTAGACATGAGCATGGGTATCTTATGTTAAATACATTTCTATATCAATAACATACAACTATATTTTGTTCAATTATTTCAGATACTTACTTCACATTCTAATACCTAAGCTTGATAGAATGCATATTATATAAATCTCACATACACTAACAACAAAAAGGTTACATACAATAATTGAATAATATACTTAGTACAATAGCAAAAAAACTTATTGACTATTTTGTACCTACTGTACACTAAAAAAAAATCAGATTTTGAACATTTTGCAGCAAATATTTAAGGCGAAACTATTTTTATTTTTTTCCTTATGAAAAACTATAACACTGTGCACAAATATTAATTATAATGTTAAATATAGCTACTACAATATTATGTATTTCGTTACGGTAATTATCACTTAAATAGGTAGCTTTTAAAAATTCTTGCATCTGTTGTGATCTTTGGTATTTACATATGAATTTTATTTTATGACCATTCAGAATTTAAAAAAGTTTAATTACGCAGATTATAGATTTTATTCAGAGTAAAAATACGCGCACATTACGTCGGCCCTCATCGAAAGAATGCTCTTCGTACATTTTATAGGAACTATCGCACACTTTGCAGCGGCGTTGAGAGCCGCATCATTCTGCCGCGGATTTCGGTTATCATGTTGCGGTCCGACCCGCCCTGTTGCAGCCTGACACAGTGTGCCATAGAAAGCAGCAGCAAAGTGTGGTATTAAAGCATTTTAGAAGAAGTTGTTAATTACTAACAACAGGCAAAAAACGTAATTCTACATCGGAGCTATCCATAACACAATTACACAAACATCTGGCAATATAAGGTACAAAAATCCGCGCGCTGCGGCCCGGCCCGTCCAACTGCGCTGCCATACGGTCCGCTGCGGCCTGGCATAATGTGCCCAACCCTTATGTTACTTAGATGCATATTTGCTCTCCCTAGAACCTATAACCTCAATATGTGCCGAACAATATTTCTTGCTAGACCTATGAGTTACTTTAAACAACAAGAGAAATAAGCTACTGCAATCAGTATGATCTCGAATTTTTACGCGGTAACGTATTTCAGACATAAGAATAAGGATCAAAAAATTATGTCTCATAATAAAATAAATCTTTACCAAATATTAAGTATAGGTGAAGATTAGCCTTAATGATCAACTTATTTTTAACATATAACCATTTTATCTGTAATCTTAATCATACAAAAAGAATATAATTAAAAGATATATTATGATATCGAAATCATCATGATATTTCTTAGGTGGTTCTTATTTTAACAGGTTAAATCAACATAGTGTTATTTTAATATTTAACTTTTTCAGGTACTACACATTATACCTATTACTGTTTCTATTGCATTGTTAACTTCTTTTTAATTATTGTATTTTCTAAAGCCTGTATTTTAATTCAGAGGTTAAAAATAGCTCAAAATACTTATATTTTCGTTTAAATTACAAGGAAAAAAGTTTTTGTTGTGTAACTGGAATAATTCAGGACAAACAGAATAGAAAATTTGAGTAATTTTATATTATTGCAGCTAAATATTAGTAATATTATTTAAAATCTTACCATTCCCTCATATTAGTGAATTGAAGCTGAAAATGACAATATTATATTGTCATTTACATTTACAAACAATTCATATTTTAACAATGATTTGCACAATCTACTGAGAGAATAGACATGAGTGTCGGACTCAGTGCTACTAAGTAATTTCATATACCCCAGACTGTGAGTCACACAATGAACATTATACAGACCTAGATCCAAAGCTGTAAATTGTGCAAAGTTACAGCCTAAAACTAATAACTCTTTAACCCCTCGTTTAAAATGCAGGCTGATTATACCATGTATAGATTTTATCTATTTATGAGTACTATGTCATTTATTGCTATTTAAATAGCTGTGCATGAATGATAATACATACAAATTTGCATACATAAGCATTCCTAGTATCTATATTAAGAAATTATACAACCATTTTTTTCAGGAATATGTCCATCTGATCTCTCTATTTCTGATAACATTGCATGAAACATATCTGTAACAGACTGAAAAAAAACGGAATATTAAAAAAACATAGCTCATTTCATTGATTCATACAAGAAGAACTTTAAAAACACTTTTAGTGAATACTCCAATTATTAATTGGAGTATTCACTAAAAGTGTCAAATAGCTTATTCATTGTATCAGAATTTTTGTTAACATACCTCATTTTCTTTTGCGCTAGTTTCTACAAATGCGGCATTCCATTTTTCTGCTAGTCTTCGTCCCTCCTCTGTGCTTATTTTTCGCTCTAAATGTAAATCTGTCTTATTTCCAACTAATACAATTGGTACACTGAAAATGTATTCAATAATTTTTAGTTACTAAGAAAAAATTTAACAAACTAAACTTACAAATTGCCCTAAAATTGAGGCCTGTTTCACAGTCTACTTATAAGCTCCAGTTAGCTTATTTATATGTTATGTCTCTGTCACTCAGTATAAAGTAAGTAGCAACAAAATATCTGAATAAGCTATTTGACAATTACTAGGCGATTGTGACACAGTCCCTTAGTATCAAAATATTTTGTGTAACATAACATCTACCACATATTAAGCAGAAAAAAGAGTTTAATGTTTCATATTTCAATTTAAAAATTGCTACATAGTTATGATAAATGCATACTTACTGAATTTTTCCAATCATGTCAAGAAGTTTATCATAAATAATCTGCACGATTTGAAAACTTTTACTTGATGTAATGGAATAGACTAAAACATAACCATGGAAGTCCATGCTGTATTGTAGCGGGAATATACTGTATTCATCCTGCCCAGCAGTATCCACAAGCTTCACCTCATATTCAGTGGAATTTAAACGAATGAATTTTGTAAATGCTGAAATACAAAAGATATGTAAAAGACATAAATAACATATTATGTTCATATTTTATTTTTCATTTGTTATTATAACATAAACATATCTGAGCTTCGCCTATAGTTTCACAGTGTACAGCGTGTAGTGAGTAAAAAAACCTAACATGTGACCTGAGTCCCTACAACAAAGTATTAACATAGTGAAAACAATAAACAAACAACTTACTGTTTTCGATGGTTGGATCGTACGAGTCTACAAATTGTCCTTCTACAAATTGAATAATTAACGACGATTTTCCTGAAATATTTTAAATATTATAAATAAAACGTCATAACAATAAATGAATAGTGTGACGCATTTGATTGAGTACAAATGTTTTGGAAAATGTTACTTTACCGACAGATCTGTATCCCATCATAGCAATCTTTCTCTGTTTTGATGGCATTTTTATTATTTTAATAACACAGCATGAAAAATTTAATACAATGTGTTTTTGATAAAAATTGTAATCAATCACACACAGTGCCAAACTTATTTCAGTTGTCAAATGTCATGGATGAATTTTTAAAATATTCTTTTATAATATATATGGCATCGGCTTATAACCATTTGCCAGTGTCAAGTTAAAATGGCGGGAAATAGAACTTTCGTTTCAATTTTCAACACCGTATTCCTATATCGTCAAGTCTAAAGTCTATACAAAGTCCAAATATATAGTCAGTACAGTCCATGAGTCATGTCGGTCGATTCAGTAAAGTGGTAGAAGCTTAACTGAAAGTTCCTAGGGAGTTTTGGCGGGATCACAAAATAGCACGTTTTTAGAAGTTGTACCACTTTCCCACACTTGTACACGTTAACGAATATTTAATGGTTAATATTCTACCAATATTACACATTAAGAACTGAGATAACACAAATTTATGAAATCTTACAAATTCCACAACGTCACCCATTGAACTCCCCGGAAAAACTCCAATCATGAATGATCAAGCTGCCAACTAGTATCTTTGGTATTTGGATCGTCTATGGACTTTCGAGTCTACAGGTTCGCTAATACACTAGAGCCATTGAGTTTAGAGAAAAGGAGAACTTAAGCTGTAGAAAATTGTGTCCTAGAAATTTGGACTAAATAACTGAGGCGTTGCGATCGCTAAGTTAAATTGTAAGAGATTAATTTTAAGATCGCAATAAAAGCGGGCCACCAATAGGCTACTTGACTCATAATAAATTTAGTACTCAGGTTAGGAAAACGTATTCTAGCGATATCATAAATTATAAACATAAGATTGATAAATAAAGTTGATTTAAAAAAAAATATTTTTGTTCTATTTGTTCTACTATGAGAACACCTCGAAATTACTTCCGGCAAGGATGTGACGACACAAACACACTAAACACATAATAAGTAGTAGTGAAACGGAACGTTTCTGTAAATAAATAGTTCAAGAGTCGGAAAGAATTCAACTCGAGTTTTACTTCCGAGTACACTCGCGTGCATTGATTTCGTTCTAATTTATTTTCGAGTTTTTCTTGTTATTTATTGTTCAATTTTTCTTTTTATTAATTGTTAAGTTTTTGTTGTTTCTAAAACACATACACTATGCCACGACAAACTAATATAGTTTTGAAAAGACAAGCCAGAAAAATGGTGTGCGCTGTGTATTGTTTTCTCAAAAAATGACAGTAAGAATGATATTGAAACGGTGAAACAGACTGATCAATTTATTATTTTTGGTGATGATAACAGTGATGACGATAGTGACGTGACGAAGATAGTGACGAAGATAAAATAGTGACTCCTAGCCACATTCCTATTTCCTCTGAACCCATGCCTAGTACCAATTCTGGTTCTGCTGGCTTGGAACTAATGGAAGGAATATCATTCTTAACTCAAAAATACATTAAATGTTTTATTTGGAGTGTAATTTAATAGTTACCTAATATTTCGTCTTCTTTAATTATACTATAAATAGTTGAGCCATAATATGTTGTTGAGTATTATTTTTTGCCCGCAAGTGTATCAGTTTGCCGGCATCTGTACTCGAGTTGAGATCACTAACACGGCCTCTCTGCATATATCTCTCTCGGTTAGAATTTGCCTCTAGGTAAGGTGCGTCAGAAAATATACTTTATAATTTTGCAATACAGTTTATTTTTGTAAGTACAAAATTTCGGAGTATTCATTCGTGTTTGAAAATAATTCCATGGTATTGACATTTGAATTTTGACAGCAAGTTTATCAAGGCGTATGAAATCATCAAGATTCATCACAAATTACAATTACAATTTACAAATTATCTGGAGAATTCTGCTATAAACTTATTTATTTCAGTGTAAAATATCGGTAATTAATTTTATATATAAAAAGATTTAAGTCGCAAAGTCGAGGTTTTTCTATCCATAATGTCTGTGAATATTCCCGAGTGTCCACCTAGTTTAAAATCAATTCAGCATTACCTTAAAACTGCGGCTGAGCATGATACGAGGGACCCCATTGTTTCTTATTGGTGTCGTTTACATGCACTTCAAACCGGGCTTAAAATAACGACTAAAAAAACTCCAGAAGAAACAAAAGTTTTGATGGGTAAGTGCAGATATTTTTGATATATATATAGGTAGATAGTGTAAATAAAAATATAAAAATCGTTTCTACGTATTTTAAGGCTTCTTTCGTAGCTTTTTTTCTTTAATGCTATTCTTGAAATATTGTATTTTTATATTTCAAAAGGAATCATGGACTGGTTAGAAGAAGCGAAGACTACTTATAAAGATAATGATGCAATATCAAATGAAGTGGTTGCTCAAGCTCATTTAGAAAACTATGCTCTGAGATTATTCCTTTATGCTGACAAGCAAGATCATGAACAAAACTATGGAAAGTAAGATTTTTCTATTTGTCTGTTGCACATGAATAATTATTAAGTGTTTATATTTTTTATAGTCCCTAAGAAATTAATTGGTCCAACTCTTTTATTTGTTATTGTATTCATATGAACATATTCAATGACATGTAACATCAGGAAATAACAAACCTTTAATAAGTTTCAACTTTTGATTTATTTACAGAAATATTGTGAAGGCATTTTACACTGCAGGCATGATATATGATGTACTCACAACATTTGGTGAACTGACTGATGAAGCTGCACAAAATAGGAAGTATGCCAAGTGGAAAGCTGCCTATATTCACAATTGCCTTAAAACTGGGGAAACACCTGTACCAGGTAATTAAAATGCCTCTTCATTTGTCCAATTTAACAAATTAATAGTTTTTGCATAGTTTTCACTGCAAATTACAATTGGGTATTTGACAACATGTAAATATTAAGTTTATTTACTAAATTAATAAAGTAATATAGTATTACAACTTGATAAAATTAAAAAAAATGGTTTTATGTCTAGTTTTGTAATTAGGTGCATTTCAAAGTCACAAAAAACTTGGTATATTTTTTTTACATTTATGCATATAAAAAACCAATGATTAGTTTAATTACATCGGCAAATGTCTTAAGATAAGTAGCCCGTAGGGTTTGACCTCCCCCTAAGAGGTTTTTTTAGGAAACCCCCCTTTTAGCCACAGTAAGGGATCAAAGTTTTTGGACTATGGCAGTATTTTTCTAATAATTTCGATGTTAAAAGGCATAAAATCGAGAGGCTACGTGGAAGGGGGAAGGGGTAAACCTGCCCCCCTTGAACCCTCCCTTAGCCACATTAAGGGGTCAAAATTCCGAGTTTCAGGCTGTGTCAGTGTATCCATTTAAATTTCGACCAACAAATTCTTAAAATCGGGAGCCTCTGTTCTGCGGGAAGAGCAGATATGGTGGACTATCCCCATAAATTCATTCTGCAGGAAACCACGCCTTTGACCTAAGTTGACAGACAAGTACTGCTTGGAGCCCGTTAACAAATTTTTTGGGCCGATGTCAGTTCTGTCTCGTCTCCGGCGCTGCAGGAAATCAGCCCTTTCGCCCTTGCGTAACAAAACACAGAAACCAGGACTGCTTGCCCTCTGCGCCTCCTTGCTTAAATACACTCTAGGGGTTGACAGACAATATTATTCAACCTAAAACCCTTAAAACAAAAATTTCTTAAAGCTAAAGTATTAAATATTAAGTGTTAAAAATATTAAAAACACAAGTTATTTAAAAATTTATTAAACAATTTTAAAACATAAGGTTAATTAAGTACACTTAAACCAGATAAAATTATGTAATAATTATTAAAATAAGATACAATTACTCACTAAATGATTCGCTAAAATGTTTTGTTTATCAAGGTCAAGGTGTATCAAGTCGAGGAAAATAAAACACAAGTACAAAAAAAATATTAAAAAAATTAGAATATTTACCTAATCTATCTAAATATTAGCCTTAACTTATTATACCTACTATATTATTCTATTTATATACATATTTCACAGCTTTTATTGCTTCTAAAAAGAGGTCCAGTCTATATTTCATTATTCTTCTTTGCCCACAAAAACTCAACTATTGCATCCCCAAAATTTGTTGTATTATTATAATGTTTTTTTCGGAAAAATCTTTTCACAGTCCTCATCATTTCACACCATTTGTCATGATATTTGTCCAGTCATTGGGACTATGCGTTGAGTATGTGTGTCATCGGAGGCGACAAATGGATTGTCTGGGTCTGAATGACTACCTTTTTTATGGATGTATCCATATTGACTTAAACAATTGTATGCCCTCCAACAATCCGTATGTTGCGGTGCCTACTTCTACATGTTTTTGGATTAGAGGCACCAACACTTCAGCCCGGACAACATCCGTTCTGGATGTTGTCCGGGCATACTTCTAACCTTAAATCTTCAGACCCATCTTCAATTATACCAAGGACCCCCAATGGCTCTCAATGTGTCGCGCCACCTATTATATTTTCTTTTTCCAAATTTTCGTCGTCGTCGTCTATTCGAATAATTTTTCCTGGATCTCCTATTTTACCGTGAAATTCTTGCTTCGCTACAAAATAAATGACAATACACTCACAACAATAATTGTACCAATCGGATATTGTTGTCCTGCTCAACTTAGTAGTTTCTCCAAAAGGATTTTCCTTAATAGCTATACGTGATTCTAGCCATTCAAAAAAGCATAAATCGTTTTGATTTTGATATTTAAAAAAAATGTGCCTTTTGTTCTGGGTATCTTAACCCGCCCCTTGCAGTTTCTTTTAGTGCAAATCCAGGACCCAAAAGACCTGTTGACAAAGAAAATACAATTGATATAAACAATATACCAGTAGTGATGAATTGGAGGTGACTTGGGGTTTGAAACAATTTACAAAAAAATTTAAACTAAAGCTTGATGTTTAGATTATTTATTTAATGTTCAATGAAAAGATAAAGATTACTATTACATAATGTAGTAAAATCTCCTTATAGCATTTAATATTGTAACACCTGGAAAAATCACATGTTTAATGCAAATTAAGAGTACTGAATAATATAAAAATTCATACCAGTTTGTTGAATAAGCAATATATCTATTGGCGTGCAATGCCGTGGACAAAGATTCTTGTTTCTGCCATATCATTTTCAGTGGCATATCTCACGCATTGCTCTTATAACTTTTGCCAAGTTCCATAAAGAAAATAGGATAAAACGTCCCCACCCTTGTAGCACTTATAAAATGGAAGGGCTTAAAAAGTGTGTCACTTTATTGTATGATGAAAAATCTCAAAACCACGGGAGAAATAAGTTAATGAGGGTTAAAGGTTAATAAAGTTAAAGACATCACCTGTATTATTATTGCACTATTTCATAGTGTTGCTATTAAGGAATGATTTTTGAGCAGTAATGGTATACTACAAACTTCAGAAAAGTGTAATACTTTGATTAACTGCCTCATATTTTGAAGAAATGTATAGAAGAATAATAAAATGTTAAAAATAAGCTCTTTTCTCAACTTTTTCTCACATAATTACTTTCTGGAAATTGTTTCTTACTAGCGACGCTATCGAATGGTTTGCACCATAATACAGACATAATACCAAATACAGAATGTATTTTTTTCCTAATCTGCTGGTTCGAATCCTGGCCTGGAAAATTGGTTTACGCATAACCTAATGATGTTGAAAGATAAAACAACTACATTAAAATACATACAGTTAAATAGCAAAAATAATTTTAAAACGATTATGTAAAAAAAAAAGTGAAAAAGACGCCAAAACTACCTAGGATCTTTCAGTAAAGCGTCTACCACTTTACTGAATCGACTGACATGACTCAGTGACTGTACTGACTATTTATTTGCACTTTCACTAGACATTAGACTTGACGATATAGGAATACAGTGTTGAAAATTGAAACGAAAGTTCTATTTCCCGCCTTTTTTACTTGACACTGGCAAATGGTTTTATGATAAGCCGACGTAATAACGTCAGTGTCAAAATACATGCTGTATGCATGTACATGCTGAATTATTCTTCTGGACGTTGTAAGAGAAGTCTAAAACAAATAAGGAATAGCATTTTAGCCCAACGGAATGACGTGTCCGACTTGATGAAAAATTTAAATGCATCATTAGATTTTTGATAACTGAATTTTCCTAGCCAGGATTAGAACCCATAGATTGTGAAAAAAAATACACCTGTATTATTGCATTTAATTATAATACAGGAAATAAAATATTTACAAACTATAAAAGTAGGTAAGTACTAAAAAAAACTACTCCAAAAAACCATTCGATAGTATCGCTAGTAAGAAACAATTTCTGGGAAAAATTGTGAGCGAAAAACTTGAGAATAGAGCTTATTTTTGGTATTTTATTATTTTCACCTTACATTTCTTAAAAAATATGAGGCATTTTATGGAAATACAACATTTTCCTGAAGTTTGCCGTATACCATTACTTGATACCTCCCAGGTATTGTTCCTTACCAGCAACACTATGAAATGGTGCAATATTACAGAATTTATTTTTAACCTTTAAACCTTCATTAAATTTGTTCTCCCATGGTTTAGAGATTTTCTGTTATACAATAAAATGACACACTTTTCAAGCCCTTTCATTTGATATATGTCTTGTAGTGCTACAGTAGTGGGGACAGGCTCCATACAAAAATGCCCCTTCTTTAAAACTTCTTCAGTGTACATTCTTCGATTAATATAAGGGCCATCATAATCAAAGAGTTCTTCCTCCATAGTTTTCTTCTTTCATAGGTCCAAGTTGGGATTGGGAGTTGGGCGAAGGCCCAGGTTGTAGGTCCGTAGATTAGTTAGCAGCCATGTCCAAAGGAGTTTGTCAAAGGTCGTTCAAAAAAGTGATCCAATCGGTGTCCAGTAACAAAGCCAAGTGTAACGAAGAAGCGAGCCAAAACAAGTCCAGAAACAAAGCAAAAGTCGTCGTAAAATCAATCCAAAACACATATGAGCACATTCGCGTATATCGGGAAGTAACGGAATGAATTTTTTATTTTGACACATGACAAAATGGCGGCGTGACGTTCCGTAATGTTCCGTTCCGTTCCGGCAGTTTGACGTTTCGATTTAATGAAATGTTAATGTCATGAACTATTTACTTTATAACACTTTCCGTTTCACTACTACGTGTATTTTATTTTAAAAGTGTAATTATCTTAATTTAAAGGCATTACCTAACAAAAAAACATGTTTATTCAAATGAAGGCTACTTAGGTCTTGAGACCCGATCCCTTACATCAAATACAAAAATATTTATAATAGTAAAAATAAACATTAACACACTTTGGAGATATTAGAAATTATGAGCCATGAGTGACCATACATTTCGTAGCTCTCATAGCAACGATTTACTTTTTTACTTTACACGGTTACTTTTCAGGGGCGCTTTCTCTCAATTCACAAAAGTGCTAGTAACAATCCATAGTATCTTTAAAAATATTGTTTTTTATTATCCTATTGGCTATTCCTTCTGTAAACTTTCTTATTTTTCAGAGTGCTATTCATTTATCATTTATGTAATAATAAAATTACAGTAAAGTACCCAATTGATTTTATTGCCTTAGGTCCCATGCAGTCTGAAGAAGGTGGTACTGAAATTGAGGGCACTACTGGAGACATGGGCAGTTCTGATGCAACAAATACACCTCCATCAATTGGTTTCCCACCTGTTGATCCTACATCTCCACCTTCAGTGCCCACAAGTTTTAATAATTCCTTACCTGACCCCAATGCTGCTTTGAGAGCAGCTTCACAACTGCCTCCCGTGCCATATACTCCAGATCCTAACCCTGGTGGTTTTGTGCCCTATGATCCATCCCAACAACCGCAACCCACACCAACACCTACAGTTTATAGTGACAGCATTGCTCAACTTACGCCAGATCAAATAGCTAAAGCCCAGAAATATTGTAAATGGGCAAGCAGCGCTCTGAATTATGAAGACATCAAAACCGCCATAGCTAATCTTAAAAATGCTTTAGAGCTACTGCAGACTGGACGTGATCCTGCTTAAATTTAGAAAAGTAAGTGCTTATTCTATTGTGAATTCTGTTTTTGATTTAATAACGATAATTATATGCAATCTCCACTTAGTGACAAGAATGAAGACTTCAGAAATGTTATTTTATTTTTTGTATAGGCAAATGCTTAAGGGGCTTACAAAATTGCAACAAACTCTATGCATAATATTATGTGCTTTTAAAATTTAGGATTCTCTGTCAACTCTTTATGAATCAAGATCATAATATGCAATGTCTCTTGAGATGCTTTGCTCAACTGCAACTATTTTCTTTTCTCATTCCATAAAATTTTAAAACGAAAAGATTCCTGAATATTGAACTGATGGAAAAGTATAACTCTGAAGGTAAAAAGTTTTTTTTATTTAAGTTAAAAGTAAAATTGTAAGTAATTGTAAAATTTATTTAACACTAAAATTACTATAAAATGTTTAATAACATACTAAATTATTGTATATATAGTTTATCATAATTATGAAAATATATAATATAGTCGGCAAACAACCTTGTTTATTGCTGTGTGCAAATAAATTATTATTTTAATAAAATTAAACAAATTTTGTTATTTCTAATATTTATTATATAATTTTACTGGTACATGTTGTAATTATCGTTTGCATGAGTTTTTACCGATGGTGAAAACAATATTTAAGTCTTTTTGCATTATTATTAATGTCTGTAACTGTCTCTGTATGGTAGATATACCAAAAAATGGCTATAAAATAATAGGAAATAGGCGCTCGGTCGCCGAAATTGTTAGCCAATCACATACTCGTTGACACTAGATTAGCATAACTAGCTCTCTTTACAGTTTTACCCCCTGGCAGCAGTGGTGCCACAATGACATACTTGACAATTTACCCTTTTTCAACAGTTATTTACTCCTTTCTATATTCTCGATGTACTTGTATAACTGTAATACGATACAAGCAAAATGACTGACAGTTTTTATTACAATTTACAACGCAATTATTGTAAATGTCAAAATAACAGATGGCGCCACTGGCAATATATCAGAATGGAATATCAGGTAATCGTTATTATTGATATTGAGCAAACATTAATCATGTGCATTATTATAATTCTAATGTACTATAAAGTGGCAGTTTGTCGGCCCATCTAATACAATACCCACACAGACTTCACACTACAAACGCATTCACACAAAACGAACCTAGTACGCATCGCTTATAATAATATCACTTTAAAGTATAAATTCTTACCTACATAAAACTTTACGTGAAAATGTAAAAATTGTCAATCCACACCTTTCGGTCATAATATATATCTAAAACGTTACAGATTAATTTAAAAAAGCGTTGAACTCGCGTCCAATGACTAGCAACAATCACAGTGGTAGCAAACGAACTATATTTTGTGCTTCTATCCAAATGAAGTGCGCTGGTTTTATTTGTTTGTAAAACACTAACTACATACTAGTAATAAATTATTGCAGGGATAAGTCTTAGTCCCTCTTGAGTCCGTTCCCGTTTTGGGTGGCGGCGGCCTTTTCCATTTCCTCTCGTCGACTTGTCTGGTACCTGGGGAAATATAATAATATGTTATGTTATGGTGTTATTCGTCTCTTAGAATTTCTTATAAAGCCTGTCCAGTAATAGAAAAAAAATCTGCACTGAGTGCACATAATATTTTTATATGCACGAAAAGCTGGGAGTGATTTGGTTAACAAAAATCTTTTAACGTCTTAACGATTCAGATTCGTAAATCTTCCGCAATATGGCAAAGTTTTTTATTTTTCTGGACTCCCTCTATAAGGTTCCAACCTTGTGTATCATTTACAAATCTAGACCTAATTATTCAGAATTTAAGGCAGGCAATAGCCACTACGAAATACAAACACCTGTTACAAACAGTAACACCTATAAACGATAAATAGTACGTTCGCTTACGAAATTAAGCCACATAATATAGTAACGAGGAACGATTAATAACATCCATACAATATTGTACTTGCGACGAGCAATTCTTCACAGCAGAATCTTGGCCTAGTGCCAATTGTGCGCTAGTCAGCGATAGAACTAATCTTATGTAGTAAATCCTTGTTTACATTTCATAAAAACTAGCCAAGGTCCATTAAATATAATTTACTTCTTTGTATAAATAAACATACGCCCCTAAATGCGGTTTAAACGTTCTCAGATATAACAGCTCAACAGTCTAGGAATAGATAAGTACGAAAAAAAAAACTTTCGGGAGTTGCTTGTTTGGATTATTAAAGTGTTGCGAAAATTATTTCTTAATTATATTATAGAGTTATCTATAATACCCCTGTAGTAATATGAAACCGTAAAAAGTGGCCTTATTTTGGCTGAACTACAGTATTTTATTTACGTTACAATTGAAACTATTCTCGTAATTGACTGACTGATTTATATACGAATTTTCTTTCTAATTAAAAAAACCCCAGAATCGACATCAATGGAAATATGGTAGCCAATGGGGTCACAATATTAAATTATATTTGATGACACCAAACCTGCAATCCCAAAAAACGCCGGGTATAGAACTTATGAGCAAGAATAAAATCCAAAATCATAGTAGGTGTAGATGTATTTGTTGGTGTAGGAACTGCAGGATTACGTAGTTAGAGATTGCTGTTGTAGGTGGGTAGGTGTAGGTACAGATTAGAGTTGTATCGGAGTTTCGTTTCCGCCTCCACAATGAGGGTGTTTGATATTTTTTCTGTCGCTAGGGGCAGACCCAACGCACACAAAGCGTCATGTGGTGGCGTATTTGGAATCAAAAACGGTCAATAATAATTTTTTGTCACCAGGCGGCGCTTGGTAGCACGACGGTCCTTGTCGTATCAAAAAGCTGTCAGATGTCACGAATTTAAAAGCCCTCATTGCGGAACTTCCGAAAGAAATCGAATCTCCGTACATTTAAATTATATGCGTATGTATGTACGAGTATACCTACTATTTCAACACAAACTACACCTACTTGTATTACATTACATCCAAGTTTTTAATGTCTTTCGGGAATCGTATTTCATACATCCTCTAATCTCATGTCTGTCATTCCCATACAAAAACTGATTTTATTCTTGCTCATAACCTCTACACCCGGCGTTTTTCGAGTTTTCCCTTTTGGTGACATCCAAAGACATTGTCTCGATGATTGGTCTATGGTGACATCATATAATATTATGATTAAAAGTGAACACATTAGCAACCATTTCGTTTCGATCGATTCTGGATCAATTTTGGATCAATCCCTTTCTCCCTGTTGAGCTTACTTGTGTCTATTGCATGTTGTAACCTATATTTGGACCCTTGAATAGTGTGCCATTTGCTACTCCTTAGTGTTTGAGACCTACTTAGTAAGGCAGATTTCATACGTTTGTAACTAGGACGAGTTGCTAATTGATATTAATAAGTTTATATGTCTGTAAATTTCCATCATAATTCCATAAATAACAAAATCAGTGACGGATGTTAAAAAGCAGTTATGACAGCGGAGGTTACAGAAGCGGTCAACACGGCGTTATGAGCTTTGACGTCAACTACCCACGTTCCGAACGACTGTAGTTTGTAGCTATTGATATTATATTTATGCCCGTGATCCAATTACTAATATTAAATCGTCATCATCATCAGCGACCACCTCAATGTGAGATTCTTTTATTACGAACGGACAAAGATTGCAAGAACCGTAATGGATTTAAAAATATTGCATCGGACTGGCCTTTGGTGAACCCTGCTGGCTGGGCTGTCTAAATGAATTATGTGAATCGTACTATAAAATTCGACAATCAAGCAAGTGAGCCACGTGGACTGCAGTATATTATATATACCTACCGCAGTCTTCCTTGCTTACTTCATTGGGTTGGCACCAAAATTTACTAACACTACATAAGTGTTGAATCATTATAAAACAATGTTGATCAAAGTGAAGAAGAAAAGTTGGCGATTCCAATACCGTAAAGCTAATTGTCAATCAACGGTTCACATTGTTGCACAGATACCATTAGCATTGTTCATGTAAAATACTATGTTATTGTCTTTCCGATCTATTGTGGCTTTGATATAAATAATTAAGATAGCTTCTGAAAATGCTCGTTCTCATTTACCCCTTTTTTATTTAGTGTTGTTTGACTATACTTACAGAAATAAACGATAAAAATCTAGTACCTGAGTAATCGGTACTGATATTTTGTTCTATTACAAAACCAATATAAGTGCATAAAATTAGGTAAATTAGGATCAAAATAAAACAAGACTGAAATGGATACTTATTTAAACTCATAAAATAATAACAACCAGTTGGATAACTTCTCCTTAGGCCAGCTTTTACACGCCTGATACAAGTTTCTATGTTGCCGACACAGCGCAACAAGAACCTTCGTTATTTTAATTTTTTTAGCCGTGACTTATGTTATCAAAAGTCAAAGAATGCAGTTTAGATGTTTTAAGCTTCATCTTTCCCGATAAGCTCCCTGGTTTTTTTGGTCCAAGAAGCTGTTCTCTATCGTCAAATGTAGCAATAATTGACAAATTTCCTTCTTTTCAACTTCGTCGATACATATAATTAGGTAACAGTTTTCCTGATAGACTGAGATTAACTTCAGATAAGTTGTTTTGAAAGACATTTTGATTGCTTCTGTCCTGGATTCTTACATAGACGAGAAAATCTCGTCTGGCGTGCTGCGTCTAGAACTCAGAATCTGTTATATGATCGAATCTTTTGAATATTCCATGTTATTTACAGAAAAAGTAGAAATAGCAACTAATAACTCTTGTTGTAAAACATTATTTGATATTGCACATCCTCATGCCTTCAAAAGATGAAAATTGAGGAAGAAAAAGTATGTTCAAAGAAACGAAAGGTACAGGTAGCCAGATCGAACGAAACCATTTTTAGGTGGTGTAGACCAAAAATATGAAATAATAAAGAAAAGGACAACAAGTAAACTTTCTTCTTCTTGTAATAGGTTTTTTTTTCTCCGCAATTTTTTTTGTCTAAACCACCTGTGCAATGGTTTGGGTTACCTTGCTTTCTTTGTTTCTTTGAAAATTATTTGTCTACCTCGATTGTAATCTTTTCTTATTAAGAATATAATCTTATTATTATTACGTTTCTTTAACTGGCACATACACACGTAAAATAGGACTGCCAAAACTGGACGATTATGTGTTGCATCATTTATTTGGTGGCTAGTCAGTATATTTTTATCGCGCTTGAATTTTACAGACATCTTTAGGTACTCGATAAACAATGGAGAAGTTACATTACTGATGTCATTAAATATTATTTTCAACATAATTTTATTAAAATATAGATCAAAACTAATCAATGGAAACCATCAATAAATGACTGAGAAATAGATCATTTAAGTTTGTCAACTTTTCGTCAGCGTTCCGTCGAACATCTGTGACCCTGTGACGTCATCTGACCCGAATGAGATAATATGTAAGGCCTGAAATACTGACGGATCAACGCACAGCCTAAGCGGACTCTGCAGGGTGTGTTATTTGTATAACGTAGACATAAGCCAAGAAAGGATTTTCTGAAATTTTACCCCTAAGGGGGTGAAAGAGGGGCGTAGTTTGTATGGAAAATCGTTAAATCTACCGATTTCGATGAGATTCATGCTTTTGAATACATTTCATTAGATACGTCTTTCAGTTTATTAAAATTTACCCCCTGAGGGTGTAAAATAAGGGTTGAATGTTTGCATAGTAAAAATTTGAAACTTCACCGTATTCCATGTTTAAATATCCGAACAAATATATCGAACATTTTAAGAGGGTATGCATAAAAAAAATTTCGAACTTGAAATATTAGTGTCCCAGAAGGACACTAGTATGTAAATACAAGATTGTCTCGTTTAAAGTATAAAATTTTAAGCACGTTCAAAACTTGGGAACCTAAGCCCTTGGACGACCAATATAACAGTTTTGAGGTTACTCTTTGAGCGTTCTTTAGCAGCGAAATCCTTAGTACAATCCTCTGGTCCTACAAAAACAAAAGTCCATCTTACCACACAACGAGCCGTCCGCTCAGCATGAAGAAGAAGACGAGAGCAGGCGCGCAGCGGTCGAAGGGATCGCCGACCATCAGGTGCGAGTACGCCGCGAGTATCATGAGCAGCACCAGCCCGATGTTCGCCGCGTTCTTCACTTTATCTAAAAAGAGTACACGAGGCTCAAGTGAAACATCATTCACCAATTACCATTTAAAATCCAAAATCGTGTCGCCCGTGTCGTGGCAGGAATACGTTATTGAAGATTGTTTCTCGTACGATTGGTTTCCATTTAAGGCTGGTGGGATTATTATGTCCGGAATCCGTTAGGCCTGGGAAAATTTAGAGCACTAAAAAATATTACTCTGCAATCATACAATACAGCTGAAAATTTAATACACAAGTGTCGAATCAAATGTCAATGTCATACATGACAGCTAGATACTCGACACTTTAATTTTCAACTCTATTGTATTAGCGCAGAGTTCTATTTTCCGTGCTCTGAATTTTTACGGGCCCGCCGGATTCCGGATCATATAGTACCAGCCTTAAACAATTACGCAGTCGTAGGAAACTATTAGAATAATGCCTATGTTCATTAACTGAAGCCGTACTAACGTTAAACGTTTCCTATAGAGGAAAATGAGACCCGAGACTTCCTAATGCCTGCGTCTAAATACCAAAGTGAAATAATGTGTCTAAAAATAATTACTGACGATATCACACGGCTGGACGCTGGACAAAATAAAACTGAAACTTGTAAAAATATGATCGTCCTCAATTTTTCGAGTTTTATCGCTTCGCATCTATTTCGCAATTTCGCATCTGCAATATTTATAATTTCTTACGTATTTAGTACAAAAACCAGATTTTTTTTAATTCAAAGGTGGAATAAATATTGATCAAGGGATTGAGTATCTAATACCTATTACCTACTAGTATAAGTTATAACCTTCTATTTTAAGATCCATAAGATCGGACTAAGAGTATCGGCAAGCGTTTTAAAATATTTGAATAAGGCAAAATATTAAAGATCTGTGAAGTGGTCCTCCCATGCCTGCTTTGTGAAAACCGGGCGACATATTAAGTTGTTTTTGTGTGCCTATTAGTATGCGAGTATAATTTGTTATATACCTATATCTACAAAATATGTAATGTATAATTTTTTAAATTTTCGTATATTATTATGTCGTTCAACTTACGGCTAGGTATAAGAGCAAGCGCCAATCCGAAGAATATTTCCAGACCGCCGACGACCCGCCGATACCATTTCGACGGTATCTTGAAGTCCAGCATTTCAGTGAGTGGAAACACTTTTGCATATCTAACGTACTCCTTTCGCTGCAATACAAATTTCCCATATATTTTAATAGCGCCCTCATTATTTGATACATTCTGTTTTATTTTCAGTTTTTTTTAGTAAAATCTGATCTATAATATAGGTAAGTAAATTAAAATTATTGTTAGTGAAAACATATTACAATATTTAAAAAAAAATGCAGATTTTCAAACTGGTTAAAATACCTCAATTATTATCTAAACTCTAATTATGTAAGTGTCTAAAAAATGAAAAAAGGAGCTATGTAAAAAATTGAATCTACGTCGGAGGCTGCGGGTAAAGTACCTAAGAGGCTGGCAGCATTGCCTCGCTGTGATACGTTAGCCGAGGTAAGCGCCAGCCTTAGGGTCATTAGTTTTGTCGAATCCTTAAAAAGAAGCTTGGCACTGGGGCTCTAAGGACCCATAGTTTCGACGCCAAAAGGCAGAAAAATGTAACCATCACCGATGGATTCATATTTCCTTATTTTGTTGGTCTCGGCGTGTGCAGCTTCCGCCCCCGCCACTCTTGCACTGGCCGTCACGTGCGACGCCGCCAGCGTGTCCACGCAGGTGCGTCCCACACCAGCGGCCTCCCACGGCTCCCATGGAATTAGGGTCATACCATCAGGTCTTTTGCCGTCGTCACGTGCGATACCGTTCAGCTCTAGTGTGGCCGGCACGTTGACGGTGGCAAGAGCTTTGCGGATGACGTCATTTGTTGAGGCATGGCGGGACTGGCGGCCGGCACTGCGGCGGCAGAACAATCCATTGTGTCCTTGGCGGTCCACTGTGGTGCCCCAATGGCAGCGATGGGGTTCATTAGTGGCGGTTCCTTAACGCAGACTGACTGATTTTTTCCATTTTCAGATGGGTTCGCGATTAGCGAACACAGCTGTGATTACAAATCTGTTTAAACGCAATAACCAAAAGTCTGAGAGTCAATAGATCAGAACCTCCATTCTCTTATTTAAAGTAGACTTTCATTTTACTTTAATTGTAATATAAGTGAAGCGACTTGTTATCATAAACCGATTTTATGTATATGTATAATTCCGCCGACCGATTTTCAAAATTCTTTTTTTTTTTATGTAAAGTGGCGACCTGATGATGGGATCCATGAGGAATCGAGGGAACTCCTCGAAATTTATATAGGCACATATAGTGATTTTGACTTTTTCTGAAGTAACCCAAGCATATGCTACCAAAAAGTAAGATTTTGCACCAAGATACCCTGGATTCAAAAGCACTTAACAGAATTCCTGACTCCTTATAGATACATGTTTGGGGATTTCGGCGTTATTTAAAGAACTGCAAGCATATGCCACTTATAATTTACTTTTTTCATACTTTTTGTGATGAAAATTAATATTGATTGAATATGTTAATGTTCGGCTGGTAATGGTCATGGCCTTTACTGCAGACGTCTGCAGATGGTACGTTTCAACTTTTATTTATTTAACAATTTATTGCACACAAGAAAAATGTATAAAATTACAATTTAACAAGAAAGACGACACAAAGGTACTGCTTATTTCTAAAAAGAAATTTCTTACAGCAGCCCTACATCTTTTCTTTTAAAGCCTATCTATTTATCTTTCTGTCTTAATATCCTTAATGCCTAAACTTAATTTTATGCATTATGCCCTAGGTTTAGATCAAGTCTGAGAAAAACCCATGTTTTAGCTTCGGATTTCGCTACCTTCCCATAAGGCAACCAATAGATATCTATTGGTTGGTATGAAAATCTGGGCATACCTACTTAATTAACTACTCTTGTAATCATGGTTACTTTAATTAGATTGAAATAATCGTGACCAAGTACATGACAATTTTTAACTTAGTTTCTATAAATTATCACTGGAACGCAAGCATTTTTTAAATTAAATATAATCATTAATTTAATATTTATTAATTTAAGAGAAAATTTTTGTACTTTACGTATAAGTACATACATAATTTTTATTTAATAAGAAATTCTTAATATATAAAAATTAAAGTGCGTTTATTTCTGCATTTATTACAAAGTGGAACTTCGAAAACCGTATTATATTCACATGATTATTTTACCTTCGAAGCGGCAACTCGAGACAGCATCGAAATATTAGGCGGCAGGCCAAATACTAAAATAGAAATGCGTATTGCTACGAAGCAAAATATTAATGCATCTAGCGACCTTTCTAAATTTTATAAATAAATAGAATAGAATGTTTTAATATATATTTTATTTCTAATGATTTGATACATGCTTTAAAAAAGTTGGTATTTTATATACACTTACCAAATCCTTGTGCAATTCCTTAGAAATAAACGGCGTTAATTTTGTGATGCCAACAAAAATAAAAAATACACCAAGAAGAATAGATAAACTTTTTAAAACTATTGAACCCATTATCATTTATGAAATTTTAACAAGTAGTCGAGGAAATTTCAGGTACACTTTGAATTAATAACTAACTATATGTCACATTTCAAATCTAAGAAATAAAATCATGTTTAGAATTAGTAGATTACAAAATATAATTTAACTCATGCCGAAGCCAGTATTAAAACATTCTAGTCGGAGCAGAAACGGACACGTATCCGTTTTATCGTTCGCGCCGGCGCGAAAAAATCCATATATTTTTTTTTAAATATGAAACTTGCTTGGATACATGCTTTTGACATCGTTCGTAAAAATCTTTGATCACTGTTGCCATGTTCAAATTTGTAAAATCTATAGGTACCGTAAAATGGGACACTTTCGAACTCGTGACTTCTTTTATTGCTTTTTTTGCTCTATATTTAATAAAATTCTTATGAAATTGCTTCCGGTAGTCTGTATTTTTGTTAAAAGACTTCCAAAAAAGGAGGCGGTTATGCGTTCGGCTGTTTGATTTATTTTTGTATGTTCAACGATTACTCCACCGCCTGTTATCCGATTTTCAAAATTCTTCTTTTGATTGAAGGGTATAATCCCATGTTGGTCCCGTTGTCACCAAAATGGTGACCTGATGATGGAATACATGAGGAATCGAGGGAACTTCTAAAAATTTATATGGGCATGTGCCCAAAAAAAAAAACGAATAAAATAAAAATATAAAATAAAACGCATACGTGTCCGTTTCTGCTCCGACTAGAATGTTTCAATACTGGCTTCAGCATGAGTTAAATTATTTGTAATCTACTAATTCTAAACATGATTTTATTTCTTAGATTTAAAATGTGACATATAGTAATTATTAATTCAAAGTGTACCTGAAATTTCCTCGACTACCAGTTAAAATTTCATAAATAATAATGGGTTCAATAGTTTTAAAAAGTTTATCTATTCTTCTTGGTGTATTTTTTATTTTTGTTGGCATCACAAAGTTAACGCCGTTTATTTGTAAGGAATTGCACAAGTATTTCGTAAGTGTATATAAAATACCAACTTTTTTAAAGCATGTATCAATAGTGATTTTGACTTTTCCTGAAGTAACCCAAGCATATGCTACCAAAAAGTAAGATTTTGCACCAAGGTATACCCTGCATCCAAAAGTACTGAACAGAACTTCTGAATCCTTATAGATACATCGTACATGTTTGGGGATTTTGGCGTTGTATAAAAAACTGCTAGCATATGCCACTATGTCAATTAATTAAAAATTAGAGTAATCATCATCATAATCACCACCATCATCACACCATACATCATCACATTATGATGATATAAAAGGTACTTCTCATAGTATTTTACACCGACACGGATATCTTTGAACATTACTCTGCCGTTTATGGACCTATTTGCAAAATTCTTTTGTTCTTGTAAAGGGTATAATTCGAAATTGATCCGTTAGTCACTAAAGTGGAATTCTGATGATGGGATCCATGAGGAATCGAGGGAACTCCTCGAAATTTATATGGACACATACAGTGATTTTGACTTTTTCTGAAGTAACACAAGCATATGCTACCACAAAATTAGATTTATACCAAGGTATACCCTGGATCCAAAAGTATTGACCAGAACTCCACAGTCTTTAATGATACGCCTTTCGAAATTTCGGCATTGTTTAAAGAACTGAAAGCATATGCCACTATGTAAAATTTAGTAATCATCATCATCGTCTTATTTACACCTAATGGAAGCTTCGCGCGTATTTAATTATAAATTCGATCGTTTATTTTAAACGTTCTTAAAATGTATTAATAGTAACTTACAAATATAACTAAAAAGGGAAAAAAATATTATTTTTAAACGAAAAATTAAACCTACTTTCAAAGTAAAATACACAAAAAGTATGAAATAAATCTCTACACATTCTTCGTTATTTTGAAGTCGGTATCAGCCAACTTAAACGTGAGCTCTATAAAATAATGATTTATCAGGATATTGTCTGGGACTTCAAAATAATGAAGATTGTGTAGGGAAATAGTTAAAATTTAAGCCAAATTTAAAAGGGGAATTATTTATAAAATAAATTTATTTCATACTTTTTGTGTATTTTTACTTTGGAAGGCGGTTTAATTTTTTGTTTAAAAATTTTTTTTTTAACGCATTATAATGTGGTAAGTTTTAAACAGAAAATTTACAAAAAGTTAAAAAAAAAAACAACCTTGACCCGATTCACCTTCGCTACGGGTTTAGTGGGTCGTTATGGGGTTAATCGAGTTTTTTGACAGGGCTGGTACTTACTTGAAACAACAAATCGATTCAAAAAATCATCATAATAATATAAACTTTATGAAAACATGTAATATTCGCGTAAGTTACACGAATACTACATGTATTTTACGAGGCGTACCTTACATAATATTTTATATCATTTACCTACTTAATATTGTTGAAAATAAACAATTTCTTGACAATCTTCGTTTTTCTATGGAAATGACAGCTGACGACGTGTGAAGAACGAGGATTTTCGAGGACTGATATCATCGCGTACAATTAATTACCTTCACAATTTATGAATCGCGAGAACCCTATCTATAAAAATCCAATTTACCCAAAGTCGTCCCGATTTCTCAAAGTTTGGTCCCAACTGACCCCATAGGGATGTTGCGTAGTGTGGAATATCACATTTTTATAAATTAAATTTTAATATTGTTGATTAAAGACAAATAAATATAAAAGAAATAGGTATTCAGATTGACGCGATTAAAAATTATAAGCAAATAAAATATATCCCTTTCTCGCAAAACGATTTGTTAAGTCAACTGGCGCGTGCAACTCATGACGTCAAAGGCCGATATATCGCTATCTTACATATTGTAAATTTAAATTGTTTGTATCTTCGTTATTTTTTAAGATATACGAAAATGAGTTCGAGATTGTTTATTAACATGTTGTCTAACATCGAATAGACGAAAAAATTTTTTTTAGGCAACATGCCTATTCCAGACCTAATCTTCCTCTCATTTGACCCTTTACACCCCGTAGTTCGTCCCGTTTCCTCCCATTTTTTTTCTTAAATTTGCCTCAGAGATTTCGTTTAACTATTGAAAAAAAGAATCCATTAAATCACTTAACTGATATATTAAACGAAATCTGAGAAACTGATACTAAAAATACATACTTCACATAAATATTGTGAATGCGAAAGAAAATTTAAATGTTTTACAGAGCAAAAAACGCACTTTATTGACCCTACACTTATGAATCCTTTTTTTTATTTTTTTCAATAGAGAGGACCACTCAATGTTACCAGAATATACAGGGTGTGGCGTAATTAATGGATAATCCTTCACCTGCAGCTGGAGAATATCATAACGGATCAGAAAAATACAATTCATGTTTAGTAAAAGTATCATGGTTTTTTAGTTATCGGCCTTTTTTTTTAAATTATGAAAATTTTACCCTTGCTCACTAATTTTGTTGTCACAGTCGCAAAAACATGAATTATCTCTATCAGGTTTTTATTTATTATACTTGAATAGTTGTATTATCAAATGTATCATGTCATTTTTGTGCTGTTGCCTATTTTATTTTTACAAATGCTACCGAAAATAAGTTTTTTTCTTTCAAATCTTTTTTTTTTTGTGTTTGATCGCACATATCATAAAAAAATGTATGGGGACTTGACTGAACAGCTTACAAATAATTAGAATATTTAATTGAGATTGTAAAAAGGTATAACACATGGTATTTAACCCTTAGATTTCAAAGTGATTACCTAATGACTTTGATGAAGGCCTATTTTCCTAAAAACATACGTCTCAGAAAATATTTTAATTATTTCTTTTTTTATATTTATAATATCTTTTTCACTATCACATTATACATTTTATAATAAGGACAAAGCAAAGCTATTCAACTCGTAGAAAAATTCCCACCGAAAGACCCAGACCCAACTTTTTGTACCTTTATTACCTGCTCCGACGACGAAAAACAAAAGACGGAAAAGTTGTCCCACTCTTTCATGCAATGGGTGAAAGAGACACACAGAAGACTAACATAATTGTTTGTCGTAGTGATACTAGTTTTAGAGGGTTGCTAGAGTCAGTGTGCTACCATACTACTTCCAAGAGATACGTTTTGTTAGTAAGAAAGAATTTATTATTATTGATAAAGTGCTGTGACCTCGGACTTGATTTTGCTCAGTGACATGGGACTTGGTAATCCCGTGATACAAATATTGATCTTGTGCTCTAACCCCGGACTTGTTTATTGCTAGTGATTTGGACATTCCGCGCATCGAGTGCAATGCCTCGATTTGTATACACACCCGCGGAATATGCAGAAATGCATTTTATTTACGGTCAGAGTGGTGGTAATGCAAGTCAAGCCGCAGAACTCTATCGAGCAAGGTTTCCTAATGCCCGCCATCCTGATTACCGGGTATTTCCAAGAGTGCATAATGCATACAAATCGAGGCATTGCACTCGATGCGCGGTATGTCTAGGTTAAAAGTCCAAATCACTAGCAATAAACAAGTCCGGGGTTAGAGCACAAGATCAATATTTGTATCACGGGATTACCAAGTCCATGTCACTGAGCAAAATCAAAAATGACATAATACATTTGATAATACAACTATTCAAGTATAATAAATAAAAACCTGATAGAGATAATTCATGTTTTTGCGACTGTGACAACAAAATTAGTGAGCAAGGGTAAAATTTTCATAATTTTTAAAAAATGGCCGATAACTAAAAAACCATGATACTTTTACTAAACATGAATTGTATTTTTCTGATCCGTTATGATATTCTCCAGCTGCAGGTGAAGGATTATCCATTAATTACGCCACAGCCTGTATAATGGAAATGTTACAAAGTTTAAATTTAAAACCTATCATTTATTAAATTATGAAAGAATGAGGAATAATAAGGTCGCAAAAACTTTCCCGGTTTTGTCTCAATCACCCCCTATGAACATAGACAACCCTCTTGACATTGTCATTATGCTGTCAAAAACCATTTTCCAGTGTCAAGTTAAAAAGGCGGGAAATATAATTCTCGTTCTCAACACCGTATTTCTAAAATGTCAAGTCTAAAGTCTAGTCAAAAGTCCAAATAAATAAGTTCCTAAGGAGTTTTGGAGGAACACAAAATAACAAGTTTGTTGAAGTTGTACGTACCACTTGCCTACACTTGTGCACTGGTTTAATATTACACATTTAGAACCGAAATAACAAATTCATGGAATAAAATACAAAAACAACAATGCCACATTGAATTCCCCAGCTAAACTCTGTCAAAAAGGTTTCTCTAACCTCCATGGTCAAACATGAAACGGCAAAGGACCATGCAACAAACTACACAAACCTGTATGAGCAGTGTCCCCACTCTATCCATTGCTGAAAACTGCATATAGTTTCTCTAAGTGTGTTCCGCGGAACCTTAGGGTTTCGCGATACCCCTGTAGGGGTTCCGCAAGAATTTAGAAAAAAAAATCAAAACACCTCTCTCTGGTCGAACGTTTTGACTCCGCCCGCCGCGCCGCCACCGCGCGTATACTTCTGAGCGCGCAGTCCCATTGATAAAAGCCGCGTCTGAATTAGACACTATAGTTGTGAACAAGCGACTTTCGGCTCTAACTTCAAAACATAAAGTCGAGATTGTTTACAACGCATTTTTTGTGTTTCTATTTTTATTTCCGCTTTTTGTTTATCAAAGGCGCCGACTCGAGTATTTTTGAGAATGTTCGAGTTCGAGTCTAGGACTAAGTATTAAAGCGGCGATCGCACGTCGCGCCTCGTCAGTCAGTTGACGATTAGCGTTCGGAGCGATAAGTTCCTACCTACCTACTTACAAGCTGGCTAGCGAATTGCGGAGTTTAAACGTGATATGTAACTAGTGTTTATTGTTCTACTGCCTGCTGTATGATTGTATTCTGATTGTATCAGATTTGTACATTTCTTCTTTGGACTAAACTTAGTCTCTTATAAGCAGTAACGATTGTGCATTATTTTGACCCCACCATCCTGACGTGTAACATTATTAATAAAGAAGAATGGAACGTTGGCTTAAAGGCGTTAAACGTGTTGCAACAACATCTTCTAATGACGCTGAATGTTCAAAAGCAGTACGCGCGGAGAATGCAGCAATTACCGATCCAGACGATGATGCCACGACGTCAAGTTCCACGGTTTCAAAGACGAAAAAATGTCAAAATGAAAAACGTCAAAGACGAAAGTATGATGAGTCATATATCAGTTTCGGATATGTTGATTCCAACGGCTCACCTCTCTGCATGCTATGTAGTAAACTGCTTCCTAATAGTTCCATGGCACCTGCCAAATTGCGCCGACATTTAGAAACTGTACACCCCGAGTCTAAAGACAAGAATAAATAATTTTTTGTTCGCAGAAAAGAACAGTTATTGGAAAGTCAAAAAAATATGATGCATGTAACACAAACTATCAATGAAAAGGTCACGGAGGCATTATGTTTAGTTAGCTATCGCATTGCACAAGCAGGTGAAGCGCACACTATCGCTGAAAATTTAATAAAGCCATGTGTGTTAGACATAACAAAATGTATGCTCGATGAAAAATCTGCAAAGCATCTTTCTACTGTGCCGCTATCAAACGATACTGTTTCACGGCGAATCCATGATCTGGCAAGCTACGTCAAACAAGAACTAGTTACACGTCTACAAAAAACATGATTCGCCTTGCAAATGGATGAGTCAACTGATGTCGCTGGTCTGGCTGTCTTGCTGGTTATCGTGAGATATCCATATGAAAGTTCTTTTGAAGAAGACATGCTTATGTGTTCACCGCTGCCCATAAACACTACCGGGGAAGAAATTTTTAATAAAATAGACATATTTTTTGAAGAAAATAATCTCAGTTGGAACGATTGCATTGACATTTATACAGATGGGGCCAAGGCGGTGACAGGTAAAACAGCAGGAGCAGTATCACGCATAAAAAATAAAGCGCCTAATTGTAGTTCCAGTCATTGTATTCTGCATAGACATAAGCACTTGCGATGAAGCAAATGCCGTCAAATTTAAAATTAGTTATGGATGAAGCGGTAAAAATAATTAATTTTATCAAATCACGACCACTACAATCCCGATTGTTCTCATTATTGTGTGAAGATTAGCAAACATAAAACACTGCTGCTCCATACAGAAGTGCGATGGCTGTCTCGGGGTAAAACTTTAACAAGGCTATTTGAACTTAGAGCGGAGTTACAAATGTTTCTTTCAGCTGATACTTCTTTTAATTTGAAAGACCGTTTGTATGATAAAACTTGGTTGTTCCGATTGTCTTTTATGGCGGATATCTTTCAAAAACTAAACGAATTGAATTTATCATTGCAAGGTCAACAGACAACAGTGTTCCAGGCCTATAGCAAAATAACTGCCTTCAAAAGAAAATTAGATTTTTGGATTGTTTGCGTTGATAAGAGAGAAATAGGAGTTTTGCCGGGAAATTCAATGGGTAACGTTTGGATTTTGCATTTTTTTCATAAATGTGTGTTATTTCGGTTTTTAATGTGTTATATTGGTAGAATATTAACCATTAAATATTCGTTAACGTGCACAAGTGTGGGCAAGTGGTACAACTTCTAAAAACGTGCTATTTTGTGTTTCCCGCCAAAACTCTCTAGGAACTTTCAGTAAAGCGTCTACCACTTTACTGAATCGACTGACATGACTCATTGACTGTACTGACTATTTATTTGGACTTTGACTAGACTTTAGACTTGACGTTAAAGGAATATAGTGTTGAAAATTGAAACGAAAGTTCTATTTCCCGCCTTTTTTACTTGACACTGGCAAATGATTTTAAGATAAGCCGACGCCATTATATATATAAAAAAAAAGAGAAATAGAAAGCTTTACTTCACTCAGTGTCACTGAGAAACATTTCTGAGTCGTTATCACTAACAAACTCACTGAGTCAGTGAGTTTGTTAGTGATAACGACTCAGAAATGTTTCAAGATGATATGTTTGAAGAATTGGTCCAATATCTCACTTCGATGCACGCATCTTTTGAAAAGTATTTTCCCGAAGAACAGAATACAAAAATAAAACTGAATTCATGGATTCATAATCCTTTTTTTACCCAACTTGCAAAAGCACGAAAGTATGTCAAACGAGATGTATGAATCGCTTTTAGAAATGTAATCAGACACAAGTATGGAGTCACTGTTCAAAACGATGCCTTTCAACGATTTTTGGTGCAGAATTCGTAATGAATATCCAATGCTTGGCAAAATGGCTCTGAATATTCTTCTCCCGTTCCCAACAACATATTTGTGCGAAACAGGATTCTCAACTTATGCAGCCACGAAAACAAAATATCACAATAGACTGGACGCCGAACCTGATATGAGACTGCAACTGTCTTCTATCAAACCTGACATCAACCAATTAGTGAAAAATAAAAAACAGTTTCATACCTCCCATTAGTTAGATTTTTTCTTTTTTAATATCTTATAATAATGTACTTGCCATGTGGCATGTCAAAGTAAGTAATAATCAGTAACTGTTACCTACATTGTACTTTTATTATGTTTATTAATAAAGAATACACTTTTAAAACTATTGTTTTATTGTAGGGTTCCGTCAAGTATTTTGCTTTCCAAAAGGGTTCCGTCACCAAAATGTTTGGGAACCGCTGGCTTAGATCTTTTATACTAAGCAATGGATTTGAATGCACTCTTCAGCAATGCTTAGTGATTCAAGAGGAAGCATCATATGTATAATACATCGCACCCGTGCGAAGCTCGAGTAGGTCGCTAATATAAAACGATAAAAAAATAAAATTCCAATTTCTGTCAAAACCCCACTGCCGAGGTGAATATTGTCATAACTAAATATTAATCAGCATGGCAAGAGCTATTAACTGAGATAGGTTTGTAATCTGTTGTTGGGTGGGGACGATTATTTGCATGGTCCTTTTAAGATAGGTTTAATGACTAATGTTTGGCCACATAATGTCTTGCTTTTAACTTTGATACTAAAGAAAATGTTTGAGGTAGTTTTATGAATCAGAAAGTAAGGAGGAGGATAATAATAGTATCGTAAGTTTAGAAAAGTCCAATTAACCGATTCGTTGCTGATGGCACGACAGGCGTGTCATCAATGGTTTTAACTAGTGGCTTGTGACACGATAGGCGTGTCATTTTTTCATCGATTTTAACACCCTCTGATTAAGTTTTAGAAGGGTCTGTCCAGAACAAAACTATCAAGATTTTCCACGTAGATTAAGCCTGTTGTCTTAGCCTCTCGATATTGCGTGAATGCAACAGTTCCAGGGATTGACAACCTTTATAAATTACATTGAATTTACATTTGCACAAGGTACACGAAAGGCGTGTAAGGCGTGTGCGCTATTTGAATTGATTGTAACAAAGGCACACTAAAACAGTCGATATAAAGGATATACTTAGAACAAAATCATCGTGATTTTTTTATTCATTTTTTATAACAAATACGTTTTTTTTTCATTAATGATTTTGAAATGCAAGTAACATTTTAGTTTTATCAAAAAATGCATAGGTATTCTGTTATCTTGTAAGCAACTTTCTGGAGCATCTCAACATTCTTTTGCATTACTATATATCTTTGGTCAGCATCAAATCTTAACAGTTCATTTGATATAAACTCGCCGAATCTTTTGCATCCATGCAAATTTATTACGGAGGGTACTGAATTATTATTTTTATCGTCAATTTCTGTGCATGTACCACTGTTCTTAAATTTCTTTTGAGGCTTGTAAGTTCCAACATCTGAGTATGGTTGTGAATGTTGTTCAAAAATATAATTCAAAGTTTCTTCTTCATTTTCACATTGAGTTTCACCATTATCATAGTTTTCTGTTTCAGGAATGTATTTTTTTCGATTTAAATCTAGAAAAAGTGGGTCAATTTAATAAAATAATCTGAATATTTCATCGTTGTACTACGAAAAGTCGCTAAGTGACATTTTTAGTAAAAAACGAGTTAGTGATGGCAAAGTGTTTATAAAGTAGGTCTACCTTATGAAAATATGACAGAGTTAATATTTGTAGTATTTTACATAATACAAGAAATCCAAAAATACCTGTCTGAATACATATATTTATATACATATATATCTAAATAAATATAGGTACGAAAATTAACTAACGCTAATTTAATTAAAATGAAATTAATCTTTCCATTTTTTATTTTTATTTTTCGTCATTAAATTCGTTTAAAAGTTACTTAAGTGACAAAAAAAGTAATTAACTGACCAAAAAAAAACTGTTAGAAATAAATAACTTACTTTTTATGCGTTACTCTATAACGGTAAAATAATAAAAAGACAATGAAAATCATTATTATGCAGGATAAATATATTAACATTTTATTCAAAGAAATAATTTTTGAATTGACGAGTTACGTGCATTATAAAAACACAGAAACCTTAAATCGCAATTATCTCGAATCTTACTTTTGGCAATAATGACTTTTTGCAGTATATACGACGATTTAATTTAAATTTTAAAAATTTCCCTGTGTCTGTGTGTAAACACTTGTAGTTCAATATTAACGCGTTACAAAGTCCAATGTGTTTTATCTGACCTGCTGTTGTTCGTTTATAAATAAATTGTAATTCAATGCTTTAACAAATAAAATAATACAACCCTAGCTTTTAAATGTTATATGTACCTATTTATTACCTTATACAAATATAGTATATATTACACACATTAGACGCTAGTTTCCTTGACCAATTAATAGAATACACCGAAAAATAATAAACTATGTCAAAAAAGGTTTGAAACATCTGATAAAGTAAAGTCACTTACCTTCCATTTCAGGAAACTACACTCCCGTAGTTTCATTCCAACTAAACTTGAATCAAGTCTAAACCAGTAAAAAAGCAAAAAAAAACGTAGTTTTATACACATGCCTGATGGCACACTAGGCGTGCCATGGACTTCTATAGCGCTTGACACGCCAGTCGTATCATAGAAAATTTGTTCCCAGCCATGGCGAAAAGTTTTCCAAAATGGGTGCCGCAACGAATCGGTTAACAGTAAAAAAATTGTGATTTAGAATAAATATATATTTTCTTGTAATATATTCAAACTTAAAAGATGATCCTTATATTCACACATGAAATCTTTAGAACCACATATTAAAAATTGATCTGAAGTCTTTGGATTTAAATCATCTAAGTCTTTTGCTGCAAGTTTTCTTTTCACTATGGGCTCCTCATATTTCAAAGGGTCATTACAACACGAACTTAAAAAAACAGTGTATGAAAAATTCCAAAACAATTTGTACGCATATAATTGGTTTCGGAGTAAAATAGACTTAATGTCACAACAACAGAAAAATAAAGTTAATAATCTCATATCCTCTTCATTATTTAAAACAGTTTCTATGATAGATATAAAAGGTGCTAAACCTGTACCTTGAGCAACCATAACAATATGCTTGTATTTCTTTTCATCTATTTGAAAAGAACCATAAGGACCTCTCCATAAGGTTTGGTCACCCTTGTTTAGATTAAATAATGCTTTTGACACCAAGCCATCTTCATATTTTTTTAATATTATATGAAAGTCATGTTCTCTTTCGTCATTTTTACAAGCTATTGGAGTGTATGCTCTTGTGCAAGTTTTAAGATCAGAAACATATTTAACTAAAAAATGTTGTCCAGGCTTCCACCTAACTTTTCCATGTACAAGCTTTTCAACTCTTTCAAATTTCATAATTATAACTGATTCAGTAATATAGGAAATTGCTGAAATGATAAAACTTCTGTATTCAGTCTGTGAAATTCCATTACATGTGGATGGATATGAAGAGATTTGTTTAGTTTTGTTTAAATTTTCATAAATTTCCAACTGCTTTTCATATACATCAAAGATACATGGATCACAGCCGCTGTTACAACAGTCTTCCTTATTTGGCTTAATCGGTTCTTCCATTATCCACTTTTGTATGTAATATAATACATATTAGGTTCTTACTTGATCTAAAAAATTGTTAATTTTATAATTTAAAAAATGACTATAATTTTAATTTTAAGTAAATCATTAAACGTATTTTTATGCACAATATGTATTTATTCTTTTTTAAAAGTATGAAATTTTACATAATTCACAACATTTTATACTTTGAAACTAAGGATTTCAAAACTCACGATAGGCTAATAATTATTATTCTGAGATTTTATTAATTTCTATACTTGCTATCGCATTTACACGATTATGGTGTAAATATGTTATATGACACACAGGTTGTAATACATACACGTTAATACTACTGAAATAGATACATCACTTCACCCTGTTTGACGGTTCAAAAATGAAGGTTAGATGTCGCTCCTAGCGTCATCTGGTTAAGGTGCAGTGCGACAGTATACGAGGGCGGCACTGAAAATTTCGGGAATCAAGGAAGTGACACAACATTACTATTTAAAAATGTATTTATTGCTTTTCGAAGTATTCTCCGCGAAATTTGACACATTTTTCCATACGATGGAACCGATCATTGAAGCAACCATTCCATTCGGAAGTTGGGGTCTCCACAATGGCCGTTTTGTAGGCGTCCACAGCTTCTTCAGGTGATGAAAATCTCTGACCACGCAATTTATTCTTTATTTTAGGGAAAGTATAGAAATCATTAGGGCTTAGGTCGGGGCTGTACGGCGGATGGTCTAATAATTCTATGATTTCTTGCTCTAAAAACTCTTTTGTTCTGTGCGCGGTGTGAGAACTCGCATTGTCGTGATGGAGGATGATGCGGCGGTTGCAGTTCTCTTTACGGAGTTCAGAAACGACCTGTGGCAAACAAATGTTAGCATACCATTCTGCATTAACCGTTCTTTGTCCCTTAAGAGGAATAGTCACAACATGGCCGGTTTTGGAGACAAACGTGGCCACAATTTTTTTTGCAACACTCCGTGAACGCACAATTTTTGTTGGCTTTAACTCATTTGCGAACACCCAAACTCGTGACTGGTTTTTTGTTTCGGGTTCGTACGCGTATATCCAGGATTCGTCACCTGATACGATGTTGTATACAGCATTTGAGGATCCTGCGTGGAATCTTTCGAGAGTTCTGACGCACCAAGTAACGCGAGCCGCTTTTTGCTCTTTACAGAGCAAATGCGGTATCCATCGGGAAAACAACTTTTTTACACCTAATTGTTCATGCAAGATTATTTGTATTTGACTCATGCCAATGTCTAAAGTTGCCTGAATTTCGCGGTATGTCACATGTCGATCTTCCTCAATCAGCTTACGCACAGCATCAACGTTTTCTTGGGTGACTGCAGTTTTTGGACGACCTTGACGGGGATCATCACTGAGCTTGACACGTCCACGTTGAAATTCAGCAAACCAGCGATAAATTGTGGTTTTGGATGGGGCTTCATCACCAAATGCAGAAATCATCCGGTCAACACACTGTTTTTGTGTTAAACCACTTAAGTCATAATAAATCATCGCTCTAGAATTTTCTCGAGTCAATTCCATTTTCTTAACGACTAAAGAAGTTTGACAAGACCTTGTGACAAGACCGAGAATCTTTTTTTAAATAAATAAACGGTATTCGATTTTTAAATCCAAGGAGCTTTAAATTAAAAAGATTTTAATATGACAGGAACAGTGGAAATATTCCATTTCCGATACTTTTAGTGCAGCCCTCGTAGGTATAGATTTCAATATAATGCTAAATCTACGGGATTTGTACGTCAGAATTTTATATTTCAAAGACCTTGATTTTCTTAAGAACAGTGTTTATTTGTTAAGTTTCCTTAGCAAATACACAATTATCACAAAAATAAAACCTTTGAAACAAAAATCCAGCACAATAAAACAAAACGAAACAAAACAACCAAAAAGGTAAAATATTTTATTTTCACGTATGAAAATGGAATTTTTTTATTGTTTAAACATGTTATACTACTTATAGGTACTCTGTTTAGATCCAATTTAATTTAAACGTAAGCCAATACTTATAAAGCTACATACTTATTCAAATGTCACTTATTTTCCGTGCAATAAAGAAATACACACAATGATTTGGTGGAATTTAAACATTTTGCTTACGTTAAGACTAAATGGGGTCTGAACTGAGTTTACAACTTTACATTCTTAACACTATTGAATAAATGATATGCAATAAAATAAATTAATCTGTAAATCTTTTTGTGTTATCAGTAAATAAAAATGGCATTTTACTGCTGAGAATAAAAAAAGAACCATAAGTTAAACATGAGTACATCATTATGATCAATAAAGATTAAAGTTTTGTAGTAAATATTTCAATTTTATATATTTTTTTAATATACTCCAAGTTTTAACTATCTTTAAGTCCACTAGCAGCATCAACAGGAGCTTGATAGCCACCTGAAGTACAAAATATCTAGGTTTAAAAATGTTACTTAGGCCCATTTCCGCCGATCTGGGTTAAAGTTAACCCTGCGTTAAAATATCATGCTTTCTATTTCATAAATACGAAGAACGAGAGAGATGAAATGATATTTAACCCAGGGTTAACTTTAACCCAGATCTGCGCATGTGGGCCTTAGTGAATTAAAAATATATTTTTAGGAAGATACTAGACTAAACGTTGCTGCTAGTTGCAGGCAACGTCGCGTTCGCGCAAGTATCCGAATATCGCAGAAGAGCCATTTTGCCACGGTAAAAAGTAGCCGATATCCGTCATTAAGGTGTAATCTTCTATCCTGTATCAAATATCATCAAAACCTGTTCAGTGGTTTAAGCGTATTACAATAGTGATCAACCCCTCTTGTCCTCACCAGTGGGAGATAGTTCTCTCTAATGGGTGTCATAGACAGCGAAGATACTATATTTTCATATTACGTACTGTAATATGAAATATATACATCTTATGATAAAATATTATAATATAATCACCGTCTGTGACGACGCTCTTAAATGTATATTGTATATTCGTATATTTGTCGAAAATATGAAAGAAATATTAAACTTACTCCAACCAGTGACAGCCATCGGTTACAGAAATGTGAGTACCAGTTTTGGTTCTTAGAATGAACGTTAATTGTGGGTGGATTAACATCGCCACTAGACAATCTCCCGTTCATTATTGCTGGGTCCGTTGGGGATGGAGTAAAATTCTAAAAAAAGATCATTATAAAAACAAAGCTATCCGCTATAAATTGAAATGCAAGATAACATCTGATAAGGAGGATGGGCATTGCGGTCTACCTTCTCAATACACACAAGCTATATGTCATTAGAAAATTTTCTTTTTGTATTGGATAGGAGAGCCATGCTCCGGCACAAATAGGCCAACTTATGGAAAGTACAAGGACCAAATTATGGAAAGTAATATGAGGCATAAAACTTAAGGATAACCCAGTATTTTAATACATTGCTTCAGATTTTAAAGAAATGAACTAAAACAATTGGTATGTTTTAATGCTGAATTTTTCTTTACAGGCTAAGACTTGAGCCTTGGCGTCACAGTTATTTTCACTTAGCTATTTAATAATAATACCTCCCCACACCGATTTCGGTGACGGCGGCCGGTTTCATTGAAACGCAGCCAGCTACGCAGGAGTTATTTTTATAGTGCCCAAGTGAGTCCGCAGTACACAAGAGCACTCTCTCTTCCTCTATTCTCGAAACCCAGTGGGACGGATGACCGACACGACTGGCGCAAGATCAGGCGCAGGGCCGACATTTTACATGGATCCGACGCATGGATCATCTTTCTTGTCAGGCAATCAGGTGTCAGCCTGCATTGTCCTAACCAAATTTGGAAACAACATTTTTTGTTGTTCCAACGCGGGAATCGAACCCACAACCTCCGAGTCGTGAAACAAGCTCTAAACCACTGGACAACGAAGAGAGAGTGGCTAGTCGCCATACATTTACTGCCCGGTAATTAAAATACGTGGCCACAAAAAATATTTATTGTAAGTTGAACTTTATGAAAAAAAAACCAATAATATTATACATCAAACTCGGTGATAAAAGATAATTGATTAAATATAACCAAAGTCCTAACCTATTGTTCAATACATTGCCCTAGTGGCGGTTTGTGTGAAAGCGCAATGCGCGCGCTATTACTTGTGAAATCAATTACGTAGTGAATTTAATGACTATAATTATATTTATTATTTTTTTATATTACAATTATAGTTTGTTTGTAAATAAACACCTGATCTCAGCGTGCTTCATTTTTTTGCAGGAAAACTACGAAAAGCTGGCCTGTGATTGGCTAAATCTCGAACTTTATTTATTTCATATACATACTAAAATCATGCAACAAATGTCACATTCATGTAAGAATAATACAAAAATATACTGAGGAACGAAAAATTTTATGTTAATATTTGACTACTATAAAATAAGAAATATAATGTGACCAGGAATTTATTTTGGGATTTAACGATATATTTATTATTAATATAAAATTATGACCAATAATTATTATACGAAGTGTTTCTTTTGATTTTTAATGACAATTGACATTATGATAATTGTTATATTTAGGCTGATATTTTTATCTACATTAATTTAAAATAACAATCTTGCCGTAGTGCTATTTTAACTACCATTATAATATTTAAGTATTATCCTGACATCTTACTATCACTTACTATTGTGTACTTTAAATCGGGAAGCGATTTGGACCATAACGTCACCAATTTGCGACACTACGTCGCATTTGCCGGGGGTCGCTTCCGAGGGCCGAGGAAGAGAATAGCCTCCGTCTTCTCTAATGCTACTCGCAACCCCTACCTCTCTATTCTCGACACCATCTGACTCGCACCCATCCTCGCCACGGCCTCCTCTGCCGTTTCTCCTTGAGCCAGTAGTAGCGTGTCATCATCGGTTGTATCCGATGTTCCACAGGAGTGGGCGAAGAACAGACCCCTGTGGAACACCGCACCATGTGGTAAACCGGACTATCACACCATTTCGCCCAACACAAACGATAGTTCGACGTCGCAGGTATTTTCCGACGATCTTTCGCAGGTAGTTGGGTAGCTTATGATGGCGGAGGCTCTCCTCGATCGATTCGAAGGGCAGAGTGTTGAAAGCATTGGCAATATTAAGAGATATTGCCACTACCGCGCCACCATTAGCCGTCCCCTCCTCCGTAAATTCTTTCACCTCGAGGATTGCGTCAATTGTTGAGCTTTGGGTACGGAAGCAAAACTGCGCCTCGGACAGATTTGGACCTTCCCGCTCCAGGTGTTTGAAAATTCTTGACGCAATCACTCGTTCTAACAACTTGCTCGCTTTGTCTAACAAGACTATGGGCCTATATGCCGATGGGGAGTCTATAGGGCGACCCTCCTTCTGAAGAAATATGAGGTTCCCCTTCTTCCAACATTCCAGGAATTCACCTTGGACCAGACAGGCACTGAATAGCTCCCGGAGCCTCTCTTTCAGTGGACCCAGTGATTTAACCCAGACCCGACCGGGAATTCCGTCCGGGCTCGGGCGGTCTTGCTCCGTTCACTTAGCCTGAGGACAGCCGCACTAAGCTCACTATCCGACACAGGTGGTACCTCCTCTATTATTTCGCTGTCACCGATAAATGGTTCTGTGTTAGCCATCGTCGGGAACAGCGTGGACATAATCCTGGGCAGCTGCTCCGGGGGCAACGTCTCCACAACTGGCGGGCCGCGGTTAAATTTGTGGTCCGGACCACTCGATATAGGCGTCCCCTCGGGTCCCGATCCAGCTCCGCCTACATCTCCTCCCGGGCACTGTCTTTAGCAATTTGTATAGCCAGACTTAAGGCGCTCTTGGCGGCGCTGTACTCCTCTCTGAGCTGCCTTACGAGCGGATCGTCCGGTGCTCTTCTCCACCGCTGCCGTTGATAGGGCTGGCGCGCTCTCACACACTGGTGTCGGAGCTCTGCTATTACCTCCGACCACCAGTACACCTGTCTCTTTGGGGAGCAGTCATGCCCCGGATGCAACCCGGGGCATGGCTGCGTCGCACATTCTGATCAGCGCTCTGCTGGAACCACAACGCCTCCTCATGCACGGCTATGGATGCCGCGGGCCTTGGTGTCCAGGCCTCCACCTCAGCTGCCTCTTTGAGTGCCTCCATGTCCAATTTAGACAGCGAGGAAACTCCTGAGCACTCGACAATGGACGCGGGGCTGGGCAACTCACAAGGGGGAGACACAGTACCGGATATAAAGATGATCGGACAGCGTCTCCTCTTCCCGCACTACCCTCCAGTCACGGACCTGTTCTCCAAACGCGGGGCTGGCGAAGGACAGATCGACAATTGACCTCCCCCTGATGTCGAACGCAGGTAGGTGTGTCCCCGCGGTTTAGAATCAAGAGCCTGGTCAATATGGCCCACTCCAGCACAGCATCGCCCCGGGCGTTGGTCACTGACGATCCCCAGGCTGCATGCTTGGCATTGAAATCGCCGGCGACAAAAACGGGCCTTGGGCCGCTCTTAATACTGACGCCTGCAATTCGATCAAAAATGCCTAGTACTCGGCGAGGGTTTTGTTCGGGCTGGTACAGAGTAGGGCTCGGCCACCACCGCAACGTCGATCTGCCATCGCACCAGTGCTTGGAACAGTAAGTCCTGGGCACCGGCGCAATGGTTGATGTTCGCTTGAAGTATCTGCAATGGCCGTTTATCCATGACTGGTGTCCATTATTTCCTCTTGTCGGGCTTCAGGCCGACCCGCCGCTTGAGCTTTTGGCTTGGCTCATCTGACGCGCCCCTTCTTCGGGGGGGCACAACCCTTTCCACCTACCGAATTATCTGCATTCCTACCCGCTGCAGAACACACTACGCAATGGGGTTTAAAAAGGAAGATTTGTGTCCGGCCTGCCCAGACCGGAAGCACAACTGACTCCGGTATATCTCCGAGTTGCACTGCCGCCCCGTGTAACCAATTTCGAGGCAGCGGAAGCACTTTATGGAACGGGATTCCAAGGACTGGGAGGACACCACGCAGCTTTTAGCGTTGCACCGGTGGGGAGTACCATACCGAACCATAATTCGAGCTCCAGTCGCCGCCTGCCTAATTCGGACGCCCTCCGATAGACCTAGGTCCGCCAAGTTAATCTCTTGTCGGACCTAGTGTAGGACGTCCTTGTAGGTCGTTCCACGCTCAACCGCATCGTGCTGCAACGTGATTACCACAGCAGTAGCAGGAGCCGTGTTCCTTCTTCTTCTGACCTTCTTCTTGGGCTTCGGCTTTTGGGAGACTTTGGAGGCCTCCTTTGACCGTGCCTTCGTCGCATCCGAGTTTGTCTTATCCGTGTTCGTCGTATCCGGTGACTTTTTCTTCTTTCCCTTCCTGCTGACTACTACGTTCCAGCCCTCTTCTGCTGTTGAGGGACCGGGAATAGCAGCCGCTAACGGGGCCGGCTGTTGTTCTGCAGGATTTTTCTCTTGTCCTTGTTTTTCCCCTTGGACTTTATCTTTTTAACCGTCTTTTTTGTTTCAGGTGCAGTTACTGGAGATGGAGTTGCCGCTGCCCTTGCTCTCGTCGCTGGAGCTGGGGCTGCCGTACTTCTGGAGGGCCCGGTCTGTGGGAGGGCGGGCCAGTCCTCGGTCAGGTGAGTTCCGGTATTGTCTATTTTGTTTTTGTCTGCTGCCAGTGGCGGTCGGAGCCGCTTAGCTGGAAGCAAACGGTCTTCCATCGCTTCGATGCGGGCGTTGAACATGTTCGAGGTCCTCTCCATGATGGAACGGGAGAATTCCTCGAACATGGCCAGCAGTACTGTTAGTTCTTCTGAGCCACCTTGTTTAGCTGGAGCTCCTTTCACTGTGCTTGTTAGGGGTGGCGGTCTCAACGGCACCTCATGTACCTGACACGCCTTCTCCCGCAGTTGTGCTATATCCTCTATATGCTATATCGGAGGCGTATATTTTCCGCCTCTAGTCTAAGCGTGCCCTCCTTGAGGTAGGCAAGGCCGCGAACCGACTCCTAGACTTTCTCTTCTCCCTCTTTGAGAGCCTTTGTGAAGGTGCCCTTCAAGTTACCACTTTTAATGCGGATCATCTTGACAAGCTCCAAGCCCTGCCCGCCAACCGTTTTGAGTTTGGTAGCGGCCGGGAGATCATCAAGTGCCAGGCGCTCCGCTTGTTTCCTTGCTTTGTTTTCCGCTTGTCGCTTTTAGTAATGCTGCAGCGACCTCCTTTTCGGCCTGTGTAACGTAGTTACATTTCCTCTTCGTAAAATCAATTATTTCGGCGTCACTCGCGTCATCTATGATTTGTATACTTAATTATTTTAGTCATTCAAATAAATAAATCTTTAATCTGCCACATTTGACATTACACCACCAAAGTATATACATAGATAACAATGGTACAATTACTATTAGCATGAAAATGAAACAAGCAAAGAAAATATACCTACTTACAACTAAAGTATACATAAAACAACTTATGTATATGTATGACAATTAATAACAAACGTATAAAAATAAAAAAGAATTACTGCGGTGCAACACCCAAAACGCGCAGAATTGGAGATCCACTCAGGTTATGACGACATGGGAAAGTCGTCCCTGATCTTACGTGGACAAGGGGTCCACGTAAGATCAGGGACGACTCAGGGTTTCCGGGCAGGGGTCGAGCAAACTACAGCAGTCTCTTATAAATATAATTTAATAATAATATAATAAATTACAATTTTTACGGCAACACACAAATAAATAAATTAAATAAATAAATTCTTTATTGACACAGAGGAGTTTTACATATCTGAAGTCCCTGACCCCTGCACTAGTGTAAACTGTATTGCAGAGGCCAGTGTCCTCGCCCATGAAGATACATGTTATGCCAATAGAGATATAAACAATTTAAAAGAAATAGAAAAGAGAAGACAAATGATATCAATTATTGACATATGAAATGTAGTTATTTGACTAACAACATGTAGGTCTTAGAAGTGCGCTAAATTTAGAATGTAGGCAAAAACAATGATACCAAACAATAATTACACAATGAACAAAATAATAATTTTAGTGTGTGATGTGTGTGTGTGTGTGGTTGTGTGTGTTTGGTTGTGTGTGTGTGTGTGTGGCTGTGTGTGGTTATGTGTAAATCTTGGATAGGTAAATAGGTACAACTTGGGTATGTTATGTTATTTAACAAATAGCAGGCAAGAACAATTTTTCTATTTCATCATAAGTATTTTCTTTAAGCCATTTAATTATTACTTTTTTAAAGGTGTACTTTGTATAGATATATACACACAATAATATTTAATTTAATACCTACAGAGAACCCAATTTATCGCATTATTTAAATTTTCTTTTTAAATTGCAATCTATTGAATATTACATTACGTCGCAAAGTTGAGTTTTTAGTAAATACAATTTATATTTATTTTTAAAATTACAAACAGTCTTTAGAGCACGAAACGGTGGTGGCAGATTATTCCAAATTTTTCTGGCGACATGTATGAAACTTCCCCTAAACGCAGCGGTATGATCTAGCTGTGGGATCATTAGGTAGCTCGACCCCCTGGTGGTCATATTTAGCTGTTTTTGACTTGCCCACTGTAGTTTACCGTAAAGATAAGATGGAATTTTAAAATTGACTACGCCAAACAAAAGAGTAGCAAAATGCAATTGCCTCGGTAATCCATTCGCAGCCAGCGTAAACTGTTGATATACGGCGTTACATGTGCACGAGGGGGAATGGAACAACAGAATCTAGCGCATGCATTTTGCACCCTCTGGATGTGTTTTTTTGACATAGACAACAAGCAGGGGCCTATAACTGCATATATGTCCGCATAATTTAATTTCGATAAGACTAGGGATTCACAAAGTTTTACACGCAAATCCTTAGATAAGAAATTTCTAATTTTATACAAGACTTTTAACCTATAGAAACAATTCCTATCGGTCGCAATCACATAATGCTCAAATGTTAATCATTCGTCCATTAATATTCCTAAATTTTTTGCTTCCCTGACCCTTTCAATTTTCTGCCTAAAATTTCAGAGGCTTTAGCGCCATCTATCGGCGCACGTCCTTACTAAAACGACGTTAGGCTTGCTTTAATATTTGGTTCGTAGATCGATTTTACTTCCGTCTTAAATCTTAAAAAATAATTATTTAATTTTGAATAATAATTAAAATTCAGAAGATTTGTATTATTACATAACATAATATATTGATTATTATTATAATATCTTCTTATTTTGATTTGTGGACTTTTTCTCTTTACGCTTTAGTTTTTTAGCTGTCAAAAGTTAAAAAAAAGTAGACGGAGAAGGGTATATAACGCACTTCTTCGATTGACGTTTTCCTTTTAGAATAAAAATTTCTATAGACTCAAGATGTAGTCGTTATATTTCTTAATCCCGTTCTCACGGTGAGTTTTTTTATATCTGTGTTGTGAAGTTTTATTTGGCAAATCACGCTTGTATTAAAACATTATTTTTTTCATGTAAATTATCACCTTGGTAAAATTAGTTGTAAAAATTTGATTGGCCAAACCACGTGCTCATTTGTAATTTCATCTTTCCGTTTTGCATTGATATAATATTAGGATATTTGTCTCCATACTTTAATTATTCTTATATATCATCTTTTATTTTGCTTACCCCTTTTTATTTTGTGATGGTCACACAGCCCGTGATTTTGATCGTTTGGGGTTAAGATCACGCCAGCTGTGGGACTCCTACTCCACGTTTTTTTATGGATTTTCCAGGGACCAATACTCAGAGTTCAAGGCACCGTTTTTCATGGACTTGTGACTGGTTTTCACACATCCGGATTTCTGAACGCCACTAGTTATTCCGGACTGAACTGACTGGTTTTGGAACCAGTCTGCACCACCCCATGGACGATCTACGTCGCGGTGAATAGAGAGACGCTACTGGAAGTTGGAGCCCAACTCGCTCGCACCACGTGCTTACTACACTCCTGGACCCAGCTAAGTGCCCGCGTGGTTAAAGCCCCTCCGATTCCCACAGACACCAAGAGGCTAAACCAGATCATTCGGCCTTCTGCCCACGTCCCCTATTTTTAAATATATTTGTCACGGTAATTCCTAGATTCATTTACTCTTACCCGTAACACCTGGAGCCTCAGATCTTCCTGCTCCAGGTCCAGCAAGTCGCGTTTTGCCTTCGCCATTCCCACGTACTCCCCGGTCGTGGGGGGACGCCCTCGCCTTCTTTTAGCAGGCGCAGATTTCTTACGCCGTGTGTCTGAGCGAGTAGATCGCTCCGAGCCTCCGTCATCAGAAGCCGGCCCGGAGTTAGACAGTCTTTGCTTGCCGGCTATGCTTCCTGGTCGATCGCGTGAGGACGCGCGATAGCTCGTCGCAGTTCGCATTGTAGATTGCGAACAATCCGAATCTGACATCCGTTCCAGTTGTACGATCGGAATCCGTTTTGCGTGCATTTGGTCGTCGTGTTTGGGGACAGATAGGTCTCCAGAGATCGTCGTTGAAAAAAGCCAATTTTTGCTCCCCTCAGAATACATGGGGCTGGACGGACTTGAAGGCCCGCTGAGGGATTCTCCGGTTAAGGTATCCTCCTGAGGTAGAATACTTTTAAAACTTGCCATCCATACAAAACTCCGACACCCTGGGTCGCAGGCTCTTTTTTCGGGGGTGAGATCCCCCACCAGAGTTAAACAAAAATGAAAGATAGAGATGAAAGAAAAGGTGGTAAAAAGATAGAACATACAAAATAAAACTTATGCAAAACAAGAAAGTTAAACAAAATATTTGGCGAAAGATAGAGAAGAAAGAGACAGCGCCAGCCTTCAGCCGCGTGAGTACCTCACCCCGCAAAAGACGGGGTGGCGCGTCCAAGCGTTGCCCAGGGGCACGAACTTGGACGAACTGTATCAACAACACGTATGTCACTCAACAATATGTTTCTTTTTACAGTTTCAAAGTTTTTCTCATCTTTTTCCTAATAATTACCAGTAGCAATTGGCCGTTGAGTCGTAAGTCAGTTTGGTTCTATAGAAAACGAAACAGCGGGGCTATTATGAACTTTAACTTTCATCTGTCATGGTCATCATTTTGACATTACAACTTTTTAAAAACACAATTTAAAAAGATAAAATATAAAGATTCCGCAATCCTACAGGCATGTCCAACTAAATAGTCCGCCATTTTATCCTTCAGAGAACGAATGAAACGCCCTTTAGACCAATCAAATTGTGTAGTGTATTTTGACATAAGCCATAAAATGAGAACTGTCAAACGAAGCAGGGACCTATTGTGCTCCCGTCTTCGACATTTTTAATCGACTTCCAAAAAAGGAGGCAGTTATCCTATGTAGACTTCATTTTACTAGCTAATTAATAATCTGTGCTTCATAGAAAGGTACCTCTGTGAGCCACGTCGATCGCAAATATTCTTGTCTCTTGACTTATTCGTTCTTTTCAGTCCTAATATATATTGTGTCCTAATAATATTATGGTGTGTCCTAATATATATAATATATAATAGCTTACAAAACAATTCAATCATGGAATTTCATAGGTCCGAACATCGAAAAGAATCCAATAATATCAAAACTTACTTCTTTTCTATAAAAATCTAAATTTATTACACTTATTTTTAAATGCGAAAATGTTTAACATATTTTAGGATAAGTTATTGTTTGGCATGGTTTATAATTTTGAAATAAAGTGACAATAGTTCGTTTCGATATTACACATGATGGCATTTATCGAAAATTTTATAAATTGTTTTCAATATGAAATTAAAACATCGGCGGTGTTTTAAAGTCCATAATTTATTTGAAATGCTCTTTTTTAAAGTCCTTATTAGTTTTTATATTTAATTAGTAGCATAAAATTTAAATACACACGGTACTAATACACACAACAAAACTACTGTTGTACTTGTGTGGCACTACAAGTCAGCAGACTGGGATGGGATGCGGTCGTTTTATGCATCCTATCCTTGGGGGAACGTGTGATTCTCACCGGATGATCCCGACAACACTGCCAACTCTGTTGCCGATGTGGTGATGCAAGGGATGGAACTTTTCATTCCGTCCTCTGTAGTGCCAACTGGCGGCAGATTTCGTCCCTGGTTTGGTTCATCCCCCAAAAAAGCTTCTCGCCGGAAGCAGGAGGCTTAACAATCCTGGGCCAATGCAGTGTCTGCTCGGGATTTAAATACCAGCACATATAAAAAGGAGTACAACCTTGCCTCTAGGTCCCTCAAGAAAGAGATCACTCGGGCAAAGAAACAGCACGTCAATAGAATTGGTAAGAGACTTGAGCGCCTCCCCTCGGGAACCCGTGCATTCTGGTCTCTGGCCAAAGCTATTGAAGGAAATTTCTGCAAGCCAACCCTACCATCCCTACGCGTAGGAAATGGATCGTTGGCCCAGGACGCAAAGGATAAAGCCGATCTTCTGGGCAAGCTCTTTGCGTCAAACTCGACCCTGGATGACGGGGGGTAGAAACCGCCGACCATACCGCGATGCATGAGCATCATGTCGGATATTCGGTTTCATCAGCGCTCAGTGCGAAAAGCCCTCCGTTCCCTTGATATCCAAAAGTCGAGTGGGCCTGACGGAATTCCTCCTATTGTGTTGAAAAAGTGTGCTCCAGAGTTGGCTCCGGTCTTGACGCTTCTTTTTCGGTTCTCCTACTCTTCTGGCATCGTCCCGGCTTCTTGGAAGACAGCCTTGGTGCACCCGATCCCCAAAAAAGGTGATCGCTCAAATCCTTCCAACTACAGACCAATCGCTATAACCTCTCTCTTCTCGAAGATAATGGAATCCACTATCAATAGCCAGCTTCTTCGATACTTGGACGGCCAGGGATTACTAAGCGACAAACAATACGGGTTTCGTAAGGGTCGCTCGGCTGGTGATCTCTTGGCGTACCTAACTCATCGTTGGGCTCAGGCAATTGAGTCGTAGGGAGAGGCATTGGCTGTTAGTTTGGACATTGCGAAGGCCTTTGATCGGGTTTGGCATAAAGCGCTGCTATCAAAGCTTCAATCATACGGGCTACCCGAGAAATTATGTAAGTGGGTCACTAGTTTCTTAGCAGATAGAAGCATAAAGGTCGTAGTTGACGGCGAATGCTCGGAAACTCAGTCTGTTGATGCTGGTGTCCCTCAGGGCTGTGTGCTATCGCCTACCCTATTCATACTGCATATCAATGACATGTTACAGACCAACGGCATTCATTGCTATGCGGATGATAGTACAGGTGATGCTGTATATACCGGCTCCCCCAATATTTCTCGGCTAAATGTCATTGAGAGTCGAAACGAACTTGTGTCTAAAATAGAGAATTCATTGGAGAAAGTCTCTGAATGGGGTAGACGTAACTTAGTCCAATTCAACCCCGCCAAGACACAAGTCTGCGCGTTCACCACTAAAAAGTCACCAATGGTCGTATATCCTCGTTTCGAGGGCACATCTTTAACCATCTCCCCTAGCATTGAGATACTTGGCGTCAGCATATCGAGCGAAGTCCAGTTCCGATATCATTTAGAGGGTAAGGCCAAGTTAGCCTCGAAGAAGCTTGGTGTTCTTAACAGAGCGAGACAGTACTTCAGTCCGGACCAACGCCTACAACTCTACAAGGCGCAGGTTCGGCCTCATATGGAATATTATTGTCATCTCTAGGCAGGGGCGCCAAAATACCAACTGCTCCCTCTGGATCGTATCCAACGAAGGGCCGCTCGAATTGTTGACTGTCATAGTGTTTCAAACAGCTTGGACCCCTTGGAATTACGCCGAGATGTAGCTTCACTCTGCATCCTCTATCGGTTGTATCACGGGGAGTGCTCTGAGGAATTGTTCGGAATCATACCACCTGCAACTTTTCGCCATCGTCCCACGCGAGAAACATACCATCCTCATCACCTTGATGAGTGGCAGTCTTCCACCGTGCGCTTTTCGCGTAACTTTCTGCCGCGCACTGTAAAACTCTGGAACGAACTGTCACCAGCAGTATTTCCGGACCTATACGACCTGCAAACCCTCAAGAAGAGAGCGTATTCCCTCTTAAAAGGCCGGCAACGCACCTGCAGCTCCTCTGATGTTGCGAGTGTTCATGGGCGACGGTAGTTGCTTACCATCAGGTAACCCGTTTGCTCGCTTGCCCCCTTATTTAATAAAAAAAAAAACGCCAATTTCTATACAACAATTATAGTTCACTCTTCATGATAAACATAGTTTCATAGGTAAGTACATAGTTGCGTAATACTCCGACATCAATTGGTTGGGAGAATTTATACAAGCATTTACATGAATTCCAACGAATTTAGGTAATAGCCCTGTCGATTTACGTACTGTTTCCGAAAGATTTCGACCGATTGGTGATTAATATGCAGTTACTTTTCACTTCTTTCTGATTGGTTGAAACAGCGAATCTTCTGACCCCCTAGTGAATGGCATCGAAAAGTCAAAACCGCCAAAAAAATTACTTACGTGGTATTAGAACTTATGCGACGGTGTCGGTCAAATCGACCACTGTGCATTGCCAAAAAATGTCCAAAATATATTATCAATTCGCACTATTTTTGTTTCTATATTCCAGTATGTATGTGAAGACTGCACTTTGTATAGAAACATGGCCTGTCTTTGCTGCAATCTTAGTTTAAGGATATCAAAGTCAGTTTGCAGGGACGGGGCTTTTTTTTTACGTACCCAACTAATAAATTTCCGGCATTTTTAGGAAGTAAAATTCAATAAAAAGAAGGATTAATAGTGCGGTAATTCCCCGATGCATAAATTTGTGAGTTTGGAACCTACGTTTACACACAGTGTCCTATCCTGGTGAAATATCATTTGATCTCTTTCTATGTAATACAATCATTTTCAGTGATAAAAGAGATAGCAATAGTTTTGTTGTTCAAAACTATTGCTATCTCTCCTCATTTTTGAAACATTTTACATTGAAACTGTCATTTCAGCTCTTTTTTTATTTAATATATGGCCTCAGCTTTAAACTATTTGCCAGTGTCAAGTTAAAAAGGCTGTATGTATGTATAATTCATAGTTTCTCAACCTTATTTTGCTCACCGCCCACTTTGAGAATATGTTTTTTTCTAGAGCCCCCCATCTTAATTTTACTTACCATCTGTCGCGAATTTAAACAGCTATTGCCATGATTATATTTTAACGTAAGATATTATATTATAGTCGTAAGATAGGAATATGATTTTTAGCTATTTCTGAGCTTAAAATGAAGAATGAAAGAATAATGTTTCAATGGGAGCAATTAAAACGCATGCTTAGTTATGTTGAGGAATATTTTTTTTGACATTCAAAAGACATGAATTTATGACATAACTAATGAGAAGGTTGAATTTGATGCATTTTAAGGAGTTTGTTAATATCAGGCTCCATTTTACTTAAAAACAACCGTAAGTCGCCGCGTTCAGTAACTTGAAGCCGATTTCTCTTTTTAGTTACCAACGTTGCTTCAGCACTAAATCCACGTTCAGCTAAATAGGAAGATGGGAATGCTATTAGAAATCGTTGAACAATCAACCATAATCCTGGGTACAGTTGTGAAATCGGCTTCTGCAGCCAAAATTCTTGGTAGCCATTCTTGAATTTAATTTTTAATTCCTCATTTGTCGTCAGTTCTATTAGTTCTTCTTCTAACTGGGATGATCCTGCTGTGTTAACATTTGAAAAAGGATCCAAAACCCAGTCTGGTATGTCCATGTTTAAAACGTCCTGGAATCGTTCCTTGAAATCTCTGTGGAGGTTTTCCAAGTGTTGACAGTAAACAAGCAAGTCGTCGTTATTGCATGATACTCCTGATAAATTTGGGAAGTTATTGAATTCCCGTCTGCCGATATTTCTTTTGTATAATAGTAGTTTGGATACGAAAGCAGCAATGCTATTTTTTGTCTTAATCAAGTTTAAGTCATCACCTTGAAGTTGGAGGTTGATATCATTAAACAATTTATACAGGTCTGTCAAGTACGCAATATCGTTCTTTGATGAGATGAGGTTGTCGCGCAATTCTGGGTCTTTGTTTTCTAGGAACTCTATCACAGATCCAAACAGATTGTAAAATCGAGTCAAGCAAGTACCTTTTGACAGCCAGCGCACCTCTGTGTGAAGCAGCAGTCGGTTGAAATCTTCATCATTGGCAATGCAAAGCTGACTAAATAATCTGTCATTCAACGAGTTACTTCTGATTTTATTAACTGATCTGATGACATATTGCAGTGATATATGGAGGCGTTCATTCAGATTTTTCGCAACCAAATGCTGGCGATAAATTACGCAATGCACAGCAAGCACGTCAGGAACTTTATTTTTTAAGCACGCTATGAAGCCTTTGTGACGCCCTGTCATAGCCGGTGCGCCATCCGTAGCAACTGACAAAATATTATTCAAAGGAATTTCCTTTTCGGCACAAAACTTTTCCAGAGTATTAAATATTGTTTCTCCTTTTGTATCCGTTTCCAAATTTGTAGCAAACAAAAACAAACAAAGCAACAAATTTGTAGCAACAAATGTCCTTGACATATTTTCTCATCCTTAATGAACCTCACGTATGACAATAACAATGCTTCATTGGTGGATAAAGTGAATCATCTCTCACTCATCCAGCTGAATTGAAAATTGACAAGTCTGCAGATAATTGCACAATGATTCTTCAATCATTCAATAATTCTTCATCAGCCATCTCATCAATTCGTCTTTGCACAGAACTATTGCTCAAAGGAATTTTTCGGATAATATCTGCAGCTGGTTTATGGAGTACAGTGGTTATTACTTCTTTGACTAGTGTGTGGTTTCCCTGTTTTAGCAATCAACAATGAGATATTGTACGAAGCTCGAAGTCCGTCATCGTCTTGCTTAGAAGCTGATGAAAAAAGTTTTGATATAGTTGGCTGAATTTCGTACATCTTTTTCATGTCTTGAAAATAGGTCACATCTTTGTCTTTCTTATTCGGGTGTATTTTATTAAAATGATCTTGAAGCCTGGAAGGCTTCATCGCTTCATTTGAAAATGTTATTTTACAAATAAGGCACAATGGCGATGATGGATTTGTAGGATTTTCGATAAATCCGTATTTAATATAATCCGCACAATACTGCCGCCTCTTCTTTTTTGCTTCCGACATGGTTTGCACTTTACAGATACGCGAGTAAAAGATTAACTTCTAAAACCCTGTTCTCAATTGCGCGCGATAATGCTAATGAAAATAAAATGAACAATCATTGCCTTTATATAGGTTGGAGATATTTAACATGTAACGACAGGAATAAGATAAACATGCAGTGACTCGTTTATAACACCCGGCGCGAAAGGTAAGGGCGGACGCCGCGCGGGGGCAAGGGCGACGCGGGAACAGAGTGCGGGCTCAGACCTGTCGACGCATGTACGTCACTTGCTAACTCCCGAATGCCCCGAAGACACTGACGAACAAAAAATATAATATAATTTAATCTCTTTCATCTTGAAATAATAAAAACCATTCGGAATAAGCCATTTTAGTGAAATAAATCTGAAATTTTATGTTAGGGGTTGACCGCGGCCCCAAACCGGTTCGCTTGCCAGTTTAGATTATAAACATACACAAAACATCGATTAATAATTGAATCAGGTATTTTTGAAACCACACAAGTCCACTTTTTGGTAAAATTGAGTTAATAGTATTTTTATGCTGGCAATCCACGCATACACCTTTGACTAAATTGAAACAACAGAATTCCTTTTCCTTCCACGTGTTTTAGTAAGCTGAAGCAAAAATATTTCTAATTTTTGTAACAACACAAGTCCTGGACATATGTTGTTTCTATAATTTCTTAACCCATTACTCCTATCTGTCATATCATAAGCAATGTATAAGTTTGATATAAATCAGCTTTGTATACCTTAGTCTCTGAGCAAAACCGCGGACAGACAGATAGACAAACAGACAGACAGACGGACGGACAGACCGGAACTATAAGGGTTCCTTGTTGACTACGGAACCCTAAAAAGTGATCTCTGAAGAATCAAAGAGGGGTAAAGTAGCCCTCTTTGATTCTTCAGAGCTCACTTTAACATTCAATGGTTGTTTTTTGTAGGGACAAAAAACAACCTTTTAATGTTTCTGAATTTCGTCAATTTGATTACACTTCAGAATTTATTGGTGCAGTTAAAGCTCATCCATTCATAGACAGTCCAATGTTCCACACATTTAGGAGCATTTAGGCTGGCAAAAGATGCTTCTGTGCCAGTTATACCTATGGAAAAAGCATATCCATTGGGAAAAATACCAATAAATATTTAAAAAATTGATTTGAAGAAAATTGAACAATACTTACCCCCCGAAGAAGATATAAAAGAATTTTATCAGGAAATAGACGTCATGTAGCCACATCACAAAATGATGATGAGGAGGAAGTAGTTGATTAGTACATGATTAAGTAGCCTAAGTACATTATTTTTCCAATAAAAGACAAGATATCCTACACTGTATGTTTTATTTTAAGAGAAATTCTAGTAACAACATAAGTCCATCACATATAATTATTGTTTTTTCAAAAACCTGATTTTTTTTAGTATCCAAATTTTTTGAGAATACTCGTATGTATACTTGTGCATATTTTATATTGTCTGAACAAAACTATTATGTATACTTTGTTTTTTTGTCAGGATTCACTTTTTTATCAATCCTGAAAAATTTTATCTCATGGAATTGTGTGGTTACAAAAATACCTGATTCAATTATTAATTAATGTTTTGTGTATGTTTATTTTATTATAATTTCAACAAATATTAAGTATGTTTTGGAAATTAAAATTTATATAATCTTAATCTGTGTACTTTAACCTCGATTGTAGTACTTTTTATTTTATAGTTTTTAGTAATGATGATTTTAATCCATTGCCCGTCCTAACAATATACGTGCACACGTGATAAAAATGATTACAATACCTACAATAACAAAAATTAAACGATATTAATTTTTATTTTACTTTAGTACGTGATTAGCGTGTATTTTTTTGCCTTTTTAGACTATATTAATTTTTTAATCTACCCACGCCCCCTCTGCGCCATCTCAATGCCCCCTAATTTTCTCTGGGTCTTCTACTGCCCCCCCCCCCCCCCCCCCCCGAAAGTCTCAAACGCCCACAAGGGGGCGTTATCGCCCACGTTGAGAACCTAATGTATATAATAAAGACGAGGCATGTTGAAGCAAAAAGTTATATGATTTTGAGATTTTTGTGGCCGTTTTGACATTTGAAGTATGGTGAAAACAAGATGGCTGACATTTGAAGTATGGTGAAAACCAAGATAGCGTAACTTTTTCTTGTATGAAGTTTTGTTCTGTCAAGTGTACGTCATATCTTGAGTTTTGAAATCTTTGCTTAGAACTCTAAATATTTATTGCGAGATGTTCCTCACGAGTCACGAGTAACTTTTTATGATTGGATGTTATTGGACACTATTTGACACTAGTGCGATTCTTCTTATGCTGACCATTTTAGGGATTCTCATAGAATGTTGTCAAATGAATGTATTTCTGCTTATAAATTGTATCCTAATTAAATTATTAATTAGCGGTCAAGTGGCCGTTTTACGATCTTTGGAGTAATTCATAACAAGAATTGAACGTTAATCGCCGTAAGCGGCCTTTTTAGGCCTGCAGGACTTATTTGCCAATCTGTAAAAATCTATATAACGTAACCATATTTTCACCAAATAAAGCATCTAGTCATTAGGTATAAGATTAGGTTTCGATGGGACTGACTTACGCTGTGTGTCAAAATTCCCTAAATAAATTAATAATATAAAGCCTAATTTCATACTGAATCCTGAATCGAACTATCGAAGTTTTCTAAGATCGGAAGTTTATACATAAACAAGTTACAACATCCGAAATGCATAAAAGTGGGCTTCAGCCTGACCGGCATACCACCTCGCTCGGTCGGAGATCTCCTTTTGGGGCTTTGCCACTATTCTCACATTGGGGAACCCCGACAGAATACCCCTCCGTCTGGACATCATCATCATCCTTCTTGACATCATCATCGAAATTTGTACTCTTCAAATTATATCCGCTAATTAATTCGCGAAGCAAAATGTCCCTGAGACATAAGCTTACATTATATAAAGTATGCATAAGAACGATACTCACTTATGCGTGCGTCTCTTTCGCGCAAATAAGCGAGTCTCAATTGAACCGATTGCAAAGAGTCCAAAACCGGCTTCTACGCATGGCAACAGGAGCCCCCTATTACATGCGTAACATCGACTTGCATAGAGACTGCGAACTCGTCACCATAAAAGCCTATATCAAAGAACTCGTAGAGAGATTCTTTGATAAAGGCAAAAAACATCCAAACCCTCTCATCCAAAAGGCCCTGGACTACAACCACGACGCACAGACTTTCCGACACCTGTACAAGCGGTCTAAGCATATCTTAGCCGATCCCATCGACCCGATCACAAAATATGTAACGTACTGTGTACAGTTACGTAAACACAAATCACACGCACCCGCGAAGTTAGTATCGCACCGGGGTCGACGCCGGCGCCTACCCCGAGGTCCCACATCCGACACGAACACACGTACAGACATACAGACCGACCCTCACACGGGACCGAACCCGAACCCGAGTTCAAGTTCGCATCCTAGTAGCCTAGGTACACTACAAAATAGTGACCGCGACCGCGATAATGATATAGAGAGCTCTACTAATCGACATTAGGACTTACGCGCGCTAGTCATTCCGAGCGTACGCGGAAGGGGAGAGGGACGGCCCTCTCAATACCGATACCGATAATAACTCGAGCTCCTCTATCGCGATAACTCGCACGCCGTTTGTTTTTGCTACGGCGCGCGAGCAACCTCACTCGTCAGAGAGTGATGAAGGGGTCGGACCCCTTAGCAGGAGAGACCTGCGTCTCTCCCGTCATATAAATAGCTTACAACCCGTAGCTGTCCCCAATATCCGGTCTGAACATCACCCGGGTGATGTTAGGGAGGGTCAAACCCTCCCTTCGTCTCTTACCTAATCAACTAGCCACCAGGCTAGTTATAGTCCGACGTAGCTACAGCCGTCTTGACCCGACCCTTAGCGTAGACCCTTTCGAAAAAAAAAAAAAAAGACCGCCGTCAGTTCAGTTAACAACGAGCGTTCTTCGAGTTAATTTCGAGCGATACCTAAAGTGATTAGTGCGATTACTCTCTACGCCTCTGGCTACGAATTACGAGCACGAAGGCTTACGGTTTGCACATTGCGGCGTGTTGGAAGACCAGACCTGTGTTGGTGTGGAAATTCGTAGTGAGTAAACTCCCTCAGAGGAAACTGGCATTTTACTACGAATATCAGACCATAATCCCGTAACATTTGGTGTCAGAAGTGGAGATGCCGCTACAGCCGAGGGATGAGGAAGAAGGAGTTAAGACCAGGACCCAACGAGCGATGGAGGCCACTGCGACAGCATTATCATCAGCAGACATCAGTCGCCTAATGCAGATGTTGCAGTGCATACGTCAAGAGCAAAAATATCTGCAAAGCAATATAAATCAACAAATGCTTACTCTACGCCAAGAAAAAAAGAAGACATGCTTTCTTTACGTCAAGAACAAAAGGAGGACTAACAGATGGTTATAATTATCGGCTCATGGAGAATAGAAGTAAGGAGTACCATCTCTATACATCAAAAGTGTCCGTAAAATAGCGTTAAATAAGGGGGGCTACAGACGCAAGGGTGTAAAGCGGCAAAATTTAAACGGATAATTAAATCTTGGGATCTTCTTCGGTTTTATATATAAAAATATTTTCGACTATACGAGTAATTAGAATATTCATGATTTACTGAATTAACTACTAAAAACTAGTCATAGTCATCAAAAATTCGAACTTCATAGCACACACCCTTGCCACTCTAGCGCCGTTATGGCCAGTTTGGGAACTATTATTTATTTACTTTTGTCGGACACTTTTTAGCTTTTCTGCCTTAGAGAGATGGTACTCCTTACTTCTATTCTCCATGTATCGGCTATCGACAAAGTGAATAACGTGGTGTTCGAGATCCAACAAAACGTCAAATTTGTGGAAAACCGGGTGACGAAATTCTATTTCCGGCCTTTTTAACTTGACACTGGGAAATGGTTTTATTCCGGCGCCATATATTTAAATTGCCATATATGGCATCGGCTTATAACCACTTGCCAGTGTCAAGTTAAAAAGGCGGGAAATAGAACTTTCGTTTCAATTTTCAACACCGTATTCCTAAATCATCAAGTCTGAAGTCTAGTTAAAGTCCAAATAAATAGTCAGTGCACTCAATGAGTCATGTCAGTTGATTCAGTAAAGTGGTAGAAGCTTTACTGAAAATTCCTAGGGAGTTTTGGCGGGAAACACAAAATAGCACGCTTTTAGAAGTTGTACCACTTGCCCACACTTGTGCACGTTAACGAATATTTAATGGTTAATATTCTATCAATATTACACATCAAGAATCGAAATAACACAAATTTATAAAGTTATACAAATTTAATAACGTCACCCATTGAACTCCCCGGCAAAACTCCCAAAGGTTAGAGTTAAACCGTTTGAACGTCTCGGCGGCCAAATTTTACGCAGACATTTTTCACAGTGCAACACTATTTTACTATAAGCTGTTATAACACAGTGTCGACTGCGACACTGTGTTATAACAGCTTATAGTAACATAAAACAGCATATGTTACGCTGTTATAAAAACAGCATAAGTAACTACTTATGTTGTAGTTACTTATGCTGGGATTATATGAAACGGAATCCGGAAGGTCGTAGAAAACCCTGAGGATAGAAAATAGAACTATGCGCTATTTTTTAATTTTTTTAATTTAACAATTTATTGCACTCGCAGAAAATTATTACAATACAATTATCACAAAGGCACTGCTTATTTCTAAAAATAAATTTCTTCTAGCAGCATTACAGAGAGAAATGGTATAAATTATAGCGGATAAAAAAGATGACACAAAGGCACTGCTTATTTCTAAAAAGAATCTTCGGGTAGTTTGAACAACTTCAACAAATAGGACAATTGACACCTCAGTCCTCCCGTGACCACGGCTGCTGGAAAGTTGCTGAAACGTCGGGAAAAAGAAAAGTGCACCGCGACACAATCCGTAAGTGTTGAAAATAATAAATATATTATGTTTAAAAAATCGACTTTATGTTCCTCCTTTAAAAAACGCCAATTTTATATGTAATGACCTAATATAATAACGGTATCTATATGGATTAAGATTTGAAGTAATGCTCTTTATAGCGTCATTTAAATACATCAATGTAAAAATTTAAAGCAATAAATAATACAATAGAGTTGAAAATCCAAGGGTCAGATGTCGAGCTGTCATATATGACATTGACATTTGACTCAACACTCATGTGTTCGATTTTCAACTCTATTGCGCAGAGTTCTATTTTCAGTGTTCGAAAATTTCCCCAACCTTCCGGAACCCGTTGCATATAATGGTCGGGAATAAGGAACACCGGAGAAAATTCAGAGCATTGAAAGTAAAACTCTGCGCTAAGACAATAGAGTTGAAAATCGAACACATGTGTGTCGAGTCAAATGTCAATGCCATATATGACAGCTTGACACACTTCCATTTTCAACTCTAATGTATCAGCGCAGAGTTCTATTTTCAGTGCTCTGAATTTTCACCGGCGTTCCAGATTCCGGAGCATATAGACAGTGTCAAACACAGAAGGGGGTTTGCTTTGAATGAAAAACACTCCTAGTCTCAAAGACTGTCGAATCACATTTTTACAAATCAAATTTTAAAATTGTTGAATAGAGATGATTTAATATAAAAGAAAGTTATTTAGGTTGACGCGATTAAAAATTCAAAACTAATAAAAAATGTTGCTCATCTCTTTCTCGTAAAACGGTTTGTGATGTCACAATCTGCTACCGCAACCGCTATACATTGTTTAACGATAAATGTATGGTGCTACCTACATCGTGACGCCACAGGCCGATATGAGCGATACATCACATTTCATAATTAAAATTTAAATTGTATCTTCGTTATTTTTAGATTTACACAAATGGGTTTTAGATTGTTTATTATTATGTTATCTAGCATTGAATAATATTAATGACGAAAAATATTTTTTTAGTTAACATGCCTATTGTAGGGTTAATGAGGTAACAAGGGTACAAAAACTAAAAACTACTTACTCACCGTCATGCTTGCAAATCCAGCAGTGGTACTAATGACCGCCATGAGTGTCAAAAGGGTCAATAATTTATAAAAAATCGGTTGTCTGTAAAGTCGGTTTACTGACGATAGTTGAACGTGACAACGTCATAAGAAAATGGAACGCCTCAGAGCGAGGTAACGCCGCATGAGTCATGTTTTTTCGTGCTTGCAGCCGGCTCCATCGAATTATAAGATGTTGTCACGTCAAAAAATCTACAGGTCCGCGGCCTTGGATTTGCAGGCTGGACAGCGAGTATGCCACTTAAATGTTCTATGAATGTTGATTCGAGTTGGATACCTACTTGATACCACGGAACCAAAGAATAATATATTACTAACGTAACGGAACTGAAAACAAGCTTGATTCAATACTTGATACTGTGGCAACATTTTACCCTAGTGGCGACCTCTACACCGACGCTTACTAAACGCCGGTTGAAGCGCCACAAGCCCGCCATAATTCTCTTTTTACTCGTTCCGGTATCGGTGTAAACAATTTCTGTAAGTTAAAATTATTTAAAATATTAAATTTATATAAATAAATTGTGCAATTTAATACAATTAATCAGTGGCTATAAGGCGTGCATTCGTTATTTTGTTGGAATTGTTTTCTTTACTACGTGTAATTATCTAATGGCAGACTCCATTAAACTCTGTACTTTGTAGAAATTTGTAATCTAGAAAACTGGTTCGTTATAATATAAAGAAATAATAGTAATGATCATAGTTATACTGTCAAAACTTAAGTTCTAAAACAAAACTTTCTCGTATCTGAAGCTGGATAATTTGCATTTCGCGATTTGGACAACAAGCAAAGGCCAAGGCGTCGTTTCGGTTATTGACTTTTTTGTTTACATATTGTAACGTATTTCTTTGTTTCCACGGAATTCTTACGTCTGCATTAAAAATTTTATGTTACAACTCTTCATTTTGTTTCAGAAGGAATAATCCGTTAGCTTTTAATCAAAATATCTAAAATGTCAGACGATGGTTCTACAGCGGTCGAGAAGAAGGGACGCGGTAGGCCTAAAGCTAATGGAACCCAAGCGGTTTGTTCAAATTTAACAAAGTGTTTTATAATTAAAAAAAATCCATTTTTGTTTATTAATAAGTTTTCTTTTAATAGGAAGCTAAAGCAGATACAAAGAAAAGAGGAAGATCTGCAGCTCCTGCCAAACCTAAGGAATCTAAAAATTCATCAGACGATGAACAAGCGCCAGTTGTCAAGAGGGGTAGAGGTAGACCAAAAGGAACCAAGAAGAAGGCTGTAGCTAGTAAGGCAAAGGTAATTTTAAATAATCACTTTTTATTTATGATTATAATGCTCTCTTCTACTTCTTGGCTTCCACAAACCTCAATTATGTTATTGCACATTGGTATATTGTTATCCAAGCTATGAGGATTCTAAAGTTTATGCTTCTTTTACTTAACAGCTTTGCCTTTGTCGGTGGAGTCCTCTGCTAGAACCTTCTGGTTCAGCAGTTTTTTTATTTAAAAAATAATAATAGGATAACTTATACTCAGTGAATAATTTACAGACCGGTGAAGGAAGAGGTCGTGGTAGACCTCGTAAAGATGCGGCTCCACCTAAGAAAGATGCCGGCTCAACTGAGGAGGAGCAGGAGGAAGACGAGGAGGAGGAGGAGGGCTCTGACCAGTAAACATGTATATCATCTCACTCCTAGCGTAATTGTGGGTCACAATAATTCCTATGTGTCTCTAACGAGCAGAGCATTACATAAATATTTACATCAGCCATGTTTACTGCTCGGATCTGTCAGGAATTATCGTCATACCACAAGTCCTAATCGAGATTGTTCCCAAATTTTAATCATGTGAGAAGAAAAATTTATTTAAAATTATAAGATTGGTAGTATATTACCGTAAAGTATTATGTGATTCAGTGCATTTATAAGAAATATTTTCTAATATAAAATCCTTATCTTACATGGCTAATATTTGGGTTGACACTGCTCCCTAGAAACGTACAAGTCTAAGTATACTTTGTAAGATCATTTTTTGTAGATTTATTCTTATTGTAACAAAAGGGCAAGCCGAATATTTCCTACTGTTTGATGGAAATTGTTTCATATTGACATTGGCAACCATTTTCCTGTATGTATAGGAGTTGAAACAAAAATTGTAATTAATTGGCAAAAGCAAACTAAGTTGAACAATATGTTTGAATGAGAGAGTGAACTTTTTTTGCACATAATGTTCATGTGATGAGTTACAGCTTGCGCTTGTAGCTATTTTGTAATCTCTTGGTTTATACTATAAGATGACTATGATAATTATTCTATTTTGTAGACATATTCATTTGACCTTTTTTAAGATCAAGTATTATTTTCGATGAATATTTTTTTATCCTTTAATGAATCTGTCGAGATGCTTTATGAATAGGATGAAGTAAATGTGTTCTAATAAAAATAATTAAATTAAAAATAATAGACCCGAATCAAATGTGAATGTCTATAACGGTTAACTTCTTTTGACTGTAAATTTAAATTTTCTTTATATTTTTTTTTGATCAGCTGACTGACAGTAATCTTTTGGAATTATAATATGGATGTGTGTGAATGTACAATTTTAGATCAGTATGTAATAAATCTATTGAAAAAATTAGTATTTTATTTTACTACCTAGGTATAATTAATTCTATTCGGATTTGGTTATATTCGCGTACCGTATCCAGCTTGTGTATTCGATTATCAGCTCTATTGTTTCCTCGTAGTTCTGTTTTTTTTTTATGATTATCAAAAGATAAACGATTCTCGATAGCCATTGTTTTTTTTTTTTTTTTTTTTTTTTTAATTTATTCATGACCATGGATACCAAGTCCTTAAGTCGGATACATTTTGAGCGATAGCCATTGAGATCGTGCAGTGTTACCAACTCTCAAAAATATCTGTCCCCCAAATTTAACCCTGACACTAGGTACGTTTCCACGAGAGAACTCTGCGCTAATACAATAAATCTGTCAAATTGACACTTGAGCCGTGTCCTCGACATTCGTGGCAGGCTGGCGTATCCCGTTCACCTGACACAGGTACCGAGCAGCACCGAAGAATGCCCGGTGCACCTGTGACAAGGTGAAAGGTTTCTTCCGACGGCGCATCCACACCGCTAGGACTGGACGCATTGCCACGACCGTTTTGATCGTACGGCTATTGCGCCAGAACCTTGCCCCACCTCCGATGCAAACACTACTGGCGTTATCACCGACTCACCGAAATGTGACCTATGTAACGCGAAGAGACGCACCTCAGCAAGAACCAACGCCACGAGTTACCACGGCCCCTAGGGCCCCAACCCAAGAGACCGTACGGTAGCCCCTGATTACCTTCACCGCTATTACCCGCTTTCGCCTTCCGCAGCAGGGCCTTAGCCAAAGCGCGCACTTGGCCGCTTGCATACATTTCGGTGGCCGCCGCGGCCTGGCCACCAGTGCGCGCTTAGGGTCCTTACAGTTTGGGAATCCGCCCAGATGGAGACTCCGTACGTGGCCACATTCCTACAAACACCGGAGTATAGCCGCCTGCAGGCTTAACTGGGTGCTCCTATTGCATTTAATAGGCTCCGAAACTACTGGACCGATTTTGGTTAAATTTGGCATTTGTCTTTTCATCGCGGGATATGTACGGTTTCCTCAAGGTTAACTTTTTCGCGCACGAAGTCGTGGGCAACATCTAGAATACATTTTAATTTAATGGTAAAAACTTAGAGCATTAGTCCAACGATAAGAATAAAGTATAGTCTTGTTGACTGATTTTTTTATTGCCTTTAAATGAATATAGTTAACTCCTAAATAATTTGAGTAAATTCTCAGAAGAAATAGTATATTAAAATCAATATTTTCAATACAGAGATTTGTAATTCAGGATTTTGCAAGTCTCGTGATAACGCTCCATTCAAAAGTGATTGTCGTCAGTCGTCACGCGTTCCTGCAGTTGTATGAAATATAAAGGTTGCAAGAACATATTTGCATAAATATTCGAAAATATGGCGTTTAAGTTATAATAACAACGATAATAAATGATTTTGTATTTCATATAAGTAAACTAAATAAGTACATAAGTTGGATTTTTTTTTAATTTAAAATACATCTCATTACATATAAAATTTTATATCATTATTGTTTCAGAATATAGGTATTTTATTAGAATGTTTTATACTATTAATTGGGTACATAGTCGACTCTCGCTACCCTAAAGATTTTTACTTGGCAACCCTAAATTTGATAGTGTCTCACCATACCGACTGAAGGACTTTGTATCCATGGTCATGAATAAATTAAAAAAAAAAAATTAGTGTCTCACCGTTTCACGCTTGACGCTTGGTAATTGCCATTTTGCCAGTTGCGGTTGCTACTTTGTTGGGACATATGAGTTTACGTTTGACTTTACAAACATTTTTATTGTACTTTGTAGATGGAATCGTGTTTAAAGTAATATTCTACAACTATTAAGACATTTTAATATGATATATATACAACGAGTTTCGTTAGAGAAAAGATCGTGCAATTAAAGTTTCTCCGAAATGATTGTGAAGTGTTGGACTGTTATGTTTTGTGTTAGTGCCTTCAAAAGTTTTAAAAGTTGATCAACTAGTTTCTATAGCAATATTGTTTAGTGATAATAATGTTTATATATCTATTTTTTGATGTAAGAAGGAAAAACATTATTTATTTATAAGGTAAGTGCAGCTTTTTTCAATTATAACACTAAAGTATGTAACTATGTAGCAACAATACCAAAGAATAAAATATTATTCAGTGTGTGTCGTCTCGAGGTTAAGAGATTTTAACAGCAGGTAATATTGTTTAATTTTATCGAAAAACACCCTCCTTTTGGGGGTCGTAACTTACACCCCCCTGAGCTACAAGCAATTGAATAATAAATATTAGTATTAAAAAAAATATTTATGTAAAAAATAATTTTAGCAGAAAATGCTGTTCTTTTGATGTGTATGTTGGACATAAATAAAATTAATTATTTTGTTTTATTCAATAAAATTAATCATTAGGTAGTAATCAATACATAAAGCTCGTAGCTTGGGAAGGTAAGGGTTGCGACCCTCAAAAGTGGGGTGTTTTATAGATAAAATTAAACCTATTAACTGCTATTAAAATCTCTTGACTCCGAGACGACACATACTGTATATATTACTAATGTTACAATACCCTTGTTAGTTTTTGTATTAGTTTAAAAAAAAAACAATAATTCTTTTTATAGGTCAATTGATTTGTTAGTAAAATTAATTTTGAATATAATTTTCGACATGTAATATTACTAAAGTATAGAGTATATGATGAAAGTTATTTTTTATTAGTACATTAATACCTATGCAAAAGTTTAATAAGATAACAACTATGATAACGCAAGAGTGTATTTTTATCCACGATCTTCAAGTACTAATATTAAAATGCTTAAGGGTTTTTGTTCCAATAAATATGGTGTCTTTCGATTTTAGCAATTTTAAAAAGAACGACTAACAGGTGTTAAATTTTGACATATCTCCTATTGTACTCCTACTTTCGATGAAAGCAAATAAAATTATAACAATTATTAAATACATACCACTTACTGTAATTCTTAATGTTTTTGAGACTTATTGTTTTTCATACATTGTCAATCACTTCCATAGAAAAACAATAATTGCAAAGGGACCTTTAACTGTGGACATCAAAATATTGTAACATATTCATGGACGCAAGGTCTCATGGACCGCTATCATTATAAGATATTTTTTTATGGTAACTGTCAGGATTTTAATAATATATTTGTTTTAATATACGTAAGGGACAAGATATTATTTATTTTCTTATATATCTAAGCAAATAACAACATGAGGCCCCCCCAATGGCGAAGGCTGGTTCTACTTCATAGGGAAGCCCTAGTCTGTATAATAGGTAGGGATCTGGATGAGGGGTCTTCAAATGATAAATGGTAAGTGAAGCCGATAGGAATGGAGTTATAGAAACCCCACTCCACTGTATGGCCCCTTTATGTATTCAATTTTCCTGAGTTCAAAAAAGGATGTAAAACTTGTCAAAAATAGGCTTACATTTTTTAAGTAATTATCTGTAAGTTTGAACTAAGTATACCAAACATAAAAAACAACAAAAAAACTTCTGAACTTAAAACATAAAAATTCTGACATAGGTCTAATATGAATAAAATTAATTATTGGCAGTCATTGCACAATGGCTTAAATCACTGAAGACATAATTATTATAGCTTGAGAGCAATTGATACAAGACTAGTTATAGTAGATATACCTAGCTAAAGAGAAAGACTAGTAATTAGTCTTTCTCTTTAGACTAATTACTAGTCTTTCCAATGGAAAGGCTCATCTAGAGATAAGTCTGCTCTGAAAACTTGCTTCAGTGTCCTTTGCAACATATTATGCATATAAAGCTTCCTGTTGAGTCACTATGCATTGCTGTAAGCTGCATTAAAATCCGTTGCTTAGTTATACACAGTATAAATGGCCTTTTAATGTTATATAGTACAAAGTTCCTATATAAATTTTTGGTGGAAATTTATAGGTTGTACAAGCATTCTGACGACCTCTGTGGCTCAGTGGTTAGCACATTGGCGCTCAAACCGGAGGTCGCGGGTTCGAATACCAGGGAACAAAAAGTTTTCTGTGTTCCTGGGTCATGGATGTGTATTAAATATGTGTATAATATAATAAAAATCTTAAATATAAGTACAGTATAAAAAATATTAAATATATTTCTGTTGTCTAGTACCCGTAACACAAGTTCTTCGGATAGTTATCACTGGTGTGAAGCCAGTCCAAAAGACATTGATTAGATTTAGACAAAGTGCAGAATTACTTTACATTGGAGAGGAGTGAGGACATAGACAAGGTCCATCTCTGGTCATTCTGGGCAGCTCTCAGTCCAACTTACATAGTTATATTATGTTTTTAGCCCTTTCGAAATAAATAAAAAATATTATGTTCAGCTTAACACTCTACGGCTACTCTATTATATAAATAGTTTTCGGGCCGGAAAAAGACGGTGACAAAATAAATAATAATATGATGGTGTGCTTTGCTAAAGATATGAAAAGGAGATGCAATTTTGTTGAATTACTATAATACGAATATTGTTTTGGCTTTCTAGTTTGAAATTTCAAACGTTTCCATTGTGACACGCGCCATAGTATTGTCGTGAAGGATTGTATTGAATGGCGATACACCCTATTACGCGTTTCGCATCTTAATTGGCTTTATAATACCATATAGAACGTCGTCGGCGCAATGGCTGCCTTGGTACCACGAGCATAAGGCAAAAAATTGAGTATAAAATTTAAATAGTCATATAGATAATAAACATGTTGAAATATGAAAAATGCGCCCAATATTAGTATTCCTCAGCAGTCAGCGCATTCTGGTTCCACTTGTTATAAATGCAAGGTTTTAACCACAGCTGCACAGGTACATGTAGTAGGTACTAGTAAGGTGCATTTTCTAAGGCAAAAGTTTTTTTTTTCTTTATTTTAAGGCTTGTGTCGAAATCGACAATGCCAGCAAGGATAAAGTTCCTATCAAGTAAACTCGCGCGCTATCTATGACCATTATGTATCTCTGCATTTTGATATATGGAAAATCTTGGCGTGCCAAGAATCGTGCAGGACTATTACCCAAAGCTATTTTTGATAGAGAAAATGGCTTTGGGAACATCATACATACATTTTAAGAAATCAATACTCTATTTCATTTCTATATAAACTATCCAGGAGTTGTCCCCAGTTCGGGACATTTTATTCCCCTCAAACATTCGCATACTATTAATTAAAGATATGATTATAGGATTGGAAACACCTCTCATATTTGAAATCAAGAGGTTAACTTGCGTTCTGCAAGGTCTGGTAAAACCACCCATGTGTTGCCTCAGTGAGTCAGATCGCCAGATTGCCGGGTCGATGTTTCGCGTCGGTGTTGTATTGTTGTTCTCGATGACTTGATCACGGGTCCTTGCGGATAAATATTCGTAACAACTTAAGACAAAGGTCTGAGGTCTTCCGAGGTTATATTTGGTAGCATTACTTTAAAATGTTTTATTAAAGGCATGTTGCCTAAAATATTTTTTCGTTGATTCGATGTAAGACAACATGTTAATAAACAATCTAGAATCCATGTTTGTAAATATTAGAAAATAACGGAGATACCAATAATTTAAATTTACAATAAGAAAAAAAGCGATATATCGTCCTGTGACGTCACGATTTGCTATCGCGGACCGCCATACATTAGTCAATTAAAAATCATTATAATTATGGCGGTAGCAGCTAGTGACGTAACAAATCGTTTTTAAATAATAAAATAATCATTATAATATCTATGAACGCTTTCACACCGCGTCAATCTGGTCCCGTGGTAAGTTCTCAAACAACTTGTGTTACCGGACCCAGACAACTGAAATATATTTAATACTTTTATACTATACACATAATTAAGATTTTTATTATATTATACGTACATATTAAATACACATTCATGACCCACGAACATAGAGGTTCCTTTGGCGGGATTCGAACCTGCGAACTCCGGCACTGTAGCGCTAAACGACCGTGCCAGAGGTCGTCGTCGTTGATTATAATTTTTAATCGCGTCAACCTAAATAACTTTTTAGTTTAGATTTATGTATCACTATTCAACAATTTTAAAACATCCCTATTTAAGACTGCATGGATGGTACAATTTCGCCCAAATATTTTTAATAATTTAGTTTGATAAATGATTCTAGTTTTTATACATGTAAGAAGTTTTTAAAATTTCGAATTAATGCTTAGCTGCTAAATCGGCCACAGCTAACAAACCTTAGTAAGAACTAAAGTAGCTCAAACAAAAAGGAGGAAACTGTGATTGATAATGTTACTACTGATTCTACTGAATAGAGCAGAGGAATTGACGAACTGTCAGTAGGTCACAGTGGGAAGCGTCCTGAATTTTTAAGTACGCTATTAAGCCGTGGCTGCATCAACTTCTGTGCGCTTTTCACTCGTTGATTGCTTCCACTTTCTCACGCCCTTTACACAACATGGGTCTTTCTACTAAAACTACTTCTTGTGACGTTCACTCAAACTGAAGACTTTATTTCCTTTTCTAAACATCCTTACATACAATATGGGTCTCATATGCAAAGGATTTTTAAGTAAATACGATTACAGTTAAATTAAAAGGATTCGATGTCTCTTCTTTCGTCCCTTTAGTCACCAAACCTAAAGCTTTAATATAACGTCGTGCTTTGCTACGATTTTTGATTGAATAGATAATATCTTAATCATAGAGAGTGCTGGTATGCCATCTGTGAAAGCAATAAAGTCCCTAAAATTAGTTTATTGTTGTGGGTTATGGCACGTGCAAGTCATTTGTCGGGAACAATGCACATGAATGTGGGGCTGCGGCAACTGGCTGGCCGCTGCATCATCGTCGGCCCGATTGCGACTAATTCAATTAGCCTGAAAGTGGAACGAGTTTACAAGGGTACCCATTATACTCCGACAGCTAGGAAAGTGGAAAAAATTGAAATTCTCCACCTAATTACATTTATTTGAACTTTGAACATGGCAGGTGTATTGCAAGTTACGAAAATACGAATACAACTTTACCTCAATACTTACAAAGTAATTCAATCAAGGTTAAAGACCCCATACGACAGGAGTTTGTTGGATTAATGATTAATCCAAATGTTATTTTTACATTTGTCCGGATAATGAAAATTAAAACGTCAGGTAGAGTTTGGACCCTTTAGGTCGTGTCAGATTTTATCTGATTCATAGGTTTTGACTATTGCACAATAATTCATCAGTAAAATAAATTGTTACATAATTCTCTAACCGATCTCGATCTTCAAATGATACGAAAATTGACCCTAACTCTCGGACATGACCTCAAGATATTAAAATATGTGAAACGAATTACGGACGTTAACCTGTAAGTCTGGCGATCGCGTCGGTCTCTCGTTCTGCGGTGCTAATCTAATAGTAAACCTATCGATTCTACCTGCGCATTCCACCGGCTCGGCTTCTTGAAGGGCATGAGCTAAATATATACAATTGACCATTACATAACTACTGTAGCAAGGTCTTAACTTATCTACTACATTACCTACTTTACGTTTATCGTCTTGTACTAGTAATGTAATTTTTTACTTCGTTATAATACTTGTGTTTAGTTTTCAACGAGAATCGAATTAGTAATAAAATAAGTTTAGACTAGCTTAACTGTAAATTAAATAAAAACATTAGAGCTCTCGTTTTACAATAGAACTGTCAACTAACCAAGGGTTGATTTAATACTTTGTTACGTGGACTCCACAAGGTAAGAAGCCGAGCCGGTGGAAGGCGCAGGTAGAATCGATATTAATATGATAGAAACTTAAAATACTATGCGAGTTGAAATTAAAATTCGTAATACTTTAAAATTATTTAATATTAGATTAGGTAAAAGTAGGTTAATACATGTGTCGGCTGACGATGCTTGACAACTTTCACTATTCAAACTTCGAGCCACAGCTCGCGCCTATTCACGAATGCTAATTAAGTAATAATCTTGTCGATATGACCCAACATAAAATAGGAGAAATCCCTAATAGAACTTTAGTAAGCTCTGAAAAGTGCTTACAAAAATTATTTTCTAATACAAAACTTCCGAGTTTAAAGGAGCTTTCAAAACAAATAGTGCAATCAGCACTATTCACAAGATGTTAGCATGCAATATCTTTTCAAAAAATGTTTTTAAGATTGCAGGAAATGGCCAGAAAAATAGATTTTTCAAATATTTTCGAATCTAGAAACCTTCGAAGTTTCGGTTCAGATCAAGACATAAGTAAAGAGCCAAAATTAATAACATTTTAACTCGTAAACACTATATGATACATATTGTGTGCCTTATCGACTGTTCTGTATTTGTGAATCGTGTTATATTTCATCATCGGGATTGTTGCGAACATTTTTACACAAAACCAGCGCTTAGGAAACAATGGGTTGTACAAGGATTTGAATTCGGTGCTGTTATTGTTTTCGATTATCTTGAATGCAGGCAATTTGGGGTGTTACGAAATGTGATGGCCTGTAGATATATTGGATATCGCAATTGTCCGAACGTAATTCTATCATTGTCGATTGTTGAGTGAAAGCCAGTCTAATTTGAAACTGATTTTGTATTAGAAATTGGTATGCCCGAATCAATGTCTGTCCTAAACTCCGGACAAGTATCAGATAATACTGGATGTTGTTAGCATGTTTTACCCGGCTGCTATTTGCTAATAAAGGGTCAATCTTCAAAACGGCTGAGATGGCTTATTATTCGTCATATCTTTTTCAGGAATTAGGAAATATGTAATTAGTACATTATTTGTACTACTTACATATTTCCTAATTCTTTCACATATTTTTACACAATTGTCAGCAGCACTTGTCAGCAGCAATCAAATCCATCGTTTCATTAGGTGAGGGGTTCCAATAAGAGGGATCGTTTTTGATCGGGATTTGTTTCGTAACGTTGTAAGCACGTTAATATCTTTTAAATATGCTGTTTAGGATTTATCGACTACGAAGGGTAATTTATATTCTCCAAAATGTACGTAAATCAGTACTGCCGATCGAAATAGGTTGCGCTCTACATAGATTGTTTGATTTGTTTAGTGTCTGTGTGTCATGGAGCGCATACACTATTGAGGTGAGAACCTTAATAGTGTATGCGCTCCATGACAGATGAAAAACACGTTTGTAGTATAGGAAAAGTTACATGTTTTCAAATGTACTCAAATCAAAATATATAGACAAATTATATTTTTATCAAGTCAATAGGGACTTATGGGCCTTTCATTTTTCCATCGAGACTTGAAGATTCCAGGTTCAAATGTTAATGTGGTTAAAACTAAGTCTTTTTTTCCCAAGAAATGATAAAATTCAATTGAATTTTTTATTGTAAAAAATCTTTTGTCGTGTTATAGCCGTACTCCATGTTTGTTTTGTTTACGTGATGGATGGAATGTAAAAATATTTCGTGAATAGTGAATGGAACATGCGTGTGACAAAAAAGTTCCCTTTACGGTGCACGGGGTTTCCGTGCCAGGCTCCGGCCTGCCCGTGCCATGGTCGATAATATGGTGTACCGACTTAATACCACCATTAATACATTAATACATTAATACATTAATACACAGTTACGACTAAACGATGTGGAAATTACTGCTACGTATCCCCGTATTTTTTGCAAGGTTGTAAAAAACGGACGAGTAATTCGCAGCTCAGTGCTAAAAAATAAAAACACAGTTACAAACGCTTGTAATATTGGTAGGTCATTGCTCATAGTCTTCTAAGGATTTGCTAGTCGATTGTACTATAGTTTTCGAATATGCGTCCGTGGTCCAGTGGTTTAGAGCGTGACTCTCGACTCCGGAGGTCGTGGGTTCGATTACCGCGTTTATAACAACAAAAAATGTTGGTTCCATGTCTGGCTAGGACAATGCAGGCTGATCACCTGATTGACAAGACTGACAAGAAATATGATCCTGCGCCTGATCTCTTGCCAGTCGTGTCGGTCATCCGTCCCACTGCACTGCGTAGTCGGAGACTACCTTAACGAAACCAGCCACTGCCACCGAAATTGCTGTGGGAGGTATTATTGTATAGTCTTCGAAATTCGAATGTTATTAAATATTCATTATTATTTTAGAAGAATATGTGTAAAATAATTTAGCTATGTAGTATTTTGACGAAAACGCCGAACGGTTCATTGATAGCGAGCGTACGTACGGTCATGGCCATTTGTGAGAGCAAATACCGGGCCGTGTCGTCACAATTTCTCCGCGGAGCCGGTCTCGCTCGCCACGCGGACGGCATACCGACTGCGAAGCTCTCTCTGACGCACCGGACGGAACCCGCTTGCGAACGATTGTCCTACTATCACTTGAGCTTAGGTTTGAAAGGCAAAAATGGAAAGTAATGTCAATGTTACGTTTTTTGTGCTGTCTAGACTCTAGTCTCTACGTTGACAAAAATAGCCAAAAGTGATGGTGTTGAATTATTGATACATTTTTACGATCTTAATCAGAGGTAGAGTTAGGTAGTTTACCGTCGTAACTTGTTTTCACAGAGATAAGTAATAGTTAAAGAAAACATAATTCTTATGTTTTAATTACTATTCTCAAAACATGAGTTACAGCATATTATTCTCATGCTCTTTCGCTTTTGTTTCACACGATAAAATGAATATACATGTGATACAATATTACCTATGGATGATATTAGGCGCGACGATGTAGCTTGAATAATAAATAGCGAAGACTTAACCGCCGCTGATGACTCGCATGCCTACGATCTGACTCATATTCCATACCTTTAAACTTGTAAGTCGTAGCTCACTCGGTATTTCATTTGTATGCACAATAGACCTATTGAGATTCGAGTCTCCCACCTCCTATGTTTATACGCTTCGTATCCTATTATAGCCGAGAGAGTAATTTTATAATTTATGAATACTTAGGCACGTAGTAAATTATATTAAAAAAACTTGTCGATTGCATAACGATGCTACAAATGCATTGTCGATCACCGTTCGTAAGCCGGTTTGGTGTCATGCGTTAGATAAGACGTGGGTTGGGCGCGAGTGTGTGGCGTGGCGACCGGCAAATGCGACAATGACGATAAACTCTTAATTATCGTTGCGTGTGAGCTGCACTCCGTTATATAACATGGGATCCATTCTCAAAGGCATCCATTCTCAGAGCGCGGTCGTCATGCGAATCTCAAACATCGGGTTTCACGGTTCCCGTAACCCGAGTTAGATGAACACGCGATCGTATGAATAGTGGAGCCCATTGTGTGTTTGCCTGTGTGTGTCACTTGTGGTCTAGACTGGAGTCATTGAGCGGAGACCACCTATGTCCCCTACTATTTAGTGCAACTAGCCTATAGCTGCTAGACGTTTAATTGATGACACACAAGTCACAACTAATTCTGTTATTAGTTTTCTGAATTCTTAGTACAGTACCAATAATTTGAACTAACCATGAAATCTCACACACTCGTTATGGTTTGTTTCTCATTCTTATGTAGGTACATGCAAATTAGAAAACTCCAAGCTTTTACTTCGTCGACGTAATCTCGGTAACGACATAATTTCACTTTCCAGGCGTTTTTGACGGTTTCCTCTCGCAGTTAAGTTGAGTTGGGTATTTTGTAGAGCGATAAGTGCGTAGGAATGCGACATTGAGTGGGTTAGGGCGGTGATAGGTGCACTTGTTACGCCCATATGCACTCGAGGGGTCGGTGTTTTTGCACCCCCCGTTAGAAACATTCCCACGGTTGCTTACGAACGGGAAAACGGGATAATATTATTAAAATTTGAAGCAACAAAACATGATTTTCTATTTGCATAACTTTATTTGTTCTAATTAAACATGCGAGTTAGTTTTTGCGTTTATGGTTGATTATAATTTTAAAATACCATAGTTACACATTGTTATCATAATTGTTTTAACAAATAGATTAAGATTATTTTTTTAAATAATTGAATACTGGGTACAGTAATTTTTTTGGCTATTTCATAGGTAGGTTACTAATTCATTATATCAGACAGGAAGGTAATAAATTCGTCGTATGAACTCGGTCATCACTCATCAGTGTTATCGTAATCGCTTATTTCATATTTTATAACAATATGTTTTGTAGTTATGTGCTACGTAAGGAGTACGACTAGTGCAGGGACTCCTTATCAAATAAAATATAAATAAATTAGGATAGATTTATAGATTTTAATTTTGTAATGATCTTTATTGTTTCTTGTAGTTTTTATTTATTGCAATTTCAGTACACCATATAAAAGTGTAAATAAAACATTGCTAAAAGCATTTTCTTTTATTGCAGCATGATAACCAATGGATTGCCTTTTTTTTGTTTAATGTTAAAATTATTGGTAAAAAAAGTTGTAGTTTTATTTAGGCTTACAACACTGAGTGTTGATCAAACTTGGGAAGGATCCATAAATTCTATAATTTAACTGCCTCTGGGGAAAATGTAGAGTTTGCAATTTCTGTTCCATAATCGTTTTATAAAGTAAAAAATATAAGTTAAACAATGGATTTAGAAGAAAATTCTATGAAAACACGAGTCATTTTAAACTTTGAAATAAAATTTCCTCGTGTTGAAAGAAAATGTCCGCAGGGGGCGGTGTCTGCCGCGCGGCACATGCGCCGGCGCACCTCCGTGTCGTGTTTGTATTTGGAACGTAAACATGTGGCTCGCCGGAACCTATCAAACGTGTATATCTGGAACATTAGATAATAATTCATTCCACTTTTCGAACAAAGGTTTGATAAAATATACCGTAATAGTTATTTTAGAGTTAGCCCAAATTCAAAGTCGTTTAAGGAGTTGTAAGTCACAATTGAAAGGGTTTTCGTTGTCCTTAATTAAACTAATATGGTATGTTGAATGTACTTACACATCTAAAATCTAAATAGAGTATGTTCTATACACAGAACTCTACCGTCAACGATGAATATGGAAACATAATAAGTACTTACCTATTCTTACAATCGACAATTTAAAAATGAACGTAGCAAGACGATTTTTTTTGCAAATATTGTAACTTTCAATAACTACATTAGGTTTCTTTGTTTTATGAAAGGAGAAAGCCAGCGGACCATTTCTACAAAAAAGTAAAATATGTTCTTGTGAACTGATTGATTGGAACGATCCAGTCGAACATTCCTTAACGTCAGCAGTGGGTACGTAAGGTGGAAAGTGAGAACTACATTATACACCACAAATACTGTGTAAACTATTAATACATGATACTTGATTATAGACGAAGGTTGGTGGGGTGGGTTTCCTAAGAAACGTGCCTGCAACGATTTTATACATAAGCGGATTTATTATTGTTAGACGGTTGTAACTGCACGCCGTGTTATGGTTTGTAATGCTTCCGCTGCGTTTCGTGTACATGTATTGAATCAACATCTCCAAAATGCTATCCTAAAAACATTACACAGATGGCAACTAACATAATATTATGTAGGTTAAAATCGTAGCAAAAGTTTTGGAATCATTGGTTCATTGATGTTCATTGGTTCGTTGGTTCATTGGTTCGTTGGTTCATTGGTTCGTTGGTTCATTGTTCATGATGATAAGTAGTTGTAGCAATAAATGTAGATTTTTTTAAACGATATAATATGTTACTAGGAAATGCACATCGAATACTTTCTGTATTGAAAAATAATTGAGAATGTTTAAAGAAGTTATCGAGCAAGGTGTTTCCATCGCGTGTTAAAAGTTCACAAATCATTGTACATTCCGTTCGGTAACGACCCAGTGAACAAAAACAAAACTATGTATGTACGTCTGGCATTCTACTTATGACTAGAGAGTAGAGGGCTTGTTACTACCGTAACGAATTATGGTAACACACTTGTATCGCATTACGACTTGACTAATAACTCAACTCTTTTGAGTAGGTAGCTATAAATTTACAATAAAGTCAAATTAAACATGAGGCTGCCGAATACTTTTCATTTGTAGTTGACATCGGGCCCAAAATGTTGCTGTAAGTAAATATTAATACGTGAATCGAATATTGCTTACCTCTTGTTACGAAAATTGTGTAAACGGAGAAGTATGAAATTTAGTACAGTTAAAGTTTATGTGGAGGAGGTGTTGAGAAAGTTAATATTTTTTAAAATACTGCTTAGATATTATGTATAAAATAATCAAAAGTTAAGAACTATAACCCGACTACGCTAATTATATAGCCTATATTACCCGGGCTATTATTACGAATCTATTGACACATCATTCATTAAAATCGGATCAGTAGTTACAGTGGTACATACATACATACATACATGCTGTCAAAATCTTTACCATTCCTTTTGGCTTCGCCGTAGTCGGGTAATTAATAAAAATAAAGTTACACACAACACCTCGGAATACTCGGATTAATAACTCGCACTACCATGTGTTTGTGTACTGTGTATAATAACGGTAGGACGTGATGGTTTGACAATTGTCAATCTTTATTTCACATTCCATTGATAACGTTTACATATTTTTAGTGCGTAACCATTCTATAATTGTACTATGTATTCTGTGGCGTAACTAAGAGGCAAAATACCTACCCTAAGTTAAAACAATATTTAAAATATGAATTATGGTCGAATTTAACTGAACCATTAGGCGACCTCCAGTATTAACTAATTTTACAAACGCATTATTCAATGAAAATCCCTTTAGAAGGGATTTATAAAATTTACATTGAATGTAATATTATGTACATTCGATTTCGAGTCTTTCATGGGCAGATAATCGCGCTAATTCTGGTGTACTACCGGAAGTTTGGAACTGCCTAACTAGTAATTCCAACTAACTACCAAAAGGAAATCCGCAACCACCGGCGAGACAGCTAGTTCGAGCTGTGAGCACAGTTCTATTATATTTGTTGACGTATCGTTTATCTATGGTAGTGTCTCCATCCACCGTGAATGCCGACATAAAACAGCAAAAGAGCAAATATATAACTGGCATGCCATCTGTTATCTAAAAAGTTCTTCCATCTCTTTTCCCTTCCAAATCCTGCCATCTTTTATCGAAAAGGAGTTGGCACCGCTCCAACTTTGTAACCTACAGTTTTCATGCCTATCATGGAGTGCTAGGTTGGAAGTCTAAAGCTTCATAATCTTTAACGCGTGTCCATTGAATTTAACCTCATGTAAAACTAAACCTATCCGATTTGTATGCGGTGAGAGGTCCATAGATTGCTACATCCATGATGTACTTGGAGCATTTAACATGTTGTAAAGTTTTCAACTGTCAGTTGTCAATATGTCGGAAGTTCACGCATTGGCGCCGACCTTCCCGTCCCCGCTGCGGACGCGCCGAATGTAATGCGCTTGGAACAATGACAATGTTTTGGGCTTAAGTCTGTAAGATGTAATGAGAGTTTTAATGTACTGACCTAGGCTAGATATATGGTACTAGAGGTTCATACATTATTAATTTGCGGCAAACCATAAACGAAATCTGTTTAGGGATCTAATCAATAGCTACTGTGACACTTTTCTAGTTTCTACATTAGAAAAATGAAAAGCTAGACGAAACTAGAAAGGCTGTAACGCCAGTACATAATATCTAATGCATACATCAATAGGTGTAAAATTATCATTGAGTAAAATGAAGCTTCAACAAATGGATTATCCAAACTAAGTAATATTATATATAGAGAAAATATTTTTTTGTTAGTTTGTTTGCATTGAATAGGCTCCGAAACTACTGGACTGGAAATTCGGCACAGATATAGAGTAGATCACGAGGAAGGACATAGGCAACTTTTATCGCAGCAAAACGGTTCCTGCGGGATTTAATTTTGCGCGCACGAAGGCGTGTGCAACATCTAGTACATTATATAATATTACGTTGAACCGATTTGTACAATGATCCGTAATGCTTTAGCACGTGTTATATTTCCATGTGTTATTGTTTCCAGGGCGGGAATTTGATGCGACGAGAAGATGGACGCGGCCGACAAGCGGATGTTGGATCGCGAGGCGCTGCGCAACATGATCCAGCAGTGGAACGCCAATCGCCTCGACCTGTTCGAACTGAGCGAGCCTAACGAGGTATGACCATCATCTACATACTATGATACAGAACCCGGCACCGACCCTAAAATGCACAATTGAAATGAGATATCCGGCTACAGTTGCAGTATCAGGCCTTAATAAAGAATGCAAATTTGAAATAAATCAAATTATATTTATTCCTTCCAAACATTACAAAACCAATTTGTGGGAGACGAGGAGCTCAAACTAAGCCTGAACCTAAAAATCTTGGTGCCCGTTACAAAGTACATTGGGAATTTGGGAATTTTACTAAGGAATAAATTATCCACGGCCATCCAAGTTAAAATTAGGTTAGATGTAAGCGTAATTGTATTTAGATTACAACGGTATAGGTAGCAAACTACTGGAGGTGAGGTCAATACTTTTATATTTTAACTCATTTCAACGAAAATTCTAGGTATAAAAGATGATTAACAATTTATATTATTATCACCACTTCTCCATGGGTCTGACTTAAAATAATTACGGTAAATGTGAATGAAAATTGTCAGACTATACTATTAGATTTGGTTTGTGGTCGCGACTTTTTTGATAAGCAGATAAAAAACTCTTTTTGAAAACGGAGTGTGTGCGTAAAATAAGTGTCGGCTTAGTAGAGTATCATCTCCATCAAACACTAGTTCCAGTATCTAGAACGTTGAATAAGGTGAACTGTCACTGCTTTGTGCGTAAGAGCAAAAAACTTTAAAAGCTGACCATGGCGAATATCTCTTTTCAAGTGAATGTGCAACTTTCCTACCGGGTGCTGAACTGGAACTAGAAACACTCTAAACTCAATATATTGGTCTAGTATCGGAAAATATGCAGTATACTGACTTAGTTGCCAATTTGGCGTATGTAACTGACTTCCAGCTCTCCATGTCTCACATAAATGAGGATAAATGAAGCTCAATTGAAACGCATGATGATGTGAGGATGTTTCGTGTGTGAAGGGGAAACTAATTACTCTCAAAACAGCGATCTTCGCTACAACCTCTATGTTGACATTGTTTTTTTTTTTGACAGAAATGACAATTTCAGACAAAATCTAGTATTCCAATGTTCTCCTACGTAAAATCATAACTTAATATTAAACGGCAAGTAAGCTAGACGTTACAGATATTTTATTTTATTTTTAAATCAAACTTTTTACGGCGTTAACCTTTAACGGCGTTGAGAGTGAAATTTCAAGGTCGCGTCACGTCACGATTTTGGATATAAGGACATCGATATATCGCCATCTGTCAGAAGCTTACATAACAACTCAACTTAAGTACCTAACAACTAAAGGCTGGCGCTAGGTGTACAAGTTTAATTTTTTTGAAGTGATCTCCTTTAGGCATGATGAGAGTATTTTAGGATTTGAAATGATGAATGAAGTTTCACTTCTGCCACGTGTACTCTGTACACGTCATGCTTTTTTGTTACTTTAACATAAGCACCCTGAGTGCTAAGTGTGCTATTTTCTTTTCGCATTCGATCGTGAGCGCGTTTGGCGTTTACTGGAAAATTGTATGTGATTTGTACAGCGCCACCTAGTTGTAAACGCAACAACTAGGTCAAATCACATACAAATTCCTAGTAAATGCGAAAAGAAAAACTCACACTTAGCACTCTGCAGAGAGTTCTCTATAATCACAAACGTCTAAATTGTCTTCAAGAACAAGTCATAAGTGCTCATTATTACACTCCTACCATTACCCACAACGGAACCATTATTAATATACTAATTATTCTAAACTTTCGCTCTAATGGATCCGAATTGTACTGAAAAGAGTGCTCACTGTACCACTCAAGCGGTTCTAATTAAATTACTTTTAAAGTGAGATGTTTAAAGAAGTTTTCTTTGTTTATACCTACGAAAATGTTTTCATATATATATATATATATATATATATATATTTTGGTTTGATATCAGTATCATATAAGGTTGCTGGCTGGCTTATACGTCATTTAATTTAAAAAGAAATATTTTCAAATTAAGAAAACAACTGAACATCACATTTTATGCAATTGTTTTAATTTTATTCAAATACACCTTATCTGGAGCGAACTTCGAGTATTTCTTCCTTCTGAGTTTGAGTTAAAATTTCATTGAAATACTGTTTTCTGTTAGTTTTTTTTTAATCGCGTATCTTTTTGGAGTTGAGGACTGAATTATGCCTGACTTAGCCCCAACAGAGATTGCCAGGGCACTCGAAATGCGAAGAAATGGTCAAACCTACAGAGTGATATCCAGAGATCTTCGTCGACCAGTTTCAACGATCCATCGCAGTATCCAACGGTTCAGGGAGACCGGTACTTATGTGAGAAGAGCAGGACAAGGCAGAAAAAGACGCACTTCGAGTAGGGATGATCGTTTCATTCGGCATCGTGTACGTAGGAACCCCCGTTTGACGGCCGTCCAAGCCCGACATGAGCTAGAAGCAGTGCGGGGTGTAACCGTAAGTGAGCGTACGGTACGAAGAAGGTTCGAAGAAGCTGGTTTGGGTTCATTTGTGTCCCGCCAAGGCTCCAAGGCTCGAGGTAAATCATCGTAGAAACAGGTTAACTTTTGCTCAGGAACATCGACTTTGGAACGCGGACCAATGGAGTAAGGTATTGTTTAGTGATGAGTGCAGAATTCTCTTAAATCAAATTGACGGCAGGCAAAGAATATACAGACGCAAAGGAGAACGATACATTCAGACAAATTTTGAAACTACAGTTGCATACGGTGGTGGATCAATAATGGTTTGGGCGGGCATTTGTTTGGGAGTTCGCACAGACTTGGTAGTGATTGACAGAGGGAGTCTGACTGCAGACCGCTATATCAGAGAAATTTTAGAAGAAAATGTCGTACCGTTTGCCCCATATATCGGTGACGATTTTGTTTTTATGCAGGATAATGCTCGCCCGCATACCGCTCGGGTAACTCAAGCTTATCTTAATGATATGAATATCACTGTTATGGAGTGGCCGGCGAGATCACCGGATATGAACCTAATAGAGCACGTTTGGGACTTGCAGAAAAGAAAAGTTAAGTCCAGAATTCCAGCTCCTGCCAACGTGGGTGAACTGCGAATCGCCGTAGTTGAGGAATGGCGGAGACTATCCCAGGAGACCATCGATAACATCATTCTCAGTATGCCTAGACGGGTAGAAACTTTAATAAGAGCACGTGGAGGAAATACGCGATATTAATCACCATTTTTCTAATTTAATTAATTGTTATTTTAATATTAATTTTCACTTTTCCCGGTTACATGAAAAGTTCAAAATGTACCATTTTTCACAAATAGCCTTTACTCGCAAAATCTGTTCTTAATGTGATCTCATTTAAAGTAAAACAAATGAAACTTTAAATAACAAAAGAAGTGTAGTAAGTAGATTTTAAAATAAAACCATATTTTTTTAATTATGGACCTTTTTTTGTGTTCCGCTAAATATGCCGGTGTGTTTATATATATATATATATATATTGGATTTGAACACTGATTAATTTAATTGGATTTATTGCCTCCAGTCGACTGTGGCGGTTCGAAATCGAAGTTTTTACAGTTCGGTGCTATATAAACAACATCCGAAAACTACTACAGTGGGCTTCGGTCTGACCGAGCATAGCACCTCGCTCGGTCGCAGATCTCCCCTTGGCGATTGCCACCATATTCCCACACAAATTTTGATAAACTTACTTAACTTAACACTTAACTTTTCTCTTTATTTTTTTTATATTTATTCTGTAATTATGAATATGAAAGTGTCGAAATTTTGTACAGATATAGATTGCGTATCGATTTTACTCTTAGAATCTGAAAATAACAATAATTTTGAATAAAGACGAGGATTCATACTCAACTTTTTATCAAGTGAATCATTTTCGAGCAATCGGCCTCCAATGTGCTTTACAAGTTAGTCGGTACTCGGTTGGCCTGGCATTTCTAAACTATGCCAGTTAGAAACTTGCAATTTTTAATGCTGATAGGTCGTGACTCTTTAGGAAAATTGTTTCGAGCGAAATCGGCCACAAACTTTTGAAGGTATTTGAAAAACCTATTACGCGTCGAAAGTTACGGAACCCTCCTAGACATGTGCTAACGAGCTCTTATGTAAGTAATTATGGTTCATTACATTACATTAGTGTTCTGCGGATTTGAGCTGTCTAACCATCCACTAGTAATTACTAATACTAATTAGTAATAATAAACTATTAATTTAGTGTTTCTATAAAATGAACAATTAATATTCCATAATTACTATAAAGTGGTAGTTATTAATTTATTGCCTTTTTATTTCAATATTCAACTTTCCATGCAACAATAATAAATGCAATTTATTAACTTTCTTAAATACGATCACAGACCATTCATTATTATGTATTTTGCATTCGTGGTTTTCCGTTTTATGTTGTTATTTTTACCATTACATCATCAGGTTCGTTCGAGCCATTTTCCAGGACATACTAAGAATAATTGGTCTTAGGCTGGGACTATATTGTCCGGAATCCGGAGAAAATTCAGAGCAATGAAAATAGAACTCTGGATTAATACTATACATATATGTAGCTGAAAAACGACCACCAAGTCGAGTCAAATGTCTTATGTCATATATGACAGATCGACACTTCGATTTTCACCTCTATTGTATTAGCGCAGAGTTTTATTGTCAGTGCTCTGAATTTTATCTTTCGCCTTACGGATTCCGGACACTATAGTCCCAGCCTTAGCTGGTTTGGTACTTGGTAGTCTAACTCAAAGGCGATTCACATTTTTAGTAGCTCTTCACGCTCGTCTGTCTCTTTTTCTTTTGCAAAATAGTATTCGAGAGACTTTCTGTATCTTTTTGTTGCATTATGTAAAGAAGTTTTTTATAGTTGCGTTATATTTACCTTTTGTGAGTCATGTAATTGTTTAAACTGTAAAGATAAGGGCTTATCGTACTAAGAATGGAATCAGATAAGACAAGTGAAAACCTTTTCCGTATATTACAAAATTAATAACAAAACAAATTTGAATAAAAAGATTTCTTTCAAGCGACGTAAGTTATTTATAAAATATTTGAATCGCAATTCGCAACTGGTTCATTAGTCATTCTGCAACGATTTCCCTGCATAAATATGTAAATTAACAATGATACGGAATACCTTGTATTCTTATGTTTAACTTTACAAGAATTTCGATGTTTGGGATCCCGCTTATACGACGTACGTCGTTCCGTCCGTCGACGACGGACGTTTTTATATTGGTGGAATGAAGGGGTCGGATGAAGTCTCTAGTATTAGTTATTATTATTATCCATTAGTCTCGTTAGGAATCTAATCCGTTCTATGACTCAGAATTAGAATAAATACTTGGTTAACTATGGTCGATATGGTCAACTATGGTCGATCAAGCAAAATAATCGGGATCGGAAATTCTGTATAGAGGAAAAAAAACAGCGTTCAAAAGTTTCGCACGTGGCTTTGGACTTCTGTGGTTACGAAAAGGATGGCGGTTTTGAGTTGGAATGTTTCTGCGAAGAAAACTTGGTAAACCATTATAAACGTGAGTCAAAATAATACTCAATTCGGCAAAGGCAAAAAAAAAACTCAGCGCCATCCAAATGTTTTAAGCGAAAAAGTCAACTTAAAAGACAGTCTTTTGAGGCTCAAATTGAATTTCTCGCATTGATTGATTCCCCTCTAAAATGTCATATACTTCTATTGTAATTTGTATCTTATTTAATGGTTCTTCATATTTTTGTGTAATCGTTACGAACTTTAAGTAAGAAAGAAGATATGCAGTCATCAAAAAAGCCCAGTGTCTGTATTTTTTTGAATCTTTTTGAATCTAGTCTTCAATGATCTCTTCTGACGTCTATTAGTCAAGGAATTTATTTGCTTACTAGGTAATATAATAATTAGAAAACAAAGTTGAAACAAAAAAAGAAACAAAGCGCACTGCATATCGGCGACACTATGTGATAGGCGTAGCGTGTCGTTCGCCCCGTCACACCGCGCACAATATGTAACGGTGCCCGTGCAATTTGCTCAATTGTGTGTCTCGTGTTCCAGAACTTGGAGTTCCATGGCGTGATGCGTTTCTACTTCCAAGATTCGGGCCAGAAGATCGCGACCAAGTGCATCCGCGTCGCGTCCGACGCCACCGTCAGCGACGTTATAGGTGAGATTCCAAAATTATTATTCACTTATCACTGATATTGTTATTATGCTATTAATATCATTATAGATAAAAGATAGGTACAGGGTAATTGTGAAGCGACATGCTTTGAGTTTAAACTATAAAAAAATATTGATTTGGAATTCACTTCTCCATGGCTCTACGAAGGCTTATCGTGAGAAGGAACAAATAAAATGTTTGCAGTTAAATGCATGTCCCGCTAGGTAGGGAGCTAACTTAAAATACTTAAACTAACTTAAAAATCCGACCAAGTGCAAGTTATATTCACGCACGAAGGGTTCAGTACCTAGTCCGTACCATTATCGATACAACTATTACTACTAATATCGAGCACTTGTATTAATATTAAAAAAAAACGCCAAAAAAATTTACGCTTTTTGTATGGCAGTACCTTAACCCCGTTAATAATTACTTTTATTTTAATTATTAATTTTTAAAGTAATTATACAACTTAAAATTCAGTGAATATTTCAAGCGTCTACCTGTTGACGATATTAATATCAAGCAAAAAAACGGAAAAAATCACGTTTGTTTTATGGGAGCCCCCTTAAATATATATTTTTTTTTTAGTATATGTTGGTATAGAGGCAACATAAATACATACATATTTGAAAAATGAATAGTGAGAACAAATGACGAAAGAATTTTTTCAATTCAGAAAGATGTATGGTTAAGTTTCATCAGATAAATCGTAGGAATACCGTCGAACAATAGTTTAATAAATCTTTCAAATCCTTCTTGATTAATTTAAGTGATGTTTTCTTAGCAAAGGATCACAATTGCGAAAATAAGAGACATTCTTTTTCGACAATGGCCTATAAAATTATTATACGTAACTCGCTTTTGTCGCGGTTACATTTGCGTTTAATAAAAATCTATCTTTCATATAGAAGCTAAATATATTACTGAGATGAAAGTATGTAGCTCCACTCCTAACCCTTAAAATACCAGTGTGCCAAAGTAACAGTGGCGTGGGGTTCCTATAACTCCATTCTTATGGGCTTCAATTACCACTTATCTTTTGAAGACCATCATCCAAATCCCTACCTATTATACAGGCTTCTCCCTATGAAGAAGAACCAGCCTTCGACACTGCAAAGTAACCACCTAGACAACACGTTTTGTTAGTACAATAAATTATTTTTTACCATATAAATTTTCAGAAACGTTGATCGAGAAGTTCCGTCCAGACATGCGCATGCTGTCTCTCGGCTCGTACTCGCTGTGGGAAACGCACGGGCCCTCCGACGAGCGACGCCTCGAGCCACACGAGAAACCTCTGCTCGTGCAGCTCAACTGGCACGCCGACGACCGTGAGGGACGCTTCCTGCTCAAGTGTCTTCCTGATAACCAAGTGAGTAATATTATAGGTAATAATTACCACCGACTTGCCTGATACCATGCTCGTACTCGCTGTGGGAGACCCACGGTCCCTACGACGAGCAACGCCTCGATCCACACGAGAAACCTCTGCTCGTGCAGATCAACTGGCACGCCGACGACCGCGAGGGACGCTTTCTGCTCAAGTTTCTGCCTGATAACCAAGTGAATAATATTATGGGTAATAAATACTATCGGCATACCTGATACCAACGGCTCGGACTCGCTGTGGGAGACACACGGGCTCTCCGACGAGCGACACCTCGAGCCACACAAGAAACCTCTGCTCGTGCAGCTCAACTGGCACGCCGACGACCGCGAGGTACGCTACCTGCTCAAGTGTCTGCCTGATCACCAAGTGAGTAATATTATAGGAAATGAATACCACCGACTTGCCTGATACCATGTTCGTACTCGCTGTGTCCCACGGTCCCTCCGACGAACGACGCCTCGAGCCATTGATGACAGAGATACCTTGCATGAATGATTTTGTTATATTTTAAATGGATAAGCATATTATAATTATTACTTCTAATGTGCGAAGTAGAGTATTTATAGACACGACCTTCAATCTGTAACGACGATATTCTATCAAACTGTATGTGTACCAGCTAGTAAATATTCATTAGTAGATTAATTGTTATTAACAATAATTAATGATTAATAATTAATTATAACGTTGTTTTTTAAGGTGCCTATTTCTACAATAAACGAAAAATCGGACCAAAACTTTAAAAGAAAATTATCTAAGAGAGAAAAGAAGGAACTGAAGAAAAAAGAAAAACTTTCGAGGCTTAAATCGGACTCTAATAACGAAAATCGACCAGTGGCGGAAAAATTATATACAGGTAATTTACTTTGTACATTATTATTAATGTTAAAATTAATATTTATTATTGGAGTATTAAATATTAATTGAATACTCCAGTATTAAATATTATTGGTGGACCGTTGGCTCAATCTATTTTTTATTAAAACATATAATAATTAATCATTGTTCATTAAAGCGAGTCATTTGTGCAGCTATCCATGTATGTTAATGTATAGTTAGTTTTTACAGTACATATTCATGATAGTAACTAGCTGAAGATGTTAGCCGCCCACTTCATCATTCATAATTTCATCACACTTGTGATGATATTATGATTGTGGTTCGGTTGATACTGAGTGCTATGGTTTATTTCCTGACTGCTAAAAGGAGGGTTATATTTTAACTCCTTATTTACGTCTGTATTTGCATGCCAATTTGGTTATATTGACGGGTTTCAAATGAGTTAATGAAATCATTAAAATTGAATAATTCATGTTTATTTTAAATGTTCACAACTTCTCTGTATACTATATTAGATGTAGGTAATGTTATTATTTGGTACCAAAATATAATGTCTTTCAGGATTTCCAACCCGAGATAAGGCAACATATAATCTAAATAGATTGACGTGTTGTGTATGAAAAAAAAACCATCTAATAGAAATATCGCTCCGTAGATTACGGCACGGTCGCCGGTCGCGGTTCCATACCTATGTCGTATTATCTCTTTAACCATTCGAGCAAATTATAATATGTAGTAAAAGGAAAAAATATTTTGTTTTAAACACTCGATACTATAAATTCACTTATTGTGATAAGAATTCATAATTATTATTTATAGTATTGACCAATAAACATGACCTAACTATTTAAATTATTTTTTTAATATAAAAAACTACTTTTTCGACTTATATATAAAAGTCAGACATGTGCTTTCTTTGACTTTGTAGGCTTTATTGTACTTTATTGTTGACATTATCAAGCTCTACAACTATTTTCTAGGGCTTCTTAATTCGTGAAGTTCGTAAGAAACGTTTTCGTTCGACTGTTTTTTCTCTGACTTACTTTGCAAATCCGGCTACCACGAAAAAGTCTTTTCATTTTTCGGGATAATATATAGCCTATGTCACTCACAAATAACGTAGCCTTCTATTCGTAAAAGAATTTTCAAAATCGGTTCAGTAGATCCAGAGATTACCCCCTACAACCTCACAAACTCACAAACTTTACCTCTTTATAATATTAGTATTTGCTGCTGCGTAAATGAATTTTATAATGTATAATTAATTAATTTTAATGAATACAATAAATATTAATGATTCATGAATCAATACAGAAAACAAGTTATTGTTAAACTTTGAGACTTGATGAGAGTAAAAAAAGTGTATCGAATTTTCAGCGAATAGTTGTGACTTGTGACGCAACGCTGACATTCAGTATTATGCATCATATGATATTTACACTTGTTCAAATGGTGCTTATCATTTATTTACTTTTCTAAATTATTTACTACGTATTTACATTTTACTAATCCAAATCATTTGTTTTGAGTGTCATTTGTGGCAAATGTCCATAAAGGGCAATTTTTGTTTGTATTTGCGACATTTTATATTTGTCAGGGTTTAGTAAAAGCGTTTAACATTATTTGATAACGAGAGTAGAGTCAAGTGATTGTTAAATAATTACGACACTATTTTTTAACTTGAACGCAAGCTATTTAGCTGTTTTTAAAAATATTAATAAATCCTTAATGTAAGTATGAATATGCCATGTATTGTTTGTGCAGAGCTTCCGGAGACTTCGTTCACGCGAAGTATCAGCAACCCGGAGGCGGTGATGCGCCGGCGCCGCCAGCAGAAGCTCGAGCGGAAACTGCAGCAGTTCCGCTCCAAGGACGGCGGACCCGACACAGGTAAATACTAATACATTAACCATGTTATATCGTAAAACTGGCAAAAACCTGCGTAAATAGTTAGTAGTTTTAAAGCCAGATCATTTTAGTATTGACAAGCTTTCACTTACAGTTTCGCGGCTCTACCGTAACCGTTGGCGTAACGATTTTTTAAAAGAAATTATAGGTAGGTAGACACACTTCATTCTAAAAATGCTCATCCCTCCACCGCTGTTTCAGTGCAACTTTTACTGTAACCGCACTCGAGGGCGTGCATTGTTAGTATGGTTTATGTACACTCCAGTTTGTTGCCATTCGTACTTTGTGCCACTATGAATTACCTTTTAGGCCGCTGCCTCGAATTTATCGACAAGCGGTGACTATGACGCCGCCTGTGTGCGTTGCCGCTGCTGTCTCTGCCCGCAGCCGCACCGCTCACCGCGAAATTCGAGGCAGCGACCTTACTAAGGAAACGATTTGAAGACATATTAATGTCAATAACTAATTACTTATGTGCAGGCGGTACTCTGAAGATATACGGGTCGTCCCTATGCGCGGACGTGCCGTACAAGACGCTGCTGCTGTCGGTGGGCGACTGCGCGGCGGCCGTGCTGCGCGAGATGCTCGACAAGTACGGCCTGAGCCGCCACGACCCGGCGCAGTACTGCATCGTGCAGGTACCAACTACTGCTACTATTGTAGGACTCTTGTTACCAACAGAATATGCATCTGCGCGACAGAGTATCACAGGCGCTCCCGCAGATCAAATGTTCATGATATTAAGAACTAGCTGGTGCCCGCAACTTCGTTTCCGTGGAACCATTAATAACCGTTGTGAATCGGCCCTTAGGGCGCAATTTAACTAGGCAACCTATTTGCAATGTGTCAATGTGAATATTATTTATCATTTATTTCTTATCACTAATAAATAACAGATGAGGGTATATACTTCTTATACCGGATCTTAGACCATGAAGACTATCTGCACTACATAAATAGCCCTCGCTCCGTGATGGCGTGAATTGGCCAAAATGTATTTAGTTTTCGTTGAAAAGCCTTGAGAGCCAGATCAATCGAATTCATACTAGGATTTATTTGTCTATATGACTACGACGATAGGAGATTTAAATGTATACCGGGCATTTAAACAATGTCTCTGTCACCAGGTGGACGCAGCCGACAACTCGGAGTACATACTGGAGGACGACGAGTGCCCGCTCGCCATCGTCATGACGCACCCGCACCGCAGTGAGTAATGTGTTATTATGATTACTAACCACAGCATTCGCTAGCTTAAGTGTAGGTTCTCCGTTCAGATCCAATGTCATCGAAATGTAAACAAAGAGTACAATAGAACACATAATGCTACCAATTCAATTGTCACTATTTACCGTGCTATACTAACCTTACCTAACCTAACTGAGAGCATGTCAGGACATGTCTAAACAGGGTTCTGTAACTATCAACGCGCAAGTTATATTCTTATTTATTCAAAAGATAGTCTCCGATTTCGCTTAAAATAAATTAGTATTTAACATGACTTATCAGCGTAACACAGGAAAGTAACAATTTTCTACCTTTTATAGGTTAACCATTTCGGAGGTAGATTACTCGAAAATTGTTACATTATAAAAAACGTCATGTATGAAACTTCTCCTTTATTTAAAAAACTAGCGACCCGCATCGGCTTCGCACGGGTGCAATGTATTGTATATATAAACCTTCCTCTTTAGTCACCTCAGCAATAGATGATTGCTGAGGTGATTCAAGCAATTCATATTGTTCAAGATATAAGCGAAAATACAGCTAAAGCTATTTAATTTTATACTATGTAAAGAAGGTAGAATGAAAAAAAATAATAATTTCATCACCACTTCACATGTATCGGGAGCTACCCCTAAAATACAAAATTATAATTAATTTATAATGCCACAAATATTTTCTATAATATGCTAATCCCACCAAAAACATTTTCATGTAAAGTGATGCCAAGACATACGACGTCATATGTCTAGGCATAACTTTACACAAAAATGGCTTGCACAATATATACACGAGCATTTTCCTATGGCTGCGTACTGACTTTGTATAGAACGGAAATACGCACTGGGAACATATCCTGAAAATTTCGTTTATCTGGTACAATCTAAACCCTAGTTATGAGGGTTAGTTATGAGCGTTCTAAATCGACGAAACGCATCGAGAAAAGATGGTCTGGTAGTGGCCTCGCGCTTCGCTTAGCTTGTCACTACCGTGGCCGGGGCACTACCGTGTCCTAACTATACAAAATATCGTTTATTTATATTCATAATTACCGAAGTTATCAAGGGAGGACATACGGACGGACGGATTGACGGACAGAGCGAAAATATAAGGGTTTCTTTAAGTTACTACGGAACCCTAAAAATTACCTTATTATTAAGCAGCTTCAGCATGTTAACTTATGAAAATTTTCCAAGCAAAATTCAGGCACTGAAGTTGGTAGCAAGCGCTAAACTTGTTCATAGTAGTTCGCAAGAGTAAACAAAATTACAACGACGAAACATCTTTCTGGAATTGCAAGGATACAAATATAGACTTCGAATGTTCGTAAAAGCAATAAAGTTACATACTTCGAAGTACGTTATATTAAAATATGGAAAATGTTACAGATGTTACTTACAATACGCGTATTTGCATTTTTATTTAACCATATCCATTTTTTTAGCATTACAATCAACATGTTACTTAATTTTTTATAAAACATTCCATCCGTCCATCCATCCTCACAAACTTTCACATTTATAATATTAGTGGGATGTGAAATGTTCATGCTAAATTCAAACTAAAACCTAGTAGATAAAATACTTATTTTTGACCCAAGTAAAAAGCTTCAATAAAGTATTCAGTTTCCGACAATTTATGTGGGAAGTTTAGATAACAGGAAAGTTAAACAAGTATCAATTTTCAACTGTCTAACTGTGAACTTTTAATATGAATTTCTTATTATGTACCTAATGCTATTTATTTTGCTGTGAAATATCTTGTGGCTCGGAGACGACCTCTGTGACTCGGTGGTTAGCGCGTCGTCTCTCAAGCCGGAGGTCGCGGATTCGAATCCCGCTGATGGAACAATAAGTTTTCTGCGTTCCAGGGTCATGGATGTGTATTGAATATGTGTATATATATGCTATATAAATTTTGCATATATCCTTACTTCCTTACTAATATTATAAATGTGAAAGCGTGGATGTTTGTTACGCTTTCACGCAAAAACTACTGAACGGATTTCGATGAAATTCGGTATGGTAGTAGTTAAGACTCTGGATTAAAACATAGGCTACTTTTTATCCCGAAAAAGTAGTGTTCCCGAGGGATACTATACTTACGCGGGCGGTGCCGCGAGCAACAGCTAGTATGCTATATTTCATATAAAATGCTTTATATAAAATATATAAATATACTAAAAATCTCTATACATACATATAATAAATTTGTAACTGGTCGCTGTCTGTACATGGAAGATATATAAAAAACTATTACATGTAACATGGCTTTATGAACGACATAGAACCCAAAACAATGATTTTTAGATATTTTGTCTGTTTGTCTATTTATCTGTTTGTCTGTTCGTTTGTTCACGCTAATCTCAGAATCTACAGGACGGATTTTGATGAAATTTGTTATGGTAGTAGTTTAGACTCTGAATTAAAACATAGGCTACTTTTTATTGCGGATTATATATATATTTGTTTTTGCGCGCACGAAGTCCGAACCTATTTGAATGCGGTTTTCAGTAATGCGTTTTGGTTACTCCACTCGACTTAAAATTTAATTAACCAACCTCCAAAAAAGGAGGCGGTTATACATTCGGCTGTTTATATATTTTTTTAATGTTTTACGATTACTCCACCGCCGATGGACCGATTTTCAAAATTCTTTTTTGCTTTAAAGGGTAAAATCTCTTATTGGTCTTTTTGACACCAAAGTGGTGACCTGATGATGGGATCATGAGAAATCGACGGAACTCCTCAAAATTTATATCGACACATATGGTATATTTTAATTTTTCTGAAGTAGTCCAGGCATATACTACCAAAAATAAAGATTTTGCCCCAAGGTATACCCTGAATCCAAAAGTACTGAACAGAACTCCCGATTCGTTATAGATACATGTTTGGGGATTTCGGCGTTGTTTAAAGAACTAAAAGCATATGCCACATTGTGATGATAATAGGTACTTCTCATAATCTTTTACTATGGACGTATTTGCAAAATTCTTTTGTTGTTGTAAAGGGTCGTTATTGTCGAAATTGGTCCTTTAGTCACTAAAGTGGAAACCTGATGATGGGATCCATGAGAAATCGAGGGAACTCCTCGAAATTTGTATGGACACATATAGTGATTTTGACTTTTTCTGAAGTAACACAAGCATATGCTACTACGTAACTTACAGTAATCATCATCATCACCTTATATACAATACCTAATGGAAGCTTGGCGCGTATTCAAGTATACATTCGATCGTTTATTTTAAATTAAAGTTCTTAAAATGTGTTAATAATAATATAACAAATATCACTAAAGAGGGAAAAATTATTATTATTTTTAAACAAGATATTAAACCGACTTCCAAAGTAAAAATGCACAAAAAAGTATGAAATAAAACTTATTTTCTAAATAATTCCCCTTTTAAATTTGGCTTAAATTTTAACTATTTCTCTGCTCAATCTTCAAAATTTTGAAGTCGGTACCATGGTGTCTACAAATAAGTATGCGATGGTATAGATATGTCTATCTTTTAAGGATAGGTTTATATACCCATTCTAAGTTTTAAAAAAATGATCACAAATAATATGGTATTTTCAGAAGCTATTAAGACGGATACAATGTTACCTAATCCTTATCTAGGAGATACATTAAAATTAAAAAGTACGTGTGAAAATTTATTATAAGTATATATTTTTAGCGTGATTCTCTCTATACGGTGTTGGCAAATAGTAATTTTATTTGTAACTTGGAAGTACACTTCTAACATTAAACTAAAATGGAAGTAGGCAGGGCACGTCGCGAGGCTAGAGGATGACTGGTGGACTAGCAGAATAACAAAGTGGAAAGGTCCATACGGCAAGCGTCTCCAAGAAAGACCCCCACACGAGGTGGGAAGACGAAATAATAAAAATAGCCGGCCCCTGCTGGTCACAAGTTGCTTAAGATAGAGATGAATGGAATCCATTAGAGGAGGCCTTCACGTTCCACTGAGAGGGGGGGTTCTTGCGTAATAAGAAAGAAAAGAAAAAAATACATATATAATAATTATATTATATTACTTTTACTAAATCAAACCAAAACTTTAGTACTTTTTTATTATATTGTCACTTTCTATTTTCATAAGACATTGTATTATAAAATGTAATTGTAACTGGCAACAAATAAAAGGCTTTTTATTTTATTATTTATATATTTTTACTCCGTGCTATTACAATATTGCAGGTATATATGCTAAAGGAGTTTTTTGCCACAAACACTCTCCCACGCGGGCGAAGCTGCGTGCACAAGCTAGTGAATAGAATATATCTCTGTTGTCTGGTCCTCGTAACACAAGTTCTTCGGATACCTACTAAGCACAGGACAGGACAGATTGCCATGGTCCAGATAAATAGTATATTATTATTATTAGACATCGGATTATATGCATTGACATGCTTGCATATGCAAATGCATATAATTCTATTTTTACAGCGTTATTGCATATTTTCGTACTTTTTCATTGATAAATATTATACCTAAGAGCGAGCGCACTGAAATCTGAATGCATTCTACTACATCGTAGTTATCGGCGCGCTCGCTAGGTGGTAGTTGTCGGCGGGATCGGCGAGTCGGTGGGAAGGGTTTCACTCACTGCTTCACTCATGCACTTAACGCAATTTAATTATTTGCGTCTCACTGTATTTGTTCTTATTTTTGTTGAAATAATGCCGCCAGTGAAAAAAAAAACAAACTTTAATGGAATCCTGGATAAAAAATTACCCAGGCCAATTTACGACTGATGTCACTGTGATTTTCTGCATATATTAAGTATATGTATAATATATAAAAAATAGTGTGAAAATAAACATAAATCCTAATAATAAATGATTTTTTGATTGTGCATATTTTGTGCATATTTCATCCTTTATTAGTGCATATTCGCATGCATATTTTGGCAATTTGATAGTGCATATAATCCGATGTCTAATTATTATCTTGGTAAACTAATAGTGAGTAGTATCGTGATTTATATAATATAATTATTTACACCCTTACTTGCTAATAAACATATTTACACAACGGAGCAATTCAATCATCAATGTTTCTATCTTTGCCTGTGACTTTTCCAACTTATCAGTCAAAAACAGCAACATTGTATAGCTTATCCGTTGTGTAAATTTTTTTATCAGTAAGGGGATTAAAGTCTAAGTAAGTTGTGTAAAAGTGAAATTGCAAGAACTGGCCAAGTGCGAGTCGGAGGGTTTCTCGCGCGAAATCGCGCCCGAAGGTTTTCATGCAAAACAGTACAAAGTGAATATATTTTAAGCGTCTACCAGCAATTATTAATATCGAGTAAAAAACGGCTAAATACCACGTTTGCTGTATAGGAGCCCCAGTTATATATTCGCATATGATATACAGCCTGGTGCCAGACAGACAGACGAACGGACATCGGAGCCTTAGTAATAGGGCCCCGTTTTACCCTTTGGGTACATTACCCCTAGTGGCAAACAATGGTAACTAATTCAATGCCATACAAATTGTAGTTAACTTCTTCACTAGTGACAAAACTCGCACTCAGCGCACGGAACCCTAATGACTTATTATTAACCTTAACGAACCTTCCAAATTCGACCGCGGCCCTATTGTGTTTTGTTTGATAAAGTTATCCAATGGTCTTATTAATTCAATATTATATTTGACGACATCTTAAAGTCCTACGCTGCGACCGGGTTCAATAACACGCATTTATTCCAATACCTCGTTTGAAAGATAATTTGCTCCGTCAAAATTTGTCTTTGATCAGGCAAATTAAGTTTGGAACCGTACTTCGAATATTATGCAAACAAATTCCCAGATGGTTCGCTAGCGCGTGACTTGATTCCAAAATCACATTTGTCGACTACAGAGAACTTGTATTAGGCATCAAGTATATTATATATTATACATATTATATGTACAGAACTTCACAATTCAATACGCCTATAACGTTTTTACCGTGAGCCGCGCTTCGGAACGATAGGGCCATCAGAAAATTGACGTAACTAACATTTTTTTTATTACATAAATGAATAGTACTCTGAAAAATAAGAAAGTGTACAAAAGGAATTATAGAATACTAAAAATGATTAAAGAAACTGCGGAATGTTTGACGCATTTTTGTGAGTCTTGTGAAAACGCCCCATACAAAAATCACTGCTATTGTGACGTTACTCGCACGTAAGTTGAGCCTACGAAATGTATGGTCACATGCACACCATTTCATATATCTCCGAAGTTTGCGCGTTTATGTTCATACTTATTATATTAAGGCCCGTATTAATAAAACGTTCTTATCTCTAAGACAATTCTCAAGAAAGTACTTGAGATGTTGTTTTAATTAATAGACCGTACTTAAGTACAGCTGTAGGTACGGCGTATCAAGTGAGTGCGAACGTATTAATAAACGAGACTCGTTACTCAAGTACGCTGTCATTGCTGTCAAACTGTTACTTGAGACGCGGTTTCGTGGGTACAGTCAAACCTTGACTTGAGAACGGCTTGCTTGGGAATTGGGATACAGTACATTATTATTTGTGGTGTTTTTCTGGTGTGTTACAATTATGTAAATTAAAATCTAAATACTTTTGATTAAACAAACTTAGAATTTACACTACGTACTCAACACAAAATAAAGTTATAAAAAAAGACGCTTATTGATACTTATTCTTCTTTTTTTTGGAAATCGCGGTTGCAAAGGTTTTGCACCATTCTGCCAGTGTCGAGTATTTGTAAAAATATTTTCGATTTTATTTATATATTTATATTAAATGAATTAGGTACCTATTTGATTTATATTGATTGACTTGATTCGACACTTGACAGTAGAACTTTTTTTCGCTGCCCAAAATACAGTCCTCATTATATGATCCCTCCCTCCTACAATTCCTCGCCCTGTCAACCTTAAATCTGTTCTGTGTTTTGTAAATACTCCTTTTACTGAAACTTTATGTACATACTGTGGTACTGGCCCTAAATGTTTGTGTCTGTTCTAGGTTTTAGATTATTCAACACACTTCCTCCTGTACACCGTGCCCTTGTTTATTCATAAAACCCACTCATAAGGCAGAGTTTTCGTCAACACAACACATTGGCGAATCACTAAGGAGCCACTTTAAAGAATAAGAAGAATAACTTTTTTCGAATGGCAATGATCCGCATTCCGTTTTATGTAGTTTTCAAAAAAATATGGATATTATTATGCTAGACATGAATAAATATTAATATCTACGTAAAAATTAATGAAAATGAGTTTTTTCAATATTAAAAATACAGACTAAATTTTTTTTGGTATTTATATTATTAAATATTACATTTTTAAAAAGAATGTATAAAAATATTTTATTGAAGGAATGTATAATCAATAAATCCGTTCTTTGTAGAAGTGTAAACGAAACGTTATTTTATTCGTTCTTTGTCGTGTAGTTGTGTGTGTGTAGTGACGCTTAAAAGTTGAGTAAGTGATCTCATTATCGTTATCACTTGATGCGGTCTTGAGATCATACTATGAATTAAAGACCATCTTGAGAAGCTAATCGTTACTTGAGACTGTCTCAGCCAAGAAAGGTCTTGAGAACGAGTTTGAGAACGGTTTATCAATACGGGCCTAAGTCTTTTTGTATTTGATGTTTAAAACCAATTACATATATAAAAAATAGTCCAACTTTTTTGTAACTTTTCAGGTACGCACGCAATGCACGTAATTTTTAAACTATCTACAAATATATATTTTTTTTTTACACTTTCATCAAGTTTTAATACCTCAATACTTATGAATGTATTAAAAAAAAAACTAAATCTCTACATGTTGTATAACCTAACCAGGAGCATGTCAGGACTCGTTACATCTCTGAGGAGGGTTCCGTGACTAACAACGCGCAAAAGGTTTTCCTTATTGTCCGATTTCTCTCAAAATGTCTAGAGAGTTTTTTTGCATGATCTATCAGCATGGAAATTTACAAGTTTCTACCTCTTATAGTTATAAATGCCATTTCTAAACCAACTTATAAACCGCGTATATTGAGCTCACTCTCATTTCACAATGCGTAAAAAATGCGGAATGCGTCTATACGCTGCGATAATCGCTTATCATCATGCGATCCGTCTGATCATTATCCGGTCTATTCCATAAATAACCTAAGCAAGAGCATGTCAGGACATGTCTAAGGAGGGTTCCGGAAGTACTAGGGGTTCATAGTTACGGAACCCACCTTAATACGCGTAATAGGTTTTTTCAAATTACTTCTTAAGTTACTGTCCGATTTCGTTCAAAATAAATTTCCTAAAGAGTATTTAACATAATCTAGCAGCATGAAAAATTACAGTTTTCTAAGTTTTATAGTTTAGTAATGCTGGCTAACTTATAAACCACTTTGGAGGCCGATTACTCAAAAATGGTTGACCTTGTAAAAGTAATTTAAAAAAACTTGCCTTAATTTTAAAATACCTATTTAACGATACCCCACACGATGCGGTATGGATGGAACGAAAAAATATTTTTCATCCCCACTTCACATGTATAGACACAAAACCGAGATCGATACAGTCTTTAACTATACCAAATTTCAATCATTCATATTCATAATTACAGACGCTAGAGGCGCGGACAGACAGACAGACGGACGGACAGAGTGAAACTATAAGGGTTCCTTGAGTATTACGGAACCCTAAAAAAGGAAGCAAAATGCTATCGTCAAGTTTTCAGCAATGAAATCCAATTAATTGTCGGTTTACTCTACGGTGTTGTATTTTGTTTTCGTTCTATTTCGTACAGACGCTAACTAAAGTGGAAATGTAAGGCTACGTCCCCACGAGCGTTTTTAGCGGTCGCGACAGAAAAAAAAGCAACACACTTTGATTTTCAGCTCTATTGTATTAGCGCAGAGTTCTTCTATACCATGCAGTTTTTTTCTAGTGGGACCACTAAAAAACTCTCGTGGGTACGAGGGCGAAGACTCAGGGCTCTACGGAGCATTGTTAACCACTTTATAACGTTCAAGTTAATTTAAATCAAGCGTATTGGGCGTCATAATAATGCTTTTCGCTTAATGGGCTTCAGCGTTGTTTTCATTTCTTTGGTTATCACCTTTTTTTTAAGCTACTGCATAGCTTTTATCGCGGGCTTTGAGCGCGGCGACCGAATCAAGAAATTCCGTAACGAAAATAAACCTAACACCCCCCACTCCGACCGGCACAGCGGTGCGGCGTTGAAAGCCGTGCATCGTCTAACGTCGTTTCAGTTCGGCAGACTTCGGCACGGTGTTTGTGTGCTATTTTTCTTAGTAAGTTAGTTTCTTATTTATCTTATTCATACTTAAACTAGATGTTACCCGCAACTTTGTACGCGCAAAACGAAATCCTGCGAGAACCGTACATTTTGCCGCGATAAAAAGTAGCCTATCTATGTCCTTCCCCTTAGTTTAATCCATATCAAAATTAGTCCAATAGTTTCGGAGGCTTTTTAATCCAAACAAACAAACATACAAACAAACAAATCCTTCCTCTTTAATATATTAGTATAGTTATGAGTATACGGGTTGATAGGACTAAGGGAAAAATCACCTCCATGTATCGACTTAGAAAAATTCTGTTACATACAATATTATGTAGGTCTTGCATCAAATATTTGGTCTCTTTTAACGCTTTATTAAATCATATCTCTTGTTAACCCGTCGTACTCTTTAACAGTCAGATCGTGATAACGAATAAACGATGTCTTTTGCGCAATAAAAAGTTTGGCCATTATTTCATTTATAACAATCCCTCTGAGAGAAATGGAGAATTAGATAAAACTCTATACTTTCCCTAATAAACAAAGCCGGCTATAATCAAAATCTTCTATGTCTAAAAAGGCATTCGGCATTCGTCACGAATTTCGGTGGCCGCTGTGACCTGGCCGCCAGTGCCCGCCTGGGCTTAGGGCCTGTTCCACAACCTTCTAATAAGTGTCGGATAGCTTCTTCGGAAGTTTTGGCGCTGCTTATTTTATTTAGAGGGGTAGAGACAAAATGCGAGTGCGAGAGACAAAATGCGAATGCGAGAGACGAAATGCGATCAGTAGTAGATTGTGAAACAGGCCCCTACAATTTAGTGGACCCTCACTTTATGATTGCTTGAGTTTCAGAAAAGAGGGAAATAATTAATTAATAACCATAGCCTACTGGAAACAATGTAGCGCAATAAAAGTCTTTGTCATTTGATTGCTGGTGTAGAAAAACGACACTGCTACTCCATTAGCGCTGGCTGAGAGCTTTGGTGAATTTAACCTTTACAAAATATTATTGTTCGTTGTACCGGCCTGTCTGTCTGTGGTAAGCGGTGACAATCTGGGACATAATGGATCACTATTCTGATCAAAATATTAAACCTACCACTAATAAAAATGTTTATACAGTGGATAAGCTATACAATGTTTTGTCCTTGTCTGTGAAGCGACTTTTCCAACGTATAAGACAAAAACAAAACATTGTATAATTTATCCACTGTATAAATATTTTTATTAGTGAAGGGGTATCTAAGTCTTTGATAGGTATTTTTCTTTCGTTGACAATTCTAGATTTAAATGCTTCTACAGCTTCAGAGAAAGTGTGTAAGCTTTGATCAAACCGAAGTCTAAAAGAAACGAACTTTTTACGATATTCTACACATAATATATTGTATTATGTATATTTGTCTAGTACAGACAGTACGCTGCTGTTTGAAGAGCAACCACTGCTCCTAGTTCCCACGTACATAAGGTTCGGTAAAATCAACTACGGATATTTTGGGCGTATGATCTTCTGCTTATGTATAGACGTTTGGGCAGAAAAATAATTGTTGTGCCTACACGAAAAAAAATCTTCCTCTAAATGGGCGAGTTTGCGTGTTCAATAGAGATTCACCCATTATGAGATGATTTTTCAACTTTGAGTATGATAATATTTTTTTTCCCTAAACTTCTATACATAAGCAGTAGATCATATGCCCAAAATATCCGTAGTTGATTTTACCGAAACTTATATATTAATACGTATTACGTAGTATCCATGTTCTCTATATTCTATACCGTGCACTACATATCTATGTGCTAGATTTTGTACAATTAATAAAACGGGAACACTGTACTTTTTTGGGATAAAAAGAAGCATATGTGTTAATCCAAAACTTAAACTACTACCATACAAAATCCGTTCAGTAGTTTTTACGTGCAAGAGTAACAAACATCCATCCATCCTCACAAACTTTCACATTTATAATAGACTAGCTGTTGTCCGCGGCTCCCCCCGCGTAAATACAGTATGCGAAAGGAACACTGTACTTTTTCGGGATAAAAGTAGCCTATGTTTTAATCCAGATTCTTAACTACTACCATACCAAATTCCGTCGAAATCCGTTCAGTTCACTTCCTCGTGGTCTACTCCATGTCTATGCTAAATTTAACATTGCTATTTAAATGCTATGGTCCATTATTTTCGGAGCCTATTCAATGCAAGCAAACAAACCAACAAATAGTTTTACTTTAAAATATTAGTGTAGACAAATTCTATTGGCATATTTCCTCTGGAGCCGAAAATTGGCATATACTATGTACCTCTTGCCCCAATGTAGGTTTACATGGGTATTGGTAATTGCGACGAAAATGGCTCTGTGCTATTGACTGTTGAATAGCAACCCTATTCCGCATTTAGTGCCGCGCGGTTCGATTCGGTTCCGGTCTTCGGTTGGTGACATTTACCGAGCGAGTTAGTGTAAACTTTGAACTAGTAATGGTTCTATTAAGTTATCAAACAATCTCCCTGACACTTTCAATTAAAATACGTTTATGAAGAGCTGCTGTTTTGCTGTTATCAATATACGTTAACTGTTATATCTTGATTCTATATACAATGTCCATACATAATTTACTTGACGCCATCTGAGTAGGTACCCCTATACATTTTTTTCTTATTTAAATCTATAATAATATGTTAGATGCACGCTTCACACCCCGTCGATCTGGCCTCGTGCTAATTACTCGAAGAACTTGTGTTACGGGGACCAGACGACGGGAATTATATTTAATACTTTTATACTATACATATATTTATTATATTATGCACATATTTAATACATATCCATGACCCAGGAACATAGAAAACACTTTTTGTTCCTTCAGCAGGATTCGATACCGCGACTCCCGGCTTGAGCACCAACGCGCTCAACCACTGAGCCACAGAGGTCGTCTATTTAGTATTTAAATCTTCTCAGCGATTCAATAGTTTTACCTAGTTAAAGTACAATAATAGCGTATTCTGTCGTTGAATTAACCGTAGAACTCCGCGGTCGCGCCGCTGTTGTGGGGAAACAAGTGCATGTGCGTTGTGCAGGTTGCACATGTGGGTGCAATTCAATTAGACGCAGGTACACTAGGCAGATGTTAGACACCAGTAGTAGTAGACTCCTAGTACGGACAATGCTCGCTCCCACAATGGGTGGAGGGCGCGGGCGGCAGGACGCGGCAGTCGGCTCCCAGACGCCGCGCCGCGCGCCGCCCGCTCCGTGCGCTTGTCGACATGGATTGGGGCATACGTCGTAAGTTTTACCCAAGTATATTGCGCGAGTCACCCATGATCGCAACCTCACGGTCCGTACCGCTGGTGCCGATCGCCCCCGGCCGGCCGGCTGATCGAGTGCGATAGTAAACAAACGCATGTGCTCCCGCCGAGTAGTCCGACCGGTGTACCCGCAGATGTCGGTCCACTCGGCCGAGGTGGTATTTTTAACTCGTTTTGCGGTTCGATGCCCCTCGCTCACCGAATCCGTATGCATAACACCGGCCCAGTGCGTTTTGCGAAGTTTTTAAACCGTTTACAACATCATGTGATCGTAAGTCAACACGCAAAGTTTCGTGAACAACTTTTAAAGTTATTATATCGCCCGGAGTGGGCTACGCATGGTCTCGGTCACTTTCGCTTACAACTTTCTAAACTCAAATCAATCGGTTACGTCGCGGGTCAAAAAGACTTTTGTCTCGCAGCTAACCAGTTTCGTCCGGCTCAATAAAGGACACTTTTTATGGCGCGTCATAAAATGGGAATTCGCAGGGTAACAAATGACCTTTAGCAAAAGCGAGATTATCCGGGACGTGACCTGTTTAGGAGGATGGAAGAATAAGGATCAATCACTTAGTAGCAAATCTGATTTTTACTAAGTACATCGTATGTGTATTAACTCACTGAGCATTAAAATTTTTTAATTATTTAAATCCGTCAAGAAATGGTGATTTTTTAAAGTTTTCAGAATGCCTAGTTTGAACGCGCGTTCCCGCTGAATGGGTTCATTTTTGGAACTAATGCACTAAAATTGCTGTATCTTCGTGATTTTTTGTCTGATTCAAATAATTTCTTTACAGTATTTGCTGGTTGTTTGTCCACATAAGTATGTATACCCCACAAAAAACATGACTCATCCTCATTGGCTCCTTAAACTTTATACGCGACATCAATCATGGAAACGTTTGTTTTTATGGCCCTTTGAATGTTCCCAGTGGCGACTGTTAGCCACTTGGATATTTAAATGTCACCGTTAACAATAGTGTGGGGAATTACACGTCTGGTGTGTAAGTGATGGGTGTGTGGACCTCTGAACGACACCGCAATACGAGATTTAATATCATCGCGCATACGACGGCTGACTTGCGCCATGTATGATACTAGCAAATAACTCTACTCACTGCAATATACTTCTGGATACAATATTGAAAATTTTTTTAGGGTTTCGTACGCAATGGGTAAAACGGGACCTATCACCTCGACCCCGGCCAGTCCAACCGCTATGTCCCTGTATTTAAATCTCTAATATCTTCGAAAATATACATTTAAATTACATGCTGTAAAGGGCCATATTGATCTATATTAAATGCATAATGTATTTATTGGATAAGGATTAATGCTGTATTGTTTTAAATCGCTCGTAAATAATCCATTATTTCTCGTAAAAACTAAAGGATAAAAAATGGTTATTTTGGGTTATCCCTAAGAGATATACTTTTTAGGTGTACAATACTTGTAGTACATTATTTTGATATATTCGTAGGGTTTGCAATGTAAGCGCAAAAATGTGTTTATTTAGGACATGAGAAACGTCTAAAATTATTTGTGTTTTTCTACTATATTATGCATGTTATATACATAATATAAACCTTCCTCTGAATCAATGTATTTATTGAGAAAACCGAAACAAATCCGTTGCGTCGTTTTAAAGATCTAAGCATACATAGGGACAGACAAATAAAGCTACTTTGTTTTATACTATGTAGTGAATAGTGATTCAAATTGGAAAAGGAACTCTATTTATTACAAATAGAGCATAAACAAACTTTATAAAGCTCACGTTTAGAAAGCTTAAGATTTGAATAAGTTAATGAAGTCAATCAATAAAGGTAGGACAATTAGTTAAAGTAACTTTTGAATAGGGTAATTTTACAGTTTTCATGATTATAACATGATTTAAACTGTTACGAGAATATTCAGTATTGTAAATAATATTAACATTTGCATACATTTGTTAAAAACTTGTCATAAAAAAAAAAACAAATTACCAGGACCTGTGTTCTGTGTGTGTGTGTGAAATGTGTTCTTAATCAAATCACATAATTACAATTTACAGCAAGTGCCACAATTAGCTGGGTTCACGTAGGGCCGTTTGTTTCGCAAATGTCAAGGAGAGAAACATATGTTATTTACCGACTCTCTCATTTACTCATAAACGCTCCCAGAAGACTTCGGGCGGTATAGGCTGCGAATAACGTCGGACGACGTTCTGGGACATCCCACATGTCAAATATTGCCCACACTTGCCCGGGGGTTAGTGGGCTAGTAGGCTAGACATGCCACATGTTTTTAAAGTAAGGATAAGCTTTTAGGAACATCCTACTACTATTATAAATGTGAAAGTTTGTGAGGATGTATAGATGGATGGATGATGTTTGTTACTCTTACACGCAAAAACTACTGAACGGATTTTGATGAAATTTGGTATGGTACTTTGAGCTCTGGATTAACACATAGGCTACTTTATATCCCGAAAAAGTAGTGTGCCCTCGGGAAACAATATTTACACGGGTGGAGCCGCGGGAAAAGTATAGTTTTGTGCATAAACGTTCACATAATGCACATAAACTTCATACAAGTAAACTGTCAATGGTTTTCTAACGTCATGTTGCAAGCGCAGCGTTCTCTAGTCTCGCGAACCGTAGATGACAAGTCGCGTTGGCCCTTAATGGGGCACACATGAGATATTTAACGCTTAAACATGGCTGTCCTTACGGCATTATAAGTTAATGACACATGTCAAACATTGCCCACACACTCGGCCAGTCGCAGTGACCACTCCACGCAATAATTAATGAACCCGAATTCTATGGCTCTCGAATCTCGATTCTAATGATTCCGGAATTAGATTTCAAGGCACAAGGGTTTTGATTTAATGATTTGCGAGTACGAAATATATTCATAAAGTAGGTATGTGTAAAATTTTAATTTTAGTGATGGCATTATAAATATAGCGTTTTTTATATTAATATTAGGTAAAGTAGGTAAAGTTTTCTATTTCTAATACTCGACTAGTTGCGAGTCTAGGTCCAGACTCTATCTAGATTCTAGTTTTTCTAGTAGCCATTTCAACCCATCTTATACTAAAGATCAGGTAAAATAACTACGCGAGATTGTTAACGCCTGTAATTGCGGACAAGTAACAATCCTTACTAATACTATAAACGCTTTTACTTTTGTATTTCACGCAATAACTACTGAACGGATTTGGACGAAATTCAGTATGGTAGTATTTTAAAATCCGGATTAACACATGGGCCACTTTTTATCGCAGCAAAATGTACGCTCCAGCGGGATTTTGGCGCGTAGGAGGTCGTGGGCAACATCTAGTCAATGATTAAGTTGTTTTCGAATAAAAAAGCAAGTTATTCTCTTTCAGACAATTGACTATTTTGTACATTCATAACAATACCATTCTGATGTTTGTACGAATTAGTGGTAGATGCGACCTGTATACAGTATTGACACAGCACACACTGAAGCAATAAACACAATACGTTGATACAATAACGGATGTCTGTCCCGAATTAAGTAATCGATTGAGGGGAGGCTTTTTTGGGTGTCTACGAATTTTAGTACCGTTAAAGGTAGCATGCAAACGGGAGACATGTCTAATATTAGAAATTGAAAGGAGTTTTGAAGACATCTACTGTTGTGCAAATCTCAATGTTATAAGGCATAATTATGAGCATAATGGAGGGCATGATTATTTTAACAAATTTCCCAAGTATCAAGTATATCTTATCAAGAAAAAACTTAATATTACTGGTTGTTGAACATTGCTCTACATTTTCATGGAAATATCTACACGAAATCGCGAAAATTTTCTGTTTTTCTTTTTTATAACGCTTTGCCTGTTTGCGCGTCGACCTTAAGGTGGAAGCTTTGGCAATTTTGCGTATGTATAAGCCAATGTTTTAGAAAGGCTCTTGCTAGTGACGAAAGAAAGGCCGGGTCAGTGGTCAGTCACGCGAGCGTCAGTATGCAGTCAACGTTACGTTACTTTATAGACATTTATAGTGTGTTGGACTCGGTATTGGCCGGTTATTGTGCCCCACTTAGTCCTGCACTAGCGTGAAAGTATATAGGTCGGGAAACTGTCGTGGGCTCTCAATTTTATGCACTTAAAGTTATCGTGTAATTACGTTTGACCTTATGTTCACTACTTTACACACACAACTATTAATTATCTATACCAATATTATAAACAGGAAAAGTTTGTTTGTTTGTTTGTTTGTTAAAATAAAATTTAGCACAGATATAGATTAGACCACGGGGAATGACATAGGCTACTTTTTATCGCGGAAAAAAGTACGGTTCCTGCGAGATTTCCTTTAGCGCGCACAAAGTCGCGGGCAACATCTAGTCACAAATAAGATGATATTATGAAGTTATAATTACTCTATGATAATTATGACAATAAAAATAGTCGCAAACCAATTGACATAAAGAAAAGTGAAGTGGAGTCAAGCGTAAGTTCATGGCCTTCCTCTTCAGAATCTATTCCGCTTGGATCAGATTTTTACGCACACAACATGTTAATAAACAGTATAGAACCCATTTTCGTATACCTTAAAAAATAACGAAGATACAAGCAATTTAAATTTACAATATATCCGCCTGTGACGTCACGAGTTGCACCCGCCATACATTTGTCATTACAAAATGTATGGCGGTAGCAACTTGTGACGTAACAAATCGTTTTGCGTGAAAGAGAAGAGCAATGTTTTTTTATTTGCTTATAATTTTTAATCGCGTCAATCTAAATACCTTTTTCTTTTAGATTTATTTATCTTTAATCGACAACTTTAAATTTTAATTTATAAAAATGTGATATCCCACACTAGGCAAACATCCCTACTAGACATGAACATTTCGAAAAGTCTCAATAACACTTTTCTTATTCAGCATCTTGTCCGCTTGGATCATCTTTCCAAGTCCACGATTAGCCATGAACATTACAAAAAGTCCCTTCACTGATTTAGATTCCATAAAATTGGAATGTCCCTTTTGTAAGGATAAATTGAACGGAGTCTTTTTGAGTTTTTTCGCCGTATACTCAGTATTATGCGAGGGTAGACATTTCGATTTTATCCCCCGAGTCCTCAGGCGCTCGCTCGTCTTCGCCTGTAGATATGTGTTACGGAATACTGATTACCTCGCCGCAGATTCCTTCTCATTTTCCCAGTGAATGCTTGCTTTTCGTATTAAATCTTACATTTGATACGACGCGTAAGCTTTTCTTAACTTTTTTGAGTTCCGTACCTCAAAAGGAAAAAAACAGAACCCTTATAAGGTCACGTTGTTGTCCAACCGTCAGTTATGTCCGTCCGTCAGTTATGTCCGTCTGTCTGTGACCCTTTATTTTGGGCACGCGTTGAGGTATCGAGTTGAAATTAAGAGTTGAAGATTTGAAAAAAATTGACTTCAAGTTGACGTAGAAAAAGCATTTTGCCACAAGAAAAGAATTCATAGGATACTTCTTGACCTAGAACTATGTAATTTAGCAAGTAACATCGTAAAATAATACAGGTACAAAGAAAAATTTTAAAATTGCCCATTAGTAATTAAAACATAAAAAATAGAGTAAAAAAAGAAGAAATGTAAACTGAATCTACTAGTTCAAATGGGGTATCATATGAAAGGGCGTGATGTGGGAAGGCAACTCCAAAAATTATTTTATTTATTTTTACGACGCATAAGTTTTTATTTGAATGTCAAAATGTCCAAAATAAAAGCTTCTCCATACAAACTATCATCGCCCATTTTAAGGCTCGACAAATACAACGAGACTTGATTACTTACTGAACTATTTATGATGTTCCTACTTTGTACGTAACCCTCGGTGGGCTAGGCCGACTCGCTCTTGTCCGGATTTTATGGTTAGTTCTTAGTTAAATATCATAAGAAACGTAAGTGTATGGTACCAATTAATTATAAGACTTTAGTGGTGGTCGAATAAGGCTCTGAAATCAAACAATAGTATCACTTATATTTTAGAATATACATACAATATACATAAAATGTACGAAAATTGAAACAGTTAACAAAGATTTAAGAGCCCGCATAAATATTAAAGTTCTCTGAATCAAACCTTATCAACAATAATACAATTTTATGATACTGAAAATGAATTTGTAGAAAATGGAATAAAGAAAATTCTGAGCATAATTTTAAGAAGATGTTTTTACGATTGGTACTATATTATGTATCGTTTACGTGTACTATATGTCCTTTGACTAATAAAAACCTATTACATATTCTTAAACTCATAATATCCCAGTGTTCAAATTTCGGAACGGTTTAGTTTTTACATTTTATTCAAATTTTTGAACGCATCTTTAAACTAATGTTTATATGTTGGTATTACTAACATACCTAGCTGTCAGTTGAATACATTTCATTTTATTTCGCGCGGCTTTTTGTATCCAAGAAAAAATATTTAAATTAGAAATATTTTTTATGAAAAATATGGCGAACAGAAAAGGGTAAGTAATTGTTATATTTTATATTATACTAAAGACAATTTATGGTTTATACTCATGTTATATTCTTATTATATCATGTCATATACTGGTTTACAAAAAAAGTATGCAACTTTGTGGGTAAATGTGACTTTTCTGTACCGTTCCATTATTGGAACAGTAGGAACATACACACATGTAAATTTTATATATTAGCTTTTATATTTTATCAGTATTGCTTCGTAATTATTATATAGTTTTATTACAGATTGAATGTGGATCAGATAATTTCGCTGTTGGAAGAAGATGACGATATGTTAGCGGCTGATATCTTCTACACACCTGAGAATTTGCTAAATAGTGACGAAGATCATCACAGGGTGACGAAGAGTTTACAAGTATAAATAATTTGTCAAGACATCAGTTACTTGCCGAAGCTGAACTCCGGGTCACTAGATCGTCTCAAGCTGAGTCAAGGATAGTGAATGAATTCGTTGGGAGACGAGCCAGAGGTGGATCCTATACCTTCCATATCATCAGTGTCGCAGCCCCCACAGCCTAGCGCTCCTCGTCGTCAGTTACAAAGCCACCGCCCAAAAGAAAACTTGTTGAAGTAACAAGAAAGTGGAGGTTTGTAGACATTCCAAAAGGCTGAGAAAGAGTCCTGTGAACCAGATTTCCAAGAAGACATTGAAAATCCTGTCAAATTTTTCGAACTATTTTTGATGTAGAGGTATTTAGATTATTGCGCTCGGAAATAAAATAAATAAAAAAAATAAAAATAAAATAATCTAATCTCCTATAAAAAAAATAATCTAAAAAATTCTAAATCCAATTGATAAACAAAATAAACAAACTCGATGTGGTTATTGTCATAAAAATACCACTATGAAGTGCATCAAATGTAATGTTGCCTTACGTAGCAAATGTTCTATTATATTTCATACTGAATAACATACCTAATAATTCATTATTACGTTATAATTATACGATTAACTAATTTGTTAGTTTATATAAGTTTTTCCTAAGTGTAATAAATAAAAAATGTGTATAAAATGGTTCTATTTCCTAACTAAAACCATAGCCCCTAGTGATATCTTACATGTATATATTACCCTAGTGTTCCATTATTGGAACGGTTACTAAACTAAAAATCTAAATGAGATATCATTTTTTTTGTATGTAGGTATCATTGTACATCTATAAACATACCCTTATCCGATTTTCATAAAAATTGAACTTGTATTACTATGGTTGGGATGATACGAGTTAACTCGCTTAAACTCAAAGCTTTTTTCACTATTATATACAAAAGTTTCATGGGTATTTCGTTTATAAAATTAAAAACGCGATAAGTGCATTTTTACTCTTTATTTAGTTCGCTCTTCACAATATTTATTTGGTGTACCTACGTATTACACTGTCGCCGAGACGTGTATAAAATTCAGTGGTTTGTTCGAAATGGGATATACTGTTGTATGAAGTGTAATGTGCTCGTGACAACTTGTCGTTTGCGGTTCATTGTCGGAGAAAACGTACGTCTGTCTACGAGCTACGTGTCAGTTGTCAGGCACACGCTAATCCCAAAGTGGGTTATTATTTCTTTACTTTTTTATAACTTTAAGAGTTTGTCTAAAATCTTATAAAACCCAAGTCCAAAGTCTTAAGAGGAAACATCAAGGGCTAGAGAAATTATAGATATTTGTAAAATCTATTGCTGTCCCGCAGTGCCCGAACAAGCTAGCTAGCAATGTGTGAGAGTGCGATAGAGATACAACTGTAACTTGAACTGAAAATACCTATTAAAAGTACAAACAATCAACGATTCGTAGTCCCCTGATTCCTTCTCCAAAACTTAACCGATTTGAGTACATTTTTCATTAACAATTCAAAAAAGGCTTGAACTGTGTTCCTATGTTTTAATTTTTTTATATAATTTAGTAAAATTTGTTTTTTGGATGTTTGAACACAGCTCAAAATCTGGCCATTTTTTAAAGTTTTGAACGTCCATATCTCTTTTAATAATTAATTTATAAAAAAAGGAAATCATAGGGACATGCTAATAGTATCCATAAAAATTCAGGAAAAAAAAATGTTACTCTACCGGCATTATCCAGGGAGGAAACAGGGGACTACGTTTGTATGCTTTTCCATACATTGCGTGGCCCTTCTGTTTCCTCTTAATGTAGACAAGACGACTATGAACGCTTTTATTTGTTCTTGGGACGGTCTTTAAAATTGTATTCCTTTGTAGTTTGTTTAAATCAATGCAATAGCTTTTTCTTCAGCCTTTTATAATGAAAATGTTGTCCTAGTCTAGAACTTCTTAATCCTAGAATTTGTTTTGGTTACCCATTAACCTTAAGTGAGAAGTAGCTCAGCAATAAAGTACTAAAGTGCTTAGTAGTTAATTCAGTTGTTATCACATTAACCTTAACGCAGGCAATAACTCACCTATTGATTGTACGCGAATGGAAAGGTTAGCACGTTTTTCAATTTGGGCGGAAAACTTCGTTACATCCCGCCTTTGTAAGCCAAAGAAATGTTCGTCAAGGTATGTAGAATTTAGTTTGTAGATTCTGGGGTTACATTTTATTTACACACATTCTTCTATTTATTAACAAGTCGCGGTTTTATCACGCCTGTCACGTAAAATCTACGTTTTGTAACTTGTAAGAATGTTAAAATAATTATTTTTATTAAAATTAGTTTTTTTTTTGTGTTTTATTTGGGTATGTTAATAAGCTGGCCGAATTTAATTGGTCTTCAAAAATCTATACCTACTGATTACTATATCTATATTAATATTATAAAGACGAAGGATTTGTATTTTTATATTTTTTTTTGTATTGTTCCCGAATTACGCTAAAAGTACTGGATTGATTTAAAAAAAATACCGGTTGTCTGTAAAGTCGGTTTACTGACGATAGTTGAACGTGACAACGTCAACAATAACAACAACAACAACAATAATAATAATAATAATGAGGTAAAGGCAATGCGAGGTAACGCTGGTACTTGGTAACGATAACGGGTAACAGGTAACGCATGAGTCATGTTTTTTCGTGCGTGCAGCCGGCTCCATCGATTTATAAGACGTTATCACGTCAAAATAATCACCATTAGAATGCTATATTATACCCATTACATATAGGCTATATTTATTACTAGAAAAAATAGGGATACCTGCTAAAAATTCAATAATGTGACCCAAGGTATAAAATATCTTTCAGCGCATTCGCTGCGTAAATGATAAAACAAAATAATGTGTTGTCAGTAACTTAGAAATAGTAATATTAGAAAGAGGTAAAGTTTTTTAGTTTGTGAGGTTGTAGGGGGTAATCTCTCGATTTATTGTACCGATTATAAAAAATCTCTTACTATTGGTAAGCCACGCCATATTGTTTGTGAGAGACTTAGGCTACAAATTACAAAGTTATCGTGTAAAACCAAAACTACGAGCAAAGCCGCGGGCTGATGCTAGTCGTTATATACTAAAGGTTGTCCCCGAAAGTAAATGCGATAAGTTTTTTTGGGATAGAACACCCCTTGGGCTATCCAAATCTCCCCCAGGTATGTTCTATGATTTTATATAGTTTTGGAGTTCTGCTGGTTTTTGTAAAATTTTGAAAATTTTCGACACAACTTATACGTGGCCACAAAAAGTATTTATTGTAAGATTTACTTTATGAACATAGGAACAAAAAAAAGCAATAATATTACTCGGGGATAAAAGATAATTTATTAAATATAACCTAACCTATTGTTCAATAAATTGCCCGGTTTCCGGTTTGCGGAAAAGTTATATCTATTAGTTATATCTAGAGCGATGCTCGGGGTTTCTCTGCGTGACAGAATCCGCAACGAGGAGATTCGCAGACGAACTGGAGTAACCGACATAGCTCGCAGAATCAGCAAGTTGAAGTGGCAATGGGCAGGCCACATCGCTCGTAGAACTGATAACCGCTGGGGAGTAAAGGTTCTAGAGTGGAGACCACGAACTGGAAAGCGCAGCGATGGACGGCCTCCCTCTAGGTGGACCGATGACCTTATGAAGGTCGCGGGCCGCCGTTGGTTGCGGGTGGCCCAGGACCGTTCGTTGTGGAAATCTTTGGGGGAGGCCTATGTCCAGCAGTGGACGTCCTATGGCTGTTAATGATGATGATGATGATGATATCTATTAGTTGTGATATCAATTACGTAATTAAATTAATAACTAGTTTATTTAGAAACCCAATATTTTATTTTATTTTATTTTATTTTATTTTATTTTGTTAGGAAGACCAACAGCTATCAGTGATAACAATATAAAACTATTCTAATCATTAGAAAGCCAATTACAGGTCCTCACATGTAGAAACCGAATAGGTTAACATGAGTTAAACATAGTGTACACTAATACACGCTAATTAGACACAGTTTATAAATTATAACGAAAGAAACAGTCACAAGTGTACAATCAACTATCAAGTGGTTAGCTTATACGAGGGGAGGTCCAAAAGTTCGCGGAATGAAAGGGTTGTTAATAAAATATAACAATAAATTTATTTTTCCTTTTCAATATAATCACCCTTAAGTGTAATACATTTATTTGATCTATGGATTAATTTTTCTAAACCATCGAAAAAATAATTTTTGTCTTTGGCCTCAAAATGCGCCGAAATTGCCTCCTTCACTTCGTTATCGTCGGAAAATTTCCTTCCCCTTAGCTCTTTTTTTAAATTTGGAAACAAATAAAAATCGCTAGGGGCCAGGTCTGGACTGTAGGGTGGGTGAACAAGTGGTTCGAATCCATGCGTGTGAAGAGCAGCCATGGCAACTCGGCTCTTGTGAACCGGCGCGTTGTCTTGCAAAAGCAACACACCCTTGGCCAATTTTCCACGACGTTTTTCTTTAATTGCCTCCTTTAACTTTTCCAATATTGTGGCGTAGTATTCTCCGGTTATAGTGGTACCTTTTTCTTTATAATCAATCAGTAATATTCCCTCACAATCCCAAAAAACAGTGGCCATCAACTTTCCAGCCGATTCTGACACTTTGAATTTCTTGGGAGGTGGTGTACCCTTTTTGTGCCATTGCATGGACTCCTGTTTTGATTCAGGTTCAAAGTGATGAACCCATGTTTCATCTCCAGTAACAATCCGCTCCAAAATCTGCACAGGGTTGTCTCCACACACCTCCAAAAAGTGCTTAGACGCGTCGATGCGTTGCTGTTTTTGAAGCGGCGTGAGCATTCTCGGCACCCATCTTGCACTGACTTTTGTCATGCCCAAGTGGTCGTGCAGGATCCGCAAAATGGTTGTATCTGATACGCCAACAAATGCAGATAATTGTTTTTTCTTTAAACGTGTGTCTTCCAGTACAAGTTTTTCGACTTTTTCGACGATGTCTGATGTGGTGGCCTCAACTGGCCGCTCAGAGCGAGGGTCGTCTTCAATTGAATCTCGACCATGTTTGGAAAGTCCATGCCACTTATAAACCATTGTTTTACCAGGGCACTGATCTCCATAAACGGCTTCCATTTCATTTAAAATGGTTTGAACGTTTTTTCCTTGCTTGGTAAGGAATTTTATCACAGCGCGATGTTCAATTTTCTCCATAGTTGCAGTTGGCTTCGGGATTGACTTGTTTAGCAGGCGAGTACTCGTAAACGAATGGCGCTATAGGGTTGAGATTTTATATATATACTAATTATGAGTGCTCAATTAGTATGACACTAAGCGAGCTACCCTATCCCCACTCCATCCCCTCCATTCCGCGAACTTTTGGACCTCCCCTCGTATATAGCAAAAGTACAATTAGGATAAAAGTTTAAAAGAAAAAAAAAAAACTTATTTAGACCCTTTAAAATTTAGAAGTACAAAGATAAAGTCAGCACTACATTACTGGAGCAAATATTGATAAAGTAATCGCTTAGCTGTCGCCGCGCCAGTTGTGAATAAATCTAAGTCCACAGAATTACAGATTTTATTAAAATTGTTACCTGCGCGCAAGACAAACGAGTTCTTCCGATAGTTGGTCGTGACTACTGGTAGAAAAATAAGGGGGTTAGATCTAAAGATTCTTATAGGTGTATTTAAGTTGAGTTTTTCCAAAAGTTCAGGCGAATCGATTTTATTGGAAGCTATCATATGTAAGAAAACTAAGTCAGCAACATCACGTCGGATCCTTAACGGGACCAGGTGATGCCTTTTACATAGTTCTAAATAATTTTCTGAGTTATAATACATTTTTAATCTATAGCCAAGATATCGAACAAATTTCTTTTGAATATTTTCGATGCGATCTATGTATTCTTTGTACCTAGGATTCCAAACTTGAGAGGCATACTCCAAGTGAGGGCGCACATAGGTACAGTATAATGTTTTTATTGTTTTAATGTCCTTGAATGATGCCGCACATCTTAGAACAAAACCAAGCGCTTTGTAGGCTTTTGATACTATTTTATGTATGTGTGTGTCAAATAGTAATTTAAAGACATGATAAATGCCCAAATCACGAACTGTTGTGAGGCGCTGTAATGGTTGTTGCTTGAGCATATAACTCGTAGGTATTACGGTCAGTTTTCTTGAAAAGGTAACAACACAACACTTGGAGGGATTGAGATCCAGACCATTTAGAAAGCAATACTGCTCAAGACGCGAGATGTCAGCCTGGAGTATAGATGCATCAGATTGAGACGATATAGTTAAGAATATTTTCATGTCATCTGCGAAGCAAAGTAATTGAGATGAATGTAAACAATTTTGAATATCATTAACCATTATGTTGAAAAGGAGAGGGCCAAGCAACGATCCCTGGGGAACTCCACTAGGAATGTCTACCCAACTAGAAATATAATTTTTAACAACTACGGCTTGGGACCTTCGGTCAATATAGGAAGAGAACCATCTAAGAAGATTCCCTGCGACTCCCATGGTTGCAAGCTTCTTAATAAGTATAGTATGGTCTATACGGTCAAAATATTTAGAGTAATCGGTGTAAATTACATCAACTTGCTTGCCAGTATCCATGGCCTGCGTTAAATAGTCATTAAAAATCACTAAGTTGGAGACTGTGGATCTTCCACATAGAAATCCATGTTGAAAGGAACCAAAAGTGGTCTTTAGAGCCGGAAATAATTGATTATATATTATACGCTCGAGAACTTTAGCTACTATACACAACTTTGAGATGGGTCTATAATTTGTAACATCAGTTTTAGGCCCATTTTTATGTACCGGAGTTAAAAACGCAGATTTCCATATACCTGGGACTAATGCTAACAGATAAATGATAGATGACGCTATTTTATATAGACGTTACGAAAACTAAGAACATAATAATTATTTTTCTTCCCATGTCCTAAAATATAATATATTAGTTTATATATAATAACTTTTTATGTACTATAAAACCACATATGTTCGAAACTTGGCCGCTCTTGATGGAAAATCAGGCAGATTCGCCAGCGTCCTTTCACACAAAAAATTTTTTTACTAATTATTATGGGCTAATTTCGGCAGGGCGACAGGGCGACCTCTAGCTATCATCATAACTCGTCCACTTTTCTTGATTAAAAATTATTATAAACATGACCAAACAAAGGATGACCCGAAATACCTGTTAGGTTGTTGTTAACCCAAATAGGACCTAATAGGAAAACATAACGCTTGGGGTGATGTTTTAATTTCATAAGCAGAATTTTTTTTTTCTTATGTACTTACATGGAAACTATTTTGCCATGCCCACAGACGGTCTGATCAGACCTAAAAAATCCTCAGCTAAACTATAATATCCTTCTAATATAAGGCTAGGTAAAATCAATTACGGATATTTTAGGCATATTATCTACTTCATATGTAAAGACGCTTAAGCAGAAAAACGGAGGTCATTGACCTCACACAGCTGATTGAATTGATATTATTTAGGCAAAGTCTTTGCTTTCGCTTTAAAGTCAGCTGTTTCTACGAGGTTAATGACCTCAACGCCTTAGAGACTGCAATGAAATTTTATACGGTATAATAACATATTTTATTCGTTTTTGAAATTAATTTACTGCCTAAATCAAAATCTTTACAAAGCAGTATATCATATGACCAAAATATCTCTAATTGATTTTACCAAATCTTATATAATAAATGCGAAAACTTTTGTGAAATAAGAATGGCTGGACTGTATCATGTTACGCACTGCGTTTGTTAAAGTAGCCATACACCATACAGTCAATCTTTCAGTCTATTGAAACAGTTCCTTATTGACATAAACAGTATAGGCTTATAGAGTATAGACTGTCAAGACTTAAGCAAATCCACACCAATCCACGCCCATACACGGTCTTCTAACTGATCCAATCGAACTGATCAAGTAGAGAAATTTTGACGCCTTAAAGTTTCTAAAGGAATTAAAAAGATTTCTAGCACATTCTGTTTATACATAATCTACATGTAGCCTATTTACTAGTATTGCTCTCGAGGCAAACGCTCGGTTACGAATTCGCAAGCAACATGTAAACATTGATGATTCGTGAATCTTGTCGCATAAATCACTGAGTTGGCGTCTGTTATGATAAATGATAAATATCACAAATTAGCAGCACGCCACTCTTTATTAATATCTAGTTTACGTTAGTTGCTTAAATTGTTTCTAGTAAATACTGTGATTTGAACAAACATCTATGTCGCCTACTTCATCTTCATTGTATTTGTGATATCATATTTTGTGCTACACCAAAAAAAAAAAACAACTTTGTCATATAGTTGGGGCTAGAGGTAGAGGGGAGATAATTTATTTTGTATTTCCCGGTCAAGACAAATATACTATGTGGTGTGTATTTCTGTGGCACTGTCAATGTTCACCCATAGAGCATCTTGCGCCAACTGACAATTATACACGGCTTACGTTTTTTCACCCATATAAGCGTTTCACCTAAAATAACTAAATTAAATTTGAATTTCAGTCAGCGTCGGAAAAATCAGATAGTACGATTGCGCCATGAATGCCGGCAAATTGGTTTTCCACGAATGTTTGTAACACTCATCCCTCCTCCCCATATCTACTTCATAGGTATATAAAATGTGGTAATCCTTTCTTACAATTTGTTAACTAACAAAACAATACTTACCTAATACTTTCAATTGGGCATTATGGCTATAGACTAAGATTACAATAAGACTATTTCTCTTGATTCGGAATGAAAAATAAAGTATAACGAACATTATATTAATTTTTCATAAAACTATCGTATTCTTACTTTATTTTGTGAGCAAAAAATAAAATATTTTCGAACTCTATTAGCACTGAACGTCGTCACTATGAAATACAATCCTTAATAACTCGAGCTTCGTAGTCATAACAGATGATTTTTTTTGATTTAATATTAATTACTGCCGTATTTCATAATAATACAGTTTTAGTATGACCTACTCGGAGTATTATAGTGTTTAAATAAGTTAGATAGGTCACAGAAACACTCGACAGCTGCTGTCCACAAACCTTCACTAATTTTTCTCATTTTTATGCAAGTCTAGTGGTGTTTGAGTTCAGAAATTCGCTCTACAAAATATACAACGACCCTAAAACTGATTTCAGCATTTTGTAACTGTTTTGAATAAAAGTTAAACAGCAAATTAGGTTTACAACTTGTAAGTTGTACACCTAAATTGTATTTGTTTAATCTACATCAATCCGATTTGCAAACATTGTTAATTGTTCATGTGGCAACTACATGTAATATAAAATTAGAGGGATAGGTATACGTCTTTAGGTTTCCGTAGTAACTACAATGAACCCTTATAGTTTCGCCCTGTCTGTACGTCCGTCCGTCCGTCCTTCTGTCCTCCCTTGATAACTTGGGTAACTGTGAATATAAATAGACGAAATTATGTATAGTTTATAAAAGTAATTTTGTATTATATATTATTCCATAATCCATGCTAATAGGTCTTGCTAAAATATTCTTTAGGAAAATTATTTTGAAATCGGACAATAATTTTTGAAAAAACATATTGCGCGTTGATAGCGGAACTCTCTTCATACATAAATATCCTGACGTGCATTTCTTAGATTATTCTTTCAACCCCTGTCGTTTCAGGACTATATTTCTTCGACAAAAATTTGAATTGTTCCTCGCGTTGACGTAAAACAACATTAGAAGAACAATAATATGATTTATGTTTATTCTCCAAAGTGTTGTGCGTTTTACTAAATACATTTTCGATAATATTGCTCTTCTCACAGTTATGCCAACACTACTGTAGTATATATAGTATATTGTACAGTGTATGTAGTGTGTTGTACGCCGCTCCTACTAGTCCCACTACACAACAATCTATGACCTTAACATTGTTGGTATCGCCGCGATTACGTAGGCCCCTGTGATCGTAATGCTCCTGCTATTTACGTTCTAACTTAACATAAGTTTTGTTAAGACACTGCTTATTTACTATTATTGTTTTATTAGTAGTAGTAGTAGTAGTAGTGTAAACAAACTAAAACCCTTTTTTGTAAATCTTAACAAATATCAAAGACAATTTAAGTTTGCAATTAAAGAAAGAGAATTAATAGAAATAGAAGAGCGATAAATATCGGCCTAGGACGTCACAAATGCTATCACCATACATTTTCCATAAAAAATTATAATCTGAAATAATTACTTACGGTTTTTAAATTCGTGACATCTGGCAGCTTTTTGACACGACAAAGACCGTCGGGATCCCAAGCGCCGCCTGGTGACAGAAAAAGAATCGAAAATTCTTATTGACCGTTTTTGATATCAACCCTTACGTCACCAGATGACGCATTCTGTTCGTTGGGTCTGCCCCCTAGCGGCAGAAAAATATCAAACACACTCATTGTTGTTGGGGACAGTTCACGTTAAAGTTACAGCTTCAATTATCAAATTAAGCTAAAGCTGTAAAGTCTACATAGCTTTTATATGTTTGTCTATATCATGTTTGATTTTTAATACAAATAAAGTGTTCATATTCTGAAAGAAACGCTCATCGAACGCTTTAGATTCGAAATCTCCACCACCGCGCCACACTTGCCGGTTTCACACATAACCTCTACGAAGCCGGTGTAGAACCGACGTAACAAGCACAGTGTTTTGAAATTGGATCCAGCCTAGTGTTGGGAAAGCAACAAGTGCGACGATTAGCCCACGTGTCACGCAAACAGCACGCCGACCGCCAGGGCGCGGCCGCCCGCCCTCCGTAGCGCCGCTACGTACACACCATAACCGTCACTACTTTGTTTCACTTACGATGACTTCGCATTTATATTACAAGCGAAGTCATCGTGAGAAGTAAATTCATTTGGTATGGCTGTGTGACGTCATTTTTGCGATGCGACGTCGCATCGCATATTTGTGTACAAGCCCTTAGCTACTCAAGTTTCTTTATACATATAAATTGTAAGAACAGTTCGCTCCGAATATTTTAAACGGAAACGGAACACAAAGGCGCGATATCGTTTGTACAATACGCCCACGGCACGCACTGCTTCGAATCCTGTTTGTTATTGTTTCATATCATAATATCTTTTGCGGTATGTTGTAAAAGATATTCGCAATAAAAGAAATTAAAAAGATGTAGAGCGATACAGAGTTACATAACTATATGTGTAAAGTTCCTAACATTTAAGTTCTAAATACATTTCATGACATATTTTCATATATGAAAAATACGACAAAGCCTATATTCATACAATAATAACAGCACATTTTATACAATCGAACTGAATAAAATCATTTTCTGTATGAATGGATTTATTTAAAAATAATCGTATAGGTCTAATTCGAAAAGCCCTTGAGTGTCGCTCGATATGACGTAGCACAAGAAGCCACAGTGCCACTGGTCACAATTAGTCAGTTGGTGGCGGCTAGCTCGCGTGGTCATGGCGGACGAAGCTCATGGGACATGCTCTACAACCGCACCTTCAGCTCCCGACTCCGGGGCGGACAGAAGGAAATAGTGCTCGGTAAACGGTGCTTTTTGACTTTCAATTCAAGCTTTCCCGCTTAGCCCGCTCTGGCCTTGTTTACTTAATTGAACGATTAATTTAATACGTACGTAAAATTAAAAGCTTAATTGTGTTTTTATTGTTCCTCGTAACATAAATTATTGTAGGGAAATTTGTTATATTTGTTATATAGGTAATTGGGGACAAACGAATGTCCGATGTAAAAAGCTTGGTCAACTTATTCGAGTGTGTTTTATAGGCGTCGGCTATTTCACGAGTGTTTTATGTTTTATTAGAATTGTAATTCGTTGTCTAATCTGATTGGATTACTTCCAATCGTCGCGTATATTGTGTGCCCACGAATATTTATCGATCAATTTATTTTATGCATTATTCTTTTGTATGATTCATTTTATACTCGGTTTATTTTACATAATATAAAACTTTATACTTCGATGTTCAATATTTAGAATAATTTTTCAACAACATATCAAATTGACGAGACTCGATACTAAATAATAAGTCTTCAGGCCGATCAATCAAGACAGCTGAAACTTTAATTATTGACCTGATTATACATTACCTTCTTGGCTATGGTAAGTAAACACAAAGATCGATATTCAATAGCTTTTAACTTATGTCTGAAACTCAGTATAGAAGCAGAGCTTTGTAGCGGTAAACATGCAAAATGTGAATGTGGCGCTTTAATTTGACTATTTATTTCATCGTAATGTGTGTGAGAGAATTGTACAATATTTCTGTGTAGACATTAACAAAATGAAGAGTTTACTAACTGGAATGTAATCATCGAATTATTAGTTCAATAAAACAGCGGTAATATTATGTTAAAGTACCAAATGAAGCGAACTAGCAAAGTATCAGGATCCGCTACGGTGGTATAGTAAATACTTGACAGCAATAATAATAATCATTACTTACTAATATCTCGCGGCGCGGCGTTTCACCGCCAGCGCTTCAGCACAAGGGCCCTGTCCACGTCACGACGTCGTCGTCGTCAACGTGAAACGGTTTCGCGGCGGCACGGCAACGTCCGCGGAGCGACGTAAAATGTACCGAACATTTTGACGTGCATTTTTACGGCGACGTGAATTTGCACGTTATGTCAACATTGACGACGTCGTGACGTGGACATGTGGACAAGCCGAAAATATATAAAACTACATCGCAAATGCTGCGGCACGCGTGTAAAGATATATATTAGTAAGTAAAACTAATGTAACGAGGTAATAACTGCTGTGGATGCGTGTGTTTTTATTCAACACACCGCCGATTTCGAGCGACTATTGTCCGTAGTATACTGAACTTTATTAATACTTTACAACGAATGTACGCCTATTGATTTGAACAGCACGGCGAGCGACCTGCAACATTTATGAACCCATGCGTTTCATACGGCAACCACTTCATTACTCTGCATTCTCTCGGTTATCGGAAATATGCTCTATAAAATGTTTGATACAAAATTTGAGCTACATGCTACTATTAAATGTATTGTCAAGATTATAACAATATTAAAAAGGGCTATGTAAAAATATAAGATAAATCTACTTTCGTTTGAGAGTTAAGACTTTAGCGTATAAAATTAATATAGTAGTCAAAGTCCGTCCTTTACAAAAACTACAGACCGTAAATGTGAAACTTTTACGTTGCATCGTGATTTAAGAAGTATTCTGAGTTGGATAATCTAGTTTAAGATTTAAGAAATGCTCAGAGAGGGAGCATGCAGCGGAGAGAGAGGGAGCATGATATTAGTCTACACTCTACATCAAAGTTTTAAATGATCGTATTGCATGCTTCGAGAGAAATACAAGTATGCTATGTAGATTGTAGTTCTACAAAATATGAACATTTATTTTGTATTATTCAATAATTGTAGCACTGCAAGGTGAATGGTACAAAGATACAAATTACAAAGCATAAAATTGTATTATTTATTTGTTGATTGCAGTTGTAATTGATCATTACAGTGTATTTCGCTATAAAGAGCATTACACTGTATTTATGTGTTGCACCGTAGTCGCCACCAGCTGCCGGTTCCCATCGACCATCCTTGTGTCATCGTGTCAGTGTGCTAACGATTCGCGTCTAATGGACCGTAACATTCGCCGTTATGTATGAAATAAAGATTTATTGTCTGCTGAGCTCCGCGGCTAATACTTTTAGTGAACCTATAGCTCTATAGGTATTAGGTAATCTAAAGTATATAATCTGTTCCGATCCAATTTAATCTAAATGTAAACAATTTTTTTTTTATTATTAATAAAACAAACGACAGGCTTCATGCTCGTACCTTTTTTATTACCCACATATTATTATTTTGTCTACGAAGTCCATCACGGTTATAATTTAACTAAAATCTAAATAAAATAAAACCAAGGTAGGTCACCTTCTTTTCCTTGCAATTTTAATAATTTTGTGAATCATAGTTTTTTGTCCGTCTCGTATTTACGAACATTATGGTCAAATACCTCGTCGACTGACGCTTCCACTCCAACATAAATGTTAAATTTGACTAAATTAATCGGACTAAATAAATACAACGATATTCATTTATTGGACGGCAAGTAAGAGACATTTGAATTGGTAGCACCACAAGCCCTCACCTACACTACGAGTTTACGTTTACATTAAATTGGTCGGAATAGATTACAATAAGTTTTGCACTTTTAACCCTAAAAGCTCCGTCTCTCACCTGTTAAGAGTAAATTTTATTAGAATAGAGGCAAGCAGCGAGTGCTGTGAGGTGCAAATTGGGTCAGGCTGCCAACCGATGAGGCGCCACCACGCCAAACCAATCCCACGTCTAATAATTTCTATGCTTCACATAATATTATCTCCTAGGACTCCGCGAGTGCTTAGAGGAATGCATTCATTTGGTCGTTTCAAGATTATATTAAAGTTCTAAGATTTCTTTCACCTGTAATAACCAATGAAATGATTATACAGTGGACTCACGTAAGTCTTCATCTAATCTTACGTATAACGGAATATATACATAGAGCTCTCCGCGAGGCTCGCAGCTCGGAGACGTCTCACTTAACACGAAGCAAGCCGTGGCCTATGTCCCGTAATTGAATATTTATGATTGTTGACCCAAATAAGCCGACTAGTCGAACAAATTTGAAGTGGGCGTGGCGTTATCATTATACTCGGCATTCACGGTCGTCACACAACCGAAACGAACCCGAATGCTGATATAGGTCGCAAGGATCGTCTTCGTCTTACACAGGTATTCGATAATCCAATGATGTTGTTCATCGATGTAATTCGTAGAGAGGTAAAGTTGGACCACAAAACACATAATATATTAATGATATATTATGTGATTTGTGGTCTATTTAATAAAAGCCAACAGATAAAACCTTTGTATTAGAATATGAAATTACTAGAATACTAAAAAATTGGACATATGTATAAAAATCTCACAAAAAAAACGTAAAGGTGCTCTTGTGTGCTCTTTACTCGACCGCGCCGCGACCTACGGCTTATACCCACTCGAAAGTCATTAAGATACACATTTGTTTTTTCCACAACGGTTTGCCGAAAAAGCTTCTTAAAATCCTTTTTTGCGTACATTAATACTTTATAACGTTTTGTAAAATAAATACTAAGATTTGGCAACATGATTTACTACTTATGTGAAGACGTTTAGCCAGTTAAAAATTTGAAAGACGTAAATAATATATCTAGTAATAAAACGAATCTTCGCTGCTGATACTATTGACTTCTTAATATCAGCTGATTCGTCTTGCAGCTGGTTTCAACTTTTTTTTACTAAAATGTTTTATAATAAGATGTGAAGTGAATCAGCTGACAGTGTCAGGTCAATGGGCCTTTCGATTCGATTTCCAAAAAAAAATCTTCCTATTTAAGCAGTAATCATAATAAGTATCTGTGGCAAATAAGAAACAAGTGAAATATTTTGAGTCCACAAACAAGTATATTATATCATAGTATTTAGTATAAATTGACGGCCCGAATAAGTTCTGCAGACGCGTGCCATTGTCTGTTACGTTATCTCTCTTGCCAACTTTATTTGGAACTATTCTCCTCTACGTAACAGCTACGAGTATATAGGATTTATACTGAAAACTTTGCGTGATATACACCAACTCAGAATTATTGCAGAATTTGATACCAGCAAAATTAAATGAAAACGTAAAGAGTAGTCTAATATTGGTTTTGATATAAAATTAACAACAATTAATATAAATGGCTTTTTAAAGTTTGCTTTGTTACTATGTATACAACCCCTTTAACTTATTATATAACTCCCCACACCCGATTTCGGTGATGGTGGACGGTTTTATTGAGACCAGGCCAGTTACGCAGGAGTAATTTTTATAGTGCCCAAGTGTGTGCGCAGTACACAAGAGCACTCTCTCTTCCTTTACTCTCGTAACCTAGTAGGACGGACAACCGACACGACTGGCGAGACATCTGGAGCAGGTCCCGACTTTTTACATGCCCATCCGACGCATGGATCGTCTTTCTTGTCAGACAATCAGGCGATCGGCCTGCATTGTCCTAACCAAACTTGGAAACAGCTTGCCCCAATGCGGGAATCGAACCCACGACCTCCGAGTCGAGAGCCAAGCTCCAACCACCGGACCACGGAGGCTGTTATTATACGTCTTATACGTAATACACTAGAAAGTCATTGTTGTAGTGTTTGTATCTGAACCTCGATTCTCGTATATAAAGTAGACTTTCATTTTACTTTGATTGTATCATAAGTGAAGCGACTTGTCATAAACTGAATAAGGCGTTAGACGCTGCTTTAACGTTTACGAGAATACCGGTATGACAGTTTTATCGTGTCGGGACTTGATTATAATATGTATTATTACAGGTTTTATTTAGGAGAATAATTGACCCTCAGATGAAAGATTCTTTTCTCATTCTATTTAGATACAGGAGTTCAAAGTCTGGAGTCTAGACTCGCAGTCCGAATCGTTCGTACAGCCCCGCGGGCGATAATGATGTTGACAACATGAATTCTGCGGATTGTTATACCTTGGCCACATTAACGACAAATGCCGTTAATTTTTGCCGTAATTGATGGCGATTATGTTTGGCGTTATTTTCTAAAGAATTGACGCCGAAAGACCTTGCTACGCCAACGTTTAAAACATCCCACACTGTGACAGTCAACAGTTTAGCTCCATAACCATGGTATTAAAGACTAATGCGCTGAAATATATATCAAGAGCCCCATCCCACCCCAGCAACTTTTATGCTCCTATTTAAATTCAAATAGGAACCTAAAAGTTGCTCTAAAACAGAGGTTCCCAAACTTGAATGTGAGTTCTATAAAATATTGTTTTATCAGAATGTTGTTCGGGCTGGCACCGACTTCAAAATTATGAAGATTGAGTAGAGAAACAGTTAAAATTTTAGAATAATTTAAAGGGGGAATTTAGAAAATAAGTTTTATTTCATACTTTTTGTGCAGTTTTACTTCGGAGGTGGGAACCTCACTTGAGACACTTGAAAACACGAATATTTTTCAGTGTTTGATACCTATTACTAAAGCGTTGTGAACGCATTAAAAAGATTTATTCTTTAGTTTTACTTCGGAGGTGGGAACCTCACTTGAGACACTTGAAAACACGAATATTTTTCAGTGTTTGATACCTATTACTAAAGCGTTGTGAACGCATTAAAAAGAATAAATATTTAATATATTGTAAGTTTATTTTTATACCATAAAATAGAATACAAATATAAACTAATAAATGGTTGTTGAGTTGTAGGAGTATTTTAATTTCAGTTAATTTTAAAATGTAAAGTAGCTGAACGTACAAATCGCCCCCTTAAATCACATCAGCGCCCTCGCAATTTTTTCTGGGCCCCGTACCAGCGCCCACAAGGGGGCGTTATCGCCCACTTTGGGAAAGACTGCTCTAAAAGTATAAATATTTAAGTATTTTGACAATGGCGTGGTTTATAATAACAAAATTATTTGTTAAGATAATTTAATAATGACGCTCTGACGGTGCTACGCAGTTTGGCAGATTTGATACCTAAAATTATTTGCCAATAAAGTATTTTTTACTTTACTTTACTTTGAAACGCTACAACCATTTGTATTATTTTACACCTGTCGCTTTTTTTCTGTTCCCAATTTGCGTCAAATCTTAATGGAGAAACGTAGACGCAAATAATAACGAATATTAATAATTAAACGTTTCTTTCTTCTTAAAATGACAGTCTCTCAAACTATGTACTTAGAATATTTTTGCGCGTTCAACTGTGTACTACAATACAAGTTTATGGCTGAACTAGCAGTATCCCAGGGGAACACTACTTTTTCGCGATAAAAAGTAGCCTATGTGTTAATCCAGAGCATAAACTACTACCATACCAAATTTCATCAAAAACCGTTCAGTAGTGTTTGCGTGAAAGAGTAACAAACATCTATGCATCCATACATACATCCATCCTCAAAAACTTTCACATTTGTAATAGTAGTAGATTTAAATAGAGTAGAAATAATGTAGGTATGGGTATGAGTCATCATATCGACCAATGGTCCGGATTTGATACCGGGATCGTGACTAAATCTGAAATCTTAAAGGTTGTATATAAGCCGTAAACTAAATGTGAGCTGACATGCTACACTTTTACAAAAATTTTGTCGTAGAGCCGTAGACTTCAGCTCGTATGGGCGGCTGGACCGGAGAAATACCACACACAGTTCACACAACAGCGACGACGTCTAACGTTGAGTTTCGCCGAGTGACTGACCAAAAGCGTACGGGGGTTTAGGAGTTATAAAGATCGGGTACGCATTTGCAACTCTTATGAATGCCCCCTTATTAATAAAAACATTTACACCACTGATACGCTAATCCGTGTTTGCTATCTTTGTCTATCAAGTGGCTTTTCCAACGTATCAGATAAATACAGCGTGGATTAGCGTATCCGTAGTGTTAATTTATAATTCGATGGAGCCGGCTGCACGCACGAAAAAACATGACTCATGTGGCGTTACCTCGCTCTGAGGCGTTCCATTTAAGGCTTGAAGTGCAAGCGAGAGCGCGGAATCTGTCTCTCTCCTACTTTAGTGAGCGATCCATCAGTATTTTCTTATGACGTTGTCACGTTCAACTATCGTCAGTAAACCGAGTTTACAGACAACCGATTTTTATTAATAAGGGGGTTTGGGTTTAACGTGTCCATGGGGACGGTAATAGCTTACCAGCAGTCCTATCTTTTTCCGGTGTTTTTATGGAAAACCATAAAAACACTATCGAGTCTTAGCCGGTGGCGGGGCTGTAAATTTTAATGACAATACGATGGCCGAGGGCTTTTGTGGCGCTTACGTAACACTTGTGTGCTCTTCAGTCGGCACATCTCGTGTCTCATCGGAAACTGTAATTACTGCTCTGTAAATAGCTGCAGACCGCTGAAAGATAATGTTTAGGAAACGCCATAAATGTTTTTATTGTTTTATACTAATTATATACCCTACAGTGGAGATATAGAAGTAAAGTTTTTGAGTCCGATTTTATTGTCTGGTCTTGTACCACATCCTTCAAGAATTAAGAGCGGTGGTAGTTGTTTACACTCTGATGATAGGATTTAGGAACGAACTTCCACTCTCAGACCAAATAAGTGAGGCAGAGTTCTGCGATCCACAGAGTGAGGCCGGTCCAAACTACGCCTCGCCTAGTTATTACACAGTATCTCGCACACACGTTAACGAAATCACGTCTGATCTTGTAAGGCAAGCTGTCGCGGTGTGTGGTTTTTGTTTGACAAAGCTCTGTCTCCACTTCATCCACTGTTACACAGAAAGGCCATTTAGACCACTAGGGCGACAGTCGTGCGATCGCCATACAGCCGTGCGCGATCTTACCTGGGACCACTAGGACTAGGCGGCAGCGGAGCGACGCGACACGACGCGTCCCTACTAGTAATATCGCAATGGAGTTCCGCGTCGCGTAGTTCCGCTGCCGCGTAGTTACGCCTTTAAACGATATTTTCTAATACATCTATTTCTTTCCAGGCTCCATCATGTTCCACGTGCGGCGGCGGCCGTCGGACGCGCAGCCGCGCCGACGCAAGAAGAAGTCCGGCGGCGCTGCGGGCGCGCGGCCCGGCTCCGAGCCCGCTCTGCTGGAGGTCACGCCCGACGGCGCTCCGCTCGAGAACGGCCGCCGCGTGCGCGTCACTGACATCGTCGAGGTAAGAAACTGATAAAGGAGGTTGGCAAGTCGCCATGCTGCCTCGTCAGTTGGATTAGCGTATCCGTGGTGTAAATAATGGAACGAAGTTCCTTATCGCGCGTTGCGAAAGGGGGCTAGACGGAAAAAATTAAGACTAAAAGTTGTAACGACACTTTTTGCTATAGTTGAAGCCGTGCGGCGTGCGCGTGTTTCTCTGACTGTCTCTCTCTCTCTCACTCTCAATTATTACTGAAATTGAGCCTACTGATTAAGTTTATATTATATTATATTTGTTAATAATAAAAAAAATATTATTATAACTTAAAAAAATAAAATTTTATTACAATTCCTTCACTAATTAATCGAAAGGAACTTCGTTCCACCCGGGTGTCCCTTGACACCTCTCAAGCTTTTTTAAAATTATTAATAAGGGGGCTAGAGAACAAAATACTCGTAGCGTAATAGTCAATCAAAGCGGGGAGAGATTGGAATATACATATCAACATACGCAATTTCTTTGTGAATTCGTTTCCTAGAAAAAGTTCTAAAACTCTTGCTCTCTAACATCTACGTCATAGTAGCCACAAATGCATTTCCAGGTTCTTAGCAGAAATTTAAATTTAAAGAATTAGCGGCAAAGATTAAAAAAAGCTCAATATAAATATTAACAGTTAGCAGTGGCGTGCACAGGATTATGACACTGGGTATGCGGCGAAGTACTCGGTCACAAAAACTTTTTCGTTTATAGATTTTTAGCATAGCTACAGCCAAGCGACGGATTTCTAAGTCGAAACCATGCCAACAGAGCAAGTCTTAAATGTACTACTATTCATGTACATCTTCTACGGCAACGCAGACAAAACAGCGATCGATCGTCGCGGCGGAAGAAATTCTAATAAGTAAAATAATAAGCATATTTTAAAATATTATAACTACTCACCAGTCAGTCAGCTTCAATTTTCACAAATTCAAGGTTCCGGTTACTTGAGATTACTATATCCCGATGTAAATTACTAAATAATATGCAAGGAAAACAATATAATTTAATTGTGTGTACACAACCACACAGCCAGTTATACGTTTCATAACTTTTAACATGAAATTTTCGAGTTACATTATTTTTTTGCTGGTTTAATTGTTGTAACTCGGGTACACACCTACCCTTAGACAGAATTTGAATCTTTTCACTGAATGACAATTGTGAGAACTTGTTATTTTTAATTTTTAATAAACACACATTTTCAACACAAACCTGACAATCAAATAACATTTTAAAAAAATCAACAAACGCACTAGTAAATCAAATCACTACAATTATTATAGAAACTCAGTAATAAACTGTTAAATGTACACACTCTCAAATGTTAAAATGAAAAATCTTTTAAGAAAACTATAAATAAACTGGAGCGATTAAATTGTAAACAATGCTTATCACATGAAATATGCAATATGGCCCCCGCGAAACACAAAACGTTTCTTCTATTTAAACAAATAAAACCTTACTAAACAAAAATGCATAATGTGCATACGTGATTTATTAGATTTCCGTCTATTATTTTTACTCGGATATAATCCGAGGCAACGAATAATTTCCGACAAGCCAGTTCGGCGGTTTTCAGAAGCGTTCGGATAGCCGAGAGCCATCGCCTGCTGCGGGAGTTATCGCTATATAATCATGTCGATATTCATGGGTGTGTGCGTTTGCGAAGTATGAAAATTACACATACATACGATGATATGTCCTGCAGAACGCAACGGCATGAGATGAGTTGCTATTTATAAAATATTAGGCGTTTTTAAGTATATAATATTTTTTTTTAATTAATTAATTTACTATTAATTAAAGTCATCTGAAACGTACGAACGTTTTATTAAAATATCTGTGAATGACAAGTAAAGCACTGCATTTCTGCCTATATGGAGCGCACGCCCCTGACAGTTAGGTAAGTTAAGTAATAATAAGCACTTGGAGTAAAGAAGCTTTTACTACCTTAGGTTACATTCGTCGAAGCCAGCGCTTGAATTACTTTACGATTGAGTTATTTAAAACCTATGATGGACATTTACGATGATTCCGATGGTCCAATATTCTTCATAAATAGAATCCTATTCATATTATAAACGCGAAAGCTTGTAAGAATGTATGGATGTTCGTTACTCTTTAACGCAATAACTACTGAACGGATTTTAATGAAATATGGTACGGTAGTAGTTTAGACGCTGGATTAACACATAGGCGCACAATGCTGTAATGCAATAAAATGTTTTTATCGCAGCAAAATTTACGGTACGACAGGAATTCTTTCTTCGCGTAAAAAGTCGCGGGCAACATAATAGATTCGTCATCTTTATCGTTCTACTCTCTAAGGACATCCACAGCTGGACATAGGTCTCCATGCTTAAAATTAGATGTAACTTATGGGAAGAGTGGATACCCCAAAGGGAGATCTCCGACCGAGCGTGGTAGCATGCTCGGTCAGGTCGAAGCCCGCTTGTATGAATTTCAGATGTCGCATATATAGTGCCGATTATAGAAAACTTCGATAGCGCGATTCAGGATTGTGGCGCTAATTGTTCCGCCACATCACTCCCCCCCGAAGACCTGAGGTCGAATCTTGAGTCGTCTTGCTTGAGTCGCCAGTGCCAGAGAGTCCCAGTGAGTCAGAACTGTGCTGCTGCTGCACGGGCTCCAGTGAGTCGGAGTGCTGCCGTGCGGGCCGATGTTACGTGCTGACCAGGAGAGATGTGCTCTGCTTGCTGAACGGTCGTTGTAGTGAGAGTGCCCGATGAAGCCGATGAGGGTTCGACCAGGCCGCGGTGCGTTGAGGCTGGTTGTCGAGGTACCCGATGAGACTGAAGCTGGCTGGCGTGGTGCGGAGGGGTGGGGAGTGATGATTATGATGTCCAGAAGGAGACGTGTTCTGTCGACGGTCACCAATGTGGGAATAGTGGATGCCCCAAAGGGAGATCTCCGACCGAGCGTGGTAGCATGCTCGGTCAGGCCGAAGCCAGCTTGTATGAATTTCAGATGTCGCATATATAGTGCCGATCATAGAAAACTTCGATAGCGCGATTCAGGATTGTGGCGCTAATTGGTCAGCCACAAACTCGATACACTCCTACTACTATTATAAATTTGAAAGTTTCTGAGGATGGATGGATAGATGGATGAATGTTTGCTGCTCTTACCCGCACACAAACTACTGAATGGATTTTGATGAAATTTGATAAGTATATTAACTCTCAAAAAAGATAATTCTCTAAAGTACTAAAGTTTAAGCTCTGGATTAACACATAGGCTATTTTTATCCAGAATTAAAAGTACAGTGCTCCCGTGGGATACTGTGCTTACGTGGATGGAACTTCGGGCAAAAGCTAGTAAGAAAAGTATCAATATTTTACAATAAACTATGTACTATGTAGCATATATTCAGACTTCATATCCAATTTAATTTTAATGTAATCGAAGAGAAAATAGCACAAATTATTATTAATTTAAACAAAAAAAAATCACAAAAAAGTATGAAATGAATCTAAAGTGGCTTTCAGACTACGCTATAATATAATAGCATATAGTATACAGCTCATAACACAACAATATGGCGCACCATACATTGTTATGGACACGATCACACTGCACTGTACTATGTATTAATAGCATACTATACGCTATAAAATTGTGCGATACGCTGGGTTCATGCTGTGCTATATCGCGCGCCACCCTTTTCCTCCTCCCTCACCCCCGAGTCACCGGTCAACTGAGCTTGCTATATACTATAAATGCTTGCGATAATATCGCGTAATGTGAACGCCATGCTATATAGAATAGCATTAGGTCTTCTTTGCTATACTATATAGCATAATAGTATAGTATCGTCTGAAATGAGCTTTATTTTCTAAATTCTTTCCCTCTTTAAATTTGGCTAAAATTTTAACTATTTCTCTACTCAATCTTTATAATTTTGCAGTCGTTACCAGCTCAAACAATATCCTTATAAAACAATTTTTAAAATAGTACTGACGTTAAAGTTGGATCTTAATAGAGTATAGTGACCACGACTGTACCGAATTTCAGTAATGTAATGTAGGTAATGTAATGTAGAATTGAGCCATTAATATTATTGTGTAGAAAGGTCTCGTTTGGATATAGATCGCCTGGAGCTACTCTCAATTATTCTTGGCTAACACATTTGTCAGACAGTTGTTATTTTTATATCAACGTGAACAAATAAGATTGATTCTACCAAATTAATTTCGTTATATTATTTTCTTAAGACTAATTGAAAATTAATATACAAACTAATTATAAGTATATATATATATATATATATATATATATATATATATATATATATATATATATATATAATAAAGTAGTTATTACAAACACAAATGCGCCTACATAGCTTTGTTCTTATTTACTGTTTGTGGCCAAATAAAATAGATTCTATGGTGTTAATTTCGTTACCTATATTTTTTTCCTAATAGAATTGAGAATTAATTAAAAAAGTGACAAGTAGGATACTACTACTTTACTACCTAAGTCATAAGTAATCACAAATACGCCTACATCGCTTTTTTTTCATACCGTTTGTGGTCAAATAAAATAGATTCTACAAAAAAAAAATCTTAACAGAAATAGAGAATTAAAAGAATGTATAGATACAAACTAAATAGAAGGTACAATAAATTGCATAAACTTTACTAAGTAAACACAAATACGCCTACATCGCTTTTTTTCATACCGTTTGTGGTCAAATAAAATAGATTCTACAAAAAAAAAATCTTAACAGAAATAGAGAATTAAAAGAATGTATAGATACAAACTAAATAGAAGGTACAATAAATTGCATAAACTTTACTAAGTAAACACAAATACGCCTACATCGCTTTTTTTTCATACCGTTTGTGGTCAAATAAAATAGATTCTACAAAAAAAAATCTTAACAGAAATAGAGAATTAAAAGAATGTATAGATACAAACTAAATAGAAGGTACAATAAATTGCATAAACTTTACTAAGTAAACACAAATACGCCTACATCGCTATCCAAACAACAATTTGAAAACTCATAAGGGTAAGAAAGGGTCCAGACTTACTAAAGGTCTATTATTTACTTATTAGTTTAATAAACATGAGAACTGTTTCGTTTTACGACTTTAAGCATAATAAATGGAATAGTTGTTTTATGCTTGTGACTTTTAAGTATAAAGTTAGTTTTAGCACTAACTGCAAATCGGGTTAAACGGAAATGTGCTTCAAAAATTAAAATTCACCCGTCATAATATCCTGCAAACGGTAAAAACCGACCAAGTGTGAGTCAGACTTGTGCACGAAGGGTTACGTACAAAACGCCAAAAAACGTTCGTTGCATGGGGGCCCCACTTAAATATAAATTTTATTCTATTTTAGCGGCAACAGAAAATATCAACTGTCTAGCTATAACGTTTCATGAAATACAGTCTGGTGAGTAGGTGACAGGCAGACAGACAGCGGAGTCTTAGTAGTATTTTCGTTTAGTCCCTTGTTTATCCTTTGGGTACGGAACTCGAAAAAATTAATTAATCCATCGGAATTTTTCCCGAGGCACGATTGCGGAAAAGCGATTTCGTACGTGCGAAAATTTTAATTTAGATAAAAATAATAAAATGTGATGCTAAAACTCATGTAATATTTACGTGACATTTTCGCCCTGATTTTATTCAAAGTTAAGAAAATCAAAAAACCCTGGCTCGTCTAAAAATAATTGACCACATTGTACAATAACTTGCTTTACGATTTTCATACAGTTATCTATTGAATCGAGCCCGCTTGAACGTAGCCTTAAAATAAATGAATACCCATAATGTGTATGGCAAATGACATTCGTTTAAGTCCTTTTTTCGTTCTCTCCTCCTCGTCTCTTGTAACGTTTGAATAGCCTGGGAGGAAATATTCTGAGAAAATGTGCTTTTCATTATTATATTTGGCCCTCTCGAGTCGAGATTGCAAATTAAAAGACGCCCTAAGAAGTAGACTCTTAAGGTATTCGGCGATTAATTATGTATTTACTGAAAGATTTCCTTTTCATCGCTTACGAATTCTAATACAGAAGTTCGTTGGGAAAACACACCTGAAAAGGGTTGTAAAGTAATATACCAACAATACCCTTTCCCGTCACGCGTGTGTCTTAAATCTCCTGAGCTCTGTAAAGCCATATGTTATCTCATATAATGGAACTTACATGTTTATGGAGGTTAATGTTCTGTTTATTTTTCGCTAAAAAAATTCATGCATATTAACTGTAGCGTTTGTGAGTGTGGACAGTTAGTGAGGCCAGTCATTCCTCTGGACTAGGCTGACTGTGTTGTGAGAATGCCGCATGTTTGGGCAACCATACGACATTTAAAACCGCCTGTCCCAGGCACTACAGTATTTCAAGAGTAGTTACTTCGCTCGGATGAGTACTGTATAAATCATCCAATAACAGATGAAAAGGCCAAAGTTTTTTTTTCTGAGTGTCTACGCTTGTTATTCCTGTTTCTTATTTCTGCATTTCGCTCCCTTTATATATTTCAGATTCAACGCTTAATTCACATAAATGACATTCTATTTTTGCAGAGATCTTGATTTTAAAGTTTACTTAATTATGTAAATGCATTTACAGTTTACCCATCAAATAACAAGTTAAATATTAGAAATAGTAACCCTAGCTGTAACAGTCGGTCTTCCTTCTAGAAGTAAAAAGAGATGGTCTGAAAAAGCTGATATTAGACTGGTCAGCCCACATTTATTCTCTCTTTCATTCACACATGTGAGATGATGATGGCGATATATTTTGTGATTGTCACTCGCGGTGTTCTCTCTCATTCATATATTATGTGAGATGATGATGGCGAATATTGTTTATTGTCACTCGCTTGGACTGCTAAACCAATTTGGATGTTTCGTCAGGTGGGGTCGGGCAACGGCACGGCACTGCAGCTGTACGGGCCGTCGATCCAGCCGCGGCACTGCGTGGTGGCGGGCGCGGAGGGCGGCGGCTACACCGTCACGCCGCTGCACACCGACGCGCACGTCTACGTCAACGGCCGCCGCGTCGTGCACACACAGCGCTTGCAGGTGAGTAGTGTCTGTCTGTCTGTCGCGACCGGACCCCAAAAACCCTAGTGGGAACGCAGCCTCACACGTTCACACGAGCGCACGTTCCGTCAGAATCGCCCCATCTTTAGAAACAATTTAATGCTGCTATGACGGCCACCATAACTTGCGATCGGAGCTGTCAACGTGAATGACCAACTAAGCCCCATTAGGAGGAGGATAGTATTTTTTAGTAGTTTGCACCCCAAGAGCCAATTTTTAATTTTTGTCTATAGTTTATCCTATTATATAAGTTATCATTTATAGTTTATCTTTCCAAACTATGACAGGCAGCCAGGATGCAGGGACCTCCACTAATATTTCGACCGTGTCCTTTGGAAATCTGCTGTTCCCGATTTTTTAAAAGCCAGCGGGGTTTGAACATCCACGTAGGCAAATGCCCAAACAGCTTCCAATACTCATTTCCCCAATAACCAATTCACTTCCGAACCCAATCTATCAAACAAATTTCTGGCAAGAAATATCCAAATTTAAACGTTTTGTACCAGTTCTAAGACGGATCCGTAGGGGTGCCAGAGTGACTGTAGCCAAGAAGCTTGCCGAGACAATACGCCACACAGTGCTGGAGAACTCGAGGCAAGCCTGGGAAAATCTACTCACCTTTCCCTACCGATTTCTGCATATCACTAGAGATCCGCTCAACAATGCCTCCCTCACTTCAAGAATCAAAAACAATTGTGTTTCGGACATTAACCTCAACCCAAATTTTTCTTCACATTCCTCGGTCAGACATAACATCGTGAAAACCGTGGAAAATAAAATAAGCGAGGGAGACATTAAGGTTGCAGCGCGGCTACTGTTTTCCAATGACACGGTCGCCCCCGACTGCCCAGAAACCCTCATCGCCCTGCAAAACGAACATCCGTCACAATCCAATCCTTTCACAGTTTCCAATGACGCATTATCACCATTACAAACGTCGACAGACAAAGTACGCAGAGCCATCTTGTCCTTTCTTCCGGGTTCAGCTGGCGGCCTCGACGGTCTCACCCCTCAGCATCTGAAGGACCTCACCAGCGGTTGCTGCGGGGAGGCCGGCGAGAAGCTCCTGCATGAACTTACGAATCTGTGCAACCTGATGCTACGTGGAGGGGTCGCATCAGATATCTAATATGTAGTATGGTATGGAGCTAACCTCTGCGCCTTGAGGAAGAGAGATGGTGGCATTCGTCCGATTGCTGTCGGCTCCACATACCGGCGCCTTACAGCCAAACTAGCTTGCGAATCGGTCACTTTCCTCACGTCATACTTCCAGCCAAAACAGCTCGATTTTGCCTGCAAAGGGGGTTGTGAGGCCGCCGTTCACTCTTTCAGGACAGCTATCCACAATCAAGGCGATGATGTGTTTCTGAAGGCCGATGTCAAAAACGCTTTCAACTCAGTTGACCGAGGCGCCATGTTGACCCAAATTAAATCTAAAGCACCTGCCATTTTACCATTTATGCTCCAGTGTTACAACGACCCCACAAAACTCATTTACAAAGACCACCTCATCTCATCCGAAGTGGGCTGCCAACAGGGCGACCCCCTAGGTCCAGCAATCTTCAGCCTTGCTATACACCCGGTCATCGAGCTTCTAAATTCAAAATTTAATGTTTGGTATTTGTATGATGGGTCCCTTGGAAGCGATGCACCCACTGTACTATCCGACTTCCGCACTCTGATCCGCGAGTTCGAAAAAATAGGTCTGCAGCTGAACCTAGGTAAGTGCGAACTTTTTGTGCCAGACAGTTGTGGGGATAGAAACGCGATTATATCCAGATTTAAAGAAATAGCTCCACAACTGTCTGTCATTGACAAGGATTCGCTCTTCCTTTTGGGCTCACCTATTTTAGACGAATCTCTCCCGGACTTCAAGAATAACAAATTACAAAATTTTAATGAAACTTTAGACCGCCTCCTCCAAATTAACTGTCACATGGCCTTTACTCTAATCCGTTTTTGCATTTTCGTACCTAAATTGACATATGTCTTACGGTGTTGTCAACTGTGGAAGTTCCCTCAACTTCTCAAACAGTTGGATGATACCATAAGACAAACGCTCTCCACTATTTTGAATACAAATTTCGATGACCGCGCATGGACTCAGACAACGCTTCCAGTTAAGTTCGGTGGCCTGGGTGTTCGAAAGCCCTCTGACATATCGCTTCCGGCCTTCTTGTCCTCAGTCCACGCGAACCACAGTCTTATCTCCAAAATACTACATCACCCATCCTACTCCAATACCCTTTCCCTTTCTAGTCGAGGCCAAGGACGCCTGGAGCGCAACTAGTGCTTGTAGCGAATTGCCTGATAATACTTTTTCCCAAAGGCTCTGGGACGAGCCACTCTGCAGACTGGTACGGAATAATCTTCTTAATACGTCCTCCAGTCCTGTGGAGCAGGCTCCCGTCTTAGCTGCGGAGAAGTGGGAGTCGGGCCTTTGGCTACAAGCATTACCGTCACCCAGTACGGGCACATTGCTGGATCGAACAGCTTTCCGGTTAGCCACTTCCCTGCGTCTTGGCAACCCCTCACGTCGTCCCCCATCGCTGTGTTTGTGGTGCAAACGTGGACAGCCTGGGACACCACGGGCTGTCCTGTCAACGAAGCGCCGGCCGCATCTCCCGACATCACTGCCTGAACGATCTCATCCGTCGGGCTCTTGTCACCGTCGGAGTGCCAGCTATGCTGGAACCCTCTGGTTTGGCGCGCGACGATGGCAAGAGACCAGACGGTATGACCTTGGTCCCTTGGAGAATGGGACGGGCTCTTGTATGGGACGCTACTTGCGTCGATACACTTGCTCCGTCCCATGTCCAGGGCACCTCGAGTTCTGCAGGTGCGGCCGCCAATCAGGCGGAAAACCTCAAGCGACGCAAATATGAGAACATTGGTGGGGATCTCATATTTGAACCGTTGGGGGTTGAAACTCTAGGTCAGACACCATGTCTGGGTGCGCACAAACTTTTCAGAGAAATCTTCAAAAAACTCATTGAGGCCACCCGAGACCCCAGATCCGGCACCTACCTGGCCCAGAGAATAAGTATCGCAATCCAGCGAGGAAACTCTTTGAGCCTTCTAGGTACTCTGCCTGGTGGGGACGACCTGGGAGATTTCTTTGTTTTGTAGCATTTTAAGTTTTGTAGTAGTTATTATTTTTTTTAGTACTTACCTACTTTTATAGTTTGTAAATATTTTAAATAGATTTTATTTAATGCTTAGGTATCTTTTTAACCCCCGACGAAAATGTAGGTATGTAAGTGGTAAGTGAAGCCGATAGTAATGGAGTTATAGGGACCCCAGGCCACTGTAGGATACCATACCACCGCGCCGCCAACATGGTAACTTCTTTGAATTTTAATGCCGCCGCTCACTTTGTCCACTATTTGATATTTGAAAGGTGGGGGAGAGTATTATTACATTAACATTACATTGTCTGAAACTGCTTCCACACCACCTCAATCTTGGCCCCTTTGGTATGTTCCTGAAGAACTTGTGTTACAGGTAGACACATATTTAATACACATCCAGGACTCAGAGACAGGCAAAGCTGTTTCGTTCCTTTGGCGGGATTCCAACCCGCGACGAACGCGCTCAACCGCTGAGCCACAGGTGTCGTAATTTTATTCTTAAATGGTTGCTTCGTAACTATGAGCACTTGTAACTGCTTTTTTATAAGAAAATATCGAAAAGCAATTTGGAAAGTAATTATTTAATAGTTAAGTACAGGGTGGTGGTTTATGGTGGTAATTTGCAGCGAATCCACTTAATGAGTAATGACATTGTTTGACATTTAAGGTGTAATAAAATGTAGGTCGACACGTGCGTGCGTCATACACTTTTCGCATTTACTTTGACACGGTTTAGGTACGGGTTAATTAAAAGTTGACCGACCTAACCCAAAGTCCTCGAGTCTAGAAAAAGAGGAACGATAGTACACTTACTCACCTATCGTTTCCAACTCTTTTACGTACTAGATAACTATACCTACAGTGGATATAGCAGGAACATTCGACAGCAGCGTAAATGTCACGTTATCGAATGAGAATTGTATGAAAATCTGTCAAATACATGACAGCGCCCATACAAATTTCATTCGATAACGTGACATTTACGCCGCTGTCAAATGTTCCTGCTAGGTCCCCTAAAAAAACATGCCGTGCTCAACAAATAGTACTAATAAAGAATGATCAATCCGTTTTCTATGCTATAATCTTATTCTATCTGACAATCTAGTTTGCATAAATTTGTTGAAGTACCTCAATAAATTTTCTATTTCAACCCTCGCAGAGATAGTATGCACGAGTAAATTTGAAATACTTTGTCTCTTCGAATCTTCGCTCGTTTTGCTTATTCACTGAATTTAATGACACGAGAGTAGATAAAAGATTTAAAAATACGATTTGCTGCACAGACCGTCCCGAGACCCCCACCCCACGTCTAAACGACGAAAACAAATTACTGTTTAATCTATATAATGCTCTCTAACGAATTACTAATTGCACTTAATAAATTAATTATTAAAATTCTAATTAATTTCAATTTAAGTTACTGCATTATACGATTAATTCTCTAATTTGATAAAAACTTTTTAGGTAGACTTAGTATTTAGAACACAGCTACTTATTTTGTTTATTTACCTAGAGCTTATTTAAAATTTGCTCTGTACGAAGGTAATTTTGGAAGGAACGTTATTAATAAAAATATTTACATCACGGATACGCTAATCCATGTAGCTGTCTTTGTCTGATAAAGACAGCAACATGGACTGCAACATGGATCAGCTGACATAACTCAAGTTTCAACTAGAAAAGCTTTGTTTAGAACGAGAAATTTAATTTCACAATTTGATTACATTTGACAGTTCCACACAATAATATTAGATATTATAATATTTATTTTAATTAAACTTGTTTGTTAACTTGGTGTTTTACCCTCTATCTAATAAGACGAGATATTGCGAGTATTATTCAAGCAAATAAATGATTCATTTTTATATTACATGTATGAAAAACAAACAATGTTTCTTTCCCTACAAATTGTGTAAAATATTACTCTACTTTTGTGAAATAAAAACAAGTAAAGGCTAATGATATATCATACCTATATAGGGGTACAAAGTTGCCCTAAATAAATATTAAAGCGAGATGCGCAGATTCTTGGGTCTGTTAAGTGACAGTAAAGTCTGTGCGATTGCCGTATAAAGTAGCGTCCTATTACTCCTATCGTCTCGAGATTTATCTCTTCAAACACTATTACTTCAGACGAATTACATCTTAGCTCTTTTACTTTGTTGCAGATTTATGTAGTAGGGTCGAGACTAGACATTTTTCCCCCTTTAAACCACAGTCTATACTAAAGTTTACAAACACAAAGAAATTAAAAAAATAAGATTGTGTAATGTCTTGCCTCTATAAACTCTGTATGTTTGTTTCTTTTTGCTATAATATATTTATTGTGTGATAATACTGTTCATGAAAAACACAGTTCAAACTGCAAACTTTAAAACTTTTAATCAGGTCAAAATTAACACTGCTTAGACAACATTTGGCTTTTGACTTGGTGAGGCAAATTCGTCAAATATTCGTGAAATAATACTTATAATACGATTTAACTTGAATTCAAAGTTTGCTGTGACTCGTTCGCGTTGGCTTTGAGATCGTAACGTATTCGGTTATTTTTAATTAATGTATAGTGCAATAAGTTGTATAAAATATTTTTAAATTATTAGCACTTGGATTTTCTTAATCTTTGGGATTGTCAATTTTGAAATAAATAAGTGACTACCTTTTACGCTTGGCTAAAGAAATCATCCCCTGTTTCACCCTTATCAAGTTAGACTGTCGAAAAATTAACCTTTTTTCCTTCCTCAAATATCCACGTGAATATGTGAAAGTTTTTCTGAAATCGGTTCTGCAAATTGTGATGTGAAAATTGAACCCACGAAGTCACAAGCAACAGCTAAATTTCTTAAGATTTTCATTTATAATTTACGCAAGAAATTATTTTGATTAGTCTATTCTTCTGTAATAATTTATTCTGTTGTCACGACTGCTTTATAAGAATCCAAATTATATTTTTTTGCAAAGGAAAGTATACGAATAACAAAAGAAATGGATTGTAAGAACATCCCATTAATGAGGACTGAGGTCAAATAATGGGCACATTTCCGTGCGCCGCGGTACGGTCTCGTAAATGTTGACGTAAAACCGCTTCCTCTCCGCTCGTCTACGGATAGTGGTACACATAAACAAAATCACATCGCTGACGTCATCGCACCTCCACTAATAACGGAATAGTACAAATAACCATAGAGCTTTGGGGCAGTCTACTCGCTACTAAAAGATTGTATATATAGCGGTCAACTTGGGCTTTTATCAAAATTCTTTATTGTAATTTGTAACTAATAAACGAGCCGAATAAACCTACTAAAGTGCCTCTTATCGCGGCAGTTTATAGTTTATTACAAATGTAGCGTTGGAAGCATATATACCGATTAACTTAGACTTCACATTATTATGCAATTTTTTTTATCTTTGCATATAACCTAACCATGCAATAGAGCTTAAATGTCTATAAAGAGCTTTATTCCAAAAATCTTATTAAATTATTCAGACCTTGATGTTGCTCGCGACATCTACTACGCGCAAAAGGTAATCCCGCCGGAAAATGTACTGTACATTTTCCCGCGATAAAAAGTAGCCTTATGTCCTATCCCGTGGTCTACCTACTATATATCTGTGCCAAATTAAACCAAAAGCCGGTCCAGTAGCATCGGAGCCTATTCAATGCAAACAAACAAACAATTATTTCCTCTTTATATTATTCGCATTGGTAAGGCTGTAACGGCTATAAAATATATAGAGCGCTTCATGTTTTTAAATGAAATTAGATTGGCACTAAATAATTCATGTCATATTCAGGCAATTAATCCTTTTCATTTTATTCCAACGTCAAGCCAAATTAAATAACACAATTTTCCCAGGAGATCTACAAAGTGTTGAAATAGGGGAGATGACTACATCTAAAATATTTAGTTTCATTATACTCAGAAATATTGAGGCATTACTACTTGGTAAATGTAATAAAATATAATATTTTATGTGTAGTCTATTATTTCATATAAAAAGTACAAAACGTTTTATTTTTTAGGGTTCCGTAATACTTAAGAAACCCTTATAGTTTCGCTCTGTCCGTCCGCTTTCCTAGCTTCTGTAATTATAAATATATAAATGGATAAAATTTGGTATAGTTATAAAATGTGTATAGATCTCGGTTTTCGGAACCCCCTTGCGCGTTGATAGTTACGGAACCCTACTTAGACATGTGACATGCTCTTGGTTAGGTTAGGTTATTTTTTGCTAAATTAGTAAACAAAACCTACATCATTAGTTCATTTCCATCATAAACAAAAACATTCATTATGGTAAGTATGAACTGAATCGCACAAATATCGGATGTACATAGTTACAAATATGTTCCTGCCGCCTTATACTTCATACACTTTTATCTAGGCTTGACGTCACAGCTAGGTACGACTTTAGTGTGGAGTGTTTTCACGAGACTTGCGAAATTTTGCATACAAATCGCTGTACCTTTGAAAATATTGACTTTTGATATACTGTTTCTTCTGAGAAGTTACTCATATTTAAGAGTACTCATTAGAGTACAGAGTCATTTATGCAATAAACAAAAACAATCATCTAGCCTATTGCAAATTACGTCTATAAACTATTAGTGCAAGATCCGGTAGAAGAAGAAATATATACCCTCATCTCATCACGGCCGATGATGGCCGCTAGCGACCGTTGCGGCCATTGGCGGCCGTAAGCGGTGTAAGCGGCGGCGGTTGTCTCAAGCGAAACTGTGTTTTATAGTAATGAAGATAAAGTTTAAAATTAAGTATATGACAGTTATGTTGCTCGCCGCCACCCTGACATTTCGGTGTGAATCGGCCTTTAGGGCGCAATTTAGCTAGGCAACCTATTTGCAATGTGTCAATGTGAATATTATCTATCGTTTATTTCTTATCACTAATAAATAACAGATGAGGGTATATATGTCCTATACCGGATCTTAGACCATATTATGTTATACAACTGCGGTTGAAAGTTTTACTCATAAACTACAAAGCAACCATGGCGTGTAACAAACCTACTTAAAACTATGTCCTGCAAAACTAAGTAGCTACTGCAATTTTAATGTTTTTCTTAACGAATAAAGAAGTTAGAGATTTTATTAAAAAAAACATATTTCATCAAATTTTATTAGCTCTCTGAATGTAGTTGAAAATCTTTAACTTGTATAGAACATATAGAAAAAAATAAATTTTAAAAGTGTAGTAGGTAATTAGTTTTGTAGGTGAATGTGTAAGTACGTATTACATATCGTGTTGTTTCATACAAGTAATTCGTCCCGTTTAGTGGGGGATGCACTACTTTAAGAATTGGACATACATAATTATAATAATAATAGCTCCCCACACCGATTTCGGTGACGGTGGCCAGTTTCATTAAAACCAGGCCAGCTACGCAGGAGCTATTTTATAGTGCCCAAGTGTGGGCGCAGTACACAAGAGCACTCTCTCACATCCGTCGGTCATTACGAGAGTAACCCAGTGGCACAGATGACCGATCGACTGGCGAGAGATCAGGCGCTGGACCGACTTTTTAGATGCCCATCCGACGCATGGATCATCTTTCTTGTCAGACAATCAGGTGATCGGCCTGCATTGTCCTAACCAAAGTTGGAAACAACATTTTTTATTGTTTCAACGCGGGAATCGAATCCACGACCTCCGAGTCGAGGGACATACATACTACATACAAGAACACAAGTTTTTAAACTAACTATAATTTCAGCACGGCTGTCTCCTGAAATTCGGTCGCGTGTCAACGTTCCGCTTCGTGGACCCCGCGCAGGAGACCATCATGAACAGGACCCTGGCGCAGTCGCAGAACTTCGGCTCCGGGTCGCTGTATGACAGGTGAGCTTGTTTACAGACTTGTGACGTATGTCCCCTAGCTTTAGATGTTCGTAGATGTCACCTTTTGAATAGTTCTCTAATTAAGCATCTTTTCATGTTATGTTACTTTTTAAAATGGGACTATTTGGCAGTACTACGACGAGGTATTTTTTTTACTAAAACATTGTAGAAACGATTGCTATGACGTCCATTGCATTATTATTATTATTGGTGTGGCATAAAATATTCGTTTTAGAATTTAAGCGACTCCATTGCCATGCGTAAACTTTTCTAATAAGCGTTTATTTTTTTTCTATTCGGTATCAATAAATGTATTCAATGCACGCAGTTCTGTCAAATGGTCCATATCGTGTTAACGCTTGTTTTATGTTGGTCATGTACCATGTCTGCATGTCACTGGCTCACGACATTCGCTTGTGTAACACTCACGGTAGATCCGCGGAGGACGGCGCGATGTCCCCCGCGTCGGCCGCCCCCGAGGAGCAGTACCCCACCGCCGACAGTCCGCTGTCGCGCGACACGTACTACAACGCGAACACCGACGCCCCGTACAACAACAACACGCTCAAACTCGACAACGAGTCGCTGCTGTTGTCGCCGAGCAACGACACCAACGACACCAACGACGACGAGTACAAGGATAAGAGGTCGTTCAAGGACAACTATGAGACGACGTTCGACATCGACGGCAACGTTGAGACCAAAAGCACGTGCAGTACGCGCAGCGGCGGCTCGGGGAACGACAGCAGGTTATTTTTATTTTATAACTTGTCAATGCACTTTCGCTGTAAATACTAATTAGCTAACACTTTAGATGTTTATCACAATCGCCTGAACGAAATTACTGTTTAGGCGTAATATAGACATTAGTTTTTTCTGTAAGCATTAAGATTATATATTTTATTGGTTATGTAAATTTCTATTTTTACACTAAGTAGGTGTAGCCAGTACTATGCTATATACTTCTTATATTCATAGTGAATACACACCGATACCGAACTTTCGCTGGACAATCGATTTCAATCTTGTTGCTAACTTAAGTAGGTGAATATAGTCGTACCTTTTAGTGGAGATCACACTGACTTCTTAGGGCTCTGTATCCAAAGGGTAAACCCAGTATGTCTGTCGCCGCAATAACAACAAAAACGGAATAAAATAAATATTGATTAGTGGGGATTCCCATTCTCAATATTTGACACACAACAAACGTGAATTTTTGTCGTTTTTTGCTCAATATAAATAACGGCAACAAGTGGACGCTTCACTTTAAAACTGAATAATTAAACTAAAATAAAACAAATATTTAAGGGAAGCTCCCATATAACAAACGTGGCTTATTTTGATGACTTTACTCGATATCAATAACCACAAGATTAGGTAGAATATTTAGTTGTATATTCACTTTAAAAAAAAAATACGGAACCCTTCGATCGCGAGTTCGACTCGAACTTGGTTTTTATGCCTTGGCCTTCAAAAAAAGGGACGTACGAACAGATAATTCATCCTATAATTTAAATCTGATTTAAATTATCTCAAATTGAGACGCATTTCAGCATCGGATTTTAATATACTCTACCCGTCAAAAAATAAGTCGTAACTCGTAAGGCAGTCCGCGATAGTAAATGATTGCCGTCGTCAGTCTTCACATGCGTTCTTCGCTCGCAACGATGTGTCAGACACGTCATGGTGGCCGACTGAGTGTGGCGATATTTTTTACATGGCAATCTAAAAGGTTAATGTGGTAATAAAACGTCTCTATAATATATTTATCTATGTCGCTTTTAGAGTGAACATGGGCAGCGCCGGGCGCGCCACGGAGGCGGTGCTGCCTGCGGTGCTGGAGTTCCCGGAGGCGGGGCAGGCGCAGTTCCTGGCGGCGGTCATCTCGCACCTCGACCCGCACGCGCCCGCCTTCAAGCTCGCGCCCGTCTACACGCTCTACCTGTGCGCCAGGTGGGTTAGCAGTTAGCAGTTCTTAATTCATACAAAACTAGCTTTTTCCCGGGGCTCTGCCCGCGTAAATATAGTATTGGATATCCCGCTGGAATACCGTACTTTTTCGGGATAAAAAGGAGCCTATCTTTTAATCCAGAGCCTTTAACTACTACCATACCAAATTTTATCGAAATCCGTTCTGTAGTTTTTGCGTGAAAGAGTAACAAACATCCATCCATCCATCCAAACTTGAACATATTTTATAATAGTAGTAGGATTTGACTAGCATCCAGCCTATAAAATATTAATATCATCAGGCCAGTTTATAATAAACCGGTCTGATGATGATGTTTGTTACTCTTGCACGCAAAAACTACTGAACGGATTTTGATGAATTTTAGTGTGGTAGTAGTTTAAGCCCTGGATTAACACAGGCTACTTTTTATCCCGAAAAAGTAGTGTTCCCGTGGGATACTGTATTTACGCGGGCGGAGCCGCGGGCAAAAGCTTGTTAATAATAAATTAATAATTGTAAGTTATTATGTGACAGATAAAAATGTTCCCTTGTGCAGGTACCGCGCTTCAACGCACTACCGGCCCGAGCTGACTCCTACCGAGAGAGCACACAAGCTCACGGCCTTCCTCCACCACGTCGCCACACTTATCCACGCGACAGTACAGGTACATGATACATGTTATATAAATTGCAAGAATTAATATTATAAATAATTTACTATGTTTTATGAATTGTTAATTAGTTCGTGGGCTTGTAATGAATTGGCATCCAACTAATATAATATTTATGAACGCCGTTAATCCATCATTCGAATATTAATACTCATAAATCATAATCGTTAATATAAATGAGCATTGTTTTGACTGAAGCTGGTCGTATTGAATAATTTAAAATCATTTCCACGTTGATCGAATATCATAATAATTGAAATGAAATATTTGATGTAAATGATGTGCTTATTAAAATTATTTGTAATGAAAGGTGCAAGTAAAAACAATTTAAATAGTTAAAAGAATCAGGCGTTACTTTGCGGAAATCCATAGCATGCAATTTAATTAATAATTAATAGATCTAGCAATATCCCGTGAAAAAATATCCAGAACCTGCATGCATATGTGTGAGTGCACGCATAAGCATACTTGAACTACCTCCCTCCTCCCTCACTGCTTATGCGTGCACTCAAAAACAAGATCGTGGCAACCACATAAGCAACATTATCAGCACGATCGTGCTAGGTCCCCATACTGGTTGCAAAACTTGTATTAAAGTGGACTCTGTGAACAAAGTTCGTTAAGCTAGACTTAACGAAAAACGCCCTTCAAATTAGTTTTGAAACCTGCATGGTGGTGTGGGACCTTGCACGATCTTGCTGATTTTGTTGCTTGTGTGTTGGTGGTGATTGAACGATACAGTTTTTGAGTGCATGCATAAGCTGTGTGGGAGAAGAGAGATGCTATAAGCATGCTTATGCATGCACTCACACAATTGCTTGCAGGTTGTGGATATTTTTTTTTGGTATCTAGATATAATATTATATTAATTAAATTGTATAAAACAATTTCAGTTACTTTTTTTTCACGTAACCACTTAATTCTTACTACGTGTGTAAGCTAGGAACTTACACATGCGACTATGAGCTGAGGGAAGTAGGTATATAGGTTAATGTGAGGGCTGGAGAAATCTGGGACTGACCTTATTGTTGAGCCGGTGGTTCTGGATCTGGGCGGAGGTTTCTTCTCACTACACTACACAGCTGTTGAGCGGATTATCGATAGATTTATCGCGGTTCGCCGGCGAATTTGGTATTATATTAACGAGCACAAATAAATATGCGCACACGCGTTCGCGTTCACTAGGTTTCGGGATGAGCTGAAAATGCATCCAGCGCGGGAGGGGTTCTAATTGCAAGTGTACGTCACTCTCTGATAGCGCCCCTGAGTCGGTCGGCCATACTCGCGTTGTGATTGGCCGAATTGAATGTCCTTTGAGTTTATTCTATACGTCGCGCTAGTGTTGGCGCGAACATCCTGGGGGGCCCGCACAGGCGGCGAGCTGAGCCCCATCCTGAGCAGAATCCAGTGGGAGCCGGGCAATCTTGCCGACAGGCCTCCGCAGCTGGCCTTGAGTCGTGTCCAAGTCCACAACTCTGATGACTCCATCCTTCCCAGGTAGCAGACGTGAGATTCTTCCCATCTTCCATTGTAGAGGAGGCAAATTGTCCTCCTTGAGCAGAACCAGTTCTCCAATTTTGGGTGGAGAGGAAGAGGAAAGCCATTTGGAGCGGATTTGAAGGGTATGGAGGTAGGACTTGGTCCAAAGGTTCCAAAAGCGCTGAGAGAGTGATTGAATGAGCTGAAAGCGTTTGAGCGGAGATATTACTCTTTCATCTAGAGTCAGCTCGGGGAGAGCTGTGAGCGGACGGCCAATGAGAAAGTGGCCAGCAGTAAGGGGCTGATAGTCCGTGGGATCGGACGAAAGTGGACTGATGGGCCGAGAGTTTAACACAGCTTCGATTCTAGTGAGCAGAGTTAAGAATTCCTCGAAAGTGAGGTGTTGCTCACCGATAACACGGTATAGAAGTTGCTTTGTGGATTTAACATTAATCTCATGGATACCTCCCATCCGTGGGGCTTTAGGCGGATTGAGTAACCAAGTTATACCTTGAGTTGAGAGTTTATGAGAAATGGCGTCGTTATTGTCATTGAGAAATTTTTGTACCTCTAGTAGATGATTCCTAGCTCCTACATAATTTGTGCCACAATCTGAACGTATCAATACCGGAAGTCCGCGACGTGAGCAGAACCTTTGTAATGTTGCAATAAACGCTTCGGCAGTGAGCGATGAGACTGGTTCTAAGTGAACCGCCTTTGTAGTGAGGCAAACAAATATGCAAAAATATCCCTTAATTAACTTAGCATTACGTAATTGACTTGATTTGAGCAGAAACGGTCCGGCGAAATCTGTTGATACGTGACTAAATACGGGCTGAGGTATGACTCTATCAGCTGGCAGGTCAGCCATGATAGGTACTTCGGGCTGAGCGCGGCAACGGAAACATCTTATGCATTTAAACGTTCTGTGCCTTATAATGCGGCGGGCAGATAATATCCAAAATTGCTGACGTAAAATAGCATGTAGCGTGTCCGTGCCAGGGTGGCAGTGTATGCGATGATAGTGATCTATTATGAGGTCTACGAGCGGACTAGAACTAGGCAAAATGAATGGGTGTTGAGCATCGTATGTGAGTTCCGAACGAGTGAGTCTACCTCCTACTCTGAGGAGACCGTCCTGCGTAAAAGGCGACAGACGTTGTAGTCGTACTGTGCAGATTCTATCGGTTTGCAGGCGGTGAATATCTTCTGCGAATGCATTTTGCTGTACAGAGCGGATCCAGAAAAGTAATGCTTCTCTACGTTCACTTACAGTTAGAGGGCCTAGTTGTCGCGAGTTTGAATTTAGTTTACAGTTACGAATGAATCGCCTCATGTAGGCAGTGACACCAGTTAGTTTTTCTAAAGAGCTGAAGCGAGAGAGCAGATCACTATCGACACCGGGTATCGAGAAATTGCATGGTACGTATTTTGGTTTGAGCCCTGGCAAGTCTTGTCGAGTATGAGCTGAAGGCATCTTGGGCCAGGTATCCTCTGGCAATTTGAGCCAAGGAGGAGACCACCATAAATCATGAGCGGAGAGAGCTTGAGCTGATAATCCTCTGCTTGCACAGTCAGCAGGATTTAATTTGGAAGGTACATGACGCCACTTAAGTGTGAGTGAATTTGAGTTAATTTTTGTTACTCTATTTGATTCAAATGTTTGTAAACGATGGGGCGGAGTTTTTATCCATGCAAGCACTATGGTACTATCTGACCAACAAATGTGATGTGTAATTGTGAGATGAGCAGACAATTGTTGGGAGACACGCAACATGAGCTGAGATAATAGAGTTGCAGCAGACAACTCTAATTTGGGGATTGTGAGTTTATTTTTAATCGGTGCGACTTTAGATTTAGCAATTATAAGGTGAACGTTAACAGATCCGTTGTGAGCTGATTCTTGTAAATATATCACTGCAGCAAAACCGCTTTCCGAAGCATCTGCGAATCCGTGAAGTGAGTATGTTGATTTGAATTTGTGTGGAGCGATATGTCTGGGAAAATGTATATCTGAGATGTGCGGAAGATCATGATAGATGCGCTGCCAATCATCTGTAATATTATTTGGAGTGGGATCGTCCCAGTCCAATTTAGTTAACCATAACCTTTGAAGAAGCATTTTTGCGCGGAATATGACGGGTGTAACCCAACCGTTTGGGTCATAGAGAGAAGCTACTGTGCTAAGAATTGAACGTTTTGTAATGTGGATAACTGGTGGTAATGAGATGTGATATGTAAATTCATCAGACTGGGGAATCCATCTAATACCCAAAACCTTAATTGATGGAGACTCTGCGCTGATGTCAGTCTTTAGGCATTTCGCATTGATCGTCTGGAAATCTTTGCAAGAGCTGAGGTGTGTTTGATGTCCATTTACTAAGTTTAAATCCACCGAGTGATAACAAATCAATGAGCTGAGTTTGTAGTGCTGATGCTTCTTCTATGGTGTCATGGCCGCAAAGTACATCATCCACGAAAACAAATTTACGCAAAATTTCGGCAGCCTGAGGATAGCGATGACCTTCATCTTCAGCTAATTGTAATAATGTGCGGATAGCATGATATGGACTTGTGCGCAATCCGTATGTAACAGTGTTGAGTGCATATGTGAGCAGAGGTCGATCTGGAGACGATCGCCAGAGTATGAGCTGATAGTGTCTTTGGTCTGGTCTTAAGAGAATATTTCTAAACATCATTTTTATGTCAGTGCTGAATACTATACGATGTGCGCGGAATGATATAATAATATCTACAATGTCTCGTTGAAGTGCTGGACCTGTGTGCAGGCAATCGTTTAAACTGACTCCATTGGATGACTTACAACTGCCATCAAATACTGTGCGGAGTTTGTCAGTACCTGATTTGAACACGCCATGATGAGGAATATAATAATGTGGTTTATGAGTAAATGTAGACGGATGACACGGTGTCATGTGTCCTAAGTTTATGTATTCGTTCATGAATTCTATATATTTTTGTCGCAGTGTGTGATCGGATTGCAACCCTTTTTCTAGATTGAGAAATCTACGTAGAGCAATAGCATGTAGATTGAGAAATCTACGTAGAGCAATAGTACTACCTAATACGGGTGCATCTGATAAGAAGGGAAGAGTCACCATGTAACGGCCTGAATCGTCACGAATGGTGGTTGAGCTGAATATGTGTTCACATTGCTCGTGTAGCGGGTTTGAATGAGCAGAACGAGGCTGGGGTTCTTCCGACTCCCAGAATCTTTCCAGGCTTTTGCAAATATCATGAGTAGAATGAGCAGAATGTGTAGAGTGAGCCGACTGAGTATAATGAGTATGAGTAATATGAGCAGAGTTAACTTGAGCTACAGGTGAATCGCATGAGTGTTCAACGAGTGCAAAATCAAAAATCGTGCCGAAGGCTATGGGCTTCCCCGGGCAAATCCCCAGCAATCTTAGTACCATCCAATACGTGACCCAAAACGTCTGAGCCTAAAATGAGATCAATGGGCGCAGGAGTATGATATGCTTGATCCGCCAATGGAATGAGCTGATGAGCTGAGTCTTGTACAACATCTGGTATTTTTTGCAAAGGTAAATAACCTGTAACGTCTTTGAGAATATGAGCGGTAGTAGTAATAGATGGCGTGTCACGGTGTGTGGGCCGAAATGTTATTGTGACCCAACCTTTAGAATTTTGTATGTGCTGATCACCTACACCTGTAATTTTTAATTAACATTGTTTTGGTTGCAAATTAAGATTTCTAATCATGCGCTGAGTTATGAGCGTTATCATGCTACCACAGTCCAATAAAGCCCGAGCTTTGTGATATTCTCCGCATTTATCAGATATATTTAAAACGACTGTGGGAAGTAACACTGGAGTTTTTAATGGGTTTTCTATGTGCTGAGTTGAATTTACTTGGGCTGATTCTACAGAATATTGGGCTGAACTAGATTTAGATATTTTATGAGCTGAATGTGATGCAGGTGTACTATGAGCTGAATGACATTTTAAATTATTGGGTTGATCTTCTAATTCTATGTGCTCCGTGATTGTAGGTAGTCATTGTTTTTTGTTTTGAGATTGATGAGTTGTAGACGGTGCATGATCAGACGATTGGTTGGGGTCTGATGATGATGATTGATGTGCACGCGTATGTTGTGTGTAGGCCGTGTAGGTATGTGGCTTGTCTTGAGCACGCCGGCGGGGCTGTGCACGTAAATGAGGAGGAAGCAAATGCGCTGACGACACCGGAGAATTTGGAGTTCCGTGACGATGAAGCGAGGTGTGGTGATTTGCACTTCCACACTCTTTGCATGAGTTTGTCGAACGACATTCATTTTCAAAATGTGGACCTAGACATTTACGACATCTGTCGTTGGCTTCTATGAAATCCCAACGACCTTGAGTGGGCTGATGATTATATTTCGGACACGCGATAAGTTTGTGTTCTGTATTCCTACAATAGGGGCAGTAGAATCACTTGTGTTTATCTGTATTCCGGGCTGAGTACTCGCGCCGCTCTGTTCGGGGGGAGGGGGGCCAGTAGCGTTGAGGGTAATGAGGAACTGGGCTGACGTGATAGCTACTTAAAGTGTGAGCCGATGGCGAGCGCTGAGTATTACGAGGATACGCGGGACTAATTGGTCTAAAGCGTGGACTGCGCGGAGAGTTTGCGGGGGGTGTGTGTTGACGAGAGGGCCCAGTTTGTGGTGAGTAGGTAACACCGCGCGTTGCATTATAATATTCGGTTTCGATACAGCGCGCGTGCTCCTCTAAAAAAGAAATCAAATCACCTAAGGTGGGCAGAGTGTCCGAGATGCCGTATCTTCTTTCGAACAGGGTGCGGAGCTCGCCTCGTAATTTTCTAACTACAATAGACACAAATACGTAATTACTATCCATAGGTAAACGCAGATTATTTAATGCGCTTTGTGCGGAAATGAGCGGAGTTAAAAACGTCGCGCGTATGCTTGATCGAATATGAATATTAGGTAGGCCGAGTATTATATCAACAAACCCATCTATCAGAACACGGCGGTTTTCATACCTACGTGTGAGTATATCGAGCGCGACGCTGTAATTATCATTTGTGATTTTTAAATGCGCAATAAGGCTGAGCGCCTCCCCCGATAGGCAAGACAAAAGATAGTGCAGCTTAACTGCATCTGTAAGTGACGTCATGTCGTCTGTAAGACTCCTAAAAATCGTAATAAACGATGGCCAGTCCTCAACGCGTGAGCTGAATTTTGGCAGTTCAATTTTGGGCAGAACGGCAGAAGTGAGCTGACTTGACTCTGAAGTGGAACTTATATTTTCCGCTGCAGTTAAAATATCATAATATTCGGATAGCGCGTTCTCATAACCGGCTGTATAAAACTTTTAATTTCTTCGGTAACACTGCCGTCGTCTAAAATTTCGCAGTATAAATTTTCTAATTTTTGTTTCAAATTTTGTAGGTCTTTAAAACGCGCATTAAACTCCGTTTTGTTAAACTTTGAGTCACCTTTGTGTAATGCCAATGCGATCTCTCTGAGCCGACTGATAGATTTTATAGTTTGCCTAAATATGGCCGCTTGCGATTTTGTAGGCATGTTTAAAAATATATGCGTGTAACTAAGTTAAATATTTAAAAGTAATGAGCGGAAAATACGCGCGCAATTAATTAAAACGCAGAAAATTGATTTTAATAATGTGCCGACAATGTATACAATTTTATCATAAAATGTGTACGAGTTAATTAACAAATGAGCTGACCGATCGCCTGATGCTAATATATTATTAGTGTATGTTTGATGAGCGGAGATTAAAGCGTTACAAGTCGTCTGTAATATTATATTAATGTCCTGAAGTTTGAATATAAACAAATCTTAGCGGGCGCGTTAGAAACAAAATAACGTAATGAAAACAATGTAAGTAGGTATGAGCAGGTTCAATCTCAATAGTGTGCCGACTTATTCAAAACAGCTGTAACGTAACACCTATAATATATTTGTATAAACACAGAACGTCGATAAGAATTCTTATTTAAAACAGCTGTAACGTAACACCTAATAATATTTTTGTATAGACACAGAACGTAGATAAGATATGAATTCAATGTGAAGGTCACTATTTATTCTATGAAGAATACCTAATTGAGAATGAATGTAACAGCTGTTGTTCGCACGGGCGCCGTGTAGGTACCTATTACCTACAGAATGCACACAAATCAAGTTTTCTGTATCGAAGCGAGCCGACGATGTTAGTATGGGCACTTGAGATGTTATGCAACCCGTAACTATTAAAATAATGCTAAGTTAATTAATATTGTGTTTTAAAATTTGAGAATATGAAGATATAAACGTTATATATAGATAAAATAATTCAAACTTAGTAATGCAACGACGATTTACAATTCTGTTATGAGCCGAACGTAATTCACAATACGCACAGTTATTACTTATTTTATATGCGAATCAAACATTAAAATATTTTGTAAGTAATTAAGAGCTGAGAAAATTATATGAGATATTATTGGCACAAATTATGTATTAGGTACGTTAGGGAAGTTCTGGAATGTTCGAGTTCTTTGTTCGACAATAAGCCGACAACCTACCCACAATTTTTTTTTTTTTTTTTTTTGGGTTTTTGAATGATGAATTTATGGGCCGAAATATGCACAAAATAATTTAAATAATTAACATATAGGTTAATATCAAAGTACAGAATAGGGGTTTAATGTTAAATGTGCCGAATTGATAATGGGAATGGACTGCAACTTGGTTTTAAAATGGCGGGGCGGCCTGGCCAGAATTAATTGGACAAAATATAAATAATCGAGCTGATTTTATGTGCAGAATTGGGCGGAGTGGAACTGTAGGTGCTGGTTCTAATCAGGCCCAACGCCGGTAATAGGGAGAAGGGATTCACGAAGGCTCGATGGACCAAGAAATGTGTAAGCTAGGAACTTACACATGCGACTATGAGCTGAGGGAAGTAGGTATATAGGTTAATGTGAGGGCTGGAGAAATCTGGGACTGACCTTATTGTTGAGCTGGTGGTTCTGGATCTGGGCGGAGGTTTCTTCTCACTACACTACACAGCTGTTGAGCGGATTATCGATAGATTTATCGCGGTTCGCCGGCGAATTTGGTATTATATTAACGAGCACAAATAAATATGCGCACACGCGTTCGCGTTCACTAGGTTTCGGGATGAGCTGAAAATGCATCCAGCGCGGGAGGGGTTCTAATTGCAAGTGTACGTCACTCTCTGACAGCGCCCCTGAGTCGGTCGGCCATACTCGCGTTGTGATTGGCCGAATTGAATGTCCTTTGAGTTTATTCTATACATCGCGCTAGTGTTGGCGCGAACACTACGTCTTACTTAATTTTTATTTTACTTTCATATATTCCTTCTCTTTCTCTCAGTCATAAGTCTTCTGTCACGTATTACTATCATAATTGTATGTGATATGTAATAAATTATTTGTTCTTTTAGGAAAGAAGCAATGATTCGGCGGCTCAAGCTTTCTGGCTGGCGAATGCGAGTGAGCTGCTGCATTTTCTGAAGTGCGACAGACATATATCTTCCTTCTCTACACAGGCGCAGGAGCTACTGCCCGTCACTGTACAGAATGCTTTTAGGTAAATGCAACATTAACAAGCTTTTTCGTAGCGAAATTGAATTATCAAAAATCTATGGTTAATCACATATCATCTAGTTGGTACTATTAGTTAAGGTCAAATAATTTTATATCATATATACCTATTATAACACTACTGACTACTTTAGTGAATAATTGTGTAATTGCAAATTTATTTAATGCATTTAATATCTCTGTCCAGCAATCTAGTGTCGTGTTTCCAAGAAGAGTTATCTGGCGCGCTCGCGGAGCTAACGGAGGCGGGCGCGGGCGGCGGAGCTGCGGACGCGACGGAGGCGACTGCGCCGACGCTGCAGGCGCTCGCTGCCGCCATGGTGCTGCTGCGGTGCTGCCGCGTCAACTCGGCACTCACCATACAGCTGTTCTTCCATCTGTTCCACTACATCAATGCTGTTTGCTTTAATAAGGTAAGCGGAAATGGCCATGCACTTCTCTTGTGTCTCTCTTGGTGTAGGTGTTGTTGTCGTAGATATAAAAAAGTAGTTGTTGTGTATAATACTTGAAAAAAAAAACAGTAACAAGGCGCCGCTGTTTCTCTTGTAGGTAGTTATAAACAATAAAGATTACAATATTAATTTACTGTTCTGTTAAGTTTTTTCCCAGTATAATAGTATTATGTATTTTCAGCTGGTGAATGCGGGCGCAGCACTGGGCGGCGGCGGCGCGCGGTGGGGAGCGGCGCTGTCGGCGCGGTTGGCGCTGCTGGCGGCCTGGGCTGAGCGTCAGGGTCTCGAACTGGCCGCCGAGTGCCATCTCGCTCGCACCATACAAGCAGGTATGTCTCGACACACGCACCTCTCGACGATTGTACCGAGAAACACGCAGATATCACGTTCGTATATTATAACAGTTTATTTAAATCCGTGCATTCGCTCGTCTTCAATTAGGTCTTTTTAATTTTCGGAGAAAGGTCTGTGTTGGCCAGTCAGTGACGGTTGGTTTTTCAATGCCAGATTGCAGTACAATTTAATAAGATTTCTCAAATCGATTGCGTCAGAAATATACAGTATTTATTTTTAATACGTTGTTTTAGCTCGCCTTATCCAAGGCACGTACCGTACGGCGGAGGAGGCGTGCGCGGCGGTCAGCAGCTGCTTCAAGCTCAACTCCGTGCAGGTGCGCGCACTACTGTCGCCGCTGCTTCCGCCCGACATCCTCGAGCCCGCGGTGGCGCACGCGCGCGCCAATGCCGACGAACTTAGCCGCGCAGACGGCAGAGAGGTACGACATACAATCAATCATCAAATCAATTCTAATTAAAATAAAAAATGAGGATAGTAGTAAATCAAAATAAATATAAAACACACATGTTTTAGTAACTTTATTGACAGATTAATAACATATTATGTAGTAAGGTTAAGTGAATTCACGTAACCTAAATATTTGTATTAATGTTAGTAAAACTTTGCAAGGAAGCAAGGAAAATATTAGTCCTTGCTTTTGTAAAATGATAGTACAAATTTTGTGTGGTCAGATCGTTCTGGAGGAGAGCGGGTGGCTGGGCGCAGGCCTGCTGGTGCCGGACAACGGATTCAGTGCAGAGGTGGTGCGTGGCGTGCCGCCTGGCCTGGCCGAGTTCGTGGCGCCCCTGCAGCGGGGCGGTCTGTGCCGGCTCACGCGCGCCCCGCACGCGCGTGGCCTGTGGTCCGTATACCTGCGCGGGTACGGCCCCACCCCCCGCGCGCCCGCGCCCCGCCTACACCTCGTCCAGCTGCATAAGAACGCCAACGGCATGGGTCTCAGCATCGTCGCCGCCAAGGTAATGCGGATAAACTAGTCTCAAAATAGCTAATTTGCATTGAACAGAAAGTTTACATTAAATAATTTAATATGATACAAGACTGAAAGTGAAAAATTAAATAAATAACGCAAAAATCACCAATATATCTGGTGAAAAATTTCTTTTCTAGAAAAACGAAATTTAGTTTGAACTTTCTATGCAAGTCACGTAATATGACATCATATGACTGCGGATTTTTCTGTATAAATTATAATTTAATATATTTACATCTTAGTTATATGTTTGCCAACAATCGAGATCTATTTAAGTTAGTATAAAAATACTGCTAAAACCTGCAATAATTCAATACGGTATTTTCCTGTATTTTTTTATACATAAAATAATAGTGCTCTGAAAAATAAGACAGTTTGCAAAAGGAATAGTATACTAAAAAAAAAAATTCTAAGATATTGCGGATTGTTTGAAGCACTTTTGTGAGACTCGTGAAAACGCTAACCTAACCTTTTTTTTTTTTTTTGATCTCGCAGGGGAAAGGTCATTACGCCCTTCCCGGGTTGGGGGACCCGGGGGTATGTGGGACTCCCGGCGCGAGTCGCCGGCTTACCCACTAAAACTGAACCTGCGGATTGCCATCAGCCGCTATATGGGGAGTGTCCAGGATCTGTCTAGCACAGGACACCCCCCGCGACCGGCCGGTCTACCTCTATAGGGACCGGACTTCCACCACAATTAGGGGCCGCTCCGACAACCTGAAGCGTCTCCCTCGGCGCCGGGACTAGCTAAGCCGGGGGGTTCCCATCCTCTCCCGGAGCCCCGTTAGACGGAAGATTGGAGGTTCGCAAAGCGACGCCTCCGCACTCCCGTCCTACGTCGGCGGAGCGAAACAGAGGATTGATTGATCTCTCTGTCCCGCTCCGCGGCCTCTTTCTGCGTAATAACGGCTTCGCAGAAAGAGACCGCCCCGCCTGCCAGGCCTCATCGCTCTCGAGCATGCAGCGCACCACACTCGAGAGCGAGAGGTCCCGCCCAAGCACTGCCACGAGATCGTGGCGCTGCACGGCCCATCAGTCGCACACCTCTAGGGTGTGCTGGGCCGTGTCCTCCGCAGCGCCACACTCATGGCAGGCTGGCGTAGGCTCCCTCCTGGCAACCTTGCACAGGTACGCACCGAAGCATCCATGCCCGGTGAGCACCTGTGCAAGGCGGAAGGTAAGGGGTTTTCGCTTGCGGCGCATCCACGTCGCAAGGACCGGACGCAGTGCCGCGGCCGTATATTGGCCGTACGGCGACTGCTCCAGAACCTCACCCCACCTTCGCAGCAACCACTGTTGCCCCAGCCTCCGCACTCGCAAGAGCTCCTCCCACGTCGGAAACTCACCGTTCTGTGCCCTCTTCTCTGACGCGAAGAGGTGCACCTCGGCGAGCACCGACGCCTGGAGCTCCCACGGCGGATCTCCAGCCAGGGCAGTGGCCGCCACCCAGGAGACTGTACGGTAGCCCCTGATTACCCTCACCGCTATAACCCGCTGCGCTCTTCGCAGCTGGGCCTTATTGCGAGCGGTGAGGGAGTCCGCCCAAATAGGGGCTCCGTACAAGGCTATACTACGACACACCCCGGAGTATAGCCGCCTGCAGGCTTCGCTGGGCCCTCCTATATTAGGCAAGAGTCGGCCCAGCGCTGACGCCACCCTCACGACCCCATTTCCAACAACTGGGGCCGAAGGTCCACCTCCCGTCCAGGGTGAGTCCGAGACACTTAAGGGTTGGACTCACCCTGACCTCCGTCTCTCCGATAAGGAGTCGTGCTCCGGGCGGGGGCCTTTCCTCCCGGGTCCGCGGAAGAGCAGGGCTTCGGTCTTGTTTAAGGGTACCCGAAGCCCCAACCGCAGTATGCGGCTGACTACGAGGGATACTCCCACCTCAGCCAGCCGCGCAGCCTACTGTTATGTTCGTCCCCGGGACGTGAAATAGGTGTCATCCGCATAGCAGATCTCGGCATGGCTGCTCGACACACGCTAGAGAGCACGTTGCCGAAGCAGCTAGCCATTTCCTCCACCCCCATTCCCTCGCAGTACGGGAGGCTCCAGCGGCCGGCGATGGCCGCCTCCTCCGCCAGTTCCCGGTTGAGCTTTGAGAGTGCCCAACGCGGGAACACGCTACGCCCCCTGGGCTGCGACGCTGAACTCAATACGGAGGGTGGAGACACCTCGAACCTTATGTAGCGATGGTCCGAGAGTGTCTCCACCTCCAATTCCACTCTCCACCCGACGTGCGACGACGGGAGTGGAGAACGTTAGGTCCACCACTGACGAGCCCGTTCGTCGCACGCACGTCGGGACCGTCCCTCTATTGAGCAGGGACAGTCCCGCGGCCAGCGCCCACTCCTCCACCTCCCGTCCCTTCGGGTCCGTGACTGGAGATCCCCACGCCGAAGACTTGGCGTTGAAGTCTCCCGCCACGATAACGGGGAGGGGAGCTAGCCTCCTCACGAGCGGCTCTAGAACATCGAGGAACTGTTCCAAGGCCGCCAAATTTCGTTTCGGGGAGAAGTACACGCCTATTACTGCGTACTCTCCCCAAACCGCGACCACGTATCCGGGGCCTCTCATTCTGGGTATGAGGGGGGGTCCAGCGCCTGGCCTCACCACTATGGCGACGGAGCCCTGATCGTCCCCAGCCCAATGCGGCTGGGGAGGGACATAATAGGGCTCCGAGACCACCGCCACGTCAACACCCCACTCCGCCACGGCTTGCAGGAATAGATCCTGGGCCGCAACAGAGTGGTTGATGTTGGCCTGTAAGAAGCTGAGATGTCCTGGCATTACTCGGACATCTCAGCCTCAGGCGCCGCCAGTCCCCTCCCAGATTGAGAGGAGGGGACTTTCCCTCTGATCGATGGGGGGTTGCATGTTCTGCCCCCCCCCATCACATGGTCCGCCGGTCTGCTCGCATCGCTGCAGACCGCGCACTTTGGGCTCGCCACCTTGCACCCGGATGTTGTGTGCCCGGGCTCGCCGCAGCGGTAGCATAAGCCGCTGCGGTCTTTTGTTGAGGGGCACAGCGCTGCAAAGTGTCCCAAGCCCAGGCACCGCAAACAATGCTTGGGACGCGCATCTACTAGGTGGACCGAAACTTTGTTTTTTTTTGTTTGGTTTGGTGAAACAAAACTTGCCGAATCCGGAGAGGACCAATACCCAGCTCCTCCAGTTTAATCTTAGACTCCGCCTTCTGCAAGACGGAGCCGTAAGTCGCCCCACTCGCCGAGGCCTCCGGGCTGAGCTTAACCAGGACGGCCGTGGAACGAGGCATTACAACTTTTGGCCCCTTCACGGTCGCCGGAGGCCTCTGTTGTTCCTTCTTTTTAGGGGCCTTGCGGCGAACCACTTCTATCCATTCCGTTGTTGGCCTGGTCGGGTTAGTAGACGCCTGCGTCGCCTCCGACGTGGATGGACCAAAGTTGGACCAACCCGACGACTTTTGCCCCTTTCCTTTTCCCATACTCTTTTTTGCAGAGGCAGGGGCTGGTCGCACCTCTGGGCGCACCGGGAGAGCTGGAAATGCCTCCCGGACCCGCCGACGCACCTGCGGTGACCCCAGCACTGGTGAGGCAGCATGGTCCGTCATCGTCTCTGCTGGGGCATCCGCTGTGACCGCCGTTGGCGCAGGACTTTGCTCACTCGCGGCCCTTTCGCGAGCCGCCGTCCTTTTATCGGCTGCCAGAGGTGGGCGTAAAATGGCAACCTGGCAATATTGCTCTCCAAGATGCCCAACTGTTCGCTGGACATCGGAGAACGTCTCTCCTTTGCGGCCTCAGATCGACTTGCCTCAAAGTCGCGCTTGTAGGCGCGAACTTCTTCACGGAGATTCCGATCTCGCGACGAAGCCTCCCATTGTCCGCAGTAAGGCGGCGAGTCTCCTCGACTATAGTTCGCGCCGCAAGCGCGTCTATGATGGTCCTAACCGCGGAGGTGGCACGCTGTATTTTATTGGCGTAGCTACCTTTGAGATTGGAGGACTTGGCAGCGATGCCGAGAATCTCAGCGAGATTGCCCTCGGCGGCGCTGATCAAGTCCTCCGGACCCATTTTGTCCACATCCAGGTCAAGCCGCCCCCCCCCCCCCCCCGCGCGGGGGTCACCCACGCAAAATAACACTGGGACAAACTCGTCGACCAGTGCTAATTTACATGGATGACTTCCCGACTAGATCCTATACAAAACTAGTATAAGATGAAAAAACACAAAAAATGTAATATCTCCAGAACCCTTCGGAGTTTTGGGATAAAACCTTCACCAAAAAATTATTTAACTAATTGCGCTTCGTAAGACACCCTGAACTCTAACATCCCTCGGTATACACACCCTCCAACTAAGGAAGTTAAAGCAAAAACCTAACTTAACCTAACCTTTTTTCTTTTTTTTTATCTCGCAGGGGAAAGGTCATTACGCCCTTCCCGGGTTGGGCAACCCGGGGGTGTGTGGGACTCCCGACGCGACTCGCCGGTTTACCCACTAAAACTGAACCTGCGGATTGCCATCAGCCGCTATAAGGGGAGTGTCCCGGATCTGTCTAGCACAGGACACCCCCCGGCCGGTCTACCTCTATAGGGACCGGACTTCCACCACAATTAGGGGCCGCTCCGACAACCTGAAGCGTCCCCCTCGTCGCCGGGACTAGCTAAGCCGGGGAGGTTCCCATCCTCTCCCGGAGCCCCGTTAGACGGAAGTTTGGAGGTTCGCATAACGACGCCTCCGCACTCCCGTCCTACGCCGGCGGAGCGGAACAGAGGATGTATCGATCTCTCTGTCCCGCTCCGCGGCCTCTTTCTGCGATATGACGGATTCGCAAAAAGAGACCGCAGCCTGCCAGGCCTCATCGCTCTCGAGCATGCAGCGCACCACACTCGAGAGCGAGAGGTCCCGCCCAAGCACAGCCACGAGATCGTGGCGCTGCACGGCCCATCGGTCGCACACCTCTAGGGTGTGCTGGGCCGTGTCCTCCGCAGCGCCACATTCATGGCAGGCTGGCGTTGGCTCCCTCCTGGCGACCTTACACAGGTACGCACCGAAGCATCCATGCCCGGTAAGCACCTGTGTAAGGCGGAAGGTGAGGGGTTTTCGCTTGCAGCGCATCCACGCCGCAAGGACTGGACGCAGTGCCGCGGCCGTATGTTGGCCATACGGCGACTGCGCCAGGACCTCACCCCACCTCCTCAGCAACCACTGCTCTCCCAGCCTTCGGAACCGCCTTAGAACCTAACCTAACCTAACCTATATATGTCGTACTAGTAGATGACGTCACACGCTAGTAATGTCGCTACAAAATGTATGGCCATATGCACAAAATTTCTGATATCTCGTAATTTTGCGCGTTTATGTTGACATACGATAGTAAATCTTTTTGTATTTGATGTTAGTAAACTAATTATGTAGGTTTTATACACTAATGTTTAAAAAAAATGTTTCAAATTTTTTGTGACCGGTATTCTCGTAAACGTTAAAGCAGCGTCTAACGCCTCCTGATTGGTCCAAATGTCATAAAATTAGTTTATGGTAACAAGTCGCTTCACTTATAATACAATCAAAGTAAAATGAAAGTCTACTTTAAATACGAGAATTGAGGTTCAGGTCAAAAGGATTGACCGTATCCGAAACACCACTCTGCGTTCCCAAACGAGGGTAATTGACGTGGACAGGAAATCGACCAATCTAAAGTGTAGCCTCTCCCGTATGCACCCGAACAGGTGGGCACGACATGTTTCGGAGTGACTACCGCCTGACCGGCGAAACAGAGGCCGACTCAAAAATAGGTGGCGCGACGAGTTAGACGCCTTCGATAAAGAGTGGCCAGCAAATTGCTAAGGATCGGAACTTGTGGAAAGTATGAGAGAAAGCCTTTGCCCAGCATTGGTGCACTACCAGCTGTCAATAATAATAAAATAATAATGACAAATACGTGCATACACGTTCTGTCTTAACTATGAACTGGAATAAATACATAACTACACCTACATAACTACACCTACCCTACAACCTACATCGAAACCTAGAATAGAACTGTAGAAACTGCATTATTCATGCGTGAATAAAGTGTAAGTTATTGCGTAGTCGCCTCATATTTGTTGTGTTATAGGGCGCGAACCAGAGCAAGTTGGGCATCTACATCAAGTCGGTGGTGCCGGGCGGCGCGGCGGCAGCGGATGGGCGGCTCGCGGCTGGCGATCAGCTGCTCTCCGTCGATGGACACTCGCTCGTCGGCATCACGCAGGAGAAGGTACTAGTATTTTTATAAACAGCTTTGACGTGTGGAAAAATTTATGGATTCCATAGGTAACTAATAATAACTCAAATATATGTTATAAATAAGTAATGAAATTATATAAAAAAATGATTTAAAAATGTATTTGTGTGTAAGAAAATCCCTTTTAAAGTTACAGAATGTACACAAGCAAACAATTATGTTTAGATTCTATTGCACTAATTAAGATAACTATATTATACTATATAAGATTCTATTTAATTCATATATTTTCCTCTGCAGGCTGCCGAGTACCTGGTGCGGACAGGTCCGGTAGTCACGCTAGAGGTGGCCAAACAGGGCGCAGTGCTGCACGGACTTGCCACGCTACTGCACCAACCGGCGTATAACCAACGGCAAGGTAAATACTAAATACTTTAAAATTCAAGTATTCAGTGTTAAATTTATGATATGACTAAATCTGTTTAAAGAATTGCAGACAAATACTTTCTAGGTTAGGTACAGAAGTTTTCAGACTTTTACATAATATGTATTTAATTTTACGTGTATGTATATGACGTGTAACAGAGTATTCTTTGGGTAGACGAAGAGCTGACAGTGACGGACCCACTGGAGCGCAACTCGGGGCTGTGGACGAACCCGCACCCCGCGCTGCTGCGGCCCACCTCGCCGCTCGCCGAGCTCGCCACCGCAGGCAATTCCAGCCCTATAACACACCTAATTTGCGCCATTTTTATTTTGTTGTCATTCATGTCGTCGTTTTATTTTTTTGGATCGTTGTTCATCAGCGTCGATCGTTTTGTTCTATCATGGTTTTTCGCTTTCGTCGTTGTTCCTCTTTTAATAATCGTATTGTGTTTAAGTCGGTCTCGTTTTGCAGGAACGCGGCGTCGACATCAGTACAGTCTCTACCACCTCAGAGACGAGTCCTCCGAATCTAGCACCGATCGGAGCGAGGAGTGCGTGCTGCATTATCACGGCTCCATTCCCAAATTGATAGTGACGCTAGACCAGGAGAATAATCAACTGCGAGAAGATTTGTCCCCAGAGACCCCGGGGTGTCCCACGGAGTTGTACGGAGCGCTGCCTCGCCCCATACCCGTGTTCACGTTCACATGCGAGGACGTGGACGAGCAGGCGGCCGGCGACCCCCCCGACACACACGTGCCCCAGATTGCCCCACCCGTCGTGCCCGAACCCCCCGCCTCCTACGACCAGTCCAGCGACAGCATCGAGACCGTCTGCCTCCCGCCGCAGATGCGACCCATCGACACCAAACTGACGCTAGACTTTTTCACGCGTGCGAAAGAGGAGGCCTTCCGGCGGTGTACCGGCGTCGACGACTGCGTCAGCGCGTGCGAGTGTTGCCGCACGCCGCAGCCGGAGGAGAACTGCATACCCTTCATCGACGAGCCCAACTCCGAACCTATCATTTATGAGAACGACTGCGCTCATGACCGAGTCACCACGCCCAAAATACGTAGAATACTTCCGTTGTTGTCGCTGGATAGTACTATAGATAGGAAACCGGAAACGGTGGACGCAATGTGCCAAACAAACTCTCCGATAGATTGTTACAATAAGACATTCGGTGTGCGAAACAAAAATGCAGACGTCAGACGAGACGATCTTATTCTCAACCTGAATAAGGAAATTACTAACGACGCTCGATCTCAGCTGAGAGATACCGCCTGTAATGTGACGAGCGCCTCGATGAAGTCCGACGAAACGGAAGCTCCGTCCACGTACTCCACTTCGGATTCATTTGACAATGTATGCAATAATAGATACATTTCTAAGAGTATGCCCCAAGTGCCTATAGAGATTTGCGCCGATAGAAAATCTTGGAAATCTCCGGACGAGTTCCGGCCCGGATTTGGCAAAGTGAAGGCTCTAACGAAACATTTCAACGAAATTAATCTTAAGTATTGCGTTAAGAGCTATAGACGTAATTGTAAATCTAGTCCAAACCTAAGCGCTCGGAGAGATGAAAGTTTCGTAGTTAAAGACAATTTACCCACCAGTGCCAGTTTAGCGGATATCCACTACGACCGCAACGAAACCGTCACCACCGACCGAATGTCCGAGGACGAGGTCAAGAGCATAATCATACAACTCGAAGATTGGTCCAAATTCGGCTCGAGAGGGAGCGAGGACACGCTAGCGCAGGGAAACGAGTTCGAGCTACCTAATCTACCCTCCGAAGATCACACCGAGGGGAACGCCTCGATCACGAGTAGCTATATCTTCACAGAAATAGTGGACAACAAACCGAAAACGATAACATTAGACAATATTAAATTAAAGTTGAATCCGATCCTCAGCGACCACAAGAATTCGCTAGAGACGAGTAAATTGGATAACGAGCCTGTGAGAACACGAGTGGTGGCGCTTATACCTAAGCAAACGTCATGTGAGGACGTATCTTTGGCGTCGGAATCGCTGGCGGTACGCAGTTGTCCCGATGTGCGCAGCGCGCGCGACCGCCCGCTACACAGCCGCCTGTTCACGCAACTGCGGCACCCCCGTAAGACACTGAATACATTGAGCATGAGGATCCGTTTTAGCCGGCACAGCTTCTTATTATTTCTCCGTACGGAAGCATGTTTTTTCATTTCGAACACAGTGGCATATCTAGGATTTGGTACCAATTTGTTTTTTGTCGTAAGGCGTTTTTTCTTTTTTTAGCACTTTGTATTTTTTTTTTCTTTTGCAGCGTCAATAAAAGGAAAATATTTTTTATTTATTTCCAAACACACTGTATTTGATAATGGATATTAGATGTTATATTTTGTAATTTCTCGTATTCGTAAATGTCGTAGATTTTCCTGTAAAAAGTATCAGAGGAATGTGACCTTTAATCAATGTACTGGTACATGCAGGGGGCGTGGCCGGTGCGGGTCGGCGCGCGTCGGAGCGTGACCTGCCGTCGCGGCTAGCGGCCGAGCCCGTCAAACCGAGTAAGAGCACCCCGGCGCTGCACGCGCTTTCGCCCGTGTCGCCACCGCCGCCCACGATGCAATCGCCCACGCCACAGGCACAGACGCTCCAGCCCAAGTGAGTAACAAAGTTGCATTATATTCACTTAGAGCGCAAATCTATATACCCCATTAAATTGTACTAAAAATGGCTGCCCTCCTCCAAGAAGTAACATATTTATTAGCAAAAATGTATATAAATCGCATTTAAATATTGCAGTTGTTATAATGTCAAAATAGATATAGACAGACTAGTATAGTAAAAATTGGAAAGTTCTTATATCACAAGAGTTGGTAAGTATTTCATTGTTTTAATGCATATTCTTATAAATACATTATCTTACAGCGGCAACTTAAGTACTGGCTCGGCGTCTTGGGCTAACAAATCGCGCAGCAGCCACAATTTGTCCGCACAGAACGACTCGTTCTATCAGAACCTGTCCTCAGTGCAGGCCCACCAGCATCACACACTCAATGACAGGTAAGATTGTCATCTCAATAAAAACTCGAAAACATTCTGCCGTGTGTAGTCGTCCAGTAGCTACCTACAGACTATAGTTCGTTTCATTTTAAGTGATACAAAATACAAACATACGGCGTCTGAAATCTTTTCATTTTTATACTAAACGCAGCGCAATTTATATTATGTTAATGAACGTATGTCATTCTGTCGGTCTTTTTAGCCAATAGCCAAACTCTATAAAACGTGTCATAGTAAAAATACTTGTGTATTTACTTTTGAGAATTATTGAGAATAAATATTTTATAAGGTAAGGTTTGTACAGTGCCCGTAATCTGTCATCAGATGGTCATCACTTCGCAGCTCGTCGGGCAGCACGCGACCGCAGTCCGCGCACTTTGCCGCGGCCGAGCCCAGCCCCGATCCGAGCGCCGTGCTTGCACAGGTATTGTTAGAAAAATATCAATTATTTACATTTAAAACATTAATCAATATTCGTTTGCAATGATCAAAAACGAATTAATTATCTTGTAGGCTAATCAACAAGCCAACGCGGCAATCGCACGCGCGGCAAAACTGGCTGAAATGTCAGATGAGGTGACGAGACGACAGCAACATCAGCAACAGCAATTACATCAGCAACAGATGCAACATCAGCAGCTGCAGCAGCAACACATGCAACAGCAGCAACAGATGCATCAGCATCAACAGCAGCAACTGCAACATTATCAACAACTCCAGCAGCAGCAGTTTCACAACCAACAGCAGATGCAACAGAAACCTCCGCTGCCACACCAGCACCTCGGCTCGCAACAACACCTGTCGCAAAGCCAACCGCTGGTGTATTCGAGCCAACAGAACTTCCACGCGAACATACAACAGGCGCACGCGGGGCAACCTCACGTGCATGCGGGCCAACCGCATCTAAATACGAGCCAACCACATTTGAACACGAGCCATCCACATTTGAACACGAGCCAAGCGCACGTGAACACTAGCCAGCACATGCACATAGGTCAGCCGCATATGCACGCAAGCCAGACGCTGTACTCGCCGCAGCAGGGGTCACCGCTGCCACAAGGCATGCACCTCAACCTGCACCAGTACATGCCTGCGCCGCACAGCCCCAGCCAGTTGAGCCAACACTCCACACCACAGAGGTACATTTCATCATTTTATTGAAGTTTAAATATTTTTATAACAGTGTCTGGGAAAATATTAGAGTAACATTTTACGATACTCTGCTTAGTGTTTTTACATTTTTATTAAGAAACATTCCTCCGAGACTGGATAATTGGAGTTTTCAGTTAATGTCCAAAACGTCGTCTAAAGATTTTTAAATTGCAGATACGAATGGCATCCGCCGGGCCCGCCGTCTCCACAGAGAACTCAACCTCCCGTTGCTCCCAAACCAAATCAGGTAAATAAATTAATATATCATTATATTGTTATATTAGGCATCTTGCCTAAAAAAATTTTTTTCGTCTATTTCATGTTAGATAACACGTTAAGAAACAATCTAGAACCAATTTCCGTATATCTTAACAAATAACGAAGATACAAACAATTTAAATTTACAATATGAAAGAGAGCGATATATCGTTACGTTACCTGTGACGTTACGAGTTGCACCCGCCATACATTTGTCATTACAAAATGTATGGCGGTAGCAACATGTGACGTAACAATTCGTTTTGCGAGAAAGAGATGGGCAATATTTTTTATTTGCTTATAATTTGAAATCGCGTTAATCTAAATACCTATTTCTTTTAGATTTATGTATCTTTAATCAACAATTTTAAAATTTAATTTATAAAAATGTAATATTCCACACAGTATGCGGCATCCCTATTAGGGAACACATTATTCAAAAAGTACCTCAGTATTACACAATTTGTAAATTAAAGAAAATATGACTTTTTATCAGAACGCAAGAAAATCAGAAATAGAAGACGATCAGTATCATCAGCACCAGCAACAGTCTACATTGCAAACTGATGAGGGTAAGCTGAAAGTGTTATCTCTTATAAAATGTTTATTTTTTATTTTTAATATGGTGGTATAGTATTAAATCATTGCCAGTGTCAAGTCAAAAAGGCGAGAAAAAGATTTTCCGTTTATGTTTTCATCACCGTTTTTTCTAAATAGGCTACTTGACCTTATTTTTATTTATGTCCTAAACGCTTCATAATTTTTTCATTACACAAAAAAAATTATATTCCATTATTTTGAAACCTAAAAATACGATTTTTAAAACACGCCGAAAATATTATTTGCCATGTTGGTTGATAGATTATCTGTGTTGTGACGTGACGTCATACTAGTACTATTTGTAATCTGTGCTGTAGTCCGTATTAGTAAAATATCGGTATGACGTTCCGTCTGACGTTTTGACATAAATAACTTTTTATGATGTATGTTTTTAGTGTTCTTGTGAAATTTAATATGAGTCAAGTATCCTATAGTAAAGTCCAAACTCCAAATTCTAATCATAGTCCAAATAAATCGTCAATGCAGTCAAAGAGTCAAGTCAATCGATCTAATGAAGTGGTAGACGCTTAACCGTCATTACTGAAAACTTTCTTTCTTTCTTGAAAAAAAACTTTCTAAGGGGTTTTGAAGAGAACACAAAACTTTGAGATTGTACCACTTGCCCACACATGTACACGTTAATTTTCTACCACTATTATATATTACTTAAGAACCGAAATAACACAAATTTACAGAAGAAAAACAAAAACAACAATGTCACACATTCACATCTTCACCAAAACTCCGATTATCCCAACCCAAAATATATTTTACAATAAGTATGCTTTTAGGGCTGCGTTGAAATTCTGGGCTCTTAAAAATTTTAGTTCTTTGGATACAATCCAAAGGATTAAAAATTTCAAAGAGTTACAGCCTGTCAAAAAGTGTTACATAATTGATTTTTCAGTGTTACTGTATATTGTTAAGTGGTGATTGTAGAGTGACTACTTCTATGACATGAAAATTCGTGAGCAACGTGTATGTATGTACCATATTGTATATTTCAGAGCACTACGTGGCGAGCGCGTCGGAGCCGCCGGCGGTGTCGGTGTACCCGGTGGGTGGGGCCGTGGGTGGCGCGTCGCACAACCCCGCCCACAACCCCTGGCAGCGCGAGGAGCGCGAGCGACAGGCCGAGGCGCGGAGAGCCGCGGCGCGCGCCCGCAGGTATTTCGAGTTTTTTTTTCAATAGGCTTAATGGATTGGCAGCGATGCGACGTTCAGTATTAATAACGAGACATTATAAACTTTATGTACTACAATGTTACAAGATATAGAAACACTGGACTTTTTGCGACCACGCGTCTCCAGGACTCGTTCGTACTATCAAGAGTTTACATCTTGTTACATTGTAACTAATGTCTTGTTATTAAAACTAAACGTCGCGTCGGTATCAATAGCTATAAATGAATATTACTCCATACTCCTACTCATACTCCATACAAAAGTCGTACCTATAAGTTATATAACTGACGTCACTATTAGGTAAAAGTGTATGACATATAAGCCCGCATTCATTGAAAATAACCAGGTCCCTAAAAATTGTAAGATTTCGTTTATTTCATTTGTTATAATGTGTGCTCAGGGATGCGGCGATCGCGGCGCTAGTGTCGCTGGGTGCGGCGCGCTCGCCGGTGCAGAACCAGCAGCTCCGCGCGCTGCAGCTCGAGCGCGACTTCGAGCGCCGCGCAACCATGGACCAGGTTTGTGCTAGAATAAAAGAAATATTTATAAAATGCCACACTTTGAATTATTGTCCGTTCATAGTTATTTTACCTCGGGAGTTTCTAGGAGTGATCGTTATGTCGTCGGCATAAAGGTCAAAGGTAAAATAACTCTGAACGGACTGTACATAAAAGCAAAGCAGATATTTTGTATTCATATTATAATATCAACTATGAATATTCACACTTAAGGATGAGACTGGTAACGGCGAGGGCGACGTGGAGAATCGTAGCTCGTCCCCCGATCCTGAGCTCGAGCGCGAGCCCGAGCGCGAACCTGAGCGCGAGCGACACTCGCAACCCCCCAAGTCCATACTCAAGACCAACACAAGGACCGAGCTTACCAACGGATATACTCATACGGTAAATAATGTTTACTGCAGATCGCAATTAAAATGATTATAGAGGCAATATATAAATATATCTTTTTTGTTATATAAACATACAAATAGATGCTACTTAATATAGTTTTTAATCTTACATGTGTGCAGAGCGTGTTCGAAGAGCGCGTGTCGGAAGTTACGACAGGGCTGGCGGGCGTGTCGCTGGCTCCCGGGCCGGCGCCGCCGCCGCCCGAACGCGGTTCGTCCTTCGCCGTTATGGCCACGCGCGCGCACCTGCACGATGCGCCGCAGCCGCAGCCGCAGCAGCAGCCGCCGCCGCCCGCCGCCGTGCCGCCGCCACAGTCAGTATAACCCTTTATTATTTGTTTTATAATTCATGGACACTGTACAAAGGTGGACTTATGCTATGGGGCATTTTCAGTCAGTCTACTTTTTCTACCACCAGGCGGCGCTACGTGTGTATCGGGTCCATACATCTGTCATATCCTTGGAAACTATAAAAAAATACATATAAATATAGGATATCCTATTATATAGGATAAATATAATAGGATATAAAAATACTACTACCTCAGTCATTTAGTAGTTTTACCTGAAAAGTTTTCCGGGAGTTTTGAAAATTGGTAATTGTATAGATTTCGATGTGCTCTTTTCTAATTTCAATTTTGCCATTATCGTGACATGCTTACATGCAAATATAGTTTTTTTTTGTGCTATCTCCTTTACCCGATTCATTTTACGATAAAAAGATGTATGACAAAAATAAGCTTCCAATTTATTTCCTAATAATGTTTTTGTAAAATGAAAGTTTTGGCGTACCCGCTTTTTCTCGACCAAATGACTGAGCTATCTCTTTAGCGGAAAAAAGAGCATTTAAGTAAATTTACTTAAATGCTCTTTTGGTAATTACCAATTATAGCCTTTTTTTACTATCAGAGTAATGTGTCATTTGATTTACTGAACTTTATAAATAAATTACGGCATGCTTTTAAACTTGCGGCAAAAAATTCAGATTTTGGGTGTAAAAAACTTTCAAAAAAGAATCCTTGAAGAAGAGAAATATTGAAAGGTTAAAATATAAATTTATTTATTTACCATTTAAAGTTTATTGTGTTGGTAATTTTGTTTTTTGAGTGCACGCATAAGCATTGTGGGACCACCTCCATGCTTTACAGCATAAGCGCCCTCTTTCACACATTTGCTTGCAGATTGTGAGTATTTTTTCGCGGGTTTTGGTTATTTCTTTGCGTCACTCTGTATACAAAATGGAAAACTTGCAATATCGTATTATTTTCGAGTACAAGTTCCACCGTGGCACCAGTGCTGCATACGGCTCGAAGGATTAATGATGTGTATGGTGGCGGTGTCGTAAAAGAAAACACAGTGCGTTTTTAGTTCCAACGTTTTCGTTCTGGAATTTTCGACCTGCAGAACAAGCCCAGTGGACGGCCGGAGACCAAAGTTGATAATGAAGAATTGAAGGCTATTGTGGAAGCGGATCCATCGCAATCCACGTCCGAGTTAGCTGCAGGCTGCGCTGTTAGTGATAAAACTGTTTTAATCCACTTTAAGCAAATTGGGAAGGTGAAAAAGCTTGAAAGGCGGGTACCTTATGAATTGAGTGCAGCAAACCGACAAACGCGCGTCGACTGCTGCGTTACATTACTCAACCGGCACAATAATTAAGGGATTATAAATCGAATCATTACCTGTGATAAAATGTGGATCCTGTACGATAATCGGAAACGCTCATCGCAATAGCTGAACCCTGGCGAACCAGCCAAAGCTTGCCCCAAGCGAAAATTGACTCAAAAAAAGTTACTTGTGAGCGTTTGGTGGGCTAGTGCCGGTGTCGTTCACTACAGCTTTCTTAAATCGACCAGACGATTACGGCAGATGTCTATTATATATATAGTTGCCAGCAACTGCAAATCATGATGGAAAAGCTAGCTGCTAAACAACCGAGGTTGGTCATTCGCTCGAGGCCGCACAACAGACCGCTTAACTAATTAGTGGAGCTTCAATTCGAATATCCTAAACATTTATTGGCTTTAATTTTTTTTACTTAACGCGCGTGTAAAAGCTGTTTGAACTTTACTATTATTTTTTATTAATTTACTTAAAATGTTATGGTAAAATAAACTATTCCTTACTAATCAATTTATAAAGTTCAGAAGATCAAATGATCCACAACTATCAGAAATAGTAAGAGCAATGCTAAAATTGGTAATTTACTTTGTTGTCCGTTTTTTTTATCTGACATTATTTAAAATAATGTTGAAACATTAAGTACTAGTGGTCGGTACACATGGCCGCATCGTCAACTATCAGATTGCTGCACGTTGCAATGTAAATAAATAAATATAAATAATACAGGTCGCCGGTGAGCGTGGGGCGTGACAAGCGCGTGTCGTTCCACGAGCGTGCTTTAACGCCGCCTCCGCCCGCGACGTCGCCGCCGCCTCTCGACACGCCCGGGCCCGTCACGCCGCACGCCGCGCCGCACGCCGAGCACGCCTCGCCGCAGAATCCGGAGGTCAGTCGTCACACTATCCCCTACAGAACATAAACAAATACTGCTTAGGTCTTTACATAAATTAATTATCAATCTTAGAAGATAACAAAACACTGCTTACTTCATCACACGCATTTAAAGCAAGTCGAACCTCCTCGATGTGCTTGTGTGAGCGAATTGTTTCTGGCTAGTTAGTAAAAAATACAACAATTTTTTAAATATTTATTTAGGTTTTCACGTAAAATCCAGTCAAATACCTAGTTTGTTTTATTTAAAATCCCTTGTGCCTGGGATGTTTTTTAATATTAATTTCCTAAATCTCCAGCGCTTCATCGAGGAGGCGGAGAGCATGTTGTCGGGCGCGTCGCCGACCACGCCCCCCGCCGCACTCACGCATACGCCCGGCGTCATCGGCGCGCAGGAGGTCTACAGGTAAGATATTATTGTACTAGATTATTGCTAGAACTTTGTACAAGCCCTTATTCGACCTACATAAAGATGTGCATTGTGCAGACCTAATTAGGGCTCTTTTTATTCTATTATCTTATTATCTTTATTTATTCTATTTTAAATTTTTGTGTCGAATTGGTAATAAATATAACAAATAATCAGAAGGATAATTCCCGTAATTAAATGTTAAATTTGTTGTGTGTGCGAATGTGACCGCTTTACTTGAGACTGAAGCCATAATTGGCCCTCAGAACTCGCTAATGACAATTTATTTTTCGGAATCGTCGTTCATATTTATCTTTGGAGGTATAGATAGACCAAGCCATCTTATGTTATCCTTACTATGCAGAGAAAGTTATAAATACGTGCGTATTTCAGGGACCCGCGCACGCGCCGCCTTTTGGAGCAACAGGCGCGCGCGCCTGCAGCGCCGGTGCCTGAGCAGCTCTCCTTCAAAGAGAAGATGAAGATGTTCGCGCTCGAATCCGGCGAGGCCGCAACGCCCAAGGACAAGGTAAATGCCCTCCTATGTTATACATTTTAACATGGTTTGTTTTTAAACACGGAGGATGCCAACGTTTCTTAGATGAACGTAAGGGCTCAAGGAGCGTTTAAGTATAACGTAACGCAATTTTCGAAGATTGAAGACCCCCCTCTCTCCCCCTGTGTAACGGGCCGTAACATTTTATGTGTAGTTTAATTATAATTAGGTGCATTTCAAAGTTACTAAAAAGTTGGAATCTTTTTTTACATAATAAGTGTAAATCTAATAAAATAAAATAAATAAAATAAAATCGTACAGCTATTTGTAATACAGAATTTCGCAAGTCTCGTCAAAACGCTGTGAATTGCTAATATTTAATATACTGTTTCTTCTAAGAAGTTATTCATAATATGTTACAGTACTATTCATGTTTGCAATAAAAAAAATCAGTCAACTATTGGCATTCCACTTTAATAGCAGCGACTTTTGAATATCCAAACTGTATATAAATAATTATTCAAATTTAAAATACATTAAACGTATGCTACGTTATGCACATTAATAAGTACAATACAAATTACAAATAGCTCGTCATAAAATACAATAAGCTAACACATTATGTCGTGCATTTATGGAAGAAATAATTTATTTGCAGGTGAAAATATCTCGAGCTCAGCGTGACATCGACGCGGTCCACTAGCGACTAGCGGACCTCCGAACAGACCCGCCAGAAACTTTGAGTGACCGTCATTACATGAATAAGTTTATATTTTAATATTCGAGCGACTAATACCGTTACACTACATATATAAAAATTTGGATTAATTTCTACTCTCTTTTGATGTCTATTTTTATTTTAGAATATGTATTCAGTACGAAGTATGATGACAGACCTAAGAAAATATATTTTGATGTCATTGGTATAATATAAAACGAGTGGCCATAAAATGTTTTATGATTGGACCATGTTTTTTGTCTAGTAAGACGCGATTGATTTAAATCGAGAATTATACATCAGGTACTAATTGACCGTTTACTGAATGAAATAATACGTTGTATTGAAAATGTGTGAGTTTATTAAAAGGACCACGATATAGCTTTTTATATTTGAGAAGTTATTTCACGATTTGCCTTCGTCGGAACGTGGCGGCGGCCGTAACCGCGTCGACATAAATAATAGCTATAAGTTTGTGACGAGAATTATATTTTTATGAGAATGGATTTTAATCAATGTTTTAGAGCCTTAGCAGCTAGTGCAATGATTTTATAGTAATTATACGACATCTATAAACTATGGCTAAACTACGATTTATTTGATCATATTATAATCCCATAAGAAAAATGACTAAATATTAAATTAAGTTGGCACTAAAATGATTAAATTACAACCGCAGGTTACTTTGTCCAATGTGTCGTGCCATTATAAAATATATCGTCTAAATTTTATTTTATCGTTTTATATTTGACATTTATCATTAAGAAGGACCAAAATATTATATGCAATCGACAGGTGCCTTTTTGTGTGTTAGATAAAACATATCCATAATTCGCTCTCTCTGGAATCATGTGTTTCTGGACGTTATATCTCTTCCTTACATTCCAATTATTGATTCTTATATTTCTTTCTACTTTAATGCATTCCTCTATATCATTAGAGTCATCCATTATTTAAATATAGAAAAGTGTCCTGTATAGTATAATGAATCGATATTATGAAGTTTTATTTTTAGTCGTAAGCGCTGTATCGACCCTAACTGACAGCAATAATCTATGTGAGCCTTTAATTGTAAATATGTAGCACGATTGTGCCAAAATTTTTACTACTCTAGTTATACAAAGTAATATACGGCGTGTTGCGACGGCTTCCACAGGAAGGTCACCCTCAGCTTCGCAGCGTCTCACACCATGTCGACCGTCATTGTACATAACGTAATGTAGCTAGCGAAATCCCTGTTGAAACGTGTTGAGGTATTTTGTACACCCGTTTGTATATGTAAAAGTTTATTTAAAGATTATATCGATTGTTCACATTTGTCTTAGGAGAATGAGGCCTATTTTGTTTAACATAGTGTTAGTGTAGTCCCTGAGAAATATTTTTCTCAGTTTTTTCACCCAACGATAGTCAATTAGGATGGTTTCTAGATTGATTTTCAGATTTCGATTAGTATGTACATTGTACATATTTATATTGGAGAGCCACGCGCACTAGTAGTTGTGGATATCTGAGTAGTGGTTAATGTAATGTTTAATATTACACTTCGTTTTAATTAATGTAGCTATTGTATTTCCTTTACATAAAAATGGTAAATTAATCAAACTATCAAGCAGTTTTCATTTATTTATAAATACTTAATTAAATAAATATATTGGGCAAATTAATAACATTTGTTTTCTTTTTAGCTTTACTACCCCTTCGAGGAAAATAATAATAACACTTTTCTACAAAAAAAATATTTGTGTTCATTTTGATTAAATTCTTTATACTAATAAGAATTATATACATATTTACATAACATACATTTTTACGTCATGTTAGCTCTTATTTAAAAATTATGACATATGAAAATTTGTATATTTTATGGAACTAATACTAACAGCTGTTCAATAAAATTAGCGTAAATCTCGGAATGACAGATAATAAGCTGGAAACAAGTACTTATACACCGTCATTTTAGCATTCTCAGTGTTTCAAGAGTCAAGTCTCATAAAATCTCGTCTACGTCGAAACTTATTCACAATAAATGTAAAAAAAAATATTTTTTTCGCGATATAACTAAGGCCCATTTGCGCAGATCTGGGTTAAAATATCGTGCTTTCTCTTTCATTAATACGAAGAACGAGAGAGAAACGTTACATTTAACCTAGGGCTAACTTTAACCCAGACAAACCCAGGTTATAACCCGTGTTATATCTCTCGGTCTTCGTATTAATGAAAGAGAAGGCATGATATTTTAACCCAGGGTTAACTTTAACCCAGATCTGCGCAACTGGGCCTTAGTATACCAAATTTTAACCCTTTATATTGGAGTTTTGCCGCGGAGTTCAATTGGTGACGTTGTGGAATTCGTATTACTTCATAAATTTGTGTTATTTCGATTCTTAATGTGTAATAGTGGTAGAATATTAACCATAAATATTCGTTAACGTTCACAAGTGTGGGCAAGTGGTACAACTTCTAAAAACGTGCTATTTTGTGTTTCCCGTCAAAACTCCCTAGGAACATTCAGTAAAGCTTCTACCACTTTACTGAATCGACTGACATGACTCATGGACTGTACTGACTATATATTTGGACATTGACTAGACTTTAGACTTGACGATATAAGAATACGGTGTTGAAAATTGAAACGAAAGTTCTATTTCCTGCCTTTTTAACTTGACACTGGCAAATGGTTATAAGCCGATGCCATATATAAATAAATAAAAACCCTTTATATTCATAATAATTAGAGAAGTAATATGAATGAAGTTTAAATGTTTATTTTTTTACCGATTACCGTTTGAGTTTTCATGTATTGTTAACACTTTTCCTGTCCCAAGCATATTTCCGTTGCCATGACCAATAATTATATTACATTTTTAATTAATACAAGGTCACATAATACATTTTAGTTAAGCGAAACTTCGTCTACAGACTCCTATGTTGCTCACGTACGGATTTGGTCCGGCGCAGACCACGGATTAGGTTGCCAACTTCGGGGTTTGGGAAAAAATCCTCTACAGGAGGAAAAAATGATTTAAAGGCACAATAATTTTTGGACGATTTTAACACGCCATTTTCACGCGCTTGAGTTGTGCGCGATGACGTCGACATCGCACAAGTATGTAAGAAAAAGTTGTGCAAGGTGCATATGAAGAAACAGTGTATCTTGTTTGAGCACTTTATACTATTGTGAAGATCAGTCAGTACATTGATATAGATTTCCTGCGCATGCTTTTTTTATTTACAAACCTCGACGAAAACAACCTAGTTAGCGAAAAGTTCGTAAACATATTTAATTAATTCATTACTAAGTAATATCCAAGTGATAAGTACTTAATAAATATTCATAATTTGAAAACAACAAATCATAGAAAACATGAATTAACTTCTTCTTCTTTTTAACCGACTTCCTAAAAAAGGAGGCGGATATACGTCCGGCTGTATGTATTTTTTTATTATTATTTTTTGTATGTTTCTCCGCCGTCTGTTGACAGACTTTGAAGTTGCTCCCGTTTTCACAAAAGTGGTGACCTGATGATGGGATCCATGAGGAATCGAGGGAACTCCTCCAAATTTATATGGACACATTAAAAACAAAATTATATTGCACCAAGGTATACCCTGGATCCAAAAGTACTGAACAGAACTCCTGGCTCCTTAAGATACATGTTTGGGGATTTCGGCGTTGCATAAAGAACTGCAAGCATAAGCCCCTATGCTTGCAGTTCTATAAGCAACGCCGTATCAATTAAAGTAATCATCATCATCACCCAATGAATCATGATATAATAGGTACTTGTCATAATATTTTACACCGACACAGATATCTTTGAACATTACTCTGCCGTTTATGGACCGATGTATTGGGTATTATCCGAAATTGGTCTCGTTGTCACCAAAGCGGTGACCTGATGATGGCATCCATGAGGAATCGAGGGAACTCTTCGAAATTTATATAGACATATATAGTGATTTTGACTTTTTCAGGAGTAACCCAAGCATATGCTACCAAAAAGTAAGATTCTGCACCAAGGTATACCCTGGTTCCAAAAGCACTGAACACCTCAGCCTTTAAAGGTACGCGTTTGGAAATTCGACATTGTTTAAAGAACTGCAAGCATATTATGCCACTATGCTACTTACAGTAATCATCATCATTATCATAAATACAATACCTAATGGAAGCTTGGCGCGTATTCAATTATACATTCGATTTGAAATATCACTAAAAAGGGAAATATTATTATTATTTTTAAACAAAAAATTAAACCGACTTCCAAAGTAAAAATGCACAAAAAATCGGTTGTCTGTAAAGTCGGTTTACTGACGATAGTTGAACGTGACAACGTCATGTTTATAGTGCGCGCGGAACTAATTGGCCGCGGCTTAGGTAGACGTGTTGCCACCGCGAAGTCCGGCGACGAACTGAGTAATAACATCAAGCGCATAATAATAATAATATATAATAACACATCCATAATAACGCCTCTCCGTCCCACCGCTCACATACCTAAGGCAGACTAATATGACGCATTGCCGTTACCTCAGCTAGCCGCGCTAGCTGAGGTAACGGCTATGCGTCATATTTAGCGAGGTAACGCTGGTAACAGTAACAGGTAACGCATGAGTCATGTTTTTTCGTACGTGCAGCCGGCTCCATCGAATTATAAGACGTTATCACGTCAAAAGTATGAAATAAAACTTATTTTCTAAATAATTCCCCTTTTAAATTTGGCAGAAATTTTAACTATTGCTCTACTTAATCTTCAAAATTTTGAAGTCGGTAGATGCATTGAAAGATTTGTATTGTTGTATGTTTGTTAATAATTGACTTTACTAAAAAGCTACTGGACCGACATCAAGTATTCTTCCCAACGATCTATTATATTAAATCAATGATTCTTCCACCATTAAAATGTTACGAGTATATAATCGCAAAGTAACCATAGGCTATATTTTTTTCTGAACGTGTATTTTTTGTGATATGTTATATTTTTTCGTACGTATTATTAGGAGCCCATGATGCTTAATCGACTATATTAAAAAACTCGACGTAATGGTGGTTTTTTAGGGTTACGTAGTTCACGTCTCGGAAGTCGGAACCCCTATAACTCTTAAACGGCTGGCTCGAAAAATCTGAAAAAATATATGATGGAACTACGTGATGAACTTTGAAGGAAAACTACAACGGATTATACATATTACTTTGTTAGTTTAGGAGTTATAGATATACAGTTATAGATGCCTAACTTGTAAAATGCGCTTACTTGAGAAAATTCGTACAAAAATAACGAAATAATAAGTAAACATGTAAAACATTTGTATAATGGTACGGAACCCTACGTGCGCGAGTCCGACACGCACTTGGCCGGTTTTAGAGTAAATGATGGGAAGCAAAAAGATGACTTTTATTTTAGTGGTGGGATGATCCGTGATTCATTTAAAACTTAGAAAAAAGAAAATGTCATAAAAAAGTAGCGTCATAGGTAAGCTGAGTCCATAAAAACATCTCATATATTTTATAATTATAATTTATGTAACTGTAAGAGTATAAATAAAAAACAATTTAATTTAACAGTGTTTATATTTGTTTTGAGGTTAATATTAGTGTGCCGTGTGGCTTTATACTGTTGTACAATGTTTCATTAAAAATGTTACAGCCGGCACGACGCACGACGCATCGCGCAGATGAACTCGTGCCGGCGTTAACTCTGTCAACAAATATCAATTGCACTCTTAGGAAAGCACTAAAAAGATATCTAAAATGTTATTAACATCATTAATTAACATGTATTATAGCTATGTTACTAAGAACAGAATATATACAGCAGGTACCGGTCGATACTGAAACACCGAGTCGACGAACAGGCTCCTCGAGTGAGTTTGTGCTAGACATTAATCGTCAATTCTACGAATACTAATGAATTGTTCGTGCAACTAAGGCTAACGTATCGCCTATCCTCGCATAACAATCTGTATACAAATATTTGTCACAAAACAAATCGCTCTCATCGTGACTCGCGTAACGAGTGTTCGTAGTATGTATAAATACATTCTGAAGTCTCGAACGGAAGTCAAATTGCAATTTGGACTTAGTCTACAAGGCGTAACAATTTATACATTATCATAACGTACTTAAAAGTTAAAGCTTTATTTATTTACACAATATAAACGTTAAACTAATTTGACTACATATAAAAAAATATATGTTTCACGACAGTTCAAAAAATAAATGCCAATGGAAATAAACAGAAGTGTAGAAAATAATTAAAGGCGCTCGGCGACTCATCGCGCACGGGAGCTCCGCTGTCGGCGACACTATATTTCATACAAAAATACACATCTATTCCTCTCATCCATATTCATAACTATCACTCCACGCGATTACATTAGGAAGTGCGCCGAGCGACGCAGAACGGCGAAGATTCGTAGAAAAATAAACTACGTTTAATATGTCGTATGTACTATAAATATAATGTTTTATATAATATTTGTATAGTAAATATAATGATGCACTTTCAATTAATTCTATAGTACGAGAGCGTTGGCTTTGGAAACATAATCCGGACAGGACAGGGCCCGACCCCGCCGCGTACTCCACAACAGTCGACTAGGACTTCGACAAAACTTAGATTCCGAAGACTTCAGAACACTAGAAAAATATCCACATTCATATTCAACAATCGCATCACTCACAACGTAACATTCACACTCGAGTTACGACAACAATGGAAGAATTATCAGAAGCCCTATGTTTTGAGGAATCATAATATTTGTTTTGTACAAATTATTATTATTAAAATATCTTTACCGCCCTTAAATCATAACACCGTCCTTGCGAAACATTAGAAAACCGAACATACGTTCCTATTATGGTATATATTATACTGTGGTATAAAATTTGAACTTTTGCGAGTGGCACTAATAAATATTACATGTTTCGGCGGTAGTTCCGTAGTCCTCATAGAGGACATCCGACGGCGGCTCATCACGGCGCGCGGCGTGATGACGTCAACACAACTACAGTAAAAAATCGATAAATTGGACACGAAATGCACAATACATTGGAAGATTTCGGAATGCATTTAGTCGCGTACCCTTCATTCTTAACAATAGAAGGGATATATCAATCTTATAAAATTTTACTTAATCGATTTAATAATATAATTCTCTAGTAGTAATATATTTCACTTACGATACCCGCGTACCGTGCGGCTCTAGTTAACGTACAGGCGGTATATTTACAGCAAAACTGTCAAGTCTTTGTTCAAATTAATTAGAAGTCTCACAATTTTAATCAACTTTTCCAGTGACATCCTCACAAGGACTAGATAATTATCGCCCGTACTTCTGTGCAATCTATAAACTTGTATCAAAATATTGGAATGCGGCATTCGCTAGCCAGACAACGGACATAATAATATTCTGTAAATATACCTATATATTTTTTTTATTATATCTTTATCACTAAGTATGTCAACATCGAGTGTCGCATTCGAACGAGGATTGAAGTTTTATTGCAAATATACCCATATCATATTAATTATCATTATAGGTGTGCTCGTAACTTACTCATTAAGGTGCTCGATATAAACATTACACGACCGAGCGTCGCGGTCTCGTCGGAACCATCAACAGAACAATTCTAGACCCGGCTACGCAACTAAAATGACAAGTAACATTCAAAAGGAAATTATCTACGTCACATTTAAATTAGGGGTCCGGGTGAATAAACGAGTCCGCTACGACTAGAGAATCCTGCGGCGACACAACGGGGGCCTGTCGTAAGTGACAAGAATGGGCGACAAACCAGCAGTTTGACAATATTTTCTAGTCTAGTAACTTTGTCTGCAATTATCACCATATTTTGGGCTAATTGTTATAAAACGGTACCAACGACAAAATCGATGGCATTAGCGAGATTACTAAATAGGCCCCCGGTGAGGAGTGACGCTCGTGTCGACGTTACGTGGCAGCGACCGCTGCTGCTGCGCCCGCTCCGACGGAGGCGGCACTTGCGACTTGCGCGGCGGCGTGAAGAAGTGTCATTGCGGCGTGTCGCGCGCAGCGCTCCAGCGGTCGAATTCGATGCCGGAGTCGGGCGAAACGCCGCAGCGCGCGCACGCCGACGCCGCGCAGCCGCAAGTGCGCGCGCATTTGCACTCGCCCGCACACGCACACACGCGCGCCTCACGCACGCCCAGCTCCTCCAGCACCTGACCAACGAAAATTCGTTGTAGATGATCATCACAAAGTTTTCAAATAGAAATAAAAAGGCGAACATGATTTTTACCAAAAAGGGAACTCAACCGACTCGTTTTACTAGATATCAAACTTTTCCATTAACTTCCAAATATAATTGAAAATTTCAAAGCGTTCATTGTGTACTGCTTACTGCTTTACTAAAATTCTATAACTATCAAATTACAAAACACAGTTTATCGTGTAGTTTGGCAGTCGTATGTTATGTGTCGGCTGTGTCCCGCGGCGATGGAGTGTACCTTACTCAGGCTGGCGCTGCGGTCGTGCAGGCCGAGGTCGCGCTCGAAGCAGTGCAGCTGGCGCATGAAGTGGAAGTTGGGCGCGATGTCGGTCTTGCGCGCGCGCACGAGGTCGAAGGCGTCGCGCAGGGAGAGGCGGTGCCGCTGCATGAGGTAGGCCAGCGTCACCGTCACGGAGCGCGACACGCCCGCCACACAGTGCACCAGCACGCCGCACCGCGCAGACATCGCCTCCTCTGTAAAACATACACGTCAATATTAATTGATGCTTCCTAATAGATTACAAATACCAATACTTCTACAGCCAAGCGAACCACTCGGATTTGTTTATGATATACACACAAGCACACAAGGCTTATAGAACCATAAGTTCTATAATCATTTCTTTCATATTCACGTAGTAAAAAGTCGTTAATGGAATCTAATTTATTAATTGGAAATAAAAAGGGGAAACCAAGTCGACGACTATGTAAACCCACCTCCTGCGCGCGCTTCGCGATCTTCGCACACGTCTAGCCACTCACACATAGCCGGGAGCTGTCATTCGTGTAAGTCTATTGAATGACGATTCTTTACGTTAGTAATATATTATATGAATATAAAATTAGGTTCTAGAATATATTTTCTCGTTTTAAAGTCTTTTATTTTAAAGTCCTATCTAAAAATGAATTACAAACTGACCAATGAACCGTATCGCCTGAGGGAAGTGCACGGCGAGGTTCTGGCTCCAGTGGTCCGCGATGGGGATCTTCAGGTAGTTGATGCCGCAGCCCTCCGCCTCGAACGTGTTGGGCAGGTCCGGCGTCACGTTCAGCACGTACTGGAACGTTACGTTTTGACTGTTAGGACGATGACAGTAACTTCGTTGTATGTCTATTTGTTTTGTGTACAATATTGTGAATTAAAAATCACAATCTTTATAATATTTACATTAAAAAATAGTACGTTTCTCGTCTGTGTATCAATTAAATCTTAAATAAATTTAGTACACATTTAAAAAATACGACTAATTTAAATACTGTTTTCAATATAGTCAGAGTAATTTAAAAGCTGTAGGCTAAAGCTACGTAAACAATAAACATACTATTTTAATACTATTAAAATAATAAATCTGTGCATTCGCACAAATTTGTTAATCCAAGGCAGGTCATTTGAGCCCAAGTGCGGCGACCCGAGTGGATCTATTGTGACTCCTTCGCATTTTGGTACCGTTCCCAGCCTTATGCTGCTCATAAACTGAACGACATGGATGGGGTTGGTGCTGTGAAGTTCCTCTGTGGAAAAGTATTCGTCTATGGTGTGTCCGTGGTACCTTGATGTTATGTCGCGCGAGGGCGTCACAGTCCTCGCTGTTGGCCGAGTTGCCGAGGTAGAGGTTGGGCAGTATCTCCACGGGGAACTCCTGGTGGTGCGTGTGCGCATCCTCGCACTCGGAGGACGATCCCGAGGAGAGGGCGTCGTCGCATCCCGAGCCCGAGATCCGGAGGGACCTGGAACGAGGGAAAAGGAATTTAGCTCATGACACACACCACGAATGCCACCGGAAAATATTATCTATACTAATAATATAACAAAGCGGAAAGATTTGTTGGTTTGTTTGTTTGCATTGAATAGGCTCCGTAGGAACTGGACCGGTTTTGATGAAATTTGGCACAGTATGGAGTAGACCACGGGGAAGGACGTAGGCTACATCTCATCGTGGCAAAATGCACTTTTCCTTTTGCGTGCACGAAGTTGCGGGCAACATCTAGTATAAAATAACTAGACCGGAAACTAACGAGCAACAATAACTAAGCTACCAATGTAACGTCAGTACTCAGTAAGATGACACGAAGAATGCCCCAACATAACCTAGCCCTTATTACGGGGAAATGGTGAGATCGTGGTCTATATAATATACTATATACATATACCTAGGCTATAATTGATATTAAAGCAAAATATCTCCTAATGCGTATCACGCATAATATAAACTAATACACACGACTGACCATCAGTTTTATCTATTAACTGAGTTTTGTACAGAGCTTGATTGAAGCCAGATAGATGCGAGGCGAAAATAGCGAGCGGCCTGCACACTGTTACTACGAGTATTAATTATATTATTGTGTGTAGTACCTAATCCGCAGCAGAGAATGGAAACTTTATGTAAAGACAATACAGAAAGTGAAAAATGATAAGTAGGTATATTTAGTGAGCACAGGTGAGTCACAGAAACTTGATATTATGGCCATTCTCCAAGATTATTGCATTGATTATTTGCAAGAACTGAGGGTTGTGGGTTTACTTTAACATTCATCACATCTTATAAATAAGTTTCCAATCTCTCCATACACTAACTTATATAAGGTTTGGTAAAATCAATATACGGATATTTTGGGTATATGATCTACTGCTCATATAAAGACGTTTAGGCAAAAAAAAACGTCATACTCAAAGTAAAAAATCATCTTATAATGGGTGAATCTCCGCTCAACGCAAACTCGCCCATATAAAAGATTTTTTATTCGAGTAGGTACAACATTTATTTTTCTGCCTAAGCGTCTGTATAAGCAGTAGATCTTATATAATATGCCCAAAATATCCGTAGTCGATTTTACCAAACCTTATATTATAGCACAAGAGACCCAACCCCAGCTTCGCACGGGTGCAATGTATTCTATCATTGTACATTTAATTTTCTCTGCGTGTTTGTAATTGTACTCCTTCTAAACGGCTGGACCGAGTACGATAAGAATTTTTGTGTGCCTTTAAGTGAATCCGAGAATGGTTAAAATTTACAATGTGGTTCACTGAATGATGCCTTTTTTTAATAAAAAGTAATAATTTACATTCATCACATCTTGACACGACTGACTGACATAATATGACTATATTATAGACGCTTGAACGGCCGTTACCGCTAAAAGTAGAAACGTGCCTTCCATTCCATCCATAAAGGTGTGAAATAGGGGTAAAAAGTTTGTATGGGAAATATTTAAATTTGCAGCGATTTCGTTGAAAACTGAGATTCATGCTCTAAAATGCATTTCATTCAATAAAGTGTTTCATGCTTTATTAGAATTCACCCTCTGAGTGAGTACAATAAGGATTGAAAGTTTATAATATGAAAAATATTTTAAATGAGCCCCGGCCGCCGATGAAATGTAATATTCGAGATAATAAATACAAATCATTGAGTACGTATTTTATAGTTTTTTTTAAATTCGTCTCTTAAAGGGGTGAAATGGGGGTCCAAAGTTATAGTGAAATATCAACAACTGAGCGGATTGCGTTGTATCTTGCCACGCAAATAGTACATCCGTTATAATAGCATTTTTTTTAATTCACCTCCCATGCCCTTAATCTCTTAATCCTATCCTCTCTTCTCTCCTCTTGAATAACTCTATCAATAGCTGAAATCTGTATTTAAAATCCGTTGAGTAGTTTAAAAGATCTAAGCGAACTGGAAATGAAGCGACTTCATTTTATACTATGTGACTAGGGATTGCAATCTGTCATCATTTTCAGTCCGGCCGGATCGGAGCGGTTCCGATTGATCAAATCAGAATGATTTTCGCTTTTCGGTTCAAAAAGAACTGTTACTATGTTATTAACAGTTAATCAAGGGTCATTGTACATACTTAATATAGGTAGTTTAAAAAAAAACATAGGTATATAAAATCAACTTTATTTCCAATCCAATCTTAAGATTAGACACCGAGTTTTAAGTTTAACAATTAAAATTAGTAGTGTAGGTAACCCAAAGATTTCAATATAGGCGTACATTTGTAAGAACAAATCATCATACAACAGAAGGTTACGCCATCTTGGTTTTCACCATACTTCAAATGTCAGCCATCTTGTTTTCACCATACTTCAAATGTCAAAATGGCCCCAAAAATAAAAAAAATTCTGGAGATACTTTTTGCCTCAACATGCCTCGTCTATAATACATATTATATACGTCTATGAGGTACCATACATGAGGTAACATTAACGATGTAACGACTAACGAGTAGCTCAGTCTTCCTAGATTTCACTTTCACAGATAGATCAATTATTTTAGTATCTTTATAAAATCTAATATAATCTTACGTAATTTACTGAGATGAGATCACAATAATTATTAAAGTATTTGAGAATACTAACAAACAAGTCCTATATTTATGACAGACACCATCATGATTTGATGAATCCGTCTAATGAATGGCACAATTATCACAATAATGAGTTTGTATTATAATTACAACTCTTTAGTTTAATCAATTTACGATAAATAATGATTTTAAGTAGATTATTGTCTTAGTATTAATTATATATTATAAGAAAAACTATTTTGATTTTGAAAAAAGGATCGTAGAAAAAAAATAGTGTTAATTGTGTCATCTGCTAGTCGACTTCTAATAGAGCTGCAAATATAGCCTGCGGCCGAAAAGGCCCTTTCAATTCATCGTCGAACGGCTCGTACGCATGAAGACAACGCGCAATGCATTCATACCACAGATCTATAATTTTGCCAAAAATATCTAACACCGGATCCGGTCGCCGGATGCGGTAAACGTTTAATGATGTCAGATCCGCCGGATTACCGGATCCGTTTTTCCGGATTGCAATCCCTATATGAGACCCAATAGGCAAATTAGTGTCAGTCTAAACTACACAATATGATGTAGGCACATATAATCTAATTACAAAATAAGGAAAATAAAAACCCGTACCCTACTAGCCTAGCCTACTAGCGCTTAGCACAACAATAATTAATCAGGTCGTTATTCATAGGAGACCTAGAAAGTCTGAAGTAACAAGTAAAAATTTTCAGCGCGGGGCACGGGTAGGTCGATACGGGCCCGCTCAATGGCGGGTAGGGGGCTCCATTCACCTGCCTCCGTGGATCAATGGCCGCCTACACGACCTCTCCCCCCGCGCCGCGCCGTACCTCACCCCGCGCACGCCCGGCGACGCCAACGCGTCTGCTCCCACGCGACGTTACCCCGAACCAGGGTTCCCACCCGCGCCACATCTCTCATACAACGTACGCAACAAAAATTTCCAGAGTAGGCAGCCCTAGCTCGAATCCGCCCTCAGCCGCCGCGCCGCCATTCAGTAGCGGGCAAATTGAGTAAAAAAACGAATCCGCCGCCGACGCCGCGCCGCCCACACGATTACTTTATTATACTTAATAGATAAACTTTGGCTAACTTTGTATGGTGAGAGGCGGGTATTACTCCGAGATACATAACGTTAATTTCCATTACATTTTGTAGATGGAGAGCTACTAGGAAATGTAGAGGCATGTATGTACGAGGCAAGCTGAAACCTTGTCCTATACTTCTCCTGTTGTACCCCAACACCAGACTGCAGGACTGGCTTGTTAGAAGGGCTATGTCAATATACAAATTTTTAAAGTGTTTTATTTTACCCCAAAAATATGTGTGAGGCAATTTGAAATTTTGATATAGTTAGTTTAATGTTTAAGGGGTTGGGGAAAAATAAAGCCAGACAATTTCATAGTCGGGGCTTTAACCTTTACATTCCAGTGTAAAAGTAAATTGGAAATACGCTCGCTATCAATTCATGATTTTCTGAGATCTATCAGTCGTTTTATGTACTACGATCTTCGTATTTTCTTTTAACATCAGCCAGTGAAGTAAGTCCCGTGAAAATAGGTCCAGCCGTTTCAGAGATTAGCCGGAACAAACAGACGGACGACAGACAGACAAAAATTTTAAAAATTGATTTTTATCGTAAGATTTTAATCGGTATATACTTTCATATGCATTTAGTGAAAAGCTGTTAATTTAAAATTACAAACATACACTACAATTTTATTTATTTGTTTGTATAGATGTATAAACAAGGCAGTGTTAAAAATGTTCTTGTAACTTTCTTGATTTGTTGAAACGAAAGTAAGTTAAAATATGTCAAAATGTATATGGTTTTGGGACTCAACCCTCAATTCAATTCAAATTCTTAAAATGGAAACAATAAAGTAGACTTGAACATTTCAAGTCTACTTCATTGTTTCCATTTTTAAGAAGAATATTTAATAAGAATATTTCTTTGAAGAGTTACCTATTTTATGCTTGAGCCCCCCATACAAAACTGTGCACAAACATGCGAGTTTTTCCTGGAACGTCCATTTAAGCTTCGTCACCAAATTCAGACGTTGTTGTTACATTATAAATGTTACATTTACTCGTAACATTGCACATTTTATGGTGTTCGTGTATATGGCTAGTGAGTAATTATTCAAAGCGGGCGAATAAGGCTGGTCTATAGGCAGCCGCACAGGGTTGCCAAGTATGTCTGTTTGTTCCACCGAAGCGCCTAATCTACTGGCCCGATTGTAACAAACGAGGTGTCAACAGATTCATCCGGGTAATATACGCTATACAATTTACGTAGTCGGGTTATAGTTTTTTATAAAAATTGTAGTTATTTACGTAAGGACGAGTTTGTGTTGTAACTTGTAATAATAAATGATTTCTTTTGAAGTATAAGAGAAAGTGGGAATTTCTTATGTAGTAAGTGGAAAAATATAAACAGACTGTGATATTATATAGGTTCTCTATTTAGATTTTAGATCCAAGAATTCGGAATTTAATCTTACACATAAATATTTAATCAGAAACAAATTAATGTGCCATTGTATTTCTTTATTACACGGTAAATGAGTGTTACATAATATAATGGTATCAAGTTAAATGCTATTATTTCTTTGTTTAAGTATATTATATTAAATTGGATCTTAACAGAGTATACAACAATATATTTGCTGGCAGCGGTGGGGTATAGTGGTAGAAAGATGTGACAGCCCTACTGGTGCGTGGGTCGCGCGTGGGCCCAGCCGTCCATTCAGGTGGCCGCCCACGCTCGCCATACCGATCTGATAACACGACAGCTTCGATTTTACCGCCCGGGCGCCAGCGTCCAAGCTACGTTTCGCAACCACATGTAGGACCGCTAACGCTCTATTTCACTTTGATACGGTCGTAGGAGGAGATGCCAGTTCCGAGAAACATACACTAACAATGAACAAGACTAATTCAAATGCTGTTAATTGTTATGTTTCCACGACATATCTCTGTAAGTGACCTTGCTCATTGGTGCCACCTATAAGGTTTAAACTTTAAGGAGTCACCGTTTTTGAGCCTTCGCTCTAACTCGCATAAATCTAGAGATTTACTCGAATATAGAAATCTAGAGTCCTATCTCTCAAGAAGATAGGACTAAAGTTACTTGCAGCTAAATTTTCCAGCTATGTATTGATAAAGCGTTTAAGCAATATTTAATTTAATTGAGTAAAAATATTATATTGACAAACAATAAGATTACACCATTAAACATAAACCTTAGTCGACGCCAAAAATGGTAACATCGCGGCGTCAAAATGTTTTGGATTATAAAAGGAGCTTGTCTCCATTTAGCTCAGTTGTTATTAATTTATAGCATTGCGTGGTCCGTCTCATTGTTTTGTTGAGAACGCATTTCAATTAAAATGTTTAGTCTACATCCCTCATACAAGATGTAAGTTGAGATAATATATGGCCGTCATCAAAGTGTTTTGTTCGGACACTCGAGACATGGAAAACTTTCGTTTTTAAATTATTGTTAACTAGCTTTTGCCCGCCGCTTTGCCCGCGTGGAATAGTGTTCTTGGAGAAAAAACTTCTTCAGCAAATAACTTGGGAGTAGAGGGACATCCCTGCATTTTAAATCTGTTGTATCTTCGAAAATATTCATTTAAACTACATGCTGACTGCTGTGAACGGGCCATATTTATCTATATTATATGCACAATGTATTTAAGGTACTTAATTGGATAAGGATTAATGCTGTATTGCATAAAATCGCTTCGTAATTATTTATTTCTTAAAAGTAAAGCGTAAAAAATGATTATTGTGGGTTATGCCTAAGAGATATTGCAGTGTTTCTCTACTATATTATGCATGTTATATACATATAAACCTTCGTCTTGAATCACTCTATCTATTAAAAAACCCCGCATAAAAATCCTACCTCGCCTCCTACTCCTCCTCCTCGCCCATACACGAGTAGGTATTTAATTAAATGGCTCGTATGAATTCAATTTGTGTTTGAATGGAGGCGAGCGGCACCGGAAACGGTGACACGGCCGGCCGCGTTATTAATGAACCACTTGCACATTGCGCTGGTACTAAATATAAGACGACTGAGTAGAACACGACAGAGAAACTGTACGCATATGGGGACGTCAGTGGTTTCACGATTATGTCGGATTATAATGCGAGGCGCATGTGGGCGCTGCGCCGGCGCAGGAATGCGGACCGGCCCACCGCTGCCAATGACCGAAGGCTCCCATCCTGTCAGGACTTTCCGATTAAATCGCCGACTCGAGTTATACCGACACGACCACGTTCGGATCAAGTTATAGATAGGGTTTTAAATCGTTTAGGATTTTAAGCGTAGGTGGGAATGAAAGTTCGGGATCTAATAATTGAACAACTGCAACGATTTTATAAAAAAAAAAATTAAATACTGCAAATGTTTAAATGGTTGTACAAAACACAATGTACAGCATAGAAGTAAAATCTTAAATTATTATTATATCGTAAATCTAAAACATTTCAGTTTAAACCAGTTTGGTAAATGGTAGCGACTGCAAAATACCCAATGTTGAAACTACAAATTACTTGTGTTTCCGTTTCATAACGTCGCGTAGGCCAATGAATGAAATACTACCTTGAGCACAATCACACACAAGCCATACAAAACAATACTATGTAAAACAGTTTCCGTTCCGTCACGCTGACGAAATCCTTGGCTGGAAGTTAGAACATCTTCATTCACACATAAAATCAAGGGGAAAATTCCAAATTGCAATATCAAGTATCAACTCTTCGTTATTGTTTGGAAATATTAAATTGTTACATTATGTATGTAACTCTACAACGACTTATTAAAACGTTTTACGATACGTAATGATTCTGGCTAGCGATGATCTATGTTCATAAGATAGAAATAATGTTAATTAAAATAATTTATATCTAGATCTATTTCCTTATGGTGTAGAATAATAATACCTGATATGTTCGGTTAAAGTAATTTGATCCTTGGAAAAAGAATATGACATGGAAGTTGGAAGGATTTTCTTTCTGTCTCAGGTGTCACAAAACATTCATGGCAAAAACCCGTAGGAATGAAAGAGAAAGTAGAAAGATTTGTTAATTTTATAATTAACAAATCACGATTTATGTTTGCGGGAATAATGAGGTCCATTAAAAAACCGAACCTATAGATGGAGAGCTACTAGGAAATTTAGAGCAGGTGCTCGAGGCAAGCTGAAACCTCGTCCTATACTTCTCCTATTGTACCCCAACACCAGACTGCAGGACTGGCTGGTCAGAAGTGGGGCTAAGGCAATACACATTTTTGAAAAGTGATTTTTACTTATACCAAAAATATGTTTCGAGGCAATTTGAAAATTTTATTTAGTGTTAGTTTAACGTTTAAGGAGATAGGGAAAAACAAAGCCAGAACATTTAGTCGGGGTTTTAACCATTACATTCCAGTGTAAAAGTAAATTGGAAATATGCTGGTTATCAATTTTCAATTTATGATTTTCTGACATCTATCGGTAACTTTATGAACTACGATCGAGACTACTATACCGTTGATAATATGAAGATCGTTATTCATAGTCCTGTCATAGATCGTAGTCCTGCTAGCCGAAATGACAAGAAAGTATGTGACTTGAGCGTCTCTTAATTTAACTATCGTTTCAGTATTCGGCCGCAACTCTTACATTTCACGGTTTACACACTCGAATTTAAATGTTACTATGGTTTTTGTGATAAACTAACATTCTCAGCACAACACACTTAGAAATTAGAATTCTATAAATGACCTTTATTTGTAATGACCGTCCTTATTTAATAGAGCATAAGAAGCATTATGCTTATGAGCTACATAAAGAGTTATAGGTAACATTTACTTGTAGTAACCATATTACTTAAGAGACAAAGCAATCCATGACCAAACTAAGAAGTTTCCGTCATAAAATGACATATTAACCACAAACGCAAAATATTTTAAGGCAAACTGTCATTGTGGCTATCGTGGTATACAGTATGGTAACCACATATTATAGAGCGTCATTATGACTGTATATGCCTATTGAGGTATACAATGCTATATCATAGTGAATCACGGCTATGTGCTACTAGCATTAGTAATGTCCGTGGCCGTGGCGCGTAAATTTGTGAATGAACTCACGCGACTGTACCGCCCGTGCCGGCCTGACGTGCGCCGCGACGTCACCTGATAACCTCGAGACCGGTGGACACTATATATTTTTATAGCATTCAAACAAGAACATACTACATACAAAACCACGATACAATCTTGAACGATGATACGTTTTTTTTTTTAATTTAAAAAACTACAGTCTCTGTCAAGTGTCGACCCCGACCCCTATGGGAAACCGGCATAGGTATAGAAATTGTGTATCGAGATTCAAGGGTTTCGTTTTTTACGTAGCAACTAACACCTTTGAAAGACAGATGTATATCTAGTATCTACTCGTACTTACAGCCCGTTTCAATAACCTATCTATCTATAACTATTTGTTAAAAACGTCGTCATTCAATCATTTGGCGGGTTTTTTGCGAAACAAATTTGACGTTTGTAACAATAATAGTTATTGGTAGATAGGTTATTGAAACGGGCCATTAGTTTATTTACGGTATCGGTCCACTTGGCAAATGACCTATCAAGTATCAAAAATTCATTAGCTGCTTACGTTAACATTAATTCACGTCAATTAGCGTGCAATAATTTTAGCGTTACGACGTAACACGTAACCTTTCGCGCTATTGCCAAATAAGTGTCGAACGTTATCGCCAATATATTATTAGGGTCTTAGTGACGTCATTGCACAGTTTGACGTCACGAGCCCTTGAATGTCAGCCCTGGGCCCTGCACGTAGCGTGACTAGCCCAATTCCGCGATTTGCACGCCTGAATGACGATGGAGGATGTAATACACCTACGACAGACCCTTCCTGCTGAGCCTCCATTAATCAGCGAACACGTCACGCCGAAAAGGTGAACTCTACGTTTTTTTACGTCGCGCCATTAAGTCAGCTACAGTCACAAGCAGTATTTATGTTCGAAAATGAGCAAGAAGACTAAATACTCAAAAAGAATACCACATTCTTTCAGGGTGCCTAGCAGGAACATTTGAGCAGTGTAAACGTAACGTTATCGAATGAAATTTGTGAGCGCAGTCATGTTTTTGACAGATTTTCATACAACTCTCATTCGATAACGTTACATTTACGCCGCTGTTAAATGTTCCTACTAGGCCCACAGAACAGTGGTTAAAATCCGTTTCTGATTTACTACAAACTAAAAATTTGTTACATCTATCTGTCGCGGTCGGTCTTATGCCAGTTGGCGGAGCGATAAGAAATCGAAGTCAACAACAGCGTATCCGGAACGATGATAATATTGTAAGAACAATCGAGAATAATCATTTGTTTTTCTCGGTGCTGAATTGAAATTTTCCTGAGTCACTAAAAACGTTAATTGTCGACTTCCTTCATCGTTTCATTGAATTTCACTCACTAATTATATTTCATACTTGTGAATGGTATTACGTATTCTGCTACTTGAAGCGTGCAAAATTAGTTTTGAAGACACACATAAGACTATTATTATACGACTTAGAGCTGATTTTTCAATCGTCAGATAACAGTCACATATTTATTTCTCAGTTAGGAGTTATCTGACGATTGAAAAATGTGTTATACCTACTTGCTCTGAATGAGTATTGATTTATCATGATTCAGTTTACTTTTTTTATTTAAGTTAACTTGAATATATATATTTGTTACATTTTCACCTGCGAAGTGACGGAACGGTCACGGTGTGCGTTCGGGGTGAGAGTGTTTGTCTATAACTACTAGTCCGATTTTGATGCTGTTTTCAGTGATTGGTCCGGGTTTGATTGGTAAATGTTCTTAGATAGGTGTTACGATAACAGATCACCAGGGGCTCTGCCGCTTGTTTGTGCAAAACCATTACTACAAGTCCGCTTTTGATGCGGTTATCATTGATTAGTGCATATTCATATTAAATAGGTACGAAAACAGGTCACCAGGGGCGCTGCAGTAAAAATTTGTTGGTGCAAAACCAAAACCACCAGTTATGTAGTCCGATTTTGAGTAGGTTTTCAGTGATAATGATAGGTGCATATTCTTAGATAGGTAATAGTCCAATTTAAGTGCGGTTTAGTTTTATAGATACTTAATAGGTGGCAGTGATAGCCAGGCAAATATTTAAATGCTCTATAAAATGTTTTCAATATGAAGCACATTAAAAAAATTGAAAAAGCCCAGGACAACTATTACTTAGAGGAAAATTCAAGTTTGTTTTAATTGACTAAGCTGCTTAAAACCAAAACTAAATATAAATTCATTCTGATATCATTAATTGAATAAATTAAGTACTTACGAATAAGCCAGATATGCGATAACTGGGTTTTATGGAAATTATTAGTCATTTCGGTAAATCGTTTAGTATGTCCGTGGTTACTGGCGGTCACTAAAACACTACAGGTATATTGGCGACAATGTTTTATCTCAGACTAGATATTGCCCGTGGTCTGCTCTATATGTATGTGTACCAAATTTTATCATAATCGGTCCAGTAGTTTCGGAGTCTATTCAATGCAAACATGCAATCAATCAAATCCTCTTTATAATATTAATAAGATATTAGTTCAATGGTTGTAGAAAAAAATGGAAAATAACCGCCTCCTTTTTTACAGACTGTTAAAAATTATCGACAAATAATCATTAACCTACCATTTGCAGGTATTGATACAAAAGTCGGGATATTTCTTGCAAGTTATTTTGTAATAGCTAAATAGAGAAACCTTTAAAAAGCCTAAAATAGACATTAATGAAAACAGACTGCCACTCAAATCTCAATGCATCCTTTCTGCTAATGCTCGAGTACAATATGGGTTAACAAACTCCATCTACTTTACCATAAATTCATAATATATAATGTATAGTCGCGAAATCTATACCTATTTAGAATTTGTTTATTCTGTTTACTTGTTTAAATGAATCCATGTATACCGTTATTTACACTGCTTAGCCTTCTGTTTGCCATAACTAGATTTTTCATATTTTTATTTTTTTTCCAAATTAAAAAAAGTTTTGGTTGTGGTACAGTCCGGTACAAACGATGCCCTTTAAGATGGCATCAATGAAATCACTATAATATCTTCAAGTCGGTTGCTGTTTTGTCACCCCGTAATTTTTACCCCTTCAAGGTACAAACGATTTTAAATAATGTACAATCGGGTACACACCCAGTACAATCGAATGGTGGTTATAAAAATCAATTATCTTAAACTCGGTTGCCTACTTCACATAGATGATATTTTTTGGTACACGAATACAATTCGGAGGTTTTGAGTACTTTCGTCCCACGTGTACGTTTCTGCGTGTGGCGTGGGCGGCGGCGTTTTATAACAACGCTATTTTTAGAAAAAAATATGTTAAAAGGATTCTCAATTCCAACGGTGGACGAGCTAAATAATTTACAGACAGTAATTATAGTGTCTACTCAACAACATAATCTAAAATATATGAATCCGGCTTAAATCCAACACAAAAATAATTAAATAAGAGTCAAAAATAGTAACTTTGACACATTCACCTATAAAACAAATATATCAAAATATATTGATTCACCTATCAATTAATTTTATTCATAGCATGTTTAAATTATTTGGCAATAGGCAAGCATGCCTTGAAAGCATGGCTAGCAAGCCGTGAAAATTAACGATCGCTATACAAGAAAGTTCCTCGAGAAATGTAATAATTGGTACACTAACTCGTCAAATTAGCAAATATGGAAAGCAAGCAAAGTTACGGATCATTGCACTAACGAGGTCTTCGAGAATGGAAGTCAGTTCATTGACAGACGTCAGCGCGTCGTACCGAGCGATTCCAGTATTTATTGCTATAGACATAGAGTTGGCATTATGTAGGCAAAACACGCGATTGTAAGTTGTAACCGTCCGCAGTTATAGTGCTAACAGACACTCGACTTGGTCCGCGGACCATATCCGCGTACCGAATCCGGTGTCGCTACACAAGCACGGATTTGGTCCGGCAGACCGAATTGAAAACACGACACTCGTGTGTTCGATTTTCAGCTCTATTGTATTAGCGCAGAGTTTACAGTGCTTTTTTTCTATGACGACGATGATTCTAGCAATCAATTGAAATCGTGCAGTGATACCAACTCTCAAAAAAATATTTTTCCCCAAACCTAACACTTAATTCGACCCTACGTATACGTACGTAACTACGTAAGTACGTGTGTTAGCACTTTTAGTTCCGTCATTCCGTTTACCGACTGCCGAGGAATGAATGAAGCCGCCATTGACGCAACTTGAATTTCTCTAGCGCAATCCGCTATTACTTTATTATTTATGCGCACATAATACATTTTAATTAACTGTTTTACATCAGATTTAAAACAGTTTATTACAGATTCTGTACAAACGCAATTTTCATTAATTAAGTTTGAAATAAAAGCAATGAAAATTAGAAGATTTTCTTTTTGTGTAGGTAAGGAAATTGTACTTATAAAATTAGCAATTTCAATAGGCAGTCCAGTGGGTGTAATTATTTCACACAAGTCATCCCTAATGGCACGTTCTCCACATAAGCTAATTATAAAATAACTAGCTTTTGCCTGCGGCTTAGCCCGCGTGAAATTGGGTTTTAAACGCGTGCGATTGATGCTAATCATAAAGTGCTATTGGGCGAAGCGCGGCCTTCGACGCGCTATTTTAATAGGCAAGCTGGCTCCACCGGCCCGGGGGCCGGCGGCGCGCTATGTCGTCCCTGCATTTTAAATCTAGTCTTCGAAAATATTCATTTAAATAATATGCTGTAAAGGACCATATTGATCTGAATTAAATGCACAATGTTTTTAAGTTACTTAATTGGATAAGAATTAATGCCGTATTGCTTAAAATAGCTTCGTAAATAAGCCATTGTTTCTCTTAAAAAGTAAAGGATAAAAAAATGTTACTGTGGGTTATCCCTAAGAGATAGATATATACATCGCGGACTTTTTTGTAAACCTATTTAAGGTGTACAATACTGTAGTACATTATTTTGATCTATCTCGTAGGGTTCAGCCAGCGTTAATGTATGCGCAAAAATATGTTTATTTTAATCACTCTATCTATAAAAAACGCGTTTAAATCCGTTGCGTAGTTTTAAAGATCTAAGCATACATAGGGACAGACAGCGGAAAACGACTTTGTTTTAAATACTATGTAGTGATAATATATTTTATATTATTTTAATGCGCAATTTTTATTTATCTTTATATATAATTCTACTGTACGTGTTTATGTCACTGAACTCCTCCTAAACGGCTGGACCGATTTGAATGAATTTTATTGTGTACGTTTGGGTGGCGCCCTGGATAGTTTAGATTCACAAATTAGCCCGGCAGGACAACGTCTGTCGGGTCCGCTCGTATATTATAATATTAAAATGTTTTGAAAATTGCTATTTGCAGCATCGTGGTTAAAATTCTTTTATATAGCAGCTAGTACATCACAGTACTGAGAGCGACGATCACATTAATGAACGAGGCCGCCGCGACCCGCGACCCGCGAGTGATGACTGAGGTTAGCAACAAACTTTATATTCATGATTCTGCACTGCGTCATCAATGCACTCAATATGTACCTACTATACATCGATGCGATCTAATCATTAGTCATTGCATGTTGCTTCTATGACATTACTTCTTAGTGAGATAACCAACTCTGTATAATTACTATATTTACCCGACTACGGAGAAGCCAAAAGGTAGGATAATGTATTTGGCAGTCTGTGTATGTGTGTATGTTCCACTGTAGCGTCTAAACTACTGATCCGATTTTAATGAATCGACGTGTCAATTGATTCGTAATAATATCCCGGGTAACATAGGCTATAATATTATAATACAATTTTCGGGTTATAGTTTTTAACTTTTGATTATTAGATATTACACACACCGGCATATTTAGCGGAACATAAAATAAAGGTTTGATATCAGTATCATATAAGGTTGCTGGCTGGTTTATACGTCATTTAATTTAAAAAGAAATATTTTCAAATTAAGAAAACAACTGAACATCACATTTTATGCAATTGTTTTAATTTTATTCAAATACACCTTATCTGGAGCGAACTTCGAGTATTTCTTCCTTCTGAGTTTGATTTAAAATTTCATTAAAATACTGTTTTTTCTTAGTTTTTTTTAATCGCGTATCTTTTTGGAGTTGAGGACTGAATTATGCCTGACTTAGCCCCAACGGAGATTGCTAGGGCACTCGAAATGCGAAGAAATGGTCAAACCTACAGAGTGATATCCAGAGATCTTCGTCGACCAGTTTCAACGATCCATCGCAGTATCCAACGGTTCAGGGAGACCGGTACTTATGTGAGAAGAGCAGGACAAGGCAGAAAAAGATGCACTTCGAGTAGGGATGATCGTTTCATTCGGCTTCGTGTACGTAGGAACCCCCGTTTGACGGCCGTCCAAGCCCGACATGAGTTAGAAGCAGTGCGGGGTGTAACCGTAAGTGAGCGTACGGTACGAAGAAGGTTCGAAGAAGCTGGTTTGGGTTCATTTGTGCCCGCCAAGGCTCCATGGCTCGAGGTAAATCATCGTAGAAACAGGTTAACTTTTGCTCAGGAACATCGACTTTGGAACGCGGACCAATGGAGTAAGGTATTGTTTAGTGATGGCGGCAGATAAAGAATATACAGACGCAAAGGAGAACGATACATTCAGACAAATTTTGAAACTACAGTTGCATACGGTGGTGGATCAATAATGGTTTGGGCGGGCATTTGTTTGGGAGATATCAGAGAAGTTTTAGAAGAAAATGTCGTACCGTTTGCCTCATATATCGGTGACGATTTTGTTTTTATGCAGGATAATGCTCGGCCGCATACCGCTCGGGTAACTCAAGCTTATCTTAATGATATGAATATCACTGTTATGGAGTGGCCGGCGAGATCACTGGATATGAACCCAATAGAGTACGTTTGGGACTTGCTGAAAAGAAAAGTTAAGTCCAGAATTCCAGCTCCTGCCAACGTGGGTGAACTGCGAATCGCCGTAGTTGAGGAATGGCGGAGACTATCCCAGGAGACCATCGATAACATCATTCTCAGTATGCCTAGACGGGTAGAAACTTTAACAAGATCACATGGAGGAAATACGCGATATTAAGCACCATTTTTCTAATTTAATTAATTGTTATTTTAATATTAATTTTCCCTTTTCCCGGTTACATGAAAAGTTCAAAAATGTACCATTTTTTCACAAATAGCCTTTACTCGCAAAATCTGTTCTTAATGTGATCTCATTTTAAGTAAACTTTAATTTTTATTTAAAACTTTAAATAACAAAAGAAGTGTAGTAAGTAGATTTTAAAATAAAACCATATTTTTTTAATTATGGACCTTTTTTTTGTGTTCCGCTAAATATGCCGGTGTGTTTATAATCTCTAAAAAAAGTAATTTTGTTCGTAGTTTGAATGACGGACTGTCATTGACGGAACAAAAAATGTGTAATATGAATGAAACATTGTGATTAGTTACGGCGTGAATGGCTTTCGCGTTACGGCGCGGCCGGCACGTGGAAAATATTATAATGAATCGATTGTTCACTCGCTAGTCACTATTTAGTATTTACACAAGTTATGTACGGTCGCCGACAAGTCCCTGTACTCTTTGTTAACCTTATCGCCATAGGTAATAGGGTTGATAAATAGTACACCGGCTTGTCGGCGACAGTACTTACTTGAAATACCCGATTCACAATATTATCAACAGTTTTAGGTACTTAAACATAGGAGGAAAACCTTATTGAAAATTAGTGTGGTACAGCTACATTAACAAAGGAAAATATTTTCATTCACAACACTAAGGTTCAGTTCACACCGCGACGATACGGGACGCTACTGCATTTTAAGGTAGCTATTCAAAATTGAAATTTATACACGTTTTATATGACGTCATGCGTTGTGCAGCGCGATGCAACTCGATATTCGAACTCAGACAATGAAACGTATATCTTCTTGTGAAAAATGAATGTAAAAAAATGTTTTTTTTTTTCTTTTATTTCCAAATGAAACTTAACAAGCTTTTCGGAAAGTCAACAGAAAAAGCTGTAATGAACAAAGTTCAATTTTGAATAGCTATCTTTAAATGTAGCGCCATGTCGAGTATCGTCTCTTTTCGGTGTGAATTGATCCTTAAGATAAGACACGCTTACATTGTGGGTACTATCAGACTTCAGAGATAACTAATCTTTTTAAGCTTTGAATACTGCGAATCGATTACGGCAAAGTAATCTCCGCTGTTTCATTAATAAAGGTGCCTAAAATCTTTTGTTGAAATAAAAATCCAGCCATCGATTAAAATAAATTAATTCCTGCCATCGCCTATTAAAGCAAAATTTAATTCTCAATTTATTTCTGGATGTAGCGTCATTACTGACTTTACTCATCAGATTTCATTGAAACCTGTTAAAACAAAATTCCTTTGTTAAAGTCCATTTAGTTGTTTGCATAATTTTAAACAAATACATTTGATGTTCCGTGAATGTAGACAGTACGCCCACAGTTGTCTAATTTTGTTCAAGACGCAGGAGCCTAACTGACTTGAACAGATCTGTTTAGAGAAGGAAAACTTATTCAATTATTCCATCCGAAATGGTGCAAATTCTGCGAAACGCTTTTGTTTTATTTTAAGCAATAGTTTATTTTTTATTTTAATTGTTTAATTCTATTCTATTTTTCATTTTCTTTTGCGGGCATGAAGTCGCTGGCAACATCTAGTCAAGTATTAACTTCTGGGTTGGTCAATTATGTAAAATGTAATTTGAATTGAGTACAAAATATGTGTATAGCTGATTCGAGTCAAAGTACAAATACCTATATTTTTATTATTAAACAAAACCTCCATCCTGTTTTGAGAGATGTTTTGTTCGCCAATAATGTTTTTACAGTCCTACCAGCCATCATTTTTAACGACCGGAATATCTTGCAGCCATCCGTTTTAATATTACTGGAAAAATGACCATTGCAAAACCTATGTATTACCTGTCTCATAAAACCGACATTACGACGAGTACATTATTTGTACTAGGTTCTAGAAAGCAAACGACATCCAGTCAACGGAACGACTTGTCGGCCGACAGGTATTCAAGTTTTTGCCGCCGATAGACGGCGATCGGAGAAAAAAGTTGCGCATGAAATCGTATTCCCACGCATGCCAGTTCTGCTGGTTCGTTAATTGCGCGGGAGTGGGCAGCAGCACAGACCTTATTAGATACACCGACGCGACATCAACATCTCTGTCATAGAGATGTCGTTGTTTTCTTACAATGGAACTGTCGACAAATGGCAAATAAGACAACAGAATGTACAGTTTAGAAATGTGTCGATTAATGACTTTGGCAGACTAGACGATTAGTCGGTCCTAAAGAGAATCAAGCAGATCACGAAAATATCACGACTTCGGGGAACGCTTTCTTTAGGGCGAGGGCTCACTTCAGCCACGAGTCACGACAGTGCAGTCTTAAGACAGCCTATTGCATTACAAAATATATCAAAATGCGCACACTTGAAATAAAACGTCTAACCGATGAAACTGTCTCATAGCGACAAGAACTGCACGGCGACAAGTCTAACTAACGATCGTCGACTGGGATTTTGTATGATATGCATGCGCGCACATCAAGACAAAATAGTCTAGTCAATTATTTTTCAGCTTAATCGTCTTGACATAAGCAGTAGATCATATTATGGCCAAAAATTTTACACCACCTTATATACAAAGTAAGAAGCCAGAGATAGTCAGCGCTATAAAAGTGGCCGGATAGTAGGCCTTACCGACTAGTCAAAACATCTCTAGTACAATTAAAGTGAAAACTTGCAGTTGGAAAAGTCCATGACAAATCTTTATTGGTCCTCAGCTATAAATGAAATGTTCTCACCGCAATCCCATTAGTGGCAGATGAGGCACGTGCGTGGCGCCGGCCTCGCTGCACCACTCGGGGTACGCGCGCCGGAACTCCGCGAAGTCGCCTGTGGACAATACAGCACCAGGGTAAAGACAAACACCAGCTCAAGTATCTGTGTTATTAGCTTATGATCATTCTGTAATAGTTATGACGTTACAGGAGATTAGGGTACAAAAGCCTAAAAGTACTTCCACACTCTGAATGAAGTCAGTTAAAAAGGAAGGACGTTTTATTGAGCCCTAGTTATAAAATAATACGAACGATTTAACGTCGCGTCGTCTTGTTTTATGGCAGGGTATTTCGTCAAGGACGCGGGCCGCGAGAAAAGCTTGTCGATTCGCCCTTGGAACCCTTAATCTTAGATTTTATACGTATAGGTTGTTATTGGTTTTACAGGTAATGTTGGTACTAGTAGATCAGGTAGTCACATCTAGCTTGGATCCAATACTGAAAATGCATATTTTGAGTGCAAGATGCAGAAAATACTACGGAAGCGGCCGTCAGTTGATTCGATCGTTTACATTGCGGGCACGTTCGAATCAATAAACAATCGGTCGGATGAGACCGGCTAATATAATCTACCGCGGCGCGTCACCGTTTCCGCCAGCAGGCCGGCTTCCTGCCGTCAGCGGCATTGTCATGAAAATGTCGCTCCCGATACATCATATTCGCACCCACCAGACTCTGTTGATGTATCGATGCTCAAGGACTGCCTGTACTCCGGTGTCCGATTACTCTGTTTACGAACCTTGTTATTCCGAATCGTAACTCAGTGGAACGAACTGCCTCGCATATCAAATATTGACTTGATAGTTCCGTTGGCGGCACGTGTGAGCGCCATAATTTGCTCTGGACTTGGCAAATGTTCAAGCTTAGGAAGCCAAGTTTGGAAATTTGAACTTTTTTAGTTTACAAAGGAAGTAACAAAATAATACCTTGTGAAGCCAATTTACTTCGGTGGCTATACAAGTTTGGGAACGACCAATAATAAAGTTTAACCACGTTTTTTTCCCCCGAGTTAACGAATAACGGAGTCGAGGCAAAATCTCGAGAATTTACAGGGTTATTTTGTAACTTTCATAAAAAGTAGAAACATTGTGTACTGTACTGTACATATACACATTTTACTTACCTACTCCAAATTTTGGCTTTATAGTCTTCTGCACAAGTTCTTAAGCCAGTAAACACTTTGAGGAGTTATTGGGCCCAAAATAAATCGGAATCAAATTCTATACAAAAAAAAACAAATCAAAAGTTATTTTGAAGTCCCGAGTTGACATTTACACTTTCATATTATAATAAACTTAAATAAGGACGCGTTTGCAAAAATGACGCCTTGTTCCGTTTTCCCTACTTGGCTTCCTAGTTCCTGACAAGTTGTGAAAGGTTTTCCACATAAATTGGCTGTTTATTGGTCAATTACGACTCATTTTTTCGTCGTAGCATTTTCTTCATCATGATTAATACTTTGGCTCGCTTTTCTGCGAATGATAATTAGAGGTATTTACTACCAGACCTACTTATTAGTTGAAAATTCGTTTTAAAGATGTTGTTCGCAAAAATGTCCCCAAAATGTAAAGGTACATTTTACATTGACTCTCATAAGCAATTCAAGGGGATTACTAAGAATTTGTCAAATCAAGGAAATCGTTATATTAAGGTTGCACTGTATTAACAGCTTATTTTAACATCCAATAATATTTATTAATACAAACCCCCTTTTTCACCTTTCTGTGGTATTAAAGAAGTAAACCATGCTTACATCCATCACCTAGGAAATAGCCCATACATGAAACATTCACTATACATTAGCTGAACATCGTGTCCGGTCGCTAGTGGCCGGGCCGCCGAGGCCGCCGAGGCCGCCGCTAGCGCGCAGGCGCGGCGCCCCGCGGGGGGAGGGGGCACCATCGATCCGGTGACTCATCGCGCTCATTCATCCACCGCTCTCAATGAACGTACCGCCCCCGCCTCCCCCCGTGTCCTCGACGGCAAGGACTCCATTAAATTCGCCCTTCGACTACGCCTGAATCAAATCTCCTGACACCCACATAAAATTTACGCTTGGCTCCTCCGATTAGTCTGCAATTTCAATTTTCTCAACATTTTGCGCATTCTTGTAAGGATTGGACCATACAAATTAGAAGTATTGTTGCCTTAATTGTGGCCAAATAGAAAATAATTAGAAAAATAAAAAAACCTAATATACCTAAGATACCTAACACACTAAAAAGACTGAAACAAGACTGTAAAATCACAGTACTAAAACCTAATTCAACCTCTATTTTAGTTTAACAGATTACACTATGGGTTGAAGATTATGTGTGAAGTGAAATAATTGTCATGGTGTTTGTTAGCAAGTGGGACCCATTTATTTTCGTACGATATATAATTTGTATAATAAAATTATGTATAATAAGTAAAATAGAGGTTGAATTAGGTTTTAGTACTGTGATTTTACAGTCTTGTTTCAGTCTTTTTAGTGCGTTAGGTATCTTAGGTATATTAGGTTTTTTTACAGTCGGGTTTTTTTTATTTTTCTAATTATTTATTTTATTTTAGACTTTTTAGTGTTCTGTCCGGCACATTTCTATGAACTAGAGTGTGTTCTATTATGACTTTTGTAAATTGGACAAAATTTATTATTATCATAGCGTGTGAAACAAAATAAAAATGAAAATTATAATTGACGTAAGCGGTTCAATTCCTCAAGAGAGTTTTGGTCGTGTGGTTGATGTAGCAATTTTCTAGGATCAAGCGAACTAACCGCTAGACCTGAAAGTGATCTGACTCTGCTCAAAGCCACGTACGCCTGACCTCTCGCGAAAATATTACTGCTTAAATCAACAACAGCTCGGTCTAAAGTTGTGCCCTGCAATTTATGAACTGTTACCGCCCAGCTCAGAATTAATGGATGGCATAATTAAAAGGATTAATGGATAGCATACGTCGCTCGATCTTTCCTTTGCCACGCAAAGCATCAAATTCAGTAGTGCACGGCTCTATACGAACACCAATGCCTGGTAAATTGCCAGTTATACTAGAATCATCAAACTCTAGAAATACAGCTTGAGGCAGTTCTCCTACTTCCAGCTGGTCTCTGCGTCATCTAGCAGTGAGTAGCGGAATAAAAAACTTAAAACTGATTTGGTTACCGTCGTAAATACAAAATATGATTAACTATACCGGGTATAACAAAAATGCGCAATAGTGTCCAACATTTGAATATATTTAAAGCTATATACGACTATTTGAATCCATTGATTACAAATTTATTCGATAGATTCCATTAAAATGATTGTAATTATTCCTGATTAAATTTAAATACATGACAGGACATATGTATATTTTTGAAATCTCCATTTAATCCTTTATTTTGATACCAATGTTGATAAGATTGGTTAAAAAAAAATTGAACTACTTACAATTTGGCGCCAAAATCCGCCATTTTGTCATTTAAGAAAAAAAAGCTATCTAAGGACACTTGGGTTATTGAGACAAATCTAACAATACCTTAATTGTCGAAATCCATCCAGCCGTTTGGAAGATACGTGGGAATAAAGGAATTTACATACATACATACAAGATACGCGCGAAAAACATAACCCTTCCTGACAGTCGGGTAAAAATATTATACTGTTTACAATAAGACGTCGGTAGTCACAAGTTATAACAATGCCGAATACGTCTTACTGCATTCAAAATTGACTGAATAGAGTAAGCCGTTTGAAGAATGAATTTAGAGGATGCTGGTTGCATTTGCTTACAAATGTTGATTGCTAAATGGTTTAAAGTTTTTCATTATTTTATTCATTTAATTTTAAACACTGACTTCATTTACTAGTCATTGCTCAATTTTAATAGCTCGAAAATCGTCAAAATGTTCCCAAGCAAATTTTTAAAAGTGTTTAAGAGAAGTCTATAAAATTGTTTTCTCGTGAATCGTTATGGAGAATAAACACATACTTTGTATATTGTATACTATGTACTATGTGGTTGGAGCGTGGTAGTTAGCGGAGGTGCTGGGGTGCAGCGGGCGGCGCGGGCAGCCCGGCGTAGGCGGAGGGCCTTGGCCCGTGTCCTTCCCAAATCCCACACGACCGGTAACCTTGTACCGAGTTATCTAACGAACATCTAATATTTGCGATATTATAATCCACGAGCTACATTAATCACGGAGACGGTGCACCAATAAACCAATAAAAACGTGCAAGAAGTTTACAGCAATCTCTTTCAATACAAATAATGCATGAATTTGATGAGCGAGGAGTTCCGATTAAGAACAGATGCATACAATTTTCTTTGGCATTATATTATGTAATATATGTAGGAAATTGTAATGATTGATTTTATTAAAGTACATTGTACGTAATAGAGTTTAATCGAGCCTGTTGTGAGCATTAGAGTCAATTGAAGACTCAACCGTAAGTTAACTATTGCTGCGTGATGGGCTAGGTCAATCAGATCTGGGCTATCAACTATTTGATGCGAAAGGACTATAAATAACTAATTACTTATGACGTAACAAACCATTTAGGTCGTGATAAAACGTCTATAAACAAAAACATTAATGCAAGATTTATTGGGACCTTTCCTAGTTTTTGAGGACGACTGTCTATGTAGTCCTAAACAACTTACGGATAAGGAACCCTTTAGTAGACAATGGCTTATTTATATAATTTTAAAGGTACTTAAGGTTAAATAGTAAAAGATAAACGGCTTATCAAGGATGTTAGGGATAAAATATAGCAGTCACGCGTGTGGTTTATGTTTGGTGTAATATAATTGATCGGTTGGTCATTCTCAGAACACGTCAAGATTGACGTCACCTATCTTCTTAGAAACGATCATTTTGGATATTCAAAGAGGTAAAGTAAAAATAAACTGAGGCGTGAATTGAAAAAGAGAAGCAGTTTACAAAGGTGTATTTTGGTTTGTTTATTATTATACGAAAGGTTTTTGATGTACAAAATAATATATACATGTGGATCTTATTTTGAAACTATGGAGTTTACACTAAAAATAAATATTGAATAGTTTGCAATGATTAACTGAGAACCTGGCGAGCAAATCACTTGCCTTTTGCGATTCAGAGCAGTCATTCGGCCTTCCACATTTCTATACATAAAAGGCGATAACAATATCAAAGTACCACGGAAGAAGTGAAAACTTCTTAAGAGTTACTATTTTCATAAAAAGAAGTAATTTTCCCGACTATTGGGTAGATCTCCAGATTATGAAAAGGTAGATCAAAGTTATCTTTACAAAGGGAATAAAACTAACTTTAGATACCATTTCCGCGCGCTCGCGATTATAATATACTCCAGTTTAGTGAAATATTCCTTCCTTTAGCCATATCGTTTTCCTCGATGTGAGATAGACCAGATGTTGACTATTTCCTCTGCAATATGAAAGGCGAAGAACATGAGGCATCCTGCTACCACGCACGTGCCATTTGTACTGCGCAAGATACAGTCACGATTATAGACCGTATTTATTCGTATATTATCTTGTTAATTATATGATTATTATGTATATTGATTTAATTGATGTATGTTATCGGATTTTATTATAGGTTACATATTATAGTATTCAATTCCTCCTGTCACTGAGGTAGAAAATACTTACACGGACATTGAAGTGGGTCAAAAATACTAAGGTCCGACCGAGAATGCTTTTTTTGTTTCGGCCGAGACCGAGAATTTATAAAATAGTTAAAGTAGGTAAGAAAAACACGAATTTTGCACAAAAATAATGTTTTAATAATTAATCAGAAGATAACGGTTTAAGGGCTGTTTATTTTTCCGCAATAAAACGAAAACAACCAAATATACAAAAATATGCAATTACTTGCACCGCGCATATCCGATTCTATAGTAAAAAACGTCACAGTTCACACCAACCAAGCGATGCAATGCAACCAATAAGGTGTCTTGGAATCGGGCACCGCGCCCGTATGCGGTAAATTCAAATTCACTGATCGCAATTTGTAATAGTTAGATGCGGTTTTATATCAAACTTTCGGGCCCCTAGCGATCTGCATTAGTCCAATGCTTGTCGTGTGTAATTCGCTATGAGCTCCTTTTTCGACGGCGAGGTCTAGCTCTATAAGTCATTGCTAAGTCTCGGCCTAATTGCGGCCTATTGTGGCCGAGATTTTAGACCGAGATCTCGGCTCGATTTTTGGCCGAGAATGCCGAGACCGAGATCTCGGTCGGACCTTAAAAAATATCCATGTTTTCAATGCATGATAAACTCATGATTTTTTAAATTTATATGTTTATATTATTATAGTTTTAGGCATAATAGTACTTATATATGAGCAATGAAACTAAAAATATGTATAGAATATAGATATTTAAAATTTAACCAAGATCAACTGCTACAATCAACTTCTACATAAACTCAACACAAAAGTTAGAAATACTTGTTCTCTGGGCGAGTTTACAATATTTTAGGAAGCCCACCTCAAGACAGACTCTGTCTGTATAAGAATTTTATGGCTATGAGCAATAGAAGCATTAGCTTCAGTACTTTAATCAGATTCATTAGATATTATAGAAATACTTTCGAGGCTGGAGACGTGGGTGAAATGGCATACCATTTCACTCGTGAAATAAGCAGGACGTGAATAAAACAGGAACTTATTAATTATATTGCGGCACTCTTCCGTTCTAAACCAAGCAATACGAACATCCGGTAGCTATAAGCGTTTAACATTTCGCCGACTAATTTACTAGCTGACCCGTGCCCACTTCGTTGGGCGTTAAAATTTTCTTGATGACGAGGATAAAAAGTATCCTAAGTCACGCCTTATAACATCAGCTATCTGCCAGTGAAAGTCCCGTGAAAATCGGTCCAGCCATTCAAGAGATTAGCCGGAACAAACAGACAGACAGACACACGAACGGACAGACAAAAATTTTAAAAATATATTTTTTATTGTTAATAATACCGTATATACATTCATATGCATTAGGTAAAAACTTGTTAATTTGAAATTACAAACAGACACTTCAATTTTATTTATCTGTAATTTTTTTTTTTGTTGAATATTTTTATTTGCCAAGCTAAACTGCACGCGTAGCATGATGCACGACCACCGTAAAAATAGTTTTGTCAACGTAAGAATAGACAAAATGACAGATCCATTTTTATAGGGGTCACACAGCATACGACGCGTGCTGTTTGTATGGATGGTACATGGGAAGAAAATATTTTCTTTCGGCAATGCACGGTGAATCACACGGTCTATAAGTCTATGATTTTCGAAGGCCGTTATTATAGGTCATAAATGCAAGATGTGAAAGTTACACGAGCCCTAGCCGACGTAAGGGCATGAAGGCCTGTAACTAGGTTAATGGTCATAATAATTATGCGATAATTGAGACGTGCTGAGCTATGATGACACTTTATTGACCAAGGATAACAGAAACGTGTTATTAAACACTATGGATTATGGAATACTAGCATTACCTCGCGGCTCCGCTCGCGTTAATACAATATCCCACGGGAACATTGTACTTTTTCGAAATAAAAAGTAGCGTGTGTGTTAATCCAGAGCTTAAGCTACTACCATACTCAATTTCATCAAAATCTGTTCAGTAGTTTTTGCGTGAAAGAGTAACAAACATCCATCCATATTCCATCCTCACAAACATTCACATTTATAATACCAGTAGGATTATATACCTACTAGTTAAGAGCTAAATCATTAGATAATGCTGTCTTAGAGAATGCTTCTGGTTTGCCGCGAGCTACGGTCCTGTTTATTAATTGTAAAATCACTACGCTTGTACACGATACACGCCAGCACGGCCGTAGCCTGGAGAGAACTGAAGCGATTTGTCACACATGGTCCGTTCAGTCCAGAATTAATGTTGCCAACCTAAGTTTATTTTACAAAGTTTTACTACTAAATTAAGTATTTTCTTCCCTCCTTAGTAGGAATTTTTCATTTTATTTAGTAGTGTTTTAGTAGGAACGTCAGTCAGACAGTAATTAAATGCAAAATGGCCTATTTTTTTGTTCTTTTTTTTGTGCCTAAACAAAAAAAATAACAAAAAAAATGACACCTTATCATAATAATACATCATATCATTCGTCCGTAATTTTCTTAAAACTACCCGTTTCATTACTATATACGTAATACTTCCTAGTATATTTTAATATAACGATAAAAAAAGAGTTAAATAAGTATTATATGACAAACCTAACATAATATTATGTGATTTGTCATCTGTTTTGCAACATCAGAAAGTGACAAATTTTACTTTAATTTAAATTATCCTATACACAGTCTTTAACTGTACCAAATTTCTGTCTGTCTTTCGGTCTTTCTGTCTGTATGTCTGTCCGCGCTTCTAGCTTCTGTAATTACGAATATAAATGGATTAAACCTGTTATTGTTATTTATTATATATATCTAATAAATATATATTAAAATAAATATAAAAAAATATATTTATTCATTCGACCACATCGCGTGGGGTATCATTGAATAGGTATTTTAAAATAAAGGCAAGGTTTCATACATGACTTTTTACAAAGTCAATCATTTTCGAGTAATCGGCCTCCAAATTAGTTTATAAGTTGGGGGACCAACTTATAAATGGCATTTAGCATTTTATAACCCTGGCATTTCTGAACTATAGGAGATAGAAACTTGTAAGTTTCCATGCTGATATATCATACGTTAGTACTCTTTAGGAATTATTGTGAGCGAAATCGGACAATAACTTTTGAAGTAATTAAAAAAAACTATTGCGCGTTAATAGTTACGGAACCCTCCATAGACATGTCGTGACATGCTCTTGGTTAGGTTTTTATCCTAGAGTCTTATACGCAGAGTTTAATGTTTAAGTTTTTAAGTTTATATCGTGTTTTTATTTTTTTAACCTTTTTCCAATTTACTTTTACAATGATCTGGCAAGGCTAAAGCCCCGACGAAATGACCTGGCTTTTATTTCTCCAATTCCTCAAACATTAAACTAACACTATATCAAAATTTCAAATTGTCTCAAACATGTTTTATGGAGATTAAAAAATTCACTTTTCAAAAATTTGTATATTGACTTAGCCCCGCTTCTGACCAGCCAGACCTGCAGTCTCGTGTGGTACAATAGGAGAAGTATAGGACGAGGTTTCAGCTTGCCTCAAACACCTGCTCTAAATTTCCTAGTAGCTCTCCATCTTTTAGACTATTGATATAATTGTACACAAGTCTTTCTGGGTTTAAAGTTTAAACAGGTAAAGGAGAAAAAAATAGGGGCCCATTATTCTGACGCGCCCAGAGCCTCTAATAGGTTAAAGACGGCCCTGCCCCTTTAGTGAAACTAAATAAAAATAACCTAACCAAAAGCATGTCAGGACATGTCTAAGGAGGGTTCCGTAACTATCAAAAGAGGTTTTCTTTAAATTACGCCAAAAGTTATTGTCTGATTTCACTCAAAATAATGTTCCTAAAGAGTTTCTGGTTCTATCTCCTATAGTTTAGAAATGCCAGAGTGGAGACCAACTTATAAACTTTGGAGGCCGATTACTCGAAAACGGTCCACTTTGTAAAAAAGTCATGCATGAAACCGTCCATTTATTTTAAAAGACCTCTTCAACTAACCCATACTACCCAAATACCCTATACCCAACACGATAATAACCCAAATACCCTATACCCAACACGATGGGGTAGAATGAAAAAATATTTTTCATCCCCACTTCTCATGTATAGGGAGCCACCCCTAAAATATAAAATTGATATTATTTTATAATGCTAAAACCGAGATCTATACACAATCTATAACTTTACCAAATTTCATCCATTTCATAATTACAGAAGCTAGAAGCGTGGACAGACAGTCTGACGGACGGACAGAGCGTAGTTTCGCTTCCTTTTAAGTGTTCATTGTGTATTACGGAACCCTAAAAAGTCGCGTACTGCCTTTCACACATTTAGCCTAATATATCCGGAAACTCGAACCGTTCTACGATCATGTGAAAAGTAAAAAAACAGCTCTATTATATTACACGCGTTATCAAAGCGAATAAGAAAGCCATTCATTTCCCAATGAGAAATTACGAGTTACGTAATAGCATAATAATGCGGTGTGCTTCTAATAGTTTATATCTATACAAATAAATAAAATTTAAGTGTCTGTTTGTAATTTTTAATTAACAGCTCATAACTAAATCCCCTTACTAATAAAAATATTTATAATACAGTGTATAAGCTATACAATGTTTTGTCCTTGTCTGTCGAGCGACTTCAGCAACGTATAAAACAAGGACAAAGCATTGTATAGCTTATCCACTGTGTAAATATTTTTATTACTAAGTGGGTAAATGTATATGAAAGTATATACGGTATTCCCAATACAAAACAAATTTTGAATTTTTTTGTCTGACTCGGTTTGTTCCGGCTAATATCTGAAAGGGCTAGACCGATTTTCACAGGACTTTCACTGGCAGATAGCTGAAGATATAAGGTGTAACTTAGGCTACAATTATCTTAGGGTACCGTTTGAAAATATGGGGCTCCGTTTCCGTTAGTTCTATGCAAACGAAGTTGCGGGCACCACCTAGTCGGAAATTTAGTGCGTCGGTAATCACTACTCACAGCTACTCTCAGTATGCCGTCTCGCATTGAGGAGCACTATAAGTAAACAGACATCCTCTCCCACGTTTGGTGAGGCGGATGCCCTGACTTGCGACCTCCGGTATTATTTGCGGCTCGACTTAGGTTTAAGCTTATTACATTTCCTTGATACGTTTAACAAAATACTTGCGCGATCGAGACCATTTTTGTAATAAATTTATCATGATACCTATGAAATGTAATGGATAAATCTTTGTATGTTTCATGTTTCATATGATCAATCGAAATATGTTTGCAAAGCTTGAGCGAAGAAAAGAGTGTGTATTTAGAAGAATAACCACAGAATACATAATAATACAAGTACAGAAGACTGACTCCGAAGAGTAATTTAAAGAAATAAATAAAATAAATTAACTCTTGCTACGATATGATTAAGTTTAATTTAGATCGCGCAGCGCTTGATTGGCTACGGTTATATTTACCTACTAGTTCTTTCTATCGCGTAACTCTTATCTTTTCTGACGAAATCGGGGTTGTCTCCTTTTAGAAAATAATTTAATCTCAATATTTAATTACAACTTTTTTTCTAGTACCTACCTACTGTACTTTAGTGAACAAATTACTTTCCAAATAAACCTAAGGTAGATGTTAATAGTACTTTAATTCTAATAAATTCGCGCTTACCTACTTACGTTTTCGATACCTTCACGGGAAGTGAGACAGGCCTAATATTACTCAAATATGTTTAATCACGCCGCCTTACTATTACTCTAGGTACTTTTGTCCACAAATGATCGATCTATGATTCAATCCAATCCATAAAACAATGCAACGAACAAATCTCGCGCATACGTCACTCACTGCTCGCGCGTGAGTCCCTAGTGATTGGCCCGCTCGGGTCGGCCGCCGCACGTACTTACTTTTCGATACCTACACGGGGAACAGGCCTGGAAAAATTAACTTTAACTGGGAGTTTATGCCATTTCATACTTTGATTAAATACACCCAGCTGATCAAGATATAAAAAGGCACTGCAAAATGATTTCTGTAAATACATTTGTTGTGATTAACTTAAATAATCCATATTTAAATTTATATTTTTTTAATAAATTAATTTAAATTAATCCTTACTAGCTTTGGCTTAGGCTAAAGGCTTAAGCTTTCTGGTCTTCTCTTTTAAGGGAACTACAGAAAATTATCATTTTAAGAACTCAGTCTGTGAGTCAAACTCCAAATATAAGCTGATTATGTAAATAAGAGTAGATAGCCAAAAAAATTGAATGGTTAAATAATGTAACTTGTTAAGTATTGATAAACACCTAGTCAATCAATGAAAATTGATGATTTTTTAAGCCTGACAACAGCCAAAAATACTTGTGGCTATTGTTAGTGCTAAGACAATATAAATAAAGATTTTTACAAAATTACTAAAAATATTTAAGGTGTTGGTGACAACAGATCCGGTGAATCACTTTTCACTTGGCAATAAGGTTCAAAAGTGGTACACCTGAGGGTCAAGTCAGCTAAATAAAATCTGCAATAATACAATACAATCAAGTCCCGACACACTAAAACTGTCAAACCTGTATTCTCGTAAAAGTTAAAGCAGCATCTAACACCTCCTGATTGGACAAAATGTCACAAAATCAGTTTATGATAACAATTCCCTTACAATGCAACACCAACTTATAATACAACAAAAGTAACATGAAAGTCTACTTTAAATACCAGAATTGAGGTTCAGATCTGTTGGCAACTGTACTTGTGTGAAAAATTAAATATTTTTCTTCACATCAGACCACAGTTAATCTTATAGTTTTACAACTATGTAACTAATAACAAAAACTGTTGGATATAGATTTTATAGAGTGGCCTAGAGTTTTAAATGCCAAAGTCTCTGTATTAATCTACCATCTTTTTCTTTGGAATGTACTCATACTCTACTCAAAGTCACAATAGATCCCCTTGGGTCGCAGTGATGGCAGAGCCATGATTTATTGAAAATACTCTGCTCAGAACCTATTGAGGTTATAATTAATTTACTCCTAATTAATTTACATTTTCATTTTACTTTTACTGAATTATAAATGAGTTGTCTTGATATCATAAACTGATTCAAACAAATAGGTTTGATGTTGGTTTCATGAGAATACCATTTTGCAGTTTTAAAATATCGGGATGGATTGTAACTGTATTATTGCAGGATTTAATTAGCAGAATCAACCTTCAGATACAATTTATACTTTTTGTAAACCTGTAGATAAAATATGGTCAATATTCTTTATTGCACAGTAAATAAGTGAAATCTAAATTGTATCTGAACGGAGTAGGTACAGCGCATTAATTTAGCATGCCACTGTCAAATATTTGTTTATGTAGGACATTAGTGTAAAGTTTACATGTAAAATTGACTTAAGGCAACCTTGCTGTTTCTAGTTATTGCTGAAGTTACATCTAAACAAGTCTAGTCCAGCCCTCTAAGCATTTAACGATTATGTAATTGAATTTGCTCGGAGCTCTATTAGATTTTAACAAAAAAGAATCCCAAAAATATTTTAACGGAGTTCGAACTTACCACATTCCGAATTTCCGAACAACGCAAAAATAACTAAACAGCCAATTGGACTGACGTTATAGCCGAAATTATTGATATATTGTTGTACAACAAAAAAAACATTAAAAATGCGCAGTTTTCCAGTGATAAAACCTAGCTAGACCGATTTTTGTAGAAAAATCGGTCTGCAGGTATACTAAATTTCATGTAAATACTGCAGCCGTTTCCGAGATTAGGATTATATAATACAAGATTGTCTCGTTTAAGTATAAGTTAAATCTTTTATAACTTGTTCTTCAACTATACCTTAATTTTAGCTTCCTTTTAGGGGTATTATATTTATAAATGTGCTTCCTAAAAAACTTCAGGGATAATTTAAAAAAAAAAATTAAATCTGTAAGTTCTTGCTTCCAAACATTTAGTCCCAAGGGTTAAAACATGCACAAAAGGTACCCAGGGTAAACATGCATAAAAGTTTAAGAGAATTTTATAGCAATGTTTATTTACCTTCAAGACAGACAACCTGCACGCCATCTTGTTTTAATCGTTTTAGCAGTATGCCATGTACAGAATCTGGATCCCTGAGGGCTCCGTTGCTGTAGAGGATGAACGTCCCACGAGCACAACAGTGTGTTATCCTCGCCTTCAGCTCCTTACACTGCACGGTCGACGACAAATCAATCTTGCCGGCCGCTAAACGTCTCAGCATTATACTTGGAATGGAAAAATTTACTGCCGCACGTATGTGCGACACAGAATACTCGTTAGACCCGCGACAGTCTATTAAGACTGTGTCTCTCTCGTCGGATCGTAATTTCCCTAAAAGCCATTCCTTCGACACTAAGTCACAATCACATTCCGAGTCCGTAGGCATTTTTTATTTTCAATTTGTGTACAATTTGTTTACACAAAGCCTTTTAATCGCCTGTTGCACTTCTTCAGTTCAGTGTTGTTAGTCTTCACACGCAATTACGGAATTACTTGACGATAATATCGCTCATTTTCATTAAAAAATAAGAAACTGTTTTTAACAGCTTTTCTTGCAAAAATATAAAAATTTCATGCCAGTTCTGCCTTTATTTACTTTATTAACATCATTAATCGCGAATAAACACTACACTGATTTCACGTCCATAGCGTAGGAGAGCTCGAACAAAAACCAATGCGCCGCGCGGCTCTGCGCCAAAGCAGTCTGGGTCTGGTCGTCCTCAGTTCTCACTCCTCAGTGCCTCACACCTCCGCGTTTGGTGGAACTTACAGCGCAGAAGTCGTAAATTAAAATATCACATTTATTTAACTTTGTAAATTTAAACTTAACTTAAAGTTGCATCTGTAATAAACTATTTAATGGACTAAGGACAAGAAAAGTGGAAAATAAAAATATCAGCGAAAACATTAATTTCAATTTGTAATTTGACAAACATTTAAAAGCGGATTATTTTTGAACTAAAACATGACATTGATGAGTAGAGTTAGTAGCCGTCGGCCATTTTAAAAGATTCCTAGTTTTTTAATTTTAATTAAACGAGGTACAGCCTACAACTAATATTAGTGTCATGTTACAAAGGCGGGATAGAATTTTCGTTCAAATTTTCAACACTGTTAGATTGTCAAGTCCAAAGTCTAGTCATAGGTCAAATAAATCGTCAGTGCATTATTAAGTTTAGATTTAGAAAAAATGGTATTGAAAACTAATGTTAATTCTATTGCCCGCCATTATAACAGTCACGGTCCCTATTTTTTTTTAAAAAGTGACATTTGAGGTTTGGCTTCTGACATTTTTGAGTAGCAATAAAATTTACGTATTAAATACTGTACGCATACTTGAAGCTTACTGATATGATCTCTCATATAGGCGCTAGCGTGCTCGACCTCGTCTTGTCTCTTTCCTTCTCGTACCCTCTCGCTCGCACAGCTACCTTGAGAACCCCACCATGGCGACGCCACAAGCAGTAGCCTAATTTAATTTCAAATCATTGGCGTCTGAATTTTCGACCCGTCTGCACTTACCAACAGTTCATTTTGTGATAAGTGCTTAAGTTTTTATTCTATTTTATAAGTGTGAGCCTGATATAGCAGCTATTCATGTAAGTGCTCATTTTTATTTTCCTTACAAAGTGAATACAACTAACTAACGGTTTTTACCGTTCGCATTGAAAATATTTCTATAAATAGATCATTATTTTTATAGAATCTATAATAATTAAGTTATATACGCTACCCTCTAAAGGAATTCAGTAATTTTATAAGAAAATTTTACCACTTTTCTAGAAATTTTTATCTATCTCAGATAGACTTTTTTAGATTTCTTTATAATTAGAACTATTTTTAATGTAATGCATAGTGGTAATGCTTTTAACGTTCGTGCTTTTTAGCTTTAAATACGTATTTTTAGTAAAACACAAATCTTTCTATGGTTTTCAAATAATTTTAACTACCGTCAAGGAATACTTTTGTTAGTCGTTGATATCTTACATTTTCAAGCTTTTTGCATGGAATCCTAATATATGGTTTCGTTTTTAGCTATTCGCCTTTAGTTACCTAACGTAGACCTCGACAGAGACTCTTATAGCGATAATATTATTGACGATCAAGTTAGTGGTAGTCTTTATAATGAAGAACATACTAATAATGCCAAGTTAGATTTTAATTTTGATATTGAAGTTAAATTAAAGGAGCCTTCGGTACCAAAGGCACCTGAAAAGTTTCTTAATTTGCTGCAACAAATTCAACATTTTGATAAAGATGAATGGAGCTAAGTTCGCTATGCAGAAGTGCAAAAGTGGTATAATAATACGCCAGGTTTTACTGATTTAGAAGCTAACGATGAGATTAAAGCTTATGATAGTCTACGTCATTTAGCTTACGCAGATAAAGCTTACGCCGGTATTACTTTTTGTTTGCTAAAACAGCGCGATGCTCTGCAACAGACTCTAAGCTTATTTTTATCTTGGGCTAAAGATGAGGTAAACCTAAATGTCGACTCTTTGCATACGAAGGTTAAGGAATTATTTACAAGCGGCGATTATGCGTCTGTTTCTGCCGACCTCTTACAGCTCGTTTGTGGTCACAGAGCTGAGGTGATACAGATGCGCCGAGATGGGATCATAAAATAGCCACGTGATCCACTAACCAAATCATATTTACGCAAAATCCCTCCTTCAAATAAAAACTTTTTTAATTCTGAATTGCTATCGGGAGTTCTTGATAGCCTTATCAAGAACTCCCGCCGCTTTCTTAACTCTACCTGCCTAGGTGGCGTTAAGAAAACTTTTATGCCTTTGATAAAACTAAAAAGTTTTGGAACTACCTCGCAGGCAATAGTGGCTCTAATCATCCCCCGCAGGGAAATAGTCATGCGCCCTCGCAGGGCACATCTCAAGGTTGCTGCGGCTCTCAACACACACGACCGTTACAGAATTACCAACCCTCGCAGGGAAGTTATCCCTAGCAGGGTTCTCACGATAACTATAACGCATGGCGTAGCAATAAAGCTAACCGTAGTTCCTTTCGACAACGAGTCGACCGACAGCCAGCGGTACGGCTTGAGCATGCGAAGGACAATAGTAAACGGCCTATTAATAGAGAATCCAACTCAGGTGAGAGAAGATGATTCTGACTCGAGATTCCAAGCGGGCCGACTTTGTACGTATCACAGTCATTGGAGGGCGTTGAAGGCACCACGTTTTCTTTTAAAAATAATAAAATGTTATCGCATACCCTTTTACAAGAAACCTCCTCTTCGCCTCCCCGACATGACACGCACCTGCCTAGTGACAAGAAAGTGCGAAGCAATGTCAAAGGCAATTCAAAAGATGAGGGACGAGAAAGTTCTCGAAAGAGTTCGATCATCCCCCAGCTTCATTTCGAGCATGTTTCTCGTTCCGAAACAAGACGGCTCGCACCGTCCAGTGTTCAACTTGAGCAAGTTGAACGAATATGTACTAACCGAACCATTCAGGTTAATAAATGCGAACAGGGTCCCAGACTTTCTACAACCGAACGATTGGTTGTGCAAAGTGGATTTGTCCCAGGCCTACTTCAATCTACCAATCGCTCGTTCTCACAGACGATTTCTACGCCTGATTTACGACAAGGAAATTCTTCAATGACGTGTCTTCCCTTTGACCTCAGCACGGCCCCAAGGGTCTTTGCCTGTTCAAGCAACTGGATTGCTCAAATTCTAAGGGAACAGGGTATACGCGTCATAGTATACCTAGACGATTTCTTGGTGGTCAATCAAAATTACCATATACTAAAATCACATTGTAGCGGAAAGACTTCAATACCTATCTGGGCCTTCAAATCAATTTCGAAAAGTCAACGCTGACTCCGTCCAAATGTCCGTTACCGTGTACCTTTATGGGTTTTCAATGGGACCCATGGCGCAATGTAAAATCTCTTCCGTTAGAGAAGGTGATAAACCTAAAAAGAAAATTTCCGTAATCCTTCAAACTCAAAAAATACACCTAAAAGAGTTGCAAAGTCTTGTCGAACTCCTCAATTTTGCTCGGTTTGTGATTCCGAGGGGACGACTACACTTTCGAGACACTCTCATGTTCTTAAACGTTGCCATGAAGAGCCCGCTTACTGCCGTGCATCAGTTGCCAAACACAGAAATGGAACTGCAGTGGTGGATAGCCAATTGCGACCTGTCGTCACAAATTCATTTTCCATCTCTAACAAAATTCTTAACTACGTACGCCTCGGACGTAGCCTGGGGAGCTCAATTGGAGAAAATATCTTTGAGTGGAATGTGGACAGGTGCAGAACAAAATTTGCACAGCAACCAAAAAGAAATGTTAGCGGTGTTAAAGGCACTCCAAAGTCTATGTCACAAGATAAAGAAATCCACAGTCCTTCTACAGTGCGACGACAAGACTGTTGTGTCTTATTTAAAAAACGAGGGGGGGACCAGGTCATTACCGTTGCTCCAGTTGACAAAATAAATATTTCACCTTTTAGACTTACACCACATAGAACTACAGGTACACCACTTACCGGGAAGGTACAACAGTCATGCAGATCATTTATTACGACATCTGAGTCTTCCGGAATGGCATTTACTGCCTCATTGCACAGAGAACCTGTTCAAGAAATTCGGAACACCGATGATCGATCTCTTTGCAAGCGAAACGTCGAAAGTAGTTTCCAATTATGTGAGTCTGGATTAAAAGGATCAGGAGGCGATATATCACGATGCGTTCTCCCGAACTTGGAATTATCCCCTCGCTTGGGTGTTTCCGCCACCTTATCTAGTTCCCAAGGTGCTCATGCACTTGAACAAGGCGACAGGGTTCTATCTGTTGGTAGTCCCGAGATGGGAACGAGTATTTTGGAGGGTGGACCTAAGATCCCGAGCAGTAGCAGCCCCGTTCACTTTACAGAATCTACACCTGAATTGAATAGACATTGCGACAGGTCATCCCCCAGCAGGAACCCAAGACATGGAATTGCAGGTGTGGAAATGTGGGGGTGGACAGAGGAGCTAAAGGACTGGAATATAAACCACCTAAATCTCCTAAAAAACTCTTGGTGTCCATCGACACTAAAAACTTACAAAGTGGCGTGGAACCGCTGGCTCAGATGGTGCCGCACTAATAAAGAAAATGCCACTCATCCGTCGGGATCTGTTCTGGCAAAGTATTTAGCTGATCTTCATCTTATTGATGGTCTAGCTTACAATACTATATTAGTACACCAGTCGGTCGTGTCGACATTATGCAGTGTTGAAGATGCGGGAAAATTATCTCCACATGTTCTGGTAAATCATATGCTTAAGTCGATCGCTGTAAATAAACCAGTCTCTAGAAAAACAAGTATATGGGATATAGACGATTTATTGAAGCATTTGGAAAAGGAAATTATCGATAAAAACAATGTTTTCCAAACTTGTCGACATACAGCCACCTTGCTCCTTTTATGCTCAGGTCGAAGAGTCCATGACTTGACATTATTAGCGGTTGATTCAGAACACTTCACTGTAAATGAAGACTCGATTTGTTTTTGGCCTCTTTACGGATCTAAAACTGATAGTGCGAACTACAGACATCTTCCATCCCGACGGATGGAAGATATTTTCAAACAATAGTTCCAGAAATTTAGATCCTGTTTTTTGGGTTAAGAGGACCATTGGTTTATTAAAAGAAAAACGGAAATAATGTAATTTACATAATCTTTTTATTAATCTAAGAAGAAACCCTAAGCCGGCCTCCAGAATGGTGATTGCTGGTTGGTAAAAACTGTATTTCGTGAAGCAGGTATTACTGCCCCTCCAGGAAGTATTCGCTCTGCCGTAGCGTCTAAAAACTGGGTTGATAATTTACCTCTTGATCAAATATTGGCCAAAGGAAACTGGCGATCAAGTAATACCTTCTCGCGTTTTTATCACAGAGGAGTAAAGTCATCTCGCACAGGTAAATCAACAAGTTTGGCTCAATTATTTAGCCCTACAAACTGATTTTATATTTACTTATACTTTATTCTATAATTAATTTATACTTTATTAATTAGTACAAATCAATAAATCTATTGATCTTAGTAAGGTATTTTTTACATTCCTATTTTCTAAGCTCTTCTAATGTATAATATGCCTTCACATTGGCGTCTTTTTCCCACCAGGCGATAACAAACAGGTCTCATATCAGTAAGCTTCAAGTATGCGTACAGTATTTAATGACGGTGTTTTACCTGTAAATAAAACGCATATTACCTTACTTGAAGCTTACATTTTAATACTGCCTGGTGATATTCGACTCAATGATTTGAAATCAAATTAGGCCACTGCTTGTGGAGTTCTCAAGGTAGCTGTGCGAGCGAGAAGGAAAGAGACAAGACGAGGTCGAGCACGCTAGCGCCATCTCATATCAGTAAGCTTCAAGTAAGGTAAGTATTTAATATGTGTTTTATTCACAGGTAAAACACCGTCATTATTAGTATTAAAGTTGATTAACAATGTGTTGTCCTATATAATAACCTAACAGTAGAGATCCTTTATATGTATATATTTTTTTGTTACTTACTTTAAGTCAAATAATTCGTAAAAAATTGTAAGCATTTAAATAAAAACGAAACAAATCTATAAATGCCAAACGCCATTATAAAAAAAAGTATTTTGACAGCTGACAGCATCTAAGCGTCATTCCTTTTCTATGATTCCTTTCACGAAAATGAGTTTGTGTTGCAGTGGGGATTATTACTTTTCTTAAACAATTCTGCAACTCTTCGAGTGGAAACAATTCTCATACTTTTTGAAAGTAATAGGCATTATTGTAGATCGATCTCCAGAATGGAAGATCTATACAGTAACTTAGAAAATTACGACGACGTAAATGCCGTTGATGAGGTGGTTTTAGCGCCAATTTTTTGTTAACAGTTATTTTGATTTAATACAAAATTCTATACTATATCTTATTTGCAGCTCAAAAATGAAAATAGAGAATTAAAACATAAACTAGAAGAATGCTCGAAAGCAATGAATCAACTTCAAAAAGTATGTACAGTAATATATTCTTTAAACTCAATTTAAGCTTATTAATACTCTCTGCTTTAATATTTATATTTTCTACTAATTGTATGTTAAAATAGAACAGATGCCCATTGATATTGTAGAATATTTTGCAGGATTTTGACAAGCTAAACAGTGAATATAAAAAGTTGGAAATAAATTATTCTTCACTTTTGAAAACTGCAAGAGCAGAAATCGAGAGGAAAACACAATTGATAACTAATTTGAACAAAGAGTAAGTAGATTGTACTTATTATCATTTTCATATCCCTATTGGCTTCGTGGACTCTGGGTACCTACACAGAGTTAGGCTGTGACCACCAAGCTCCTAGAGTTCTCATAGCAAGTTGTAGCTAGCTCCATTACTGGAATATTTTCGCCTGGATATTCCATTTTGGCCACATACTACATGTATGTGGTAGGTGGGCATCTCACATTTAAATAAATTTTGTTTAAAAAATCTAAAAACATGCTTTTAAAGCACATCAAACCAAAAAGTGAAAAATAATTTTTAAAATAGCTTAAAACAATAATTAATGAAAAGTACTAGTATTATTTTATTGTAAAAAAAGCATGTGGTGCTTTGTTCTATATTTATTGTACTTCAAGTGCCCAATGCTTTTTTACCTGACTACGTCAAAGCCAAAAGGAAGGGTAATGATTCTGGCAGTCTATGTATGTATTTTCTGGTTTGCAGAATTAGTGCCATTTTTTATAATATATTTATTGTTTATTTACTGTTTCTCTTTTAAGGAAAGATATGATAGTTATAAGAGCTATGCAGGGTGGTTGTAGAAATGTATTAAAAAATGTGAACAAACCTGTTTATAATTATAAAAAAAAATCTACAAACATAAAAGATGAAGAAAATAAAGAAATGTTGAATAAAAATAAACCAGGTCTTTCAGGGAATTCCAGAGAGTGTTTAAGGTATGTAAAACCAACATTTATAAATTGTTACATAGGTATAATTTAAACATTTTAAGGTGATCTTATTAAAAAACGAGGCGTTTTTGTATGGAGCTCCTCTCCTCCCCACTTGTAGTACTACCACGCATATATCAATTTAAGGGCTTTAAAAGTGTATAATTTTATTATATGACAAAAAATCTGTGAACTATGGGAGTAAAAAGTTAGTGAGGGTTTCGCCCCTTGTTTTTGGCCCTAGGTCTAGATATTAAAATGTTTGAAGAATTAAATAATTCTTTTTTAAGAATTTTGAAAGAGTTGGCCTTCATTTATAACAAAGTTTTTACAAGACCTGTGCTAAATCAGAGCAATGTTTCTATTAATTATAACTTATTTCACATTATAAAGTTTAGTTTTATACATTTTTAGTTTTTAAATAATTTATTTGCTTCTTAAAGGGAACCTTTGCTTCTGATGAAAGATAACACAACTGCTCCTGCTACAAATATGTCAACATCGTCTGAACTGAATTTAAGGCATTTAGATGATGGTCACAGCAAAGATAATATGTTGAAGTGTGCACAATACCAAACAAATAATAGCAAAAAACCAAAAACTACTAAGATCTCAGACAGACGGAAGTCTATGCCAGTCTCAAGGTAATAAAGTCGCATAAAATATGTCAAACATTAGAAGTACTTCAAATTATGCTGTTTAATAGAAAAAAGCCGTGTGGTGTTGTGGGACACCAGATAGGAACGAAGTTCCTTATTATAAAAATATTAATTTTAAGTTATATTTGAGGTATAAAGAAAATAATAAAGACTATACATAAAAAATTTACATTATGGACGTTTTTTCCGTTTGACGAACTTCGTTCCAAAAATATAGATTTAAATATTGTGTTAATTGAGAGTATTTACAGTCTATAGACATACAGGCTGTACTTTAAATAATAATATGATATAGTAAAATAAAAGTAAAAAAAAAAACAAGTGTCCCTTTACTAATGTTGCACATTTTTTTTTCAATTAAATTATAGGTACCTTCTTAACTCGTATTTTTTTTTATTTAATAGAAAAGTACCTGTTTCTGATAAAAATATATTTATTTTAAATTATATTCTTTTGTATCTATGACTAGGTACTTTTAAAAACAGTCTTGTTATTTATCATAATACTTTTCAGTAACTGGGAGGAGCAAATCAGTTCTGAGGAAGATGTAATGAAATATTACAATACAAACACAAGAGATCTTAACAAATATAAAGACTATGACAATGTCAGACGGAATTCACAATATTTGGTATCAAAAGGAGGCCAAAAAAATAACAGGTCTGAGCAATTTACCAATGAAACAAAACAAACATGCAATAGACCTATGGATAGATACAATCCACATTTTGATAGATATACATATAACCAGAAATATAGTCCCGAGAGAGGAAGACCACAACAACATAGAGGTAGTGTCAACTCCCACCGGTCTGATTACTGTAGACAACGAGTATTAGAAAGTCCTCCTACAGATAACTACAACCGCAGCAAAAGTCGAGAAAGGAGGCACAGAGAAAGAGATCATCGAAGGGATTTTGATTATTATAACTCAAGATATGAGGAAAACTATGACACAAGGAGTAATATCAGAGAACCAGATCCGAAACGACGTAGAATGGATTTAAGCAGCATGGATTGGGAAAGGCATGACCAAGAAGCAGAGAGAAGAAGCTACATGCTGTCAGAATATAGACCAAATGCTGCTATAGAGGATCATACCTCATGTCAGTCACCTGACTATGATCAAATTGAATTCAACTCAGGCCACCACTTTGTAAAAGGTAATAATTGATATTTTTTCGTGTTGTTAATAAAGTTAATTACATATTAGTAGTTAATGTTTTCGTCTCACCTGCCCTGTTTCCTAGCCTGTGGTGACTTCAGGATAAAATAGCCGTGTTTACCTATGCCAAATTTGATCTTGTTTTTTTGGGGTTTAGTGTGATAAAGTTGTTAGATTTCTAATATAAGTAAGATAACTTTTATTTTAATCGCAGAAATAAAGAACACAGCTACTGTTCAATTGGAGGATCCTAGAATAAATAGTAAAAAATATTCGCTGAAGGAGTCTGATCAAGGTACTTTCATCACTACAGTTGACAAAAATATTTGTATGGTACAAGTAGATAAAACATTATGGGGTTTTGAAAACATACAGGTTCCAGAAGCGTTAAAAACTAATATTTGGGAAGAACCAGCTAACGAAGATATAGTAAACTGCATTTACATGGGTATTGATGATCCGTCTAATATCTCTTCTTCAAAATCTAGTAAAAATAGTACAGATGGTAGTAAATCAGAATCTTCAGGTAACCACAGTGTTTGTCCTAAAGAACATACTACTTCAGATAAAATTGAACAAAAGTTGCAAAAAACAAATGTTGAAGTTTCCAAAACCATAGTCAGTGACTATAAAATACTGAAAAAATCAAAGGTTGACGTGAAATCCAATACTTTAGTACAAGAATATGTTAATATAAATTATTGCAATAATTTTAACAAAAAACTTTCACATAATGATAATAAACAATGTTCAAATTATTTAAAAAATGAAATCGGTAATGATAATTATCAATTGAAGTCCCAACAGCTAGCTCCAGTTGAACATAATGTAGAAGGAGACCTAGAACTAAGCGACGAAGCTAGTGATATTACCGATGAACTGCAAATCACTTGTAAACAAAGCGATAAGCTTACACATGTGGGTAATGATGGAAAATGCAAGGAAAAAGATCAAAAAAAGGATAAGACAGTAATGGAAGATAATAATGATATTACATTTAAAAATATTCCGATGGATGCCGCACATAGTAAAGAAAAGGAAGATAAAATACAAATTAATGTAGACAGTGAAAAGCCTAGCAAAGAAGCTTCTTTAAAAAAAATTGAGACTTGTAAAAAGAAAACGCCAAAAAAGAAATGCGACGGAAAATCACCTGAGAATAAGGATATAAAAATGATTGAAAATACGAATGAAAATTCTAGAATAGAACTAAAGGCAACAAAGAAAAGAGAAAAACGAAAAAGGTTATCATCAAAAGAGACAGAAAGTAACGTTTCACACATAAATACAGGAGAAAACGTGTATGAAAATAAACCTAAGGATTCCAAACCCTACAGTAAATTTACTGAGTTGTTTGGCGAAAGTAGTAGCTTAATAACACCTGAAGACTTGAATATCCCTACAAAGTTTGACATAAGTATTGAACGCAATGATAATTATGGGTTCTTGTTTGAAAATACTCAAGACGCCATAGATCTAAATGTTAGAGAACATAAAGAAGTGTCACAAACGGACAATAATAACTTAAAAGTGTTGGAAAATGTTGAAGCTCTTTCGAATAAGGAAGATTCGCCAAATTTAATTGATGAGAAATCATTATTCGAAGTCAAAAGTGACCAGGATTATGACAATGTTATTAAAAATTTAAAAACTGCTATCATTGATGATGAATCAAATATAGTAAAAACTGTTGTTATATCATCTGGAATACAATCATGCATTGAAGAAAAGAATACAAATCAGAAAAACTTAACAGAAATGGATAGTAATGAAGCTAAAGAAACTAAAAAAGTTTTCCAGCATCAACCCTTGGAATTGCTTAAGGCTGTAGCAACGTCAACGCCAAACAAAATGCAACACGAAGATCTACCTATAATGACTGCTGCGGTTACTCTAGATGGTGAAAACCTTAATACCGATAGTAATTTATCGTATACTGCCAGCCTGACGACAGCTACGAATGTAGAAGCTAATAGTGACGCCCCAGATGTAAGAATATTTATAAAGCGAAGAAGAAAAATCAAGAAAATATAGTTTTCTATAGCGTTAAGATAAATTTTACTGTTGCACAGATTATTTAATTTTTATTTACTTTCATATTATAAATAATAGATTTATCTATCCAATACGAAGAAACTCGTGTCAATATGAATTTATTTATTGTAAATAAATTACAGAATACATATTATGAAGTTCCATAATATTTTTGCAATTATGAGCTTCACAGTACTTCCTATTCAATACATAGGTAGAAAGTTTTTTAATTTTATATTAAACAATAATTATGTTATATAAATAATCTTAATTCTGAAAACATAATATTTATTTGATATCTTTATAAGTTTTTTGCTGCATACAGTATGTATACGGGCAATATATTTGTTTATATGTGTATTTTCCAGTCTGTGTCCAGAAATAATAATGTTATTAAAATCATGAAAATAGTTACAACTTATAATCATAACATTTTTCACTTCGTCATTTGCCGAGAAGCTACTAAAAACAGTAATTTTAGTTTTTTTTTTACCTGAGATGCCATGTGAGAAATACTTATTTTAGATAATTTTTATTGTTTTATTTCGAAATATGTTGTCTCTTGTATTTATCAGTTGAAAGTTTAGATTAAATCAAAATAGCGGAAGATACGGCACGTCCTTAGATCAACGTCAACTGAAAAAGGGCCTGATGCACAACTACATGCACGCACACTCACACTGCTGTAATTCTATTTAACGTTGTGCGATATCGAAAGAGAGACAGACTAATTTGTTTTCACGATAGCGTGAGCGAGACCATTGACGTGTCACGTGCGTGTCGAGCCCTGCCAAAGAGCGTCAACAGAAATATTTAATGAACAGAAAGTTTAGAAATTGTTGTTAACAAAAATCAAGCGGAATGATTTTTACAGCGCATAAAAGCACACGAAGGCATTTTGGTACCATTTTCCCACTTAAAACAATAAAATAATCTTTTTGCTTAACACGGCCGCTTCAATTACTGCATTTAGGCAACGGGGGCTTGATTTAAGCAATCCACGCGCTAGAGTCGAGTAACCTATCTTCCGCTATTTTGATTTAATCTAAGGTTGAAAGAATATTATTTTATTAATTTGCAATTAGAAGTATTTGCGACTCTTGCCAGCAATAAACCCTAATTAATATTTGATAATTCTAAAATAAAAAGTCTGATAGTACCTAGTTTTGACTAAACCAAAATGGAATAGTAATTTTAAGATGATGGCTTGTTAAGTTTTGATTTATGTTCAAGTAATTCCATAGACAAAAATTAATTTACCACACTTTCGAAACTAGACAATAACTTCTGTTTACCAAATGTGCTATCAGTCTATTATCTCTATGATTTGCTTAAGGAGTCTAAATTGCCACGAAATACGATTCTGCCTTTTGAGAAAAGCCATTGGATAGTAGGGCTGAAGATAAGTTAATAAAATGTTTTTTTCCCATAACAGTCTTTATTTTCTGTATTAAATGCATTTCCATACCTGGTATTATTTACACGGATATACAAAAGGGCATATTTTACCGGATTTTGTATGGAAGGCGTAGTTTTGGCCCAAACCTTTGTTTTTGGTTTTAGATTTAATATTGATGTATGCATGTTTTATCTGCATTATTAGATTAGTCAAGCCAGGATTCGAACCCGAAGTTTATGAAGAAAAAAAATTATTATCCTGTAGTAGGTATTGCACCATTTGATAGTGCTAGTGGACGATAATTTCTGGAAAGTAACTGTATGTGAGAAAATTCAGGGAAGTGCTTATTTTCAGCATTTATTATTTCCCAAATGTTTCTTCAAAACATGTAGCAGTTATTTCAAAATTTAACACTCCTTAAATTTGCCTTATAACATGTTCCTTGCTAGCACCACTTTCAAATCGTGCAAAATAATACATGGTGATTTTTTTTTGTGACTTTCAAACCCTAATATCCCGGTTCATAATAATTCATTTATACATGTAATACATGTAATTCATTTATATATATATAAGAAATCATTCTTGATTTCTTACATCCATCTAATCATCAATTTGTATTTCATTGCGGTATTTGTACATGATCATATTACATTTATAAACTTATATTCATTACGTATTCGAAATGTCGGTAGAACCCGCAGAAACCGAAAAGCTTTGAATATAATCAAATAAACCAAAAACTAATATTTTATAAAAATACTTATTTCTACTTCAACTGTAGGAAAACAATTATAATATTATGAATATGAGTTTTTTATAATTTTGCCTGTTGGTGTGCCGTGAGAGTCGAGTTAATAAACAAAAGGTGTTTTAATCATCTTCAAGTATTTAATTTATTGTCTCTGATTGAAATACATTTTTTTACCAATACTTGAGTATTTTATTCAAACTAAGTCAACATTGCTTTTTAATTAATTTAATTATAGAAATAACGCTTTATTAATGCGTCAACATAAATTCTAATTTAGTACATGCCTGTATAATAGGTAGGGATTTCGATGAGGATCTTCAAAAGTAAGTGGTAAGTAAAGCCGATAGGAATGGAGTTTTAGGAACCCCGCACCACTGCAGACTTGCCTAACTTGTAATATTCAACTATTATGTGATTTTTATTATTTTAAACTTGAATACAGTAATGTAATAAACCATTTCTTTAATCCAGGTAACTAAAATAAAAATATTTTTACATTTAATTTATAGGGGAATATGACTACATCTATTTAGTTTCATTAATATACTCAGAAATATTTAGGATTTACTACTTGGTAAATGTAAAAAAATATAATATTTTATGTGTAGTTTATTAATTGATACATCTATTTTTTTTTGCTAAATATAAAATTTTATTTTTAATAAATAACAAAACCTACATCATTAGTTTACTTACACCATATACAAAATCATTCATTATGGTAAGTATGAACTTAAACACACAAATATCGGAGATATATACACATATATTATATTCCTGCGGCCTTATACTTCATACACTTGCCTCGGCGTGACGTCACAGCTAGGTACGACTTTAGTATGAAGCGTATTCACGAGACTTACAAATGTATACAAATCGCTGTATCTTTGAAAGTGTTGACTTTTGATGTACTATTTAGATAATATAAATGAATAGTACTCATGAATATAAGTACTATTCATTTATGCAATAATAAAAAAACAGTCATCTAGCCTATTGGGATCTACTACGGTAAAGAATACAAATATCATAAAAGATTTATAAATAACAGCTGCATTTATTTTTCCTCTTATATGTTCTAAAATAGGAATGATTGATACAGTAGGATACAAGATTCCACGTACGAATATTTAATTTAAGACTACTTTACATTTAGTAGAATACAAATAATAAATGTATCACTACCGCGCATTTCGCAGACCCTATATGATACCTATACATACACCAAGTTTCACCACATTGTTCTTATATTCATTCTGTTACATTCACCAACTACACACCGCGCTGTCTAGCGTAGAAAATCGTAAAAATAATATCCGTCCAGCAAGCTCGATATACTTTTACTGTACAATTTGACACTGTTCTAAGATAAGTTGCTCATACGCACTCACTATAACGAGGTGCTGTATGTCGCCGCGTCTAGGTTAGGTTCGCTAGCTCTTGCGCTATTAGTGTCCTCGCACTGTAAGTTCTCGCTCGCTAGGTTGAGGTTTGCTCCCGTACTACAAGCCGCCTCGGGCTGTCTTCATGCTTACAGATTTACAAATGTAAGGTATTTGACAAATCGCTCGATCACTACGTGTCGCCAGTCGAAGCCATTCACACATCAAAGCATGCAATCGCAAAACATAGTGTGTGCGTACGCCAGTTGCTCGTTGCATGCATGCTCATTTATTAGCATACAGTTTTCACACTGTTGTCCTCTAAAGTGCTCTATGTTCGTGCTCACGGGCTATCTCGTGCTATAAGGCGGGGCGAGGTATTTCGCGCGAGGTGCAGGGCGGAACGGGGTCTGGCAGCATGTGGCACACGGCGGACGCGTGGCCGGACCGCGCGGACGTGAGCGCCGGACCGGCCGCCCAGCTGTCTGTGGCCGGATCGTACACCTCCACTATATCCAGGAACGAGCTGCCGTTATAGCCGCCTGTGGACAATAAACCATTGTTAAATAGGTGATTTCATAGCTCAAATAAATAATTAAACCGTGCCTCTAGTTGTGACGTGCCTCTAGTTGTGACCAGGATAAATTTTGTAAACAAATGTCAGGTATTCGCAAACGTAACTGCAAAAGCAGTATATCACAGTCATATTTAAAAATTGTTCAGGCTAGGCGCTTGATCCAAATGTTTTCGATTTATTAAATTGCTTATATATTTCGAATGACACTTATGTTACTTTGAGTATTTTTTACAACTAGTGGCGATACCTAGTGGTAGTTTTCGACAATTAGTGGCGTACAGCTTGTCGAGCACGGTGAGCGGAGCGAGAGCGCGGAGCGGGCGACGGCGACGGGCGCGGCGGGCTCCCACACGTCGCGCTCTGTGTCATAGCGCTCCACGCTGCAGTAGCAGGTAGTACTCGCCAGTGGCGTACAGCTTGTTGTCGAGCACGGTGAGCGAGAGCGCGGAGCGGGCGACGGCGACGGCGACGGGCGCGGCGGGCTCCCACACGTCGCGCTCAGTGTCGTAGCGCTCCACGCTGCAGTAGGAGGTAGTACTCGCCAGTGGCGTACAGCTTGTTGTCGAGCACGGTGAGCGAGAGCGCGGAGCGAGCGACGGCGACGGGCGCCGCGGGCTCCCACACGTCGCGCTCCGTGTCGCAGCGCTACACGCTGCAGTAGGAGGTAGTACTCGCCAGTGGCGTACAGCTTGTTGTCGAGCACGGTGAGCGAGAGCGCGGAGCGGGCGACGGCGACGGGCGCGGCGGGCTCCCACACGTCGCGCTCCGTGTCGTAGCGCTCCACGCTGCAGTAGGAGGTAGTACTCACCAGTGGCGTACAGCTTGTTGTCGAGCACGGTGAGCGAGAGCGCAGAGCGGGCGACGGCGACGGGCGCCGCGGGCTCCCACACGTCGCGCTCCGTGTCGTAGCGCTCCACGCTCGCCAGCTGCGCCTCGCCATCGTATCCGCCCACCACGTATATGTACTGGTTCATAGCTGCCACACCTAAAAACCACATTATATAATGTTAATGTTAGTTACATAAATAAAATATTTAGAAGTCATCAAAGATTATAGGCTGATCAAAAGTGTAATGTATTGTAGCTGCCGTTTTTTTCCGTCATGCTTTTATGGACTTCTTGGTTTACGTTTGAAATGAATGTACTGATCAGTTTATAAAAAATATATTTGATTAACAACGGTTTGTTCCTAAATAAAAAAAATGTATAAAAGATAGAAAGTTTGACATATTATGTATATTATAAGGTATCAAATATTAATATAACACACACACATATTAATATAAATAAGTAACACAAGTTCTTCGAAAACTTAGCATGGGACCAGATTTACATAATGTGAAAGCGTCCGTAGATAATAATAATAAATAAAAGAGAATAAAGAAACTTAACATTTGAAACCAAAAACTACAGTGCAACGCAAAGCAAATCCTTTTAAATATAAAAAAAAATATGCAGAAAACTTTTTGTAAGTACATGATAAGGTAAGACATCTTAGTAAGTACTTACAAATTACGATAATTTCAAGTAACCGAACCATTATTCCATTCACAATTTCTGTCGTTACATCTCTATTAATCATCGATGGTGAGTTACGCTCTGACATACTGCAGTGTCTTATCGACCAATGTATCAATCTACATGGCATGCTTTCTAACCTGCTCCAGACCGCGCAACTGCCATGGGCGCGCGTTGCGTCCAGCAATTATTCTCAGGGTGGTAGCACTCGACTGACGCGAGCCGGCGCACGCCGTCGAAACCACCCACGGCGTACAGCAGGCGGTTGACCACGGCCACGCCCACGCCTAGCCGAGCCACGCCCATCGCCGCTACGTACGTCCAAGCGTCCTTCTCCGGGTCGTAACTAAAAACGGTGTTTTTCTTTTATATGCTACTTATTTTTGACGAATGATAGGATAAATCCTAGTAATTAACTAAAGAATTGAAATAAATATATATGGTGCCAAACTTTGATGCCCTGCTCTCAACACGTACACACACCTTTCTTAATAGACTACTTGACTCATATTTAATTTCATACATTGAAGGATCATTTCCTTTAGTAATTGGCTTAGGGAAACGTTTTCTAGCGATATTATAAACTAAAATCTTAAGATTGATAAATAAAGTTGATTTAAAAATAGGTATTTTTGATTTTTAAGTTCTACTGATGAAAACACCTCGAAGTAACTTCCGGCAAGGATGTGACGACACAAACACACTAGGCACATACGTATAACGTAGTAGTGAAACGGAACGTGTTTCTGTACATTAATAGTTCATGACATCATATAAAGTCATTATTTATGTATTTTGTTTCCTCTAATTCCATGCTATACTAAATTAGCTCAAAATGGTTTTTCAGTATTATTTTCCATGTTTGTTCTAAAACGTGACAAAAAATTCGGATTCGGAATCGAATCGAATTAAATCTTTATTCATGCGTCACAGTGAACATGGAGATGCAACTTTATATTTACATAATTTACATTTAAGTCAAAACGTCAAACGTCGTATAAACGTATTTTTAAAATATTTTTTTTGTTGGTTTTTAGGTTTCAAAATAATGTAATATAATTTTTTTTGTGTAATGCACAATTTGCGTGCATGATGATGCGTTGAATGCTATGCTAAATGATGCGTTTAGGACATAAATAAAAACAAGGTCAAGTAGCCTATTCCACACATACATATTTACTACATCGTGTTATATTTCAGAATGGGTTATTTTAAATTGATTTGACGTGTATAAATAATTATAATTAAAGGGCTTCACACACGGCAGCCAATATACATTACATCCCGGGATGCACAGCTTTAAATGATCTTAAAGTATCACACACATAAAAGGAAATGTATCTTTCCCTTTCGTTCTGACTGTACTGTGTGTATCTCTGTCACAGAAACTCTTTGAACATTTTCGAAGAGAGATTACATTATATCTACTGTGTGTGAACTGCTTACCTAAATATAGTGTACACATGCTATGGAAATAAATGACATACAATTTCATAGCTTTGCAGACTTTCTTTCCATGGCTAATATTTAGACAGCCCGCGTGACGTCAATGTTTTGTAATTAAATCTTTTTTTATGCGTCACAGTGAACATGGAGATGCAACTCAGCAGAGAAGAAACTGGGACAGAAAACTGCGGAGATCGTCGCATCAGTAGTTGCAATTCATCTGTACTTTAGACACTAGATTTCTGATGAATTGTAAATACACACTAGTATGTAAGATTGTGCATACACACACACACACACACACACACACTTAGAAATAATATTGTATAAATAATAAGATAAGTTGTAAATAAACTCTTTTCACTTTTGGACACCGACGCTGTTTCATTCAGTATACCTGGTTTTCCTCTCACTATGGTTAAGACACCTTATACGATCAGTCGAGTGAGTCGGCGCGATTGCCAGTGTGAAAATCCATCCTTATACCCGTATCCTTCCAACTTTCCGTCTGTTACCTTAGGGCTCACGGTGCAGACATCCCGAACTTATTATATATTTATTTATTTATACATCAATCTATGGTTAGGGTTAGGGTCTGTAGGGCGCTAGGGCATTAGGGGATAGGACTCTTAGCGTTTAGGATACAGCTCTCCCCCATAGTTTATAGTAAAAAAAGCAGATCCTTGATTTAATAATCTTTATTCTGATAATATAACCATATTTTTATGGAAGCTTTTAAAACATTTACGGTTGTTAAATTGCTGCTACAACATGATAATTTTTCATGCTATTAATCTAGAAGGAAAAAATATTATTCGTTACTCCTTAAAATTTTTAATGTGGATTTTTTTGTATTGTTTGACAATAACAAAACGTAAGAGATAAACATGCCAGCCTGTACGATAACCTTGTAAAAGTTTCACCATGACAGTGACACCATGAGTGACTCCGCATATCAGCAACGCAAAAATATTCGCACATCATCGGTACAGCCTGCCGATAACCTTGTAAAAGTTTCACCATGACAGTGACTTTGCGTCCGCATATCAGCACGCTCGAGCGTATCAGCGACGCAAAAATATTCGCACATCATCGGTACAGCCTGCACGATAACCTTGTAAAAGTTTCACCATGACAGTGACTTTGCGTCCGCATATCAGCACGCTCGAGCGTATCAGCTACGCAAAAATATTCGCACATCATCGGTACACGAAAAAATTGCGATACGATATCGCAACGTGGCTAGGTTTATTTCAATTCTATTGGGTTATTACCCAAATGAACTAGTTTAGGCCAAATCAAATGAGTATATAGAGATTAAAATAGTAAATAACATTTGATTGTGTAAAGTAATTCGATAGATTTTTTGACGCTGAGTTTGATTGTTCAATTTGTTCATATTTGCTTTGAAGAAAGGACCGTGCGCGATTACTAATTTATAGAAACAAAACTCACCATTCAACAGTCTTGTGATACTCGGAGCTGGCGGACCCACCGACGGCGTACAGCAGCCCGTCCATCACGGCCACGCCGACCTGGAATTTTTATACAATAGTCTTATTTATTTTTAAAAGATATTTTGAATATCTCATAACTTTATTATATCAAATGAATGTGAAATTAGTATAGGCGATATTTATCATCCCCGCCACACGTGATCGGATCACGACGGGATATGCGGGAAAAGCTTATTAAATAACTATGTGACACACATTAGCTATATGAGTCTGTCGGACTAACCCTGTGGCGCGGCGTGGACATGGGCGAGCAGGGGCGCCAGCACTCGGTGGCGGGGTTGAACACGTCCACCCAGTCGCTGTCGTACGATGAGCCCGGCGACGTGTTGCGCCCGCCCACGGCGTAGAACAGCCCCTAAAAGCATATGTTACTATGAGTACTTTGTTTATTTACGGTAAGACGCACGGTGATGATGATCATGATGAGTTACCTTGAGGAAGACCGCGCCGAGACCGGAGCGCGGCACGGTGAGGCGCGGCAGCGTGGTCCAAGCGCCGTCGTCGAGGTTGAACGCCTCGAACATGTCTATGGAGTGGCGGTAGTAGCCGCCGGCGATATAGATCACGCGCGGCGTGTTCGGCCGCCGCTCCTTCACCACCGGCTTCTTGTGCAGCGTCAGATCCTGCCACAGATTTTTTTATCATTTTTTGAAAAGTCTTCAAATAATATTTAGTTCTTTTAATTTTTAATAGATGGCAAAATTTATTTCTACATCACGCTATCAAAGCACCGAGAGTTTTGTATATAAGGCGGGGATTAGTTTGTAAGTTTGAATTGGAATACAAATCTATTAGTGTTACTCTTATGTAGATATTTTTGGGGATTCTGTACATGGTCCTTCGAGCCGGATCCAAGTGGATTCAGCGTTAGATCCTACCACCGATTTTTAGTAAAGGGAATGCAGCGTTAGATCCACACGATAATATTATGTAGTTCATTTTATTTATTTATGATGCCGGCACGTGGATTATTTCACGTTTAATTTTATTGATTTATTGCATTTTACTATTGCGTTGTCAGCAAATATGTTTTATTAATTGACATCTAGTTAGTGAAATAAAACTTATTGAGGAGGCGTTCTTTTTTACTGAGCTGTGAGCATACCCAACAAACAAAAACGTCATATAAGTCAAGGCTTGTACGACTTCCAGTTGTACTGCAGTTTTAAAATGGTAATGAGGTGACTAATAGGTCCTTTAGACATCTTTAATTTAACTTTTTAGTCGTGCGACCAATATGTCATACTAAACAGGTCAAACCAACGCCGGCAAGACTAAACTACACGTTAAATTATAGTTTTAGCTTAAACGTTTGTACGACAACGCAAAAGTCATACTAAAGTCGCAGTAAACGATTTCAACTGACCAAATTGGGTGATTGAAAAACCTATGACGTATAATGAAGCAGTTGTATATACGTTTTCATAATGACGTTTGTAAAACGAACCCCATCTTGTTTAGCGTAAGCCCATCTAACGTTATTGACCTGGTACGCATACCAATACCTAAATATTCCGATGCCCTCACTTGACAGTCTATAGTTCTCTAGTTTCTTCCAAAGGATATCATACACGACCAGGGCAAACGCCTTAGATAAGTCGAGGAAGCATGCAAACACTGGAGTCTTTCGATTTGTATACTATTTTTTGTGCTTGAGACATAGTATTGCACTCTCAGTAGACAGTTTGGATCTAAAAGCAAATTGGTTGTGGTGCAAATTTGTTGTGGTGCACATTTATGTGACTGTCAAGCTGTGAATTCAGCACACCATCAAATACCTTAGCAACAACTGTGGCCAACGATATAGGTCTATAGTTGCTTTTATCAGCAAGATCTCCAGTCCTGTTTTTCACAATAGGAACTATTGTCCTAAGCATTTCCGCAGGAAGGTAGGTGTGACTCACGCACAGTGAGTAAAACAATGAAAGAACTCTAGAGATATAGAGGTCCAGCGTGTTGCAGGTTTTCGAACATATCAACTAACGACCCCACCGCTGTAAAATGCTCCTTAAAAATATCTGCAATCCTCTTATGATCGCTAACGCCGTCGACACTCCCAGGAAGGCCGCTCTTTAAGTCACACCTTTTCGTGCGTTTCCAACAACTTTTGAAGTCACCTACCGCGTGCTTTTCAGCAATGACATCCATTTTCAATTGGTTTTGGTTGTATTGACACACTTTCAGGCGTGACTTAAAGACTCTTCTGCTATCACTCATCTCATCGTGCATGATATCAGAGCTTGGCCTACCACACATCACCCATTCTATGAACTTGGACCTAGCATGCCTCGGCGACGTGTTCATTCCAACCCACTATGCGTGGGCCACGCCCACCCTTACCAGTGTCCCCTCGACTAGTACGAGCAGCATTTCTAAGGGCAGACACAATATCGGGGTACAATCTGTCCAGTACCTGCCTGTGGCCGACATTAGAGCAAAAACACAATTATTTCACACATTTAATTTCTTACCAACTGTTACACCACTCACATGACCATTAAACATAGAAATACGGAATAAAGTATTTATCAATCAAAAATCGAAATCTGGTCTAAAAAGGCCACTTTAGATGTTTCGTATATTTTTTTCCATATAAAAATCGTGAAATGTAAAATGGCTACATGATTCATCTGATTTCATCATATTAGAAAACGTCAATTTTGACAGTTTTCAATAGAAATGCGTAAAATGAGTAGAAAAAAATATATGAAACACCTAAAGTGGCCTTTTTAGACCCCCTGTGTTTTCTCCTAGATACTGCATCTGCAATCGCTAAAACTGCGAGTGCTTACATCTTCCTCATCGGATCTCATGATCTTGTCTACACAAAATGTTTTGTATCAACCAAAAACATTTTCTATAGCTTGTGTATGAAAACAAATGATTTTGTTTCATGTTTTCTGTGTAATGTTTCGTAAAAACATGAGCAGGAGACGCGGCTTTAAGTACTTAGATACTAACCATGAATATTTTAGCTAAGTACTCTCTACAGGCGGGAACTTTCTTGAGCAGTTTGCACGTGCTCATCTGCTCCTTGAGGAAGCTAGGCGTGAGGTACTGGCAGCGCACCGCCTGGAGAATGTGTTCCATGCGCGGGTACCGCCGGTCCTCGTCGTGTTTCACCTGGAAATGCGAAGTTGTTGTAGTTGGATGGATAATATATCACTAAGGTTGAAACAGCACTATCGTGGATCGCCTTACGGCCAAAATTAATAACATATCTAAAATCCTAGATTGACTTCAATCTTAGATTCTCAAACAAAAATTGACGTAAATTGACGTGAAGTCAATCCTAGGATCGTTGAAATGTATTGAAATCTTGATCTCAGGTACCTAAAATGAGATTAAGGTTGATTATTGATTTGCGTTAATGTAGTAGATAGACTAATGTATATATGGTTGGTAAGTCAGAAGGTGTAACAAAAGCTTGGGTACCTACTACTAAGTAGTAGATATACAGGTGTCCCGTAAATCGACGTCAAGCCGTAAGCCCGTGATAGGCCAAGTTACAATAGTTATCAGAAAAATTAAAAAAAAAAAATTCAAGTAATGTGTCTCAAAAAATACAAAGCTTTTAAAAAAAATCGAAAAATCGACATCTTGTGGTGGTTTTTTAGTTCCCGGCACTACAAATTTCTACTTTTTTGTATTTTTTTTTGTATGTAATCCTTAATAATGCTTTAGTAAACTGGTGCCCAAAATTTAAATCAAACGACTCCGACTTGAAAGGAAATGAGGCTTTTTGCCCAAAACAATTATTCGAATTTAATAGTTTGCTCGACTTTAACTGATTTCAATTGGCTTTGTATACACTTTTTCTTTCACAGCTCCCCACTAAAAAAAATCTAGCGGATTTAAATCAGGTGAACGGGCTAGCCACGAAATAGTACCAGACCGCCCTATCCACCTTTCTGGATATTCATTATCTAAATAATCTCGCACTGAACGGGCATAGTGCGCCGGGCAGCCGTCTTGCTGGAACCACATGTCTCTGTAAATGTGCAGAGGTAAGTCTTCCAATAAATTTGGTAAATGATTTCTTAAAAAGTCCAAATAAATGTCGCCATTCAAGGTCTCTGGCAGTTCAAAAGGTCCGATGATTCTCCCGTTTAGAATCCCGGTCCACATGTTTATTTTGAATCGATACTGGGATCTATCCTCTCTCATCAAATGTGGATTATCTACATGCCACTCGTGTAAGTTGTGTAGATTCATGTACCCATATTTTTTAAAAGTGGACTCATCGGACCATAAAATTTTGTCTACGAATCGTGGATCTTCTTGGTGTACCATCATACCACCACAAGATGTCGATTTTTCGATTTTTTTTAAAAGCTTTGTATTTTTTGAGACACATTACTTGGATTTTTTTTTTAATTTTTCTGATAACTATTGTAACTTGGCCTATCACGGGTTTACAGCTTGACGTCGATTTACGGGACACCTGTATATTATATACAGAACAAACAGGAAAAAACCGGCCATGTACTTCGTATCTTTCTTTGAGTTTGAGAGCCTATAAGTAGGTACTCTGCGACCATGACAACAATATTTAGCTATTAAAGACTTACCCCTTTATTAATAAAAATATTTACACAGTGGATAAGTATACAATGTTTTGTCCTCGTCTCATCTGATACGTTGGAAAAGTCGCTTGATAGACAAGGACAAAACATTTATATATTTTTTTTATTAGGGGGGTTAGAAAATAAACGGCCGCGGCCGAATACTGAGAAACTATCTACTTATATCGAGTGTATCTCAAATTGCAGGTTGTCAGGTTGCATCATGCCGAGCGGAGACAGCGACAGCAGCTGTGATTAAGGAGGCCCCCAACTTTAAGTTTCAGTATTTGGCAGCAAATTTTTTTAGGCGGGGCAAAAGCTGAAAAATAGCGGCCTAGCCCACTTATTATTTTTTTTACCTTTACCATATTTATGATTTCAGCTATCAGATGTCCACAAATTGATTGAAACTTTACACCCTGAATGACTGTGTACTGTAGAAAATACAATTGTAACAATAGCCAACAACCGACCGACGGTACTAAGCAACATGTATTCTGTATCTAAAATGCGAACGAGCAAATTTTTTTTCCTACTTTCTAGATCTGTTCATCTTTAAGTCCTGAAAGACTATAAACTTATGAAAAATACAATTAAATCAACAGATTAAAACGGAACAACGGTACTAAATTATATAACACGTTCTGTATATTAAGCGCAAGCAAGCAAAATTTATTTTTACTTTCCAGATTAAAATCTGTTGAACTTTAAAACCTGAAAGGCTGTGAACTTCGGAAAATACAACGAACGAATAGCCTAAAGCAGAACGTCAGTACAAAATAATAATATAATATGTTGATTATGTAAAAAGCGAGCGAGGAACATTTTTTTATTATTTTACTAGTTTAAAAAGCACCGTTAAGAACGTAATATAATTCTATTTCGTTTTATTTTCGAAATATTTAAATTATTTTTTTGCCTAAGCGTCTTTACATAAGAAGTAGATCATATATGACCAAAATATCCGTAAACTGATTTACCAAACCTTCTTTTTTACATAGGATTATGGAAAGTTTTAATTTTTTATTATTCACGATCTATGACTTCGTGAAATATCTTTAAGTTGCCAATTAATTCTTATGTTTTCATTATAAGAAAAACCTTGTGGCGTGTGTGGCTTTTGGATTTTTCATATTAAAAAAAAATGGCTGTAAGGTGCGAGGTCCCTTATCAGTGGCGTGCACAGGATTACGACACTGGGTATGCGGCGAAGTACTCGGTCACAAAAACTTTTTCGTTTATAGATTTTTAGCATAGCTACAGCCAAGCGACGGATCTCTAAGTCGAAACCATGCCAACAGAGCAAGTCTTAGATGTACTACTATTCATGTACATCTTCTACGGCAACGCAGATAAAACAGCGATCGATCGTCGCGGCGGAAGAAATTCTAATAAGTAAAATAATAAGCATATTTTAAAATATTATAACTACTCACCAGTCAGTCAGCTTCAATTTTCACATATTCAAGGTTCCGGTTACTTGAGATTACTATATCCCGATGTAAATTACTAAATAATATGCAAGGAAAACAATATAATTTAATCGTGTGTACACAACCACACAGCCAGTTATACGTTTCATAACTTTTAACATGAAATTTTCGAGTTACATTATTTTTTTGCTGGTTTAATTGTTGTAACTCGGGTACACACTTACCTTTAGACAGAATTTGAATCTTTTCACTGAATGACAATTGTGAGAACTTGTTATTTTTAATTTTTAATAAACACACATTTTCAAAACCTCACAGTCAAATAACATTTAAAAAAAATCGACTAACTCACTAGTAAAAGCAAATCACTACAATTATTATAGAAACTCAGTAATAAACTGTTAAATGTACACACTTTCAAATGTTAAAATGAAAAATCTTTTAAGAAAACTATAAATAAACTGGAGCGATTAAATTATAAGCAATGCTTATCACATGAAATATGCAATATGCCCCCCGCGAAACACAAAACGTTTCTTCTATTTAAACAAATAAAACCTTACTAAACAAAAATGCATAATGTGCATACATGATTTATTAGATTTCCGACTATTCTTTTTACTCGGATTATAGGCAACGAATAATTTCCGACAAGCCAGTTCGGCGGTTTTCGGAAGCGATCGGATAGCCGCGGCCCGAGAGCCATCGCCTGCCGCGGGACTTGCCGGTATATAATCATGTCGATATTCATGGGTGTGTGCGTTTGCGAAGTATGAAAATTACACATGCATGCGATGATATGTCCTGCAGAACGCAACGGCATGAGATGAGTTGCTATTTATAAAAATATTAGGCGTTTTTAAGTTATTATATTTTTTAAATTAATTTATTTACTATTAATTAAAGTCATCTAAAACGTACGAACGTTTTATTAAAATATCTGTGAATGACAAGTAAAGCACTGCATTTCTGCCTATATGGAGCGCACGCCGTGGGCGGTTTAAAAAATATTTTTACGCTCCTCGTCGCGGTCAGACAAACGTTGGAGCGCGGGGCGCCACAAAGCGCGGGACCCGTAGCATTTGCTACATCCGCTATTAGGCTAATTAGGCTAAAAAAATCGATTCACTTCAGTACCAATTGAAGTGAATAGATTTTTTTTTTAAATAATTGTAGCTTTTAGTGAGTACTATTGAGAAAATCGAAGGTTATTAGGCGAAGATCAAAAAATGTTCTTACTATTGTTAAAACAATTGTTGCCCTTAGAAAACATTAAAAAAAATGCAGTTTTCATTCTCACGGCTACTGCATATTTAAATATATAAAGGACACTCGAAGTAACGCAAAAAAAATATCATTTTTCCGACGCTGACTCAGGAGAGAGTAAGTAAGGCAAAGACGGCTCAACTTGGACCTCTCATTGATTGTTTTGAGCATGTGCGACTTCTTTTGAGTAAGTGATTTTCAACCACATGAAATGAGAAACTGTTACGTTTTTTTATAAAGAAAGGAACTGTTAAGTTTTTGGAAAATAAGTTAATAAATGAAAAAAAAATATCTTCCACAATGTAGGTATCATACGATTCATAATAGTTTCATGAATCGGATCGGATAATTACACTGTCGTGTGGAGTACTATTTTTGAAAATATTTTTTTAATTTTATATACAATAAACAATAAGTTTATCCTGTGGACCAGCGGACGCGTATTTTGAACTATGCCTACGCCCCTCGCGAATAATAATGATCGTCTCACTCCGCGCTCTCGCCGCGCGCCACGCCCGGTCACGTGGTCCGTGTTCTGTACCTCTGGGTATCGGTCGAGTTGATAATTATGGTCATAGTAAAACAAGAGTGAAATTTCTGTACTTGTACTATTATTTATACATTAATCAAAGTTAAGGAAAAAGGTCTGTAAAGTGTGAACTTGTCGCTCGGGGCATGCCAAAGAAATTGTAGGTAGGGTAACTGTAGTATATTAGTTTATGTTCATCAAGTAATAATACCTCAATATTTCTGAATATATAAATTAAACTAAATATTTTTTACATGTAGTCGTTACTTATCGAGAACTCTATGTAGAGAAAATATAGATAGGCCTGTCGTGCGCATTAGTAAAAAGTGAAAAATCATGCTTACCCAACTCAACACAGCATTGTAGACTTCTCTCTCCTCCCTGACGTTCAATTCGTCCTTCCGAATCAAACATATTAGCTCTTGAGGCGTCAACTGTAGAAACTCTTCTTCTTTACATACCTGTAGACAAATGTTGTCTTCATGAAACTAATCTCAATAAAATAGTATAAGTAAATGTAGTTGAAAATAAATTTGAATTTATTACATAGCTCACCTTGATTTTTCTTTTAAATAATTAATTTAAAATAAATTTTGCACAAGACCTAGGTCACACGATACTAGATACGTTACTACTAACTGGACAAATTGTAGTAACGAGGCACTTGTGACCGGTGGAATCTTTTCTAACTCTCATACTCCTAGCTTAGCTATGAATTTGGCAAACGTCGACGTCGTGCGTCAGACATTCGCTACAACTTCAGATTTGAGTGTAAACTGTAGGCACTTTAAGTTCAAGACTAGATTAAAAATTAAGTTAAGTGATACTTATGATAGTTTTTGACAAGACGAAAGGAATTCCTCCTAATTTAAAGTACACGATGGTGAATCGGTGACTATTGTGGTTACTATAAGTTTTAATTTTAACAAAAGAATTCTTACAGTGCTCGCCAAAGTACATGAAATCGCAGAATACCTTTTTAAATGGCTGAAATGCCGTATCCAAATGGGTAGTTAAATGTGCATGTGAATGGTACAAAAGAGATGTGTAGGTGTGCATATTCCAACTTATCTGTGAAACTAGCGCATGCAATAGGCAGGTGTGAATAGACTTACTTGTGTAAAATGCCTCTCAATGAACTGGTTGGCCTTCTGCTTGAGGTCCACGCAACCGTGCTGCTCGGCGAAGTTGGCTATGCCTATGGCGTTGGACGGATCCAGCTGCCGCTCCAGGAACGCGCAGCACGCGTCAATTACGTTCGATATCTGCAACACACCACTACAACATATTATACTTTGATATACTTCACCTGACGTGAAAGTACAAGGGGTTCTCCCTTACTTAACTTAGGCTGTTGTATGCTAGCAAGAGAGCCAGTGTTAGTTACCGTATCGGTAATCTAAGATAATTTGTATATGGGACTTAAGATTGATTGAAATAATTTCTTTGGTAATTAATTAATGAAATTGAATAACATTCTCTCTAATATAATAATAACTCGGATAAAAAATATAGCAAATATATTTGATGCATCTATAAACTATCTTTATAATCCCTTTTTATAACTGACAATTTTTCAAAATTGCATCAGCATTTTTTTTGCTTCTTACCTATATGGTATGCCACAGTCGATTGACATTGCACCATATTTATTTAAGGAAATACTTGCTAACTAAAAATTTTACCATCAAGTATACAGTTCAAGGTAAGTGTAAATAATGTTTACGATGAAAAACTCATTTTCGAATGGAAGGTTCTAAAATGTACCTATTGTATTTTTAACCCTTTAACAATAGGTAAGGAAGCACCGATCACCTTGCTCGTATAAGAAGTAAAATAGTAATGGCGAATCTGCCCGTTGTGCTATCGTTTAATACCGCCAGCCGCCGCCGGGTGCGAAGTCGCAGTGACTCGGCAAAAGGAAATACGGTAAGTATTCCTTATTTCGTGAAATTCGGAAGTGCTGCATCATTTTACATTTAAAAGCTTTAGATACAGGTCTGAACTAGATGTTGCCTGCGATTTCGTACGCGCAACAAGAAATCCAGCGGTGACCGTACATTTTGCTGCGATAAAATGTAGCATACTTACCTATGTGTTAATCCAGAGTATAAACTGCTACCGTACCATATTTCATTAAAATCTGTTACATAATCAGTCATATCGTGAAAGAGTAACAAACATCCACACCTCCATACAAACAAACTTTCGCGTTTATAATATAAAGTGTGATGGTGTCCATGCGAAGTGCGAGTTGTCAGGAAATATTAATCATGTTATTTTTCTGTAAATCACGAATATTTTTAGTTATGCGAACTGCCATTACTTAAGCATTGAGTTATAATGTACTACGTACTAGAGAAGCTATCTCAAACAAAAGATAGGGCGCGCACTTGATGACGGCGGGGTATGCGCGGGACAAGCGAGGGGTGTTATGTTCTCACGTAAACATGGCCGCCGCCGCGGTGACGCGTTGCAATTGAAAAATTATAATTAAATTAAGCGTGTTTTAAAGATAATAAATGAACTTACTGGTGAAAAGTCACTCCTTGACTTTTACTTATGTTTCTGGAGTTGTTTGAACAGTATCTCAATGCACACGAAGGCATAATTTAAAAAACAAAACTTCACTCAAACGTGTCACGTTGCAGCAAGCGCTCGGCACAGACTAAGTGAGTTGGAGTGCGCGCGCTCTACCTCGTGTTACAAACAATCGAGTTGAGGCGTCTTCTCTAGTACGTAGTACATTATAACTCAATGTACTTAAGTAATATTGTGGCCTAATCTTGGGTTAAATATTTCACTCGGATAACCAAGCAACCTGTATATTTTTACTCTGTGACGGCGAATCCATAAGGAGGGGTAATGATTTAGGGAGTCTATGTATGTATAATGTATATAATATATATGTATGTTTGCTCCACCGTTGAGCGAGTTTTAATAAATGACGTGTTAATAGATTCGTAATAATGACCCGGGTAAAATAGGCTGTGTAATTTGCGTAGTCGGGTTATAGTTTTTAACCTTTGGTTATTTTAAACGGAACTTTAACATAGAAGTAGCCTATATTACTCTTTATAACATCAGCTGTCTGCCACTTGCCAGTGAAAGTCCCGTGAAAATCAGTCCAGCCGTTTCAGACATTAGTCAGAACAAACATACAGACAAAAATGTAAAAAATATATATTTATATATTATTATTATATGAATTTACTGAAAAGTAGGCTCTGGATTAAAAAAGGCCATTTTTTATCGTGAAAAAGTACAGTGTACCCGTAGGATACTTTATTTACGCGAGCGGAGTCGGGTGCAATAAGTAGTACCTACCTAAAAGTGCATAATATAAATTCTTTCCATATTATAAATTTCGTATATCACACCTAAATTTCTTTGGTTAGTTGTATAATCTATTTAGCTGAATCATTATCATCGTGATTATAAATAATATCTATATTATTTATTATATAATATATTAGGTCATTACATATGAAATTGGCGTTTTGTAAAGGAGGAACAAAAAAGTCAATTTGTTTAAACATAATATATTTATCGAATCAAAGTACATACCATTGCTATCTATTTACTTTTGCCATCTCATAGGTAGTTAATTGATTCCTTTACTAAAAAAACCATTCGACAGGAATCAATAAAATCTTTAAAGGCGCTTTGGACTGCCCTATCGGAGTTGAATTTTTTTCCTTGCAAGTTATCCAAATTTCGAAAAAAAAACGGTAATCTGTAGGAACAAGGTCCGGGGAGTATGGTGGATGTCTTAGACATTCCAATTGAAGCTCCTCTAATTTGGTAGCCGTCTGTTGTGCAGTGTGTGGTTTAGCGTTGTCCTGAAGCAGCAGTGGCCTAGAGCGAATGACCAACTTTTAGCAGCTAGCTTTTCCATTATGATTTGCAGTTGGCAATAGACATCTGCCGTAATCGTCTGGCCAGATTTAAGAAAGCTGTAGTGAACGACACCGCCACTAGTCCACCAAACGCTCACAAGTATCTTTTTTGAGTAAATTTTCGCTTGGGACAGGCTGTGTTATATGCACGATCTTTAAAAGACTTTTTAAAAAAAATCCTTTTATTAAAACAATACAATACTAGTTTTACTTTACATAGACTTAGCTTATAGTCTATCTTAAATAATAAGGAGACACGATCCCTAGTAAGGAGTCAAGACTACTGTGCTATAGTGACTACTGTTTTATCACGACTACTGCGCCGTTTCTAGGCGGACAGGGTGTATTTATTAAAAAGGTATGGTTACTTGTGAGGGTGTTGTAAGTACAGTGGCATCATATGTGTGCGCAACTAGATAACAAGGAATACTATGGGACATTGTATAAGTTTTTGGAATCCATTAAATATCTAATCAATGTCTCTTGTTATAAACAATGAGTTCCTTGTTATATTCTTGGAGGAATAGATAAGTAAATATAATTATTATTAATTATTATTTATCTTATGCAATAAAAAAGTTAAGGGAAGTATACATCTTTTACACCCCCCGTCTTAGATTGGAAATTATACTCAAAAAGGACCTGAGTATTTTCCAACAACAATTACTTTAAAGGCAAGTATATGGAAATTCGAAAAGTAAGTAAAATTTTCAATTATTTATAAAAAAAAATAGGGATTTCGTGGTTCCTTTACATGAGGTATTAAATAAAAAGAAAAAAGAATATAAACTATGAGTACACAATTAAAATTTAAAAAGATACATAATCAATTATTTGTCACTAAGAAGAAATAATTAAATTACGAATATTTAAAAGAAATTACTATTATTCAGAATAATTGATTATATATATATATATATATATATATATATATATATATATATATATATATATATATATATATATATATATATATATATATATATTTTAATTCTTAAAAATAATGGTTAAATGAGTTAATATATCAAAGTTTTAATTAAATCTAATATTACATAACATAAAAATAAACATTTTAGTTTGTAATATTATTCCTTATTTACTAAGTAAAACAGAACTACTTAATTTTGTGCAAATATTGAACATTTTATCATTTGATTAAATATAAATTATATAAAATAAAAGAAAAATTATTAGTAATCGTTTCAACTAAATTTAAGAAATTAAAATGATTAAATTTTTTTTAAAGCGTGACACTATTGTTTACAGGTTTTCAGGGATTCTATGAGTGACGGTAGAATAATGGGGTTCACAGGGAGCTTCTCTGCTTTCCTGGTGTTGCTGCATCTCGATGTCTTCACTGCGATGACGTTGTCTACCAGGACATCTCAAGGAGTGACAAAATCCAGGTACAAATTCTTCTTGGGCTATGCAGCAGCAGCGATATATTACGTAGCCAATTACACAAACGGCAATTATATATAATAATATAGAGTTTTGTTGCAACTCGGTTTTGTAAGACACTCGGTTTAATTCTTGTTTTATATCTGTCATTTGCTGGGCTTCCGCTTTGAGGTCGTCTAATTTTGCATGGTTGTAGTTTACTGGTTTTATTTCGACAACAGGTAATTTATTCACAAGAGGATGCTTGTACAATTCTTCTATTATATCTATTTTTATTTCAGGTAATTCCAATTGCGTTTTTACTACGCCTTCACCGTGGAGTTTGGTGCTTTGCAGAGTAGCGGTGCAGTATTCATTTAAGGTGAGGATACCGGCACCTTGGAAGTTGATTGTAGTAAAGTTCGATTGACATCCCTCGACAATATTGATAGGGTTTGTGAATAGTAATAACCATTTGTTTTTTGCTAGCCGATGTATAATTTTAAAGTTTCCTTTTGTTGACATGATATTACATAATTCGCTGTATTTTGATTTATCTTGATGTAAAATACTAGTTTCGCAAATTGGATCAGCATTTTCGTCTTGAATGATTAGTGATTTGCAAACGTATTTATTCTCGTCGTAATGTTTGCACGTCGATAGTTCATCTAGGGTTACATAGAACCTTCTATCTCTGGTTAAGCCTACATACTTGCTCTGAACTAATAGAGTGTGATATAAGGAGGATTGGTTATCTTTTTTGGGGAGGGATAGTACTTGGTAACCCACAAAACAATCCTCGTCTACAAGAGGTATTTCTAGAATTGAAACTAAAGTTAAATCTTCTAAATACGCGTTAAGATTACTGATTTTAATTAAATTATGAATATTGCTAAAACTTGGTATTTCTATAAATTTACCAGAATCTGGACTTTTATTTAATTCCTTTACTAAATTACTGTAATTTATTATATTTGCAGGTAATGTTCCAGACAAAGCGGATTCGATGGCGTTCATCAGTTCATCAACTTTAGAATTAATTAACATTAAATTATCTATGACAAATTCATATAATTCGAAAATTGTTTCATGTTGTTTTATTTCCTGAATTTCATTCCTATTTTCCTGTACGTATTTCTGTATTTTAAGCATATTAAAGTTTATTACGCGTTCATTATATAATATTGAGTTAATAGTTTTATTAAAGGAAGCGATAACGGACGTTGTTACTTGTATTTGTTTAGTAACGAGATTTTTAACAGTTTCGCCATTTTTCTCGACGTTTCTGATTACGTCATTTATTCTTCTTCTGTCGTCGTTATCCATGGTACCAAAAAGTATTCTAAGTACTGACCCTAAGGGATTTATAAGACCTCTTTTAGCTTTTTGTTGTTTCTCGGTATTTTTTGTTGGCAGGCAATTAATTTTTGATTCGATATCTTTAGATAAGGTTCTAACTAAAGCTTGCAAATGTAAAGTTCCGTTACTTTTTTTCGCGGCTCTTTATAAAGTTTTGGAATTCTAATATAATTGGTTTAAGTCTTTCGAAGGCTGAGATTACTCCATTATAATTTCTGTATGTGATTAATTTCCATGCATTATTCGAGTTGTATAAGTCTCCTATAGGATTTAAGAACAATCCTGGGTTTACTTCCAGCTTCGTTACGTTCCCATGGACGAAGTAGAGGGTTGCACATCTGGAATATAACGACGAAAATAAGGTCGAATATTATCTATTGATACGGTTAAAAGTTTATTACGGTCGATTAATAAAGTCGCGGTTCTGGAGGTTAATTTGGTTATTTTAAATGGTCCGGTCCATCTTATTCTAGTACCCGTTTTCTTTTTATCGTTGTATAAAATTAAATCGTTAACTTTGTATGTGTGTGTTTTCCGTTTGCTATTCACTCTAGCTAAACTACGTTCTTTACTTTTAATATTGGTTTCAATCGCTAATTTATGTAATTTGTTTAGTTTAGTAGTTAATGTTTTATAATAAAAATCTGTCGTTTTGTCCGTGTTCACCTTTCTTAGATGGTCGCGAGTTTCACCGTACATTAGTTCGAACGGCGTAAATCCGGTAGAAGAATGTCGCGAATTATTATAAGTCATTATAGATATGCTGAGAGCTAATTCCCATGATATATTTTGTGTGTCGCCTACAAGACATCTCATGGTGTCTTTTATTGTGGCGTGGACGCGTTCGACTCCTCCGTTCGATTGGGGAAATTGTGTAAGCGCCTCAGTTTTTTCGATATGTAATATATTGCATATTTTTTTCATGGCTTTAGAAATGAATTCCGCTCCTAATTCTGAATGAACTCGTAGCGGTATTCCGAAGTGTTGACAATAATATAATAAAAGTTTAGAGACTTCAGTTGTTGATTTCTCTCTTAAAATGTATGCTGCAAGGAACTTCGTGAGTTCGTCTATAATAGTTAATACATAAATTTTGCGACTACGCTCGCCTATTTCGATTATATCGATATTGATTCGCTCTAATGGTTTCGTAGCGCTTGAGGTTATTATAAATGGCTGTGCCCAATTCCTACGGTCTATTTTATTTTTCTGACAAATATCGCAGGTGTTAATATATTCTTTGACTTCTTTATTTAAATTCGGCCATTCGTATGTCAGTTTTATACGTCTAATGGTTTCATCTATACCCTTGTGGGCTGTGAACCTTGAATCGTGATAGTATGAAATAATTTTCTGGCGTTGCTCTATAGGCGGTGTTATTATTTGATTTGTTAGTTCGCAAATATTAAATACGAATTTCTTATCATGAAAGATGTAAGACAGTAATTGTTTTGCTAGGTCTACGTCGAACTCGCGTTCGTAGCGCGTCGTAGCGGGAATGTTTATATAAAGGTTATTGTTCTCTATGTCTTGGTCTATCAATTTAAATTTTAAATTTATTAAAGTTGTGTAAAAATTTAATATATCTTCACAATATGTGTGGTTATTTCTGTTATAACAGAAATAAAAAGTTCTATCCTTCGTGTAAGGATCTGTAAAAATTTCGACTTTATTTAATTCGGGTTGAAGGTCATTTAGGGACGATCCGAAATATGTAGAAAGTAACTTAAAGGTTTCATCTTGTTCATTTAAATTACACGGTAAAAATAATATAATATGTTTATGTTCATTATAAAAAATAGATTTTGTGAGCTCGTTGATGTCTATTGGTTCGATAGACCCTGCTCGTAGCTGTTGACGAAAGTTTTCCATAATATCACTATCGTCGATAAAGTTTATACACGGTCGAGATAAAGCGTCCGCGTTTTGATTTGTTTTACCGGGTTTATAAACTATTTTATATTCGTATTGTTTTAATTCTAATCGCCATCTTATTAATCGTGAGCCTGGGTCTTTTACTGAAAAGAGCCAAGTCAACGGTTGATGATCGGTAACTATAGTAAATTTTCTACCAAATAGGTATGGTCTAAAATGTTTTATTGACCATTTAATAGCCAAAAGTTCTCTTTCAATGGTAGAATAGCGTTGCTCTGTGTCGCTCAAGGTCCTAGAGGCGTACGCGACAGGTTTATCTTCGCCTAATTTACCTTGTGAAAGGATACTACCTATAGCATATTGAGATGCGTCAGTTGTTAATATAAATTCTTTATTAAAATCAGGGTATTGTAGTATAGGAGCTGACGTTAATAATGTTTTACAGGTTTCCATTGCTTTATCGCATTCAGGAGTCCATATAAATTTTTCATTTTTCTTTAAAAGTTTAGTTAAAGGTTTAGTGATATTTGAAAAGTTTGGTATAAAACGTCTGTAATAACCTGCTAAGCCTAAAAATGCTTTAATTGACTTAGTATTTTTTGGTTGAGGAAATATTTTGACGGCTTTAATTTTATCAGGATTTGGCTTTATGCCTTCGTCCGATATTATGTGGCCAAGATAAGCTACTTCCTTTCTGAGGAATTCACACTTATCCGGTTGTAATTTTAAATTGTATTCGCGTAATTTTTTCAATACGTTTCTTAACTTTAAATCATGTTCTTCTAAGGAGGATGCGTAAATTATTATGTCATCTAAATAGACAAGACAGTGATCGCCACTGAGACCACTAAGTATATTATCCATGACTCTTTGAAATGTGGCGGGCGCATTTTTCAAACCGAAGGGCATCCGAGTGAACTCAAAATGACCTTCTTCTGTTGAAAAAGCTGTTTTCTCAGTGTCTTCCGGGTTGATTTCAATCTGATGGAACCCGCTCGCTAAATCGAGTGTTGAAAAATATTTGCTTTTCCCTAATTTATCTAGAATGTCTACTATGTTAGGTATAGGGTATTTATCACTTTTAGTAACTTCGTTGAGCTTACGGTAATCGATAACCATGCGCCACTTTATCTTACCGCTGGAGTCGGCTTTTTTGGGGACTATCCAAATCGGTGAATTATACGGGCTATGGCTAGGTCTAATTATTTTTTGTGCTAATAATTTTTTTATTTGAGTTTTGACTTCCTCTTTGTGTACCTGAGGATACCGATAATTTTTCGTATACACTGGCGGTGAATCTCCAGTGCTTATGGTATGTTTTGCTACATTGGAAAATGTGAATTTGTCACCATCGAGGTAAAATATGTCCTTAAAATCTTTACAAATTTGCAAAATGTTTTCGCGTTCTTCTTTATTCATATGTGCCGTACGAATTAATTCTTTAATTTTTTGATCGCGATTTATACTAGTATTTTGTTTTGTAGTAAATAAAAGTTCTCTTATCTCAACGTTTGAACCGTTCATTTCAGGTATATTTATCTCAATATCCTTGAATGAAGTATTTATACATGTTGTAAAACCGATAAAGTTCTCGACTTTAATCAGTGACTCTGGAATTAATAATTTATTGGAGTGTAAAGAGCATTTTTCTATGATTACGTCTCCGTTTTCAATGTTAGGTATTTTAACTGGAATTTTTTGTTCGGTGCGGGCTTTAATTAAAACAAAATTTTCGCGTGTAACCTGAGTATTATCTGGTAAAGATAATTTAATTTTGTTATCGTGCGTGTTTATCGACGCTTTGAATCTTTTTAAGAAATCAATGCCCATTATTCCGTCGTATGGAATATCTATTTGAACAACGTAAAATTTATGCGAAAGATTATTTGTTATAGGCAACTCTACGTATTCTGAGATTTCTAATTTTTGTTCGCATATACCTTTTATTTGAATTTTTTCTTTAAATGTTTTTAAGTTTTTAATTTGCGATGTTACTTTAGGAGAAATAGTACTGACGGCGGCACCAGTGTCGACTAAAAATTTCATTGAGATATCGCCTACAAAATGTTTTATAAATAATAATTTATTTAATTTTTCGCCTACAATATTATTTATGGCATATTTATTTGTATTTAAATTTCGAGCAGATTCATGAGGACTTCGGCCTCGTCTTCGGAGGACGGCTGCTCGGTTGTGTCCTCCGGCTCCTCGTTTAAAGAATTTATTGTTTTTTTATCGTTAAAATTATTTTTAGATTTATTACTGTTGCTGGGGCCCGGATGCAATTTTCTACAGAAGTCGATTGTATGCCCCTGCATTTTACAATGCGTACAAAATCTATCACTTTTATTCGATATTCTATTATTATCATTCGATTTATTATTTTGCACGTAACTCGAAGATTTTTGGACTGAATTACGATAATTAGATGTTTGTCTATTCGTATTATACGTCTCAGAATTCCTACGTATATTATTGTTTTTATTTTAGAATTCGAGGGCTCGTTCCTCTTCTAGTGCAAATTTGAAAGCTTCGTCGGTCGTAGTAGGCCTACGGGATCTTGTGACATTATAAAAATTCGGATCTAACCCGACTAAGAAGTTATTCATTAGAAGCTTATCATATTCACTACATAAAATACCAGATTTGTCATTAATAATTTCTGTGTTTGATAAAAGCTCATTCTTTAAATTTTTGTAATATTCTACGAAACGCGCAACGGATCCTCTTTGCTTTGCGTGCTGAGATTCCAATAAGATTGCACTAAGGGTTCGACATTTATTAAAATGCGCATCTAATTCGTCTAAAAATTGATTTAGATCAGAAAAATTGCGTCTGTTAGCAAAACTAGCTGCTTTACCTTCTAATTGCGATATAGCTGCTGGCAATAATAATAATTTTTGTACACTGTTCGCCCAATTTTGTGCTTGGCGACAGTTTCTTATAAAAATGTTTAAATTATTTGTATTTTCGCTAAATTTTGGTATAAGACTAAATAATTGATTTGTAGGTACCAAGGGATCTAGCTTGATGTCCAGGGCCTTTTGATGATGGCTGGCAGAGTCGTGGGCACCTGGTTTGGGATCGGTCGACATATTTTTGATTGTCTTGGATCGTAGCAAAATTTTATTTAAAAAAAATGGATACAAGGACGGTAAAAGAGAGCGAGGGAGATCCACACCCTAAAAGCACGAGAAAATATGAAAGACTTACAGTGTCAATATCGACGTCTTCATTTGCCCCTCGTTGTATGCTGCAACGTTCGGGTGGCTCCTCGGCTGGGCTGCGGCTCACGCGGCGACGATGATTCTCTGAGAGTTTTATCGGAGAATTTTTTCGCGACGCGGGTGGGCGCAAGGGATCTTTCTGAAGCGATTCAAAAATGTCCTTTTTGCAACTTTGCGTATCCTACCGACTGCGCCAAAAATGTTATATGCACGATCTTTAAAAGACTTTAAAAAAAATATCCTTTTATTAAAACAATACAATACTAGTTTTACTTTACATAGACTTAGCTTATAGTCTATCTTAAATAATAAGGAGACACGATCCCTAGTAAGGAGTCAAGACTACTGTGCTATAGTGACTACTGTTTTATCACGACTACTGCGCCGTTTCTAGGCGGACAGGGTGTATTTATTAAAAAGGTATGGTTACTTGTGAGGGTGTTGTAAGTACAGTGGCATCATATGTGTGCGCAACTAGATAACAAGGAATACTATGGGACATTGTATAAGTTTTTGGAATCCATTAAATATCTAATCAATGTCTCTTGTTATAAACAATGAGTTCCTTGTTATATTCTTGGAGGAATAGATAAGTAAATATAATTATTATTAATTATTATTTATCTTATGCAATAAAAAAGTTAAGGGAAGTATACATCTTTTACAGCTGTGGCTTGTTCGCCATGGTTCAGCCATTGCGATGAGCGTTTCCGATTATCGAACAGGTTCCACTTTTCATCACAGGTAATGATTCGATTTAAAATACCTTCATTATTGTGCCGGTTTAGTAATGTAACGCAGCAGTCGACGCGCGTTTGTCGGTTTGCTGCACTTAATTCATGAGGGGCCCACCTTTCAAGCTTTTTCACCTTCCCAATTTGCTTCAAGTGGATTAAAACACTTTTATCACTAACACCACAGCCTGAAGCTAACTCGGACGTGGTTTGCGATGGATCCGCTTCCACAATAGCCTTCAATTTTTCATTATCAACTTTAGTCTCCGGCCGTCCACGGGGCTTGTTCTGCAGGTCGAAATTTCCAGAACGAAAACGTTGGAACCAAAAACGCATTGTGTTCTCTTTTGCGACACCGCCGGCATACACATCATTAATCCTTCGAACCGTTTCTGTAGCACTGGTGCCACGGTGGAACTTGTACTCGAAAATAATACGATATTTCAAGTCTTCCATTTTGTAAACAGAGTGATGCAAAGAAAAAACCAAAAGAGGAAAAACAAATGATTTACGGTTTCCGAAACACAAATGCATGAGTAAATATTGTATAGCAGTATAAATTTGAAATTGAAATTCCTAACCAAAGAAGATATATTTGAGATCAAAGTGGCCAGTACGACAAAACGCCAATTTAATATGTAAGGACTTAATATAAAAGGCAAAGGTGATTGACTGATGTATCAACGCACAGGTCAAACCCTTAAGGCTAGAAATTTGAAATTTTGCACACGTATTTCTCATATATGACATATCCCCCAAGGGAGTAAAATAGGTGACGAAAATTTGTATGACACTTTTTATTCCTTGGCATATTTGCATGATATTTCGTATGAATTGAGTACGAAAAAAAAATGAATGAAGTATTTCAGCTTTTTCTGTGTGATCTAGTGACTAGTGACGTACAACTGAAACCTCAACATTTTCTGCACACAATACTAAATAATATGTATGTATAAATATGATTTGTAATCACAGACAGTAAAACAATGTTGCTTAATTGACTTCATCTCTATTTAGTAACTATTTTATGTAATAAGTTATTTAAACAAAATCAAGCAGTAAGAGATTTGATAATTATGAATTATAGCTAAGAAGGCTACATATATCACGTAAGCTTTCAAACAAAAATTGGAAACCGGCCAAGTGCGAGTCGGGCACGCGCACGAAGGGTCATAAATTTTTAACATAAAACGAGCTTTAAAGTTATTATTTTATCGCATTTCTTAAATATAAATGATAGGAAAATAAACCATGTTTCTTGTCGCCAGTAAATTCAGAACTTCCTACTACTATTACAAATGTGAAAGTTTGTAAAGATCCCCATCCGGTTGATGTTTGAGACTCTTCCAAGCAAAAACCACTGAACGGATTATAAATTCCATTTTGTAGGGTAGACTACTACCCTACAAAATGGAATTTATAATCCGTTTATACGGGGATACTGTATTTACGCGGGCGGAGCCGCGGGCAAAAGCTAGTTATCATGTCATTAATTATTATAAAATCAGACATTGACGGTCAAAGTTAAATATGAGAGTTAGGAGTTCAGTAGTGATTTTAGTAATGAGTTATGATACAGCGATCATTCACCTCACATACTTTAGTATTAAATACAGCTCAAACGACTTATTACACTACATAATATTTGAGTATTGGAACCACTAACAAAAAAATACTGTCTAGTCATGATTAGACCGAAAATATTTTTAATAAATCTTACTGTGTATACATTATAATATAGTACGAGGCATGCCTTTTAAGTTTTGTCGTTTGAAGAAAAAAACAACTAGAACCTTATAGTGCTTTTCAATGTTTTTCAAAGTATTCACTACGTAGCTTAATACACTTTTCCATTCGCTTAAACCACTTATAACATTTATTCCACTCTAAAGTGGGGGTGTTCAAAATGGCGGACTTGAAAGCGTCGACTGCTTTTTCACCGGACAGGAACCTTTGACCACGAAGACTTCTTAATTTTAGGAAATGTAAAGAAATCGTTAGGGCTTAGGTCAGGACTGTATGGAGGATGGTTAAGAATTTCTACTTTTTCCTGCTTTAAATACTCAATCGTTTGACGAGCGCTGTGTGAGCTTGCGTTGTCGTGATGCAGGATGATGCGTCGCTTTGAGTTAGATTTTCGAAGTTCGGCGATGACTTGTGGTAAACAAACTGTGGTATACCACTCTGCGTTAACCGTTCTACGATCTTCAAGTGCAATAGTCGCAACATGACCGGTTTTTCCAACGAACGTGGCCACCATCTTCTTTGAAGTGCTTCGAGAACGAATAACTTTAGTCGGCTTTGGCTCGTCTTGAAAGACCCAGATTGTAGATTGTTGTTTGGAATCAGGATCGTAGGCATAGATCCAAGATTCGTCACCATTGATGATGTCGTAGACGTGATTTGACTCTCCTCGGTTGAACCTTTGCAGTTTTCTTACACCATCTAACGCGGGCGCCTTGTGATCGTCGGAAAGCAGATGCGGTATCCAACGACAAACTAGCTTTCTCACACCAAGCGCTTCATGCAAGATCTTCTGAATAGTTGTCCCCGAGATGCCTAATAGAGCCTCTATCACTCGATACGTCACATGACGATCTTCGAGAATTAGTTGTCTCACAGCAATGATGTTATCTTCAGTGAAGGCGGATTTTGGGCGTCCTTCGCGAGATTTGCCACTAACACTAGTATGTCCACGCTGGAATTCTAAATACCAGCGTTCGACAGTCCGCAGACATGGGGCTTCATCACTGAACACAGATGTTAGCTCTTCAAAACACTGAAGCCGTGTCAGGCTTCTTCTAAAGTTGTAGAAAATTATTGCACGAAGATTTTCCTTAGAAAGATTCATTTTAGTACGTGATCTGACAGATTCCAATCGACGCTGTAACTAAACAATAGCATTAATCCTAATACTTTCAACTGTTTTGAGATTTAAAATTTAAACACATTCGAATATAGAACAGTTCAAAATTCAAAATTGCCGGGAAATATGGAAACGACAGAACTTACAAGGCATGCCTCCTACCTGGGAGACCGAGCTTTGTTTGGTGTTTTACTAGAACGATAAAATAATAAAAATAAATAAAAAATATAAAAGAAAAAGAAATAAAAATTATCACAAAAATATTTCACTTACCGGGATTCGAACTCACCACATTCCGAATTTCCAAACAATGCAAAAATTATATGTAGGTTCGCATACCAAGCTGCCCATCAGACTGACGTAAAAGTGTCGAAATTATTAATATATTGTTGCACGAAGAAAAAAAAAACATATATTGCTTAAAAATGCGCAGTTTTTAAGGGATGAGACCTAGCTTGATCGATTTTTCTCCCCCAAAACTCCATGCTAGTAAGTGAAGCCGATAGTAATGGAGTTATAGGAACCCCACGCCACTGATACATGTACAAGATCGTCTCGTTTAAAGTATAAGATTTATATTCCACATTATCGAGAATTTGGAACTTTTAATTTTTGAATATTTTATATTATTAATTAAGATAACAAATATAGATAATAAAGATATACTATATGGATACATAATTATTATATTTAGACTAATATAATATAAGAGTATTTCCTCTCATGGATTTAAAGAAAAAGAGGCCAACTGTTCGTAATTTTAGTACATAGCTACGATAAATAAAGTGATTACAGAACACCAAGTACTTCTATTATTTTTAATGACCTTAATAATTATATAATTGGGTTTTTGAAAAAAAAAATTTGTGATAAATGGAAAGATCATATACAAGTTTTATCACAAAACTATTTTTTTTTCGCAATAATTCAAAAATTATTTCAAAATAAAAATTAATTCTTGAATCCAGTACCGAAGACACGCCGACAACTCCCGAGCGCGTGTGACGTCATAATGTTAGTTTTCACTCATTGCAGTTATATACAGGTGACCTAAAATTCGATACATTCCTTTGAAAGACAGAAAGTAGACGATGGCTGCTTTTGAGTACTATGAATACGCTGACATCTTGTTTCGTTACGGACTTTGTAATGGTAATGCTGCTGCTGCACGAAGAACATACGTTGAACGTTTTTCTAATCGACGAGTGCCAAACGTTAGAGTGTTTTCAACAACATTTCGACGAATTCGGGAAAGCGGCCGTGTTGATAGAAGATGTGGCGATTCAGGCAGACCTCGTTTGTATGCTCCAGAAGAAGAAGAAGAAATTTTAACACTTTTTCAAAATGATCCTAAATGATTCTATTTCTACAAGAGCGGCAGCTAGAAGACTTGGATTGAGTCAATGGAAGGTGTGGTTTACAGTACACACAGCGCGTCTAGATCCATTTCACTACACACCTGTCCAAGCGTTGGAAGAGGGAGACCCGGTTAGAAGAATGGAATTCTGACGTTTTATGATAAATGCAGACATGGAGGATCGCAATTTCTTCTCAAGAATATTGTGGACGGATGAATCGAAATTTGACCGTGACGGGATAAACAATTTCCACAACACACATTACTGGGCACCAAAAGGAGAAAACCCCAGGATGAAAAAAGAAAGGGCCCATCAAACCAGATTCAGTCTAAATGTCTGGATGGGTATAATTAATAATAATTTAGTTGGACCTCATTTTTTGCCTCAAAATTTAAATGGTGAAATGTACGAACATTTCCTAAGAGAGGAGATTACTGGTTTAATGGAAGATGTGCCAATAGCAACTCGTCGTAATATGATTTTCCAGCATGATGGTTGCCCGGCCCACTTCCGCCTCGGCGTACGCCAGTGGCTAGACCAAACTTACCCACATCGCTGGATAGGTCGAGGCGGGCCAATTCCTTGGCCAGCACGGTGTCCCGATTTGACCCCGTGTGATTTTTATCTTTGGGGTCATATGAAGGCTTTGGTGTATACTACACCCATAACTACTGTAGAGGAGCTCAGAAGCCGCATAAGAAATGCAGCAGAAGAAATCAAAACTAGTCTTACTACCAGAATAATCAAAACAGAGGTACGGAGAAGACTACGGGCCTGTATCAGAAACAGAGGTTCACATTTTGAACAAGACCTAAAGTAGAATATTTATTATTAAATTTAATTAAACATTGATGTTTTTTAAACACAATAAACGTAATTAAATTCAAGTTTTTCCTTTTATTTTAACCTTATCGCAAATAAATTGATTTAGACATTATTTCATTTTACTTCTAATATGTTTACTACAACGTCATATTTTTATGTAGACATTTGCACCTTTTTGGAAAGCTAATGAGATAAGGAAGTTATTTAGAATATTTGTACGCATTGTATCATACATTTTTTTAAGAAAATCACCTGTTTTTAAGAAAAATGTGCATTTTTCTTAAAAGAAAATTCTGTTTCATGTCTCATAATGAAAAATTCTCGCTTAGTTTGTCCCTATTTATTCCTTAAAAATAATATTTGACTCATTGACGGTTAAAATACATAAAAAAATCACTAAAAAGACAAAAATTTTTAAAAATACGTCATGTCAAAGTCAAAAAGTCGAAAATAAAGAAAAAAGTTTTTGAAATTTCAATAACTTTGTAAATATCAACTTTCGGATAGGGGATGCCATGAAAAATATTGCTGTAAATGAGGTCTACTTTCTGTCTTTCAAAGGAATGTATCGAATTTCAGGTCACCCTGTATATATTTATAGTAAATATTTAAATTTATAGTAAAAATGTCGAACCTCAAAAGTTATCGTTCTGTTGTGTACCATTATGTACGAATACTACAAAAACAACTGACAAAATGTTTTTAAATGTTCCTCAAGATGACAAACGTCTAAATAAATGGTTTCAAGCAGTGCACCGTGATAATCCGAAAACAAAATCGATTTTTTTTTGTTGTGAAGATCATTTCGATGTAAGTATTTCTTAATGCCATTGTTATTAATTATTATTTATGCTGCTGCTGAAGCTGCACACTCATGGCTCATGGCATTGAACATCCTGAGTTTTTCTCGACTTTTCATTAATAGTTAAAGTAACTGAATAAGCTTTACTCCGAACTCGGTGTTCTGGACATACCCGTACTTTTACAATACAAATATTATTTTTACGACTTAGTTGAACATAACCTATAGCTTTGTCGCCGTAACTCTCACGCGATGCTCTACAATTTATGAAATAAATAATTATATTTAATGTAATGGAGAATAAATAGTTAAATATTTTCATTTATTATATTGTTTTTTAACAGACTTACCTTGATGCCTTGGCACCTCGAACTTCAGCAGAATTAAACCGAATGTCATTTTTTAAAAATTATTATGTTAATTATTGTAATAAGCTTGTAGAAACAATATCTAAATAGTATTTTTGGTGGTATCTATTTACTCGTATCACCCCACCCAACAATTAATTATTACCTCACTCTCACTCAGACGTGGATCTCTATATCCAAATCTGGAAGTTCAACCATCTTGTTCGCTTGTTCTTCATCATTGAGCATTTAATAGTTATAAGCTCCGTGCTCATGCTCTCTCTCATGACCTATAGATCAGTGAAAGAAAACTTGAGAAGACAGCGAGATACAAATCGTGTGCACTACGCACAGAGGAAGGGACAAAGCGACGTAAATTGCATACGCCTAAACGATACAGGTATATTACAAGGAGCGTGACTACGGACACGGAGCTAGGTCAAAAGCGGAGAAAAGTTGAGAGAAGAAGACAGCGATTTAAGTCGGATACGTGTAATCGGGACAGGTATATCGAAGGTACCTGGAACATGGTGGCGGCGGGCAGCAGCTGGCAGACCGTGACCTCGGTGATGCGCACCTTGCCCGTGTACATGAAGTACACGAGCCACGCCATCGCGGACGGGCACACGCCCTGCAGCCGCACCCGCGACATCTCGCTCTCTTTCAGACCGCTGGTGAACATTGCCTGCAAGAAATGTATTATTATAATAATATCTATATCTAGGGACGCTTCCGCGCCACGCAAATCTAGTCCCGTGGTAAGTTCTCGAAGAACTTGTGTTACGGGTACTAGACAACGGAGATATATTTAATACTTTTATACTATACATATATTTACGATTTTTATCATATTATACACTTACACCCCCTTACTAATAAAAATGGATAACTTAAACAACGTTGCTGTCTTTGTCTGTTAAGTGACTTTTCCAACGCATGAGACAAAGACAGCAACGTTGTTTAAGTTATCAGTTGTGTAATATTTAATATACATCTATGACCCTAGAACATAGAAACTTTTTTATCCTTTGGCGGGATTCAAACCCGCGTCCTCCGGCTTGAGAACTGTCGCGCTCAACCGCTGATCCACAGAGGTCGCCGATGTATTGATCGTTAATAAAGAGAAGCATAGATAATTTAATAGCTCTGTTGCATGACGCACCGTGCATCCACACAGGGCCTTTAGTCAAGATGCATTCGATTATTTCGACGGCGAACTTCGAAATCAAAAATGTATGGGATTTGACGTAAGCCATCGCAAGCGACATGTCACTTAACGATGACTTACGTCAAATCCCATACATTTTTGATTTCGAAGTTCGCCGTCGAAATTATCGAATGCACCTTGACTAAAGGCCCTGGTGTTCGTTTTTCACTTTTGACGGGACGGGTCACGGGAATGTTAGGATGAGGGTTAACGAGCGTAATTTCGTGAGTTGTGTATTTTCGGTCGCGTAAGTTTTTTTCGTTGTGTGAATCAAATAGGACTTCTCTGTGAAACCGAATGCAGCGAAATTTTTGCCAACCGAAATTCTGCAAATCACGACTCATAAAATTACATAAAATTGTTTTTCTCACCCTTACTAATAGCGAATAGCTCCCCACACTGATTTCAGTGACGGTGGCCGGTTTTAATTGAAAACAGGCCAGCTACGCAGGAGTTATTTTATAGTGCCCAAGTGTGTGCGCAGTACACAAGAGCACTCTCTCTTCCTTTACTCTCGTAACCCAGTGGGACGAATAACCGACACGACTGGTGAGATATCAGGTGCAGGTCCGACTTTTTACATGCCCATCTGACGCATGGATCATCTTTCTTGTCAGACAATCAGGTGATCAGCCTGCATTGTCCTAACCAAACTTGGAAACAAGATTTTTTGTTGTTCCAATGCGGGAATCGAACCCACGACCTCCGAGTCGAGAGCCAAGCTCTAAACCACTAGACCACGGAGGCTGTTAAAATCACTCACCTCACCCTTACTAATGTTATAAACGCTAAAGTTTGTAATAATTTATGGATGTTTGTAACTCTTTCACGATAGCTACTGAATAGATTTGAATGAAACTTTACAATAATAAAGCTTACACAATATCAAAATAACTATACCCATTCTAAGTTTAAAAAAATGATCATGTACCTATAATGTGGTACATTCAGAAGCTATTCAGACGGACACATTAATAATTACTAATCCTATCAAATTAAATACGTTAGTCACTTTATGCATTTCATAATTCGTACACAATATAATAGCCCTTCATACCATACAGTTCAAATTGATATCTTGAGTTATCGTAAAATTAACAAGTAAGCACGAAAAAATAAATTCTCTCGCGCGCACTTCGACGACTCGCCTGATGTAGGTACCCCGCCCGCGCACATATAACATTAGTATTACAAATAGGCTATAAATTATTTAGTTCGTGTAAAACTCGATTTCAGGTAGGCGAAGCCGCGGTCTAAAGCTACTGTATATAAAAAGTTAAAAACTATAATCAGACTGCTTTAATTATATAGCCTTTGTTACCCGTGCCATTATTACGAATCTATTGACACATCATACATTAAAATCGGATATGTAGTTTAGACGCTACGGTGGAACAAACATACATACATATACTGCCACTATCATTACACTTCCTATTGACTTCGCCGTAGTCTCGTAATAAAGTACCACCGATGCGGATGCACCCCGAAAAAGAAGGTCATAAACTACTGAAAGGATTGTAGGTATAAGTCCGATAAGGCTCGAAGACACAATGTTAGGAAGATGCCAAAACTTTATTATCAGATATAATGAAATGACTACATTTATTTATCTCTTTATCAACAATAAGTTGTTTATGTCATCATTTGAAATAATCACGATAGGGAAAAAGATTGTGAAAAAATGTGAAAGAATATTAGCCTTACCTTAAAATAGGGGCTGCCGGCAGCTAAAACTACTTTATGTACATGAAATAGCTCGTTGCCGACTTCTAAAACGACGTCGGTGAGCATGTGATGTGATCTCATTGTGAACAGCATCTGGAAACAAACGCATATTTCAATGAATAGGTTTTGAATATGAAAGGAATTGAAGATCTGTTTAGGATCTATTGATCAGTCAATAGATCCTAAATCCTGGGGTTCAGACCCCAAGGCCTAATGGCTGTAGGAATTTTACGTCGTACTTGCCTTGTTGGTGAACAACATAAATTGCAAGGTAAACACTTAACAACATTATATTTTATCCTCAAATTGTGAACTAAGATGTCATAGAACCACTCAAACTATAGTCACAAGTTTATAATGACTATTATTAAGTATGGAGTACCGTATTAGTAGTACTAGTACAGACAGTCAATGTAGCTGGCAGCAGCTTTTTACTAATGAGTCTATCAAACGGCATCCTAATTACTAATTCACAATTATTAACATTGGAAAACATTTAGTTATTCAAGACATAATCATTTTGCTGTCAGAAACATAATTCTCGTGACTATATTTTGTGATCATAATCCTGTTTCTGTCCGCGCGGTGTGTGTCTATCGAATAAGAAAGAGAATAAGAATCATAAGAAGAAGATATTCTTCTTCTTATGATAAGCCTGTGCTTATGATCACAAATAATTACGAGAGTTGGGCTTAGTTGTTAAGAGTGATAATATAATGTAGTCGCATACAATACAACATAGTGTAAAAATTATTAAATTCCGTCACACATAAAATTTTTATTCAAGGATAACCTACCAAAATTAAAACACAAAAAACCTATTCAACGATGGGTTGTCAGTTATCGAGATAAGTCTTATCCCTGCAAAACTGCGCATTTTTAAGTTATATACATATAGTGATTTTTTTGATTTCTAGCTGTGTCAAATAAGGTTGGCGGCTTCGTTAGCTCGGACTTTTTGATATGTTTACAAATTGGTGTCATGGTCCTCAGGTTCGAATCCCGGTCAGACCAAATTTTTGTAATATATTTTATCGTTCTTACTGAAACTGAAACCGAGCAAGTCTCGGTCTCCCAGGTACTAGCAAATCATTTTAGCAAAATAACGCGTTTACGAACCATAATCGCGTTCAGTTGATAAGATAAAAACGTATTACTGAGTAATCTAAAGGTCAGGTTTTGCTGTGTCATCGTGGTTCGAAGTGCAATAAATAACATTGATTGTTTGGGTTTTCAGTTACCAGTCAGAAAAAAACACGCACATAGCATTCATTGATTTGATAAAAGCATTTGACAGGATAAATTGGAAAAAATGATGAGAATTTTAAAAGAAATAGGTATAGATTATAGAGACAGAAGATTCATATACAAATTTTATCAAAAAAAAAAAGCGTAGTACATTTTTTTTCCAGTACATTCAGTTAAAGTCGAGCAAACTATTAAATTCGAATCATTGTTTTGGGCAAAAAGCCTCATTTCCTTTCAAGTCCGAGTCGTTTGATTTAAATTTTAGGCACCAGTTTACTAAAGCATTATTCAGGATTACATACAAAAAAAAAATACAAAAAAAGTAGAAATTTGTAGTGCTGGGAACTAAAAAACCACCACAAGATGTCGATTTTTCTATTTTTTTTAAAAGCTTTGTATTTTTTGAGACACATTACTTGGATTTTTTTTTAATTTTTCTGATAACTATTGTAACTTGGCCTATCGCGGGTTACGGCTTGACGTCGATTTACGGGACACCCTGTATATTGTCCCGAAACCAGTTTTTTAATGTATGATTGCATTATATAAAAAAACAAGGTTTTGTTTTCTGAACGATAAATACAAAGAAAAAAAAAGGATTACAAATACCACCGGTTCGGAACCCTAACCCGGCGAGAAGAACCGGCGTAAGAAAATTTTAGATACAACAAAAACAAAAAATATATAAACTAAAATAAATAAATATTAAATTACAATATCTACAATTATATATATATATATATATATATATATATATATATATATATATATATATATATATATATATCTACAATTATATATATATATATATATATATATATATATATATATATATACAGAAGTACATTGTTTAGTTAGTAAACTGCAATTGCCTCATAGGGTCATTTTATTCCCAGGGTGTGCTGTCCTCAATGAAATCTTTAATTTATAATACCCAAATGTCAAAACTGTCGCACACAAATGTCTTCTATTTTTTTAATTTTATTTATTGTTTTTTTTTTACATTTTCTGGGAGTTTATTATAGAAACGTATACACTGACCTATAAAATAATTGATTATTTTACTGAGTCTAGTCACTGGTACAGCCAGTTTGTGCTTATTCCTAGTATTTATGTTGTGTTGATAACATTTTTTATCAAATTCATTACTATATTTTTTTACATACTTATCATTATCAAAAATGTATTGAGAGTGTACAGTCAGTATCCCTATTTCTTTAAATTTTTCTCTTAGTGAGGCATATGAAGACATCTTATAAATAGCTCTAATAGCTCGCATCTGAAGCACAAAGATAGATTTAATGTCAAGATAGATTTAATGTAAAGATAGATTTAAATACCACAGGCCATTCTGCTATGGAAATAACTAAAATAAACTAACCGTGCCGATGCTTCGTAAGAAATTTGTCAAATTTTTCTGACTGCAAATGATGAATAACTGAGACTATTCGCTAGGTTCGCAATATGTGGACCCCACTGTAACTAATTAACTGTATTTCTAGGTATAACATTAGAATCTAATGTTATACCTAGAAATACAAGGTGTTAATGTGTGAAATACATGAATGTTTGTGAGGATGGATGGACGTTTGTTACTCTTTTACGCAAAAACTACTGGACGGATTTTGATGAAATTTGGTATGGTAGTAGCTTAGGCTCTAGATTAAAATATAGGCTACTTTTTATCCCGGAAAAGTACAGTATTACTTTCTACCCACTTAAAAACTAGTAAAAATAACTAAATAATTATCTAAACTATATATATATATATCGCTGCTTCAATTCAAAACTACCACAAATAAAAATTACTCTTTTTTACAGGAGAGCCAATCAAAGAAAAGTATTTTTTGTCTAATTCTTTCTTTTATCTAATATATACTTATTATACATTATTATAGCTTATTTTTAAGCACCATTAAATGTTGTAGGTAGTAACATAATAAACATAATACCAGAGGAGGTATAAGCAAAAAAATTAGTTTTGAATATAAAAAATATGCCTGAATTATACTAAATGTGGGAATAAAACCACCATAAGTAAATAAAATAATTGTATTAATCATGTTTTTTTCAGGAACACGGTAAAAATCGCCATGCAATATAGTAAAATAATTAAAATTCTGTCTTAAACTTAAATCAAATTAAAGTTTACTACAATTTTACAAATAAAAATCTTCGAAATTGTATCAAAATAATCATTATAATGTTTTAAGTTCTTTTAAAACACCACCAGATAGTTTTATACTCTAACTTCACATTAAAAAATAACTATTATAATGTTATCTTATAATTATTACAATACAAATAGTAAATTAAACGTAATAAGGAACACTTATGAGATCATAAAATATAACAAAATTTTAATAATCAATGACTAATAATACACTTTTTATAAATATATAAAATGTAATAACTAATTAGGAATACGTCTTATGAGATCAAAAAATACAACGATTACTACGGCCAGATTCTGCAATCTCTTTATTTAAATAAGAGGGTCCAGGTTCAGAAGATAATTGTTGTAAGCGGATTTTCGACAAGGCAATGTCGAACATTGTCATGTCGACAATGTAAATCACATTATCTTTATCCGAGTCTGAATCACTAAAAGCTAAGTCTTGCCTAATTTGAAAATCCGGATCTTTAACACTATCATCCGAAGATAAATCTGAACTAGAGCTAGTGGAACTTGTAGACACAGAAGTGTCGCTATCATAATCGCTTTCTGGAATAACTACGTTTGGTTTCCTTTTTAAACATGTTGAGACATCATGAAGTAGAGACAAACTTTGCTGACTGTCAGGAATAGAATCACTATCAAAAGACTCATTCATAGACACATCTGTTTTTTCTAACATTGGATAGTCAGTTTGTCGATGTATTTCAAAATCTTGATAATGATAATTTTTACTACTACTGTTTTTTTTCTACCATGTTGAGTATTCTATGTACTCTTCTACTCATATTCTGTAAAAAAAGTAAAGTAAAAGTCAGAAGAACCTGCGCCGAAGAAAGCAAAAACGGTTTTGTCGGCCGGCAAAGTGATGGCGACTGTTTTTTCCGTAAATTCATACATCCATACATTCACACTTCCATGCGTCCATTATTTTATACATACATCCATTATGATATCCATACATCCATTCATTCCCACATCCATACATCCGTACAACCACACATCCATTATTATATCCATACATACAAACTTTCGCGTTTATGATATTTGTAAGGACAAAAAGACAGTACAAATTTTGTAATTATCTTCCTTGATTACAATGCACAAAAAAAATTAAAGTATATAATGTTTATATATTTTCAAAACATGACCTTCTTGATTATGCTTTGAATTAAAACAAAACTGTTTTAAAATTCAAAACGAGTGTATTCCTAAATAAGGTAGTTTTTATTTGAAGTGATAATAGTGGAAATATTTTTTTTTATTCAAAATAAACTATTTTAAATTATAGTATCTCATATTAAATAACATAAATGCAAAACTAACATATTGTCTCATAAGTTTAATTTGATTTAAAAAATTAAGTTAATTTAAGTATATTTTTTGTGCAAAACAACCCGTTTGGTAATATGGTTATTTTTATTTAATAATAGAATCATACTTACGTGAATCCTTTGTTGAAAACAGAAGTATTACGAAATTTGGTTATTTTCTATATAAAATTATTCAGAAACACTGATAATATTTTGAGTTAGGGTACTTTTGCACAAAAGAAACGTGCTTCCAGCTAGGCTGTCGACGCGCAACTCACAATATGGCGGTTTAGATTATACTTCGCACGTTAAAAACAATAATTAAAAAAAACTTTTGTGTTGTTTATGCGTGTTCAAATGAAAAATCAACGAGTGTCTTTTTGAATATAAAAATATGAACTATTACAATTGTATTTTTGCAATTAAAACATTTTTACATTTCTTTTTACTTATGGTACTTTTGAATTGAACCAGCGATATATACCTGGGCTGATTGATAACTGGCCGAAACGACGAACTTAAAAAAATGAGACGCAAAAAAGGAATATTACATTATATTCTGGCATCTTTTTGAAAATAGAACGCCAAATTTGAATTTAATCGAACTGATGGAATTTGTTTGAGAGGGCGTAGAACTTTCTCTGTCGTAAATTTTTTTAACAATGAAAAGAAACGAAATTCGTGCGGTGATCAAGTTTTACGTTTTAAAAGAGAAAACAGCAACCCAGATTAAAACCAAGCTAGACAGTGTTTTAGGTAATTCTGCTCCTGCATTGAGTACAATTCACACCTGGGTAACTGATTTTAAACGTGGAAGACAGAGCTGCGAAGCCGCCCACAGGTCTGGCCGTCCAAATGAAGTCACGAATCCGGACATGATCAAAAAAATTCAAAAAATTGTATTGAATGATCGGCGCTTAAAGTTGCGAGAGATAGCAGAGATGGTGAGCATTTCATCTGAACGCGTTTTTAATATTTTGCACCAACATTTGGGAATGAAAAAGCTTTGCGCGCGATGGGTGCCGCGTTTGCTCACTGTAGACCAAAAGCAACGTCGAGTGGACGATTCATCGGAGTGTTTGGCGCTGTTTAATCGAGATCCTAATGAGTTTTTGCGGCGTTATGTAACAGTCGATGAAACCTGGATACATCATTATACTTCCGAGACAAAAGAACAATCTAAGCAGTGGACTGAGAGCGGAAAACCTGCGCCGAAGAAAGCAAAAACGGATTTGTCGGCCGGCAAAGTGATGGCGACTGTTTTTTGGGATGCTCGAGGGATTATTTACGTGGATTATCTGCAAAAAGGAAAAACAATAAATGGAGAGTACTACGAAAGCTTGCTGCAAAAATTAGGTGAAGAAATCCAGAAGAAACGACCACATTTGGCCAAGAAAAAAATTTTGTTCCACCATGACAACGCACCTGCACACACATCAATGGTTGCAGTCGGCAAACTCCATGAATTGCGGTTCGAATTGCTACGGCATCCACCCTATTCCCCGGATCTGGCCCCGTGCGACTTCCACTTATTCCCAAACCTGAAGAAATGATTAGGTGGCCAGAGATTTTCATCAAATGAAGAAGTCATTGTTGCCGTGGACGAGTATTTTGAGGGGTTGGAGAAAACATTTTATCAAACTGGTGTAACGGCATTGGAGAAGCGCTGAACTAAATGCATCGAGGTAGAAGGAAACTACGTTGAGAAATAAATTTATTTTAAATAGATTTTTGAAGTATTTCTATGTCGTTTCGGAAACTTATCAATCAGCCCTCATATATATATATATATATATATATATATATATATATATATATATATATATATATATATATATATATATATGAAAAATGAAATAGGGTTATAGGTAAAAAACTGAATCAGGTCGGAGGCTGCGGGTAGAGTACCTAAGAGGCTGGAAGCATTGCCTCGCTGTATGGCTAAACTGATACGTTGGCCGAGGTAAGCGCCTAATAATCCCTAAAAAGATGCTTGGCACTGGGGCCCCAAGGACCCATAGTTTCGACTCCAAAAGGAATAAAAATGTAACCATCACCAATGGATTCATATTTCCGCCTTTTGTTGGTCTCGACGAGTGAAGCTGCCGCCCCCGCCACCCTTGCGGTGGCCGTTACGTGTGACGACGCCAGCGTATTCACGCAGGTAGCGTCCCACACCAGCGGTTGTTGTATTATTATAAAGTAGTTTTGTACAGTTAGAGAAAAATAATAAAGTGACAGTTGTCAACGAGTCTGGCCTTTAATTACATTAGATAGTGACAGCGGCTAAAATATTATACAAAATTAAATAAATAGTAAATTTTTCGGACCATAGTTGAAAGTGTTGATATGCGTGTACTGCGGTATTGGTAGAAGTATGGAGCACGCTCGACCACCGCCAGAGCTCAGTTTAGAGGGCAACTCCGTCCTCCAGGCTGACGCATGGAAGCGATGGAGGACTCAATTTAACCTTTTTATGAAGGCATCGGGGATGCAGAAACAAGATCGTTAAATACAATCTAACTTACTACTGAATCTCATCGGACCAGAAGGGTTCGACATCAATGAGACTTTTCAATTTAAAGATGATTCGAAGAGAGATGATGTCAAAATTTTGATGAAAAAGTATGATCAAGTTCGGCGTAAAACAAACATTATTTTATTAAGACACAATTTTTTTAATAGAAATCAACAATCAGGCGAACACATCGCCCAATACGTCACCGATTTAAGGCTATTATATAAAGCTTGTGAGTTCAAAAATCTTGAAGACGAACTCATACGGGATCGTGACGTTTGTGGCATTCGAAACACGACACTCCGCAATAGCTTGCTAAGGTGTGAGGATTTGATAAAGCGACAGGGATTTCGCAGATCCTGAGATATCTCATCTCAGGAAAGTGGCCGTGGGTGGGGGTGATCCAGCCCGTGTGGACAGGGTGAGAGTGTGTGCGGAGCGGCCCAACGGCGGTGGCGACGCCGGCAGCAGGGGCTCGTGGATCGCGGCGGGCAGCGGGGCTGGCGGCTGAGCGGGCGCCCGTGGCGAGGTGCGCCGCAGCTATGCAGGGAAGTCATGGTGTTGTGGCAGGTGTAGAGGCGGATGTAGACGAGCCTACGATTGCCCAGCCACCCCTATGGGTACAATGTTATGTATGCAGTAATTATGATCACTTTGCAAGAATGTGTCAGGTAAAAAAAGTATATGTAGAATTACAGCAAAAGAAAGTTAAATTTTTTCAGTTGAATTGTATTAAGCTTAGTAAGAAACAAATAATTCCTATCTCTAAACCTAAGAATAATTTAGATTTTCCTGTAAATACGAAACGTATTTTGAAATACAGTAGATTTTCAGAACATCAAAGTGATAATCATTATTCATGCAATATTCGTGTTCCTAAGCGAGCTGTTATATCCCGCTCCTGTATGCTAATATGCTCACCCTAGCTTTTCCATCTGCTGATACCGCATTTCTCCTGTCATCCTATATCCTAAGTCCGAGACCATTGCAGACTCCGTTTCCATCTCCCGACCGCGGCAGTTGTTTCTATAATTACTATTTCGTTTTTCTATTTCCTTACTATTTCAGTTTGTGTAATAAATATTTTTTTAAAAAGGCAACTGTGGAGTGTTGTCTAACATTGGTGGCAACGGCAGGGGATGTTTAAAAACGCATCCCCGGTACGTCTCAGTATATAAGTATTGTGAGAAATAAACTGTGAAAAGTTCGAGAGAAATAAACTGTGTTCCAGAACTATATTCCAAGATAAAAGTAAAATACCACAAGTTCGTGTTCCTGAAAAGACTCAATCTCTACCAAGTGTCTGCGAAATACAAATAATCGCGAATAATAAATAATTGCAAATTATAATATCCGGTTAATAAAATCTAATAATAACTAATCAACATCATCGTGCATCCAGTCGACGTGCAGCACCTTATCACCGAGCCTGAGATCGAGTTACGCTCCGAGAAATGCACCAGACGCGCTTCTTATCGCATTCCTGTGAGTTCTTTGTATTGTCTCTATATTGGTCATTGCATTTTAATTGTTAAAATATAAAAAATGCTTTTATAAATTCACACAATTGTTATTTTACTTAATTTTCAAAAAAAAAAGGCATCTAAAGATAGAAATCCAAGCCAAGTTAAATTCGAAAGCGTAGAAGCTAATGTCTCAAATGTAGAAGAGGAAGAGGAGGAATCTCAACCTCCTCAATCATTACAACCTTCAGGTCCTTCTGTAACGTAGTTACATTTCCTTTCCGTAAAATCACCGTCATCTATGATTTGTTTGCTTAATTATTTGTCATTTAGAGGCTTTAGGCGCCATCTATCGGCGCACGTCCTTACTAAAATGGCGTTAGCCTTCCTTTAATATTTGATTCATAGATCGATTTTACTTCCATCTTTAATGATAAAAATAATTATTAAATTTTGATTAATAATGAAAATACAGTACATTTGTATTATTATATTACATAATATATTGATTATTAATATAATATACTTTATTTTGGTTTCTGGATTTTTTCTCTTTACGCTTTAGTTTCATAGTTGTCAAAAGTTTGAAAAAAGACGACGGAGGAGGGTATATATAGCACTTCTTCGAATGACGTTTCCTTTTTAGAATAAAATTTTCTATAAACGCAAGATGTAGTCGTTTATAATAATTATAATATTTTAACCCCGTGTTCAGGGTGAGTAATTTGATATATCTGTGTTGTGAATGTTTGCTAAATCACGCTTGTAATTAAAACACATTATTTTTCCTGTGAATTAGCACCATTGTAGAATTTGTTGGCGGACCTTTTGATTGGCCACGTGCTCAACTTGTCGTTTCATTTTTCCGATCTTGCATTGTTAGATATTATTAGGATGTTTGTATCAAATTAATTGTCCTTAATATCATTTTATCATTTTATCTTTTATCTTTTTTTCGCTTATCCCTTATTTTGTGATGGATACACAGCCCATGGTTGGATCGTTAGGGGCTAGAACCATGGCTGCTGTGGTCCACACTCTTCACACGCTGGTATGAATGTTTCCAGGGAACTACGGTACGGGTACAAGCACCGCTATCTACATCCTATAGACGGATGACTATCTGGCCTGTGCCACGGACTGTCCGCTCCTAGGCGACCACGTCGTGACGAGTTCCTGACCCGAACACAGGACCCGAAAGCGCCACGTGTTGTCATACCTTACCGTCGACAGATCCAGCTAAGTGCCGTGTGGTTTAAAAGCCCCACCAATCTCTAAAGACACTAGAGGCTAAACCAGATACATACGGCCTTCTGCCCACGACCCCTATTTCCTTTTTTAATATATATATATTGTCACGGGAAATCTCTTTTTATTTTAATTTCCCCCGTAACACTTCTACCAGATCTAAAAGGAAGACCAAAGCAGACCCTCCAAGTAAACCAGAATTAGATTTGAACATATTATTAAAATTTATTTTTCCGTATGATGGTAGCCGAGATACACTTAGTTAATTGCTATAATGCATTTGATTTAGCATCCGAGTCACAGAAATATATTTTACTGAAATTTATATTGTGTCAACTTCAAGGAAAAGCCGAAACGGCTTGTTCAATTAAAGAATTTTTAAATTGGCAACAGTTAAAAGAATTTAAGAAAAATCAATTTAGTGAAAGGAAACACTATGCTCATTTACTCACAGACTTACAGAATTGCAAACAAAATACTACAGAACCTGTAAGCCAATACGCTCTTAGGGTTGAATCATGCTTAGCACAATTATTAACAGAAATTGCCATTTCTCATGGCCGTAAAAGCAGAGAAATGTTAGGCCGCACTGCGGCAATGGAATTGTTAGCCCTTCATAATTTCCAAATGGGGCTATTGCCCCGTATATCGAATGTAGTGAGATGCAAGTCCCCCAAAACTCTAAACGAAGCAACAAACATCGCAATATCGGAAGAGAAAATTCAACAATTCTTATACAAACAAAATCCCCAACTTAGATCACAATCCCCGAAGCCTAGTTTTAACACCAATCGTCGCTATCAAAATCAATATTCACATTCCAATTACAATAATCGTTTTTCAAATTATAATAATCGTGTTAATAATAATAACAATCGCGTTTCAAATCCTACTAATACAAATGCACCCCCGATTTGCCGATACCTCAAAAACGTGGGTCACACAATAGACGAGTGTAGAAAACGTGAGTACAATAATAACCGCGCTCAAAATTTTAATAAACCTAACCATAAAGGGTAAACTTTGCTTCCTACAATGTCGACGGGAATTTTAATGAACAAAACAATACCGAAGAGGGTTACGATACTGTCGACAATACACCAAAAAACTAAACATAGTCTCGTCCCAGTATCGTGCGGGACAAATTACTACCAAAACCGACACTTTTCTAACTCAATGCACATGTGGTGCAATTCCTAATTCTAATAATTTTATACAACCCCGCGACAAGGGCAAGTTGTTTCATTTTTATATGCCAAATCACCACGATAACACTGGCAACAATTTACCATCTTCTAAATCCACTGACTCCAAATCCACTGTATCATTATCTAACAATTCTAAATCCACTGTATCATTACCTACAAATTCTAAATTCACTGATTCCAAATCAAATGTTTTTGAAATAGTTAATGATCCTACTAAGACACTTTTACCATATGTCCTCGTTGATTCCCCTATTTCCGATTTTCCACTTACCCTATTAGTGGATTCAGGATCCTCTGTAAGCTTAATAAAAAAATCTTGTCTAAGCAATTATCCGAAACTCAAACACGAATTCATTAATTTAAAAGGAATTGATTCCTCAGTCGACACTATACAAACCTTGGGTCATTTTAGTCTAAACATTAAGTTACCTAAATCCACTATTTCCTACAAATTTCATGTAATTGAAAAAATTAATTTACCCTATGACGGCATAATAGGATCTGATATGCTAAATTCTCATAATTGCAGAATTGATTATGATAAAAATTTGTTATTATTTTCCACTTACCCTATTAGTGGATTCAGGATCCTCTGTAAGCTTAATAAAAAAATCTTGTCTAAGCAATTATCCGAAACTCAAACACGAATTCATTAATTTAAAAGGAATTGATTCCTCAGTCGACACTATACAAACCTTGGGTCATTTTAATCTAAACATTAAGTTACCTAAATCCACTATTTCCTACAAATTTCATGTAATTGAAAAAATTAATTTACCCTATGACGGCATAATAGGATCTGATATGCTAAATTCTCATAATTGCAGAATTGATTATGATAAAAATTTGTTATTATTTTCTAAAACATCTCTTCCATTATATTTCCGTGAGCCTGCCTATATTATTCCAGCTAGGAGCGAAAGTGTAGTCGAATGTTCAGTCGTAAATCCTGAAATCAAAGAAGGATTACTTTTAGATCAATATATTTCGGACAGCTTGTTAATAGCGAATTGTTTAGTAAAAGTCAAATTAAATAATCGTATAAATATAACAATTGTTAACACATCCGAAGAAACAGCTACAATCCAGTCGAACCTAAATTTAAAATTGACAGCAATTGATTCGAAAGACTTAGACGACATCCCCTCTGTTCTTGTTAATAAGATAGAAAGAACACAACTTACAGATAGCCTAAGACGAACCAGACTAGTACTAGATCAACTTAAGAGTATCACACCTTAATGACGAAGAAAAAAAAAGCTCTCTTCAACCTTTGTTCTTATTTTTCTGACATCTTCCATTTACCTGACGAAAACTTGACATACACTAATGCTCTGAAACACGAAATTAAAATGACTTCCGATATACCAATATACACTAAATCTTACCGATTCCCTGAAGTCCACAAAGCCGAAGTTCGCAAGCAAATAGACAAAATGCTGGAACAAAATATTATTGAACCTTCTGATTCGCCATGGTCCTCACCTATATGGGTAGTACCAAAAAAATTAGACGCATCCAACGGACAGAAATGGAGAGTCGTGATCGACTATCGCAAACTCAACGACGCGACGTAACAATAGGAGATACCTACCCACTTCCGCAAATTACAGAAATACTTGACCAACTTGGTAATAGCAAATATTTTTCTACACTAGATTTAGCATCCGGGTTCCACCAAATTCCCTTAAATGAGTCTGATAAGTCAAAAACTGCTTTCAACGTCCCAGAAGGACACTACCAGTTTCTTAGAATGCCTTTCGGGCTTAAAAACGCCCCAGCCACTCTCCAGAGGTTTATGAACACAGCCTTATCCGGACTTCAGGGTATCCGTTGTTATGTATTTCTTTATGACATAGTAACCTATTCTTATGACCCTAGACTCACATATTTTGAATTTGACTTCTATTTTTCAAAGACTACGCAAATTTAACCTAAAACTTCAATCAGACAAATGTGAATTCTTGAGACGTGAGGTAGGCTACTTAGGAGATGTAATAACTGAAAAAGGCGTTAAACCAAATCCTGACAAAGTCAAAACTGTTACAAATTTTCCTATTCCCAAGTGCCCTAAAGACATAAAACCATTCTTAGGGTTAGTTTCCTATTATCGGCGATTCATCCCTGAATTCTCTACTATTTCCAAGCCTCTTACTAGTTTACTAAAAAAGAATGCTCCATTTAACTGGGAGAACCAACAACAACTAGCCTTTGATACATTAAAGTCCAAACTAACAACCGCTCCTCTTTTTGGCTGCAAATCATTTAGACCTTACCTTTACGGGCGGAAATTTCAAATAGTCACAGACCATAGACCATTAAAATGGTTATTTAATCACAAAGATCCTAGTAGTAAACTGCAAAGATGGAGGTTAAAATTAGAAGAATTTGAATATGAAATTATTTACAGAAAAGGCAAACTTAATTCAGCGGCTGACGCACTCTCAAGGTACCCAGTTAATCCAATATATACTGAGAATACAGAACTTACCAATCCTAATAATGATTCCCAACTATTATCCACTCCACCGAATCCAACATCACCTGCTAACGCTAATAGCGCACCTGGCTTATCTATGTCTCCAATTGATTTTAATATTGATTTTCCAGCATTCCAACATGACATACTTGATTACTTACCAATGACTGATCATGAACTTCCCGTTGTTGAAGAAGAAGTTGTTCAGCCAGTAGTAGACACCGAAAATCCTAATTATGAAAACATAATACCTACTTACCTTGAACCAAGAACTTCAGCACAACCAAAACCTTCTATATCCAACGACTTACCTGTTGAAAATCCTATTCCTCACAGTGATTCTAATGATGAAAATATATCTACTTACCGTGAACCAGGATCTTCAGTGCAACCGGAATCTCCTATATCTAACTTACCTGTAGCCGACGAAGATTATTCTAAATTCCTAAAATCTCCTACTAGATCTTATAATACCATAATCAATTAACACAGTGAAACTCTTCTAAAGTCATCGCAAAAATTATTAATTGTACCTACTTCAATAGACTTAGACGAGTCGGTACCATATGTACAAGATTTATTAAGTAATTGTTCAAATCCCATTGTCGAAGAATTTCTGAAAATGGAAAGAGAATTGTATACTTTTAACCCTTTAGTTATTTAAGATAAAATTTACCTCTTTTTATATTTTAAAGTAAATCATTTCGATGAATGTACTTACCCAGACTTATTCAAAGCTCTGAAGTATACACGTGATCAGATAATTATGTTATACATCACATCAAGTCGCTGTAACTGACTTTAAAAGTCCCTTTGATAAGTTCTCTTTTGTTAAAATATATAATATGTTAGGATATATTTTCGATTCCACAAATATTCAATTACACATATATCATAATAGCATTATGTATCCGTCGTTAAGCGAAATAAAAAAGATATTAAAAGATAATCACGATTTACCAATTGCCGGTCATTTAGTATCAAACAGGATGTATAATATAATCAAATAAAAGTATTAATGGAAACGCATGCGCGCAGATGTCGAAAACTACGTTAAATCATGTACTCTTTGTCAGGAAAATAAAGCTTTTAGACAAATAAATAGAGCGCCAATGCAAATAACTACTACTTCGACTGCACCATTTCAGCGAATATCAATTGATATTGTAGGTCCATTACCGGAATCGGGTACCGCTAAAATCAGGTTTATAATGACCTTACAAGACGACCTTACAAAATATTCAGTAGCATGTCCTGTTAGAACAACAACAGTTGAAGAGACAAGTGAATATCTTGTTCACTTTATTTCACTATTCGGAATTCCAAAAACAATACTTACGGATCAGGGCACAAATTTTACGGCCGATTTATTTAAAAAGACTTGCACTTTCCTAAAAATAAAACAAATCTGGTCTACACCTTACCATCCTCAGACTCAGGGAGCACTTGAGCGAAGTCACTCGACACTCAAGGAGTACCTCAAATCATTCGTAAACGATAATCAAGATAATTGGCCTCGGTATGTTTACACAGCAATGTTATCCTACAATACTGCTATCCACACTACTACCAAATTTTCACCATACGAACTCCTATTCGGCCATAAACCATTCCTACCAGATTCCGTTTATACTACCACAAAAGATGCCTCATATCCTGAATATGTCAAAATGCTACAACATCGATTAAAGTATGCCCAATAGAAATAAGCAATAGAAAATATTATCCATTCAAAACAAAATTCTAAAGTTTTAGAATTTTGTTTTGAACTATGATAACAAAATAAGACCTATGACCTATAAGATTGGTGATTTAGTATATTTAAAAAACCATTTGCGGCTAAGAAAGACCTTATCCCCTCAATGGAAAGGCCCTTAAAAAATCGTCAAAGTTCATGGTTACAATACTGTGCCCCTGCAAATAAATCGTAGATATGTTAAGCATCACGTTGATCAAATTAAACATGCGTCAATTCAACCTATAGGATAAAGTTAGATGTAAATTAAGTTAGAGATACCTGAACGATATAAATTCAAGGGAAATGTCTTTCTATTTACGCACCTCCGCCTTAGCGGCCCAGGACAATGTTCAACAAATTAATTCAAGTCCGGGAATTTATTTTGATCCGATAGGTAGATTAAAAATATGTTCAACCTTTCTAGATATTGTTACTCCTATAGATATATCACATTTCCAATCGCATATAATTAATATAAATTCCATTCTTGGAACATTGCGATTTTTATGTAACAAAGTAGAAATATAATCCCACGATAGTTTAGAATGTAATAATGTATTGCAACCACTTACCGTTAGATATAATGATTTAGTGTATGAATATAATTCTATATCACACATAATAGATCACAGATTCCGTAGGTCTGCATGGTTTGGTGGAGTAGGATCCGCTTTCAAAACAATTTTCGGTACTCTTGACGAAAACGATGCTATTAAGTATGATGAAGCAATTCAAGATGTTCAATCAAATCAAAAAGCGTTGGCTTCATTAATTAAAGATAATATTTTAATAACAACAACAACTTTATCAAATATAAATGTAGCATTAAATAAAATTAAAGTTAATGAAGGCAACCTTAATATAGCTATCGACAACCTCTCTAATAAAATAAATAATATTTCTACTATTTCTAAAAACTTAATAATTAAAACTAATATGATAACAGTATTAAATAGTCTAGAAGCAAATGTTATTACTTTATCTTTTCTATTAGAGGATATAGTCAATGCCTACTAAACATTATGATGTTTAGTAGTCAAAGCACACTACATCCAGCTATATTACCGCCTAGCTATCTATACAAAGAGCTTGTCGATAACTTCCGTCACTTACCTGCTGATGTAAAATTACCTGTAAATTTAGAATTAAGTGAAATGTTTACCCTAATCAATATTTCTAGGGTATTTAGCTATAGTATTAATGGTAAAGTAGTATTTGTTTTAAGAATTCCCCTTGTATCTCCAAAAGAATACAATTTATATCATAATATTGCTCTTCCCACATGATGTATCCAAATTAAATTATTTTACTTGTGTTGTACCAAATAATAAATATATTGCAATGACCAATGATAAAACGTCATATAGTAACTTAGACTCGCTACAGGAATGTAGGGCGATGAATTCACAAACTTACATCTGCGACGTGACAACAGTATTTACGACCAGTGAACATCCGAGTTGTGAAAGTGAACTATTAGTGAATATCATAAGTGCTCTACCAGTGCAGTGTAAAACAGATAGTGTTCATGTCAAAATTGATATTTGGAAATCCATTTCAAACAATAGGTGGATATATGTACAATTCACATATAGTAAAGTATTAATGGAATGTCGCAACAAAACAAATATTGATTTAAATGTAATAGGCACAGGAATACTTTATGTGTAATTAATTGTTTAATTAATTACACATAGTATTGTTTAGCTTACTCTAAGAATACTAAATTAGTTCCTAAGTCCAAAATAATGGAATTTAAAATAAATAAGATAGTATCCAATATTAATATTATAAATGACTCTTGTTGTAATTTTAATGGATTAAATAATTAAATAAATAATGAGGCTCATATAGATTTGCAAGGTTTCGATTTGGACATAATTAGTAATTAACATAAATTAAAATTAAAATCTTTATCAAAAGAAGCCGATAAAATTATAAATGAACATAGTTTTATAAAGTATGAAACTCATTATTTCACTACTTTAATAATAATTTCTTGTGCTATTGTTTTATTATGCATTTATAAATGTTTTATCTTAATAAAGAGACACAACTGCTGTCTTCGCATCCTCCCAAGATTTTCCCAAACTCTTTCTGTAAATCCATCTCCAACCCAAGATACACCTTCTTCTCCTTCTTCTATTCCTCTTCAAGACTTAGCTAAAGGCAAAATTAACACTAAACCTGTTCCTACACCTAACCTTAAGAGTAAATGTCTAACTTCCTTAATTCCGTTTTCCATAAACTTCGTCCTCGAAGTTTAGTCTACCCCCGGGAGGTTTTATATCCCACTCCTGTATGCTAATATGCTAACCCTAGCTTTTCCATCTGTTGATACCGCATTTCTCCTGTCATCCTATATCCTAAGTCCGAGACCATTGCAGACTCCGTTTCCATCTCCCGACCGCGGCAGTTGTTTCTATAATTACTATTTCGTTTTTCTATTTCATTACTATTTCAGTTTGTGTAATAAATCTTTTTTTTAAAAGGCAACTGTGGAGTGTTGTCTAACAGAGCGAAATACAAAAAGTGTTATGAGCATGTGAAATGTCATAAATGTAAATATATAAAATACGTTGTGTTGGGGATGATGTGATAGTATCTAGTATTAAATAGTTGTGAACGAATTTGGGAAAATTCTAAAATAATTGATTTTATGTAATTTAGAGTAATGTGTTTTTATTAATATTTTATAGAATAAGTTCTTGAAAGGGAAAGATGTTTTATTATTATAAAGTAGTTTTGTACAGACGAGTCTGGCCTTTCATTACATTTCCAATATTTAATGACATTTACAGTTCCGATATTGAATGACAGGAGTGCCTGGAGCCAGTACCCCAATTCCGGCTCAGTGGTTGCTAAAAGACGGGCGCGATCAGGCGGAGAGGAGCAATTTAACAGGTCTGATTGTGCCAAATTAAGAAGGGGTTCATCCCAATTCTTTTGAATGTTGGGATAGACTGGATTTTCGCCTGGGCAGACTCCACGCCAAGTATTAACAGCTTCCGGTAATAAGTCAATACCCACGCAGCCTAATGAATTTGTAATGATTTTGGTGAAAAGTGGGTGGAAGCAGATGACAAAAAAGCAGGAAGAGACACACTGGACACCTTCCTGATACCCAACCCTCCGAACCGAAGGGATAGAGCGGCTTGGGACCATGAGGTGTCGAAGATGTTGCAGTTCAAAACATTGACCAGTGTGTCTTTTAAAGTGATATCTAAATGTGAGAGAAGGTCGGAAAAACTCCATAGTGGACAGCATCTCAAAGCGTACGTCAATTTGGGCACAAACAGACAGAACTGAATGATTTGGTATGCCATATTATTTGAATTTATCGAAATAAGTTTGCCGGAAGATTCTGTGAATTTGAAATTTTGTTCAGAAATAAAGGCATTAAAACCGGCACTGAGTGTGGACCAGACCAGACAAGTGTGCGGACGGACTCTTTACTGTGAGATGAGAATTTTAATTAGGGATATCATTGAAGAATTAATAGTACGTGTTGTTGACGACTCGGCAAAATACGCCGCGTCATTGTAGAGCAAAAAAACACTGGGACGTTTACGTTTTGTATGACTAATCATAAACTGCGTAAACAACGGATAATTTTATCAACGACCGAAAGTCAGGGTGCTTGGAGAAGGTCACTAATAAACTCACTAGTCACTAAGCTTCGTTCGCGTTAAAGAGGAAAACTTCATTTATAATATGAAACGGGAAATCGTTTATTAGTTACATTAGTATTCAATTAGTTACTTTACGAAAAGAACTTCTTTATGCTAACGTTTTCTTACAGGATATCTATTAGATATTAGGTTTTTATATTTCAATCAATATTCATTCATGAATGAAATGAAAAAAAAATGATATAAATGAAATAATGATATATACGTAATTATCTATGTATAGACGTGCCAAGAAAACTAAATAATAGGTAAATTTACCTATATCTTCTATTAAGTTATTTAACTTATTTATTATACATGGTTTCGAGTTATACATGGTTTCGAGTTATACAAGTATACGGAACCCTGAAGAGGCATAACTAACTTTACTTGCATGGTTACAAATTGTACTTTGAAATCAATATAAACTATAACATCCATATTTTTAATCAAGAAATATATAATTATTATAAATATATAATTATTATTATTATATAATTATTATTATTATATAATTATTAATTATATAATATATAATTATTATGGTAATATAATTATCTCATACAATACCTTACGTTGATGTATAGACAACACATGATTTTACATTCTTTGAAAACGCTTCGTCATGATGATTTGCATTATTACCATTAAGACTACGTAGCTATTTGTTCTGGTTTGAAAAAAATATTATTATCTTTGGCTTTAAATTTTAAAATAGAACTAATATTAAATAGGTGTTAATAATGATAATTTATGAAAGAGCCCTCTCTCTTTAGTAAAATATATGAAAGAGCCGACAAAAATAATAATCATTATTATCTTATACTTTAAACGAGACAATCTTGTTTATATATAATCGTAATCTCGGCAACGGCTGCAAGTATTTACATAAAATTTAGTATGCAGGGAGTTTTGGGAAACTGCACATTTTTAAATAATATATGTTTTTTTTTTCGTCGTGCAACAATATATCAATAATTTCGACTCTATTTTGTCCGATTGGCAGTTTAGTAAATTTATTCGGAAATTCGGAATGTGGTGGGTTGGAACCCGGTAAAATGTTTTTGTGAGTATTTTTATTTTTACCCGACCACGGCGAAGCCAAAAGGAAGGGTAATGATTTTGGCAGTCTATGTATGTATGTTTGTACCATCGTAGCGTCGAAACTACCGGTCTGATTATAATAAATGTTATTCAAAATGTTGTGTTTCGAAAATTGAACCTCAGATTCTAACATCTGAAAAAATTAAACCAAGATAATCATCACGTGTTTGGTATCAAACGAAAGGTCTTGGCAAGAACACCTCAAATATGTATATATATAATATATATAATAATATCATTTTGTTTAAGTCAAAATATACGTTTAAAATGGGGTCGTACAATTCGTACTAACAGAGTTGTTCAATTTTCGAATGTTACGTAATATTAGGTATTTACCTATGAAATTGCCGTTTTGTATGAAAAAATTTAAACGAATTTTTTTCATGTATTTTTTATTTGTATTAATCGAAGTAATCACCCATGCAATCAATGCATCTTTGCCAACGCAGTGGCAGTTTATTGATGCCCTTCTTAAAGAAATCAGCTGGACGGGAGGCAACAAATTCTTCAAAGGCATTTTGTACTGCCTCTCGGGTATTGAATTTTTTTCCCGCCAAAAAGTTATCCAAATTCTGGAAAAAGTAGTAGTCTGTAGGCGCAAGGTCTGGTGAGTAGGGCGGATGACGGAGAGCTTCCAACCCCAGTTCTTGCAACTTGGAGACCGTCTGCTGTGCAGTATGAGGTCGCGCGTTGTCGTGCAGGAGCAGCGGAGAGGAGCGATTGACCAATGCTGGTTGAAGATGTGCCATCTTCTCCATCATTGTGTTCAGTTCTTCACAGTACACATCTGCAGTAATGCTCACCCCGTTTGGTAAAAGCTGTGATGAATCACACCGGCGCTAGACCACCAAACAGTGACTATCACTTTTCTAGGGGTAAGTTTTCGTTTAGGGCATTGTTTAGGTGCTGAACCAGGATCCAACCAACTTGCTGAGCGCTTGCGGTTATCAAACAGAATCCATTTTTCATCGCAGGTAACAATGCGGTTCAAAATTCCTTCATTTGTGTGTCTGTTGAGCAGTGCAAGGCACGTCTCGACGCGTACTTCGCGCTGGCGATCATTGAGTTCGTGGGGCACCCATTTGTCAAACTTTTTTACCTTGCCAATTTGACGCAAATGGACCAATATTGTTTTAACGCTAACGTCGAAAGCTGCTGCTAATTTAGCCGTAGATTGTGTATGATCAGCTTCCACAATCGCCTTTAATTCGTTATTGTCGACCAAAGTCTTCGGACGACCGCGAGGTTCATTTTTCAGGTCTAAATTTCCAGAACGGAAGCGAGCAAACCAATAACAGGTGTGCGTTGGTTTGTAGTGTTAGTTCCGTAAACGTCGTTGATGTTGCGTGCCGCTTGTGCCGCGTTCTGCCACGACGGTACTCATATTCCATAATTACTCGAATTTTTAACGTATCCATGATGACGAAAAAGATTGAAATGCGATGAAAATGTAACACTAATCAATGAACAAATGACTACTTTTGGAAAAAGAATTCCATGTTTTTAAAATAAAAATAATTTGAAATTAGAATTTTTAGCCAAACTAAAATTATTTTGATTTTAAATGGCCAGTACTGCAGAACGGCAATTTCATAGGTAAGACCTATTATAAAACTATTAACATATAATTACTATATTATGTATAACATTACCGGTGTGGTAACACCGATTTCGGTGACGGCCAGTTACGTAGGAGTAATTTTAGTCCAAGCCCTTTAGTTTAGCCCAAGTGTGTACGCAGTACACAAGAGAACTCTGTCTTCCTTTACTCTCATAACCCAGTGGGACGGATAACCGACACGACTGGCGAGAGATCAAGCGCAGGTCCGACTTTTTACATACCCATCCGACGCATGGATCAGATCATCTTTCTTGTCAGACAATCACTGATCAGCATGCATTGTCCTAACCAAACGTTGAAACAACATTTTTTTGTTGTTCCAATGCGGGAATCGAACCCACGACCTCCGATTCGAGAGCTCTCTATCTCTCTCTAGAGAGCTTCAATCTCCTAGACACGACGCATCTCGGTGTGAACTGACGCTTGGATGCCATTAGTAGGTGCGACCACGGCTCTAACTAGACCATTTTTGTACCTATGCATTTCTGGATTTCTATCTGTATTATTTTCTTGTTTCGGCCTTTTTAGACCCTCTTTTACGTTGTCGGGTTATAGTTCTTTTATTTTAAATCTACTACAGCTCCGAGCAAAGCTTGGTTACCCAGGTTTTTTATTAATACGTGAAGCAAAAATTTTCAGTACAGTTTTACGAGAACTGTGCGTACGGAGGAGTATAATATTTGGCACAGTTTACGTTTATGTTGAGGAAGCTAAAATATTTAAAAAATGCTTAAAAATACATATTAGGTCCTTACATATAAAATTGGCGTTTTGTCGTACTGGCGACTTTGATCTCAAATATATCTTCTTTGGTTAGGAATTCCAATTTCGAATTTATACTGCTACTCATGCATTTGTGTTTCGAAAACAGTAATTCATTAGTTTTTTTCTCTTTTGGTTTTTTCTTTGCGTCACTCTGTTTACAAAATGGAAAACTTGAAATATCGTATTATTTTCGAGTACGAGTTCCACCGTGGCACCAGTGCTGCAGAAACGGCTCGAAGGATTAATGATGTGTATGGCAGCGGTGTCGCAAAAGAAAACACAGTGCGTTTTTGGTTCCAACGTTTTCGTTCTGGAAATTTCGACCTGCAGAACAAGCCCCGTGGACGGCCGGTGCCCATAGTTGATAATGAAGAATTGAAGACTATTATGGAAGCGGATCCATCGCAAGCCACGTCCGAGTTAGCTGCAGGCTGCGGTGTTAGTGATACAACTCTTTTAATCCACTTGAAGCAAATTGGGAAGGTGAAAAAGCATGAAAGGCGGGTACCTCATGAATTGAGTGCAGCAAACCGACAAACGCGCGTCGACAGCTGCGTTACATTACTCAACCGGCACAATAATTAAGGGATTTTAAATCGAATCATTAACTGTCATGAAAAGTGGATCCTGTACGATAGTCGGAAACGCTCATCGCTATGGCTGAACCCTGGCGAACCAGCCACGGCCTTCCGCAAGTGAAAACTGACTCAAAAAAAGTTACTTGTGAGCGTTTGGTGGACTAGTGCCGGTGTCGTTCACTACAGCTTTTCTAAATCTGGCCAGATGATTACGGCAGATGTCTATTGCCAGCAACTGCAAATCATGATGGAAAATCTAGCTGCTAAACAACCGAGGTTGGTCATTCGCTCTAGGCCACTGCTGCTTCAGGACAACGCTAGACCACACACTGCACAACAGACGGCTACTGAATTAGAGGAGCTTCAATTGGAATGTCTAAGACATCCACCGTACTCCCCGGACCTTGCTCCAACAGATTACCATTTTTTTCGAAATTTGGATAACTTCTTGCAAGGGAAAAAATTCAACTCCGATGGGGCAGTCCAAGGTGGCTTAAAAGATTTTATTGATTTCTTTCCGAATGTTTTTTTTAGTAAAGGAATCAATGAACTACCTATGAGATGGCAAAAGTGCATAGATAGCAAGCAAATATACTTTGATTAAATAAATATATTATGTTTAAAAAAAACGACTTTATATTGCTCCTTTACAAAACGCCAATTTTATATGTAATAAACCAATATTAATAGTATAAATAACAACAACACACACTATCTCAGATTACCTACCTATTAAAACACACTACCGTGCGTTTGATATATTTACAATTTTGTTACACGTTGACGTTTGTCAATCTGTCACAATATTTAAATTTTTTTTATTCTACCGAAGAGGCAAAAGTACCCTTATTAAGTTCAAATTTAAAAATTATATTATGAACTATTATGGGCGAATTTCTACTACGGCCACAAGACGACCGGACCTTTAGTTAAGTTTAAATGTTCTTGTTAAATACTTGTTGTCGTGTGGTCGGCTTTACACTCGTAGTTTGTACATTTAAGTAATTGCATCAAAGAAAACTGACCTTCGACACTATACGATTTTGTCCGATTTCTGTTGCGGTAGTGTCGACGTTGATTCGTCATAATAATATATCGATGTATTTAAGCCGAATTTATGTTAATTTGCGACTAATGTACCAAGTTCATTATGTGTTTTCTTTGAAACAAGTTTTATGAGCCATATCTAATGATACCCCATACTATGGGGTAAACGCGAGAAAAAAAAAATCTTTCCCACTTTACGTGTAGGGGAGGTACTTACCCAAAAAAAATTTTTTTTCGTTATTTTATTATAGCACTTTGTTGACGTGGTAAATCCGTTTGGACGGTAAGAAGAAGTTTGGACCGAAGACGGACGGACGGACAGACCTGACGAAACCATAAGGGTTCCGTGACGTGAACTACGGAACCCTAAAAGGGGGTACCACTCTATGTTTGAATAACCGAAATAAAGGCACATTTTTAGTTGACCGTATTACGATTTACGCCTTAGTTATAAGTTGTGACTTCTTTGTCAAATATTCGGTGTTTGCTTTTCTATGGGTGTCTGGTTACTGATGAGTATTCGAGTCATACTTGATCACACAGCGACAGCACACTTCTAATGAAGCGAGGTAGAGAAAAACGTAGAGTTTGCTCGAATACGAATTTAAAACCAGTTAGAGCGAGCGCATATTTGAGATACGACTCATAACAGTCTCAAGACAGTATATTGCATTACATTAAAAAAAATAAAAAAATTAAGTAACCACCAATTTTATTGTGTCTGTCCCTGGCATCGTAGCTCCCAAGTGGATAATTGATAAACCGATTTTGATCTAGTTTTTTTGTTAGAAAGCTGACATGATCGAGTGTTCTAACCTACAATTCATCATCATCAGCTCGCTCACTGCTACTTTACCCGTAAGTACCTACATACTTTCTAACTTTTCCGAAATTTATGGAATATTTTATAAATCATATATCTACAGATGTCATTTAAGTACATAATATTCAAAATTGTTTCCAAGTTTGGTTAGGACAATGCAGGCTGATCACCTGATTGTCTGACAAGAAAGATGATCCATGCGTCGGATGGGCATGTAAAAAGTCGGACCTGCGCCTGATCTCTCGCCAGTCGTGTCGGTTCTCCGTCCCACTGGGTTACGAGAGTAAAGGAAGGGAGAGTGTTATTGTGTACTGCGCACACACTTGGGCACTATAAAATAACTCTTGCGTAGCTGGCCTGGTTTCAATGAAACTGGCCACCGTCACCGAAATCGGTGTGGGGAGCTATTCAACATAATACACATAGTCTGCGAAAATTACAAGGTAAAAAGTGTAAACAAATTTACGTCATATATTTTCATTCTGTATATAGAAAAGACGGGCGTCTATTTGCATTCTCAACTCAACGTCATTCATCTTTTATCACCGTTTGAAATCAACAAAGCAAAATCCTTATACTTTTCATCACTGAGTACCGACTGATCAGAGAGTTTCCGATAGTTGGACCTCACTTAAATGTGAGATTTTTTTAAGCTTTTGTGTTGTAGTTATGAACAGAAAAGCTTACTAAGCATAAATGAGGTCTAAGATTTTCTATAACATGATCTAGTAATCGAGATTTTTATAAACCAAAGGATACCTATTCAGTAATAGGTAGCCTTTGATCGCCGAATCGGAATGTTTGGCACAAAGTACAAATTCGCTTAGGGATTTTCAAAAATTCGCCACTTAGGGGGGTGTAACAGGTATATAAATTCATAAATAAATATAGGAGCGAAGCCGCTGGCAAATGCTCGTAGACGTAACATAGGAAAGTTAAGTTGTGTTTGTTGATCGAAAGGTACCCCGTACCAGATAGTGCAATGATTTCGATGTGTAAGTATGACTTTAAAGTTACATATTGAAAGCTTAATATATACATATTATGTAAAAACTCACTTTCATGAAGTCGGGAACATAATTGCCCAGGCAAAAAGTCACGTCGCCAATGTCATGACTGCCTCCGTAGGGCTCCTCAAGCACCAGGTCGCAGTTGATAGGCGGCATATTGTCCAATAGATTCCCTCGACCAATGCCATCTACTTTCTCCATTTCAACTAAAAAAGTTGTAAAGTCATCATGGTTATAGATCGTATGACGGAGTTACCTGTTTTTACACGAATTTGCGTTGGAAATGACTTCGAAAAAATAATTATTGTATAATATGTATGTTTTATGGTAAATCGGTTAAATTTTGATTCTAAATAAAGTTAATATATTTTGTTATTACAAAAATATGATAAAATGTATTGTTTGTTTATATTTATGACTTTCTAAAGAAGTTTTAGGTATCACATTCGAAAGGGTTCGTAACGACAAAGCGGGAAGTTTTAACGTTTTTTTTTAATTTAGAAGTCGTAATGCGAATTAGTATGTTAGTATGGTTAATATGAAACAAATTTTTAGAAAAGTTCTTTTGTAATCAAAATACCAACAATTTAGATTAGAACATGGTTATACCATATTTTCACTAGTCACCAACACAAACTAATTATAATTCACGAATACACGAAACTATAATTCACGAATTTTTAACACTAATAATGTGAACTGCAATCCTATTTTACTGCATCGATTTTCGAACCGCGATGTTGATGTTAGCGCGCTTAAAAGCAACTGGTATTATCGTAACTCGTGCAGTGTGTGCCTGATTCAGCAAAACAGCGGTATTATAATATTTACGTAACAAATGACGATCCCGGGCTATTACATTCAGTTAACAATTAAAAATAATCAGTCAACAACATGATTGCTATGTTACCTTACAATATTTAAATATTAATTCATTTACATATAGGTATTGCTTGATAGTAGACATTAATATATTATTGTCTACAAATATGTGAAACGAAAATATCATACCTATCAAAAAGTTATTAATAAATAAATAAAAAATGATAATGAAAATGAAATGAAACTAACAAGACGTATAAACACTTGACGCTGTCTTAATTATAGTTTAAAAAAACTAAAAAAACACGCTTTTATAGAAAATCTAACTAAAAAATAAAAAATTAAATTTAATAAATTTGGATTAAGAGTAGTGTAAATGAAAAATAAATGTTTATTATTGTAAAAAAGCGTGGGGTGCAGTGTCTTCACCTGTAGGTACGTTTGTTTGTATGTAACAGACTCCAGTGGATTTGATTTTGATCCACTTCAAACGGTCAGATTTCGTTTAAAGTGATTTTTAAGATATTATCAAAGTGAAGATCCTTCTCATATATCTGCCAATAAAATGTTTATAACTATTGACACTATGCACCCCACGCTTTTTTACAATAATAAACATTTATTTTTCATTTACACTATTCTTAATCCAAATTTATTAAATTTTATTTTTTATTTTTTAGTTAGATTTTCTACAAACGCGTGTTTTTTTTAGTTTTTTTAAACTATAATTTATTTTTTGCTTTTTAGTACGATTTGCCAAAGAGTAAGCCGTAAGCCTGGAACTGCACGCATGATTATTTATTATAATAATTTATAATTTTAATTTTTAAAATTATATATTTTTTAATAATTAAAATTAAATTAAATCGAATTATTGCATTGTCATCGGTCTTTGACAGGTGTGCAAAGTTTGAATTAAATCTGATCGTTCAAAGTAGGACAAAATCGAGCCCAAAGGAGTCGGTTACAAACAAGCATGCAAGCAAGCAAACATACAGGTGAAACTAATAAAAGCGTTATAAAAATGGAGGTTATTTGCCAAAATTAAAAATAGAGATGAAGAAGAAAAAGTTATTAAATAGGAGTTTTGCCGGTTTTGTTTTTCTTTCATAAATTTGTGTTATTTCGGTTCTTAATGTGTAATATTGGTAGAATATTATCCATTAAATATTCGATAACATGCACAACTGTGGGCAAATGGTACAACTTCAAATAACGTGCTATTTTGTGTTCCCTCCAAAACACCCTAGGAACATTCAGTAAAGCTTCTACCACTTTACTGAATCGACTGACTTGACTCATTGACTGCATTGACTATTTATTTGGACTTTGACTATTTATTTGGACTTTGACAATTTATATAGACTTTGACCATTTATTTGGACTTTTGACTATTTATTTGGACTTTGACTAGACTTGACGATTTAGAAATACGGTGTTGAAAATTGAAACGCAAAATCTTTTCCCGCCTTTTTAACTTGACACTGGCAAAAGGTTTTAAGCCGACGCCATTTAATTAATAAAAAAATATATATATGACGTCGGGCGTCGGCTTAAAACCATTTGCCAGTGTCAATTAAAAAAGGCGGGAAATAGAGTATTCGTTTCAATTATTCCTAAATCCTCAAGTCTAAAGTCTAGTCAAAGTCCAAATAAATAGACAGTGCAGTCAATGAGCCAAGTCAGTCGATTCAGTAAAGTCGTAGGAGCTTTACTGAAAGTTCCTAGGGAGTTTTGGAGGGAAACACAAAATAGCACGTTTTTTGACTACTTACCACTTGCCCACACTTGTGCAACGTTAACGAATATTTAATGGTTAATATTCTACCAATATTACACATTAAGAACAGAAATAACACAAATTTATGAAAAGATACAAAAACCACAATGTCACCCATTGAATTCCCCGGTAAAACTCCTACTTCATGGTTCTTGGTGAAAATTTGTGTAAGCAAAAGGTCCACATCTAAATCTACTCATATCTAAGAATTTAAAATTGATTTTATTTTAATTATCACTGAAGTTGTCAATTATTATAGATTTAACATTCTTATTATTTTTAATCTTATTTAACATTCTTATTGTTATTGTAATGCCCATTTCAAATTACTTCGTAATTTAAAACTATTGAATTTAAACACACTAGTAAGTCTTTTTTCTGATAAATGCTGACTTAGAAAATATAAATTTAAAAATGCTAATAAAGTAAATATTATTACACAAGTTGATAATAATTCCATACACAAATTAAACCAGACCCAGAAAAAGCAGAATAAGTTATCATTTTCAACATGAATTTTGATGTACAAAGCATCAAATTAGAGTGTCATAATACTAAAGATTTTGTAGCATAAATATATATGAAAAAAATTATACTTTAGATGATTATAAAAGTATACAACATGCTTCTATATAATATTATCTAAATTCTAACACAATAGGTATAACTTCTAATTTCTTTGCTAAATCCTATATCTTCCTATGTCAATATTTAATAAAACTATTTTGCATAGGTATTGAATGTAGCTATTGTATGTAATTTCAATAGATTAGAGCAGGGATTCCTAAAGTATTCAAAGCACATTACATGGACATCATCAGGGTTCCACCAAAATTATTTATTAGAATGTAGCATCCTACTGGTGAAAATTTTTGTAATTGGTTCAGTAGTTTTTGAGTAAATCGGGAACAAACATACAAAAATAAAACAATACAAATCTTTCCTCTTTATAATACTATTAGTATAGATTACCTCTTGAATAATACCATGGTTACAAATCTTATTTTGAAATAGCGCAAAATAGCGCACAAAAAAAATCGCTAGGGCAGAGTACTAGTAAAAAGTTTAGGATCCCCTGGAATTGGGCATGTAGGATTCTATTGTTTCCACTCAAAATTAAGTTATTTGAAAATACTTAATTTCTAAGTAGGTATGAAAAAATTAAGTTAGATACACAGAAGTCAGGCTCAAGAACATGACATAACATACTTTATTTACAACAATACTGTTCAAAAGTTTTAGATATGTAAGGTCTAGAAAAATTTACTACGGACATTTCGGGCACATGTTTTACTGCTTATGTGAAGATGTTTCGGCAGAAAAATGATTGTCCGACTCGAAAAAAAAAATGTATTTCTTTATATGGGCAAGTTTGCGTTTAGTGGAGAGACACCGGTACATGAGATGATTTTTTACTTTGAGTATGACAAATATTTTTTTGCCTAAACATCTTTTCACAAGCAGTGAATCATATGCCCAAAGTGTCCGTAATTGATTTTCTGAGACGTTATACAATTGCTTGATTCAAATTTTGATTGCACAAACAAAAAAGGCTAAAAATCATAAAATATGAATCGTATATAAGAAACAGAATCAAAGGAAAATAAATAATATTAACTTCATGATTATTGCAAGTGTCATAAAAATAAAAGCTAGTAATAGAATGTCAATTAATTTGATCTTACCTTAAACTTACAACCTATAACAATAATAAAGACGTGGAATGAATAATAAAGTGTAGTAAATGCTCTCGGTTATTTGGAAAAACTTTCTAAAGCATACATTAAGTGATCATCATAACGTCTAAACAAAACTGATAATTATATTCAATCATTTTCTTTGAACCATTTGTGGTATACTCGTAGGATTTAAATGCAAATTTAATAATTTTATAAATATTTGTTATTAAATTAATATGTATTTTAAAATTTATTACACAAATCTTAGAATAACAATTTCTCAATATTCATGTCTGTGACAAGTGACACCTGACAGATCGAAATAGCTTTGACCTTTTTGTTTTTATTTATTTATGGCATCGGCTTATAAATATTTGCCAGTGTCAAGTTAAAAGGGCGGGTAATAGAACTTCCGTTTCAATTTTCAACACCGTATTCCTAAATCGTCAAGTATAAAGTCTAGTCAAAGTCCAAATAAATAGTCATGCAGTCCATGAGTCATGTCAGTCAATGGGTGACGGTGTGGAGTTCATATTGCCTCATAAATTTGTGTTATTTCGGTTCTTAATGTGTAATATTGGTAGAATATTAACCATTAAATATTCTTTAACGTCCACAAGTGTGGGCAAATGGTACAACTTCTAAAAACATGCTATTTTGAGTTTCCCGCCAAAACTCCCTAGGAACTTTCAGTAAAGCTTTTACCAATTTACTGAATCGACTGACATGACTCATGGACTGTACTGACTATATATTTGGACTTTGACTAGACTTTAGACTTGACGATATTGGAATACGGTGTTGAAAATTGAAACGAAAGTTCTATTTCCCGCCTTTTTACCTTGACACTGGCAAATGGTTATAAACCGATGCCATATATAAATAATAAAGAAAGACGTCAAAATGAAACATTTCCACTTGTCAGTGGAAGTTCTTATTAGGGCCATGGAGAATAGAGGTAAGGAGTACCATCTCTCTAAGTCAGAAAAACTAAAAAGTGTCCGACATAAGTAATTAAATAATAGTTCCAAAACTGGCCATAATGGCGCTACTACTTGCTAGAATGAGAAGTAATTCATATTTTTTTGGTAATAATTCAGGTTGTAGTCATTCAAGAAGAAATCCCATATACACTATGATTCAATACATATGGGGATATAATTAATCTTACGAACAAATATTAAGTTGGCGACTGCACATGAGCATTCTGTATTACTGAATTTGGCAGCGATTTAATATGTTGGCGACTAAATTACTAAACTGCCGAAAACACTTAGGTGACAAAAACTACAAAAATCTGCAGATAAAAAGTGGCGAAATTTAGTCCAAATTGGCACTTAATAAGTCCAAGTTTGCGACTTAATTTCTGCGTTAGTGACTATTATACGATGTAAACTAGATTGGGTTGATAAATTAACGGCTGCAAAATATTAAATCTGTAATCTCTTCGAAAATATTCATTTAAATTACATGCTGTAAAGGGCCATATTGATCTATATTAAATGAAATTTAGTTACTTAATTGGATAAGGATTAATGCTGTATTGCTTGAAATTGCTTCGTAAACAAGCCATTATTTCTCTTAAAAAGTAAAGGATAAAAAATGGTTATTGTGGGTTCCCTAAGAGTTGGACATATCAGATCGCGAACTTTTTTGTAGACCTTTTTAAGGTGTACACTGTACAATACTGTAGTATATTATTTTGATCTATCACCTAGGGTTCAGCCAGCGTTTGCAATGTAAGCATAAAAAATGTGTTTATTTACGTCATTAGAAACCTATTAAATTATCAGTGTTTCTCTACTATATTATGCATGTTATGTACATATAAACCTTCCTCTTGCATCACTCTATCTATTTAAAAAACCTGCATCAATATCATTTGCGTAGTTTTAAAGATCTAAGCATACATAGGGACACATAGAAAAAGCTACTTTGTTTTATACTATGTAGTGATAATAGTCATGCACCATACACTATACAGGCTATCGCCCAATCGACTTATCAGTTTGAAATAGATATAAACAGTATAGATTGCCATTTTGACGATTTTTGACTATGTGCATTTCTCCCATGAGTTGGGGTACGTGAAAAGATAAATGAAAAAAATAATTGTAATAGATAATATTATGTTTAGTGTTTATTAACAATTGGACAACATTTATTAGCTTACAAGTTACAAAAACACCAGTAAGGTCTCAGATTGTCATGGCAGCATGGAGCTAAGTATGCGAAGGGACAAGGGTATTGCAGTCCATTTACGAGGGATGCTTTGGCACTAATGGTCCGGCTGGACCAGATAAATACCACGGCCTTCGGATACTCGAGGGGTGGTTGGGGATTTTAGAGACCGGAATGGTGCTTGTAACTCCTCCTGTTGAATCTATAGGCAGCGGTGATCACTCTCCATCAGGCGATCAGTCAGCTCGTTTTCTGGTCCATTCAAAAAATTAACATAGAAGTATCCTTGCAAAAGGCCACCATATTTCCTGAAAATCCAAAAGCAAGGTTAAATTTATAAATTTGTGACATGCTTTTTTGATGATGTATAACCGTTACTCCATTACAGGAAAATAAAAATACGCCACACTACTATTACTTAGTTTTATGCTGGGACTATAATATGATCCGGAATACGAAAGGCCGTAGAAAATTCTGAGCATTGAAAATAGAACTCTGCGTTAATACAATAGAGTTTTCATATACTTATCTGGCCATAAATACTGTTACAATTAAAAATAAACAAAATATTACATTTGAATTTGGAATCTGTCATTTTAATATGATTGTTCATTGGGTTTTCTCATTTTGGCGCCAATACATTGTACAATATTTTGCGATTAGAGACCTCCTCTGCTTGTGACAGAAAAAGATCTGGCCGTCCACGTAGTGTTCGTACGAAAAAGGTGGTCAAAGCAGTAAGGGAAAGAATTCGAAGAAATCCTGTCCGAAAGCAAAAGATTTTATCTCGGGAGATGAAGATAGCACCGAGAACCATGTCGCGTATTTTAAAAGATGACTTAGGACTTGCAGCCTATAAGACACGTACTGGTCATTTCTTAACTGATAATTTAAAAAAGAATAGGGTGGTATAATCGGAACAACTACTGAAGCGGTACGCAAAGGGGTCACAGAAAATTTTTGTTTACGGATGACATTTTTTTTACAATTTAGCAACATTTTAACAAAGAAAATGACCGTATTTATGCTCAAAGCTCTAAGGAAGCTTTCCAATTAGTCGACAGAGTGCAACGTGGGCACTATCCGACTTCAGTGATGGTTTGGTGGGGTATTAGCTATAAAGGAGTGACTGAGCCATACTTTTGTGAAAAAGGTATCAAAACATCGACACAAGTGTATCAAGATATATTATTCTTGATAAGGTAGTGAAGTCCCTTAACAACACCATGTTCATTAACCAAAAATTGTCCTTCCAGCAAGACGGCGCCGGGTCATAAAGCTCGGTCTACGCAGTCTTGGTTAGAAACGACCGTTTCGGACTTCATCAGAGCTGAAGACTGGCCGTCGTCTAGTCCCGATCTTAATCAGCTGGATTATGATTTATGGTCCGATTTAGAGAGTATGGCTTGATCTAAACGCCATTATAATTTGGAGTCCCTAAAACAATCCGTATGATTGGCAGGGAAGAATTTTCCCATGGAAAGAGTGCGTGCGTCTATTGATAACTGGCCTCAACGTTTAAAGGACTGTATTGCAGTCAATGGAGACCACTTCGAATAAGCTTTTTATATTTTAAATTGTTATATTTATGTATCAAACTAAACACACTGTAAAAGTAATAAATGTTATTTTGCAACAGAATTTTTTTTTCTTCTTTGTTTCAGTATTTATGGCAAGACAAGGTATATGCCATCCCTTTCACGAATTTTTGCTGTGTGAGTGAAATGTAACAATAATGAAAAATATCAATTTGTGTCGCGGCACAGCAACCACATAATTTTAAAATTTATCTAAATAATATTACCTAAGTTTTTTGTGCTTATACCTAATATTTTTCATAAATTTACTATAAATTACTTCAGAAAATCGAACAAAAATTTACGTTTTTATTGATATTTTTTTATAGTAAGTTTATGATTTTTATGTAAAATGCATGTCGAATTGAACATTTTATTAATAACAGTATTGATTGAGTTTTGCCGGGGAGTTCAATGGGTGACGTTTTGGAATTTGTATTTCCTCATAAATTTGTGTTATCTCGGTTCTAAATGTGTAATATTGGTATAATTTTAACGTGCACAACTGTGGGCAAATGGTACAACTTCAAAAAACGTGCTATTTTGTGTCCCTCCAAAACACCCTAGGAACTTTCAGTAAAGCCTCTACCACTTTACTGAATCAACTGACTTGACTCATTGACTGCATTGACTATTTTTGCACTGTTATATATACAGGATGACCTGAAATTCGATACATTCCTTTGAAAGACAGAAAGTAAACCTCATTTACAGTAATATTTTTCATGGCATCCCCTATCCGAAAGTTGATATTTACAAAGTAATTGAAATTTCAAAAATTTTTTCTTTATTTTCGACTTTTTGACTTTGACATGACGTATTTTTAAAAATGTTTGTCTTTTTAGTGATTTTTTTATGTATTTTAACCGTCAATGAGTCAAATATTATTTTTAAGGAATAAATAGGGACAAACTAAGCGAGAATTTTTCATTATGAGACATGAAACAGAATTTTCTTTTAAGAAAAATGCACATTTTTCTTAAAAACAGGTGATTTTCTTTAAAAAGTTGTATGATACAATGCGTACAAATATTCTAAATAACTTCCTTATCTCATTAGCTTTCCAAAAAGGTGCAAATGTCTACATAAAAATATGACGTTGTAGTAAACATATTAGAAGTAAAATGAAATAATGTCTAAATCGATTTATTTGCGATAAGGTTAAAATAAAAGGAAAAACTTGAATTTAATTACGTTTATTGTGCTTAAAAAACATCGATGTTTAATTAAATTTAATAATAAATATTCTACTTTAGGTCTTGTTCAAAATGTGAACCTCTGTTTCTGATACAGGCCCGTAGTCTTCTCCGTACCTCTGTTTTGATTATTCTGGTAGTAAGACTAGTTTTGATTTCTTCTGCTGTATTTATTATGCGGCTTCTGAGCTCCTCTACAGTAGTTATGGGTGTAGTATACACCAAAGCCTTCATATGACCCCAAAGATAAAAATCACACGGGGTCAAATCGGGACACCGAGCTGGCCAAGGCCCGCCTCGACCTATCCAGCGATGTGGGTAAGTTTGGTCTAGCCATTGGCGTACGCCGAGGCGGAAGTGGGCCGGGCAACCATCATGCTGGAAAATCATATTACGACGAGTTGCTATTGGCACATCTTCCATTAAACCAGTAATCTCCTCTCTTAGGAAATTTCACCATTTAAATTTTGAGGCAAAAAATGAGGTCCAACTAAATTATTATTAATTATACCCATCCAGACATTTAGACTGAATCTGGTTTGATGGGCCCTTTCTTTTTTCATCCTGGGGTTTTCTCCTTTTGGTGCCCAGTAATGTGTGTTGTGGAAATTGTTTATCCCGTCACGGTCAAATTTTGATTCATCCGTCCACAATATTCTTGAGAAGAAATTGCGATCCCCATGTCTGCATTTATCATAAAACGGCAGAATTCCATTCTTCTAACCGGGTCTCCCTCTTCCAACGCTTGGACAGGTGTGTAGTGAAATAGATGTAGACGCGGTGTGGGTACTGTAAGCCACACCTTCCATTGACTCAATCCAAGTCTTCTAGCTGCCGCTCTTGTAGAAATAGAAGGATCATTTTGAAAAAGTGTTAAAATTTCTTCTTCTTCTTCTGGAGCATACAAACGAGGTCTGCCTGAATCGCCACGTCTTCTATCAACACGGCCGCTTTCCCGAATTCGTCGAAATGTTGTTGAAAACACTCTAACGTTTGGCACTCGTCGATACGGAAAACGTTCAACGTATGTTCTTCGTGCAGCAGCAGCATTACCATTACAAAGTCCGTAACAAAACAAGATGTCAGCGTATTCATCGTACTCAAAAGCAGCCATCGCGATACAAAAAAATCACAAGGAGAAGTAAGGGTGTAGCTTAAAGCAACAATACGTCCGTACACGGCAATAATTGACTTAAAACTAATATTAGCTACTAAATTTGCTCTCTAAGCCAGTCGGTAACTCATTGACAAAGGGCCGCGACGACAGTAGCCGAAACATCCCGAAGTTTGAACAAAGGAAACAATTGAAAAAAAAGGTCGCCTCAGGTAGAGTAATTCTTGAGATAACGTTACCTGATGATTGTTTTGTCTTTGTTTATTACATGTTCATATTTTTATGTACATATTTGTACCTTTTTTGGAAGCTTATGAGGTAAGAAAGTTATTTAAGGTATTTGTACGCATTGTATCATACAACTTTTTAAAGTAAACCTGTGAAAAGAAAATTCTGTTTCATGTCTCATAATGAAAAATTCTCCCTTATTTTGTCCCTATTTATTCCTTAAAAATATTATTTGACTCATTGACGGTTAAAATACATAAAAAAAAAATCACTAAAAAGACAAACATTTTTAAAAATACGTCATGTCAAAGTCAAAAAGTCGAAAATAAAGAAAAATTTTTTGAAATTTCAATAACTTTGTAAATATCAACTTTTTTTTTTTTTATTTATTCATGACCATGGATACAAAGTCCTTCAGTCGGATAAATATCAACTTTCGGATAGGGGATGCCATGAAAAATATTACTGTAAATGAGGTCTACTTTCTATCTTTCAAAGGAATGTATCGAATTTCAGGTCACCTGTATATATATATATCAGTAATAATTCTCGATGGCATATTATGCCAAATTTTGGCTTATAAAATATTATGCTAGATAACGAAATAAAATAATGAATGTTTTCCATTTAAAGAAAACACTCTCTGTGTTTGTCACTGTGTCGCATTGTGAGTTGTGACGATTAATTTATAAATGGAACACTTAGGCTGGGACTATATTACGCGTCTCGTCTTGGTGTGATCTGACCTCTTTAGAGTAATATTGTTCTGTGGAGCTGACTTACTAAGTTTCGGGATATCGTATGTTGTATCGCTTTAGTTACTATTAAGCCCGCTAGATGGCAGTAGTACTCTCAGATAATTTTTAATTAACTGAAATTTAGGCAGAAATTATGTTACTAACGAAAAAGTCATAGACAAACTAATGATTAGCGACACGAAAATAGTATCGATGCTTTATGGTATCGAGTGTATTTCCTTTCGATACCGATACTTTTGTACTCACGTTCACGAACTCACAGTTCACTTGTTCAATCTAATCATACATACACTTACTCGTTTGTTCGTTGTGTGTGGACTTGGACATGTTGGTTGTTGTGAAGAACATTTAGATGTTTATCGATTTTTTTTTGCTTTACTGTTATGTGATTTATTGAAATCTAAAACGATTCAGAATTACCATACTCCCATATAATTGAAAGCTATGGTCACTGCAATGTAAAATGTTCGCGAGCTCCTTAAACAAACGCTGTCTTCGACAGAGCGATGTAGGGGCCGCTTAGTGTTGTAGCATACGCTCGAAGTACGTTGAAACAAGAACATCGCTCTGATAAGAGCGTTTTTACGTCGTTTGTCGAGTGAAACAAAGAACACTTCGATAAAAGCGACGTTCGTACGAATGAAACGAGTATCCGAATAATAATCCGTGACTGGAAGCATCTTCATTCATCTTGACAACGGTGCAGCCCGAAAAGGACTTTTTCTAATATGAATTTCACTTTGTAAGACTACACAAAACAAACATTATTCATTCTTCACATGCCAACAGTCGGTGCGCCGAAGGACAGCGAGACGTCATATTCCAGCGAACCAAAATAACGACGCGTGAGGAGGAGGGAGACTTCTCCTCGCGCGCCGGGCCCCTGAAAAGGGCCTTGGGCGGGGAACCAATGCCAGGGGCTGAGCCCCTCTAATTGGGGTGGGAAGACGCGCCCAGTACGAGTACTGGGCGCATAAGTCTCGGTTTTAAGGGAAGACCCCCCGCGGCAGAACGCGGGGGAAACCCATGGGGGGGCACCGCAAAATCCGAGGGAATGACGAGTGCCAATCTAGGCCCGACCAAGACCGGCGGTCGGCTCCAAACGGCGCGTGGGGGTCCCGACCCGGGGGCCGGGAAACGTGTTTGGGTCCACTCCCTCACGCGCCGCGTTTACCGGACCGCGGAAACAAGCGACCTGGGGAAAGGGGGGGAAGGTAAGCTTCCGGTTCCCGACTTTTAATGTCGGGGGGGAAGGTGCACCAAGGAGGCGACGGGGTGACAAGAGGGCTGCCACCCCGACAGGCCCCAGGTAATTAAGTGACGGCGTACGCCGGCGTCTGGTTTGCCGGCGTAGGGGAGAGGTGTGTGGGGATACAATCCCGCGGTGAGTGGGGCGCTGTTGCGCCGGGGCGCATCATTGCGCTCGGTGTGACGCGTCATTGCGTCAGGGCTCCTCCTCTTCGGGGGGGGGGGGGGGCTGCTTGGCTCCGCAGGGTCCTCCGGGGGGGGGACGGCATCTCTCGGCAGGCGGTGGCGGTCGGGCGGGCGGGCATGCCACGGCGCCAGGTCGGTCAGCTCGACCAGGCGCGAGGCATCCGCTCGCGCGAACAGCTTCGCGGAGAGCTGGGCCACAAAGGCCTCCACGCTCTCCACCCTGAGGTCCCTCGCTATGGTGGAATTGCGGACGTACCACGGTGCGTCCACGATGCGGCGCAGCACCCGGTTTTGGGCCCTCTGCAACAACCCTTTCTGGGGTGCAGAGAGCAGGTGGTGCCACGCGGGTGCCGCGTACGTGAGGCGGGACCGTACGTACGTCTTGTAGAGGGCGATGCGCATCCTCAGGGGGATCAGCGGGGACGCGTAGGCCGGACGCAGCTGGGCTACCGCTGAGTTCGCCCTCGCCACCGCCGCAGAGCACTGGGCGACCATGGACAGGCGGCGGTCGATGGTGACCCCTAGATATTTCGCCGTCTTACCCCATGGAATTTCGGCGTCACCGATCTTCAGAGGAGCCGGAAAACCTGTTCTCGTGGTGACGGCGAGCGCCTGGGACTTACGTGTATTCACGGATAGTCTCCATTTGCTCAGCCAGTCCGGGAGAAGGTCCAGCGTCCTCTGAAGTTTCCTGACTGCATGGTCCCTGTTGAGCGAGCTGGCGATGAACGCTGTGTCGTCAGCGTACAGCGCCGCGATGGTGCCGGGATGCGTGGGTATGTCGCTGGCGTATAGGTTGTACAGCCCTGGGGAAAGTACACTACCTTGGGGTACGCCAGCGGTGATGGGGTGCTCGGCGGAGAAGACTCCGTCCACGCGCACCTTGAAGGATCTGCCGGAGAGGAAGGAGGCCACAAGCCTTACCATCGGGGGAGGTACGTTGGCTCGAATGAGCTTGCAGAGCAGGCCCTCATGCCAGACACTATCGAACGCCTTTTCCATGTCCAGGAAAACGGCGACCGAAGCTTCCTTCTTGTTTGCCGCAACGGAGAGGTGATGGATCACGCGTACCAGCTGGAGGGTGGTACTCAGCTGGGACCTGAAACCAAATTGTTCCTCACGAGGAGGGAGGTGTGGAGCAAGGTGTTTGAGGAAAAGGGTTTCAAAGACCTTGGATAGGGTAGGTAGCAGGGTTATAGGCCGGTAGCCCTCGGCCATCCGAAGGTTCTTGTGGGGTTTGGGGATGGTGATGATGAGTCCCATCTTCCAGGAGGATGGAAAGTGGCCGGTCCTGACAATGCCGTTATACAGGCGAGTGAGGGCGGCCACCGTCCGGAAGGGAAGGTGTCGGAGAGCGGAATTGGGGATGCCGTCTACACCGGGGGCCTTCCTCGGTTTGAGGCGGGCTAGGGTCCTTTGGACCGTCCTCGGTGAGAAGGAGAAGTTTGGGGGGGAGGAGGGGGAAAGTAGGAAAACCTTTACCTCCTCGGAGACCATTTGGGCGTGTTCCGTTGCGGTCGTGGGCAGCGGCGAGAATTGGCGTTCTAAGTGCTCGGCATGAATACCTGCTCTGTCCTCCGCGCGGTACCTGGGGTTGCCGTCCGGGTGGAGCAGGGGATGAACGGAGGCAGTGGCTCCGGTAAGGGCGCGGCAGAAGCGATGAAGGGAGGGCCAGTCCTCTCCGGCCTCCTCTATGCGTCGGGTCCACTCCGCGGCGTGTAGGTCCTCGAGCGCGACTCTTACCTTGGCAGTAAGGCGGTTGAGCTCTGCCTTCTGCGTGGGGCAGCGCGTGCGTTGCCATCTCCGGCGTAGGCGCCGCTTCTCCGCCAGGAGGTCGGCGATGTGGCGAGGGAGTGAGGGCCGCTTGTATTGGCGGCGGGTGGGCGGCTGGGTAGCCGCGTTCATTGCAGCTGTAATCGCCTCGGTGATCTGCAGCGTCATGGACTCGACGGTCTCTGCAGAGTCAACCGGGAAATTGGGTGTGGACTCGTGCAGCTGCAATGAGAAGGCGTCCCAGTCGCGGACTGGGTAGGGGGGGAGGGGGGGGACGCTAGCCGGGACGGCGCGTATGATGGCTAGGACCGGGAGGTGGTCGGAGCCGTGGGCCACATCGAGGACCTCCTGGTGGAGGTCACCGGGGAGTTGGTGGGTGATAGCCACGTCGAGGACATCAGGAGAGAAGCGGGGATTCTCGGGGTAGTGGGTGGGGGAGTAAGTGCCCACCACCGAATATCCGACTCGTACGGAGTCGGCATGCAGGCGGTTGCCGTCCGAGTTAGGGGTGCGAGAGCCCCATCCGGGGTGCTTGCAGTTCAGATCTCCGGCAATCACAGTCGGCTCCTCTGATAGGAGCCTATGGATGTCGGAGATATCTAAACGCGACCCCGGAGGTTTGTAGCACGCATATAAATGGGTGCGGCGCGAGCCGAGGAGCACTTCCACTCCAAGAGCGTATAGCGAAGAGACTGGGGGAGGGGGGAGGAGTTGGTGCAGAATTTTCCTGCCGACCAGAACGGCGAGGCCTCTGCACACTCGCTCACCCCCTGGAAAATCCTGGCGGTAAATGTGGAAGCCGGGAGCACTGAAACGGTCCTGAGGGGACAGGAGGGTTTCGCTAAGCAAGGCGACATCCACCTCGTACTCCCGAAGGAGGTGGCGAATCGAGGTCACCTTGCCGCGGACCCCCCGGACGTTCCAGTGAACGACCTTTAGGTGGACTGGGGCGTGGTTAGCCATTGGGAAATGAGGGAGGCAAAGAGGGTGGCCCCCTCGGGGAGGGCCTTCAAGAGGGTCTGGAGGATTTCCTCCCCGGCCAGGATTCTATTGAAGACATCCATGGCCAGGGAGAACAGAGCTTGTAGAAGCTGGGCCGTGGTCCTGGGGGACTCTCGGCGGCGAGAAGAGGGGGGGGCACGAGGGGGCAAAATGGCGGTAGTGATCGCCGGGTTTGCGGGCTCGGTGGAGAGCTCGGTCACCTCTGGTTTGGTGACCGGCGGGACAGTGCGTTTGATGCGCGCAGGGCGCGGGGGGCGCGGGGTGCGCTGCGGTAGTGGGGGGGCCGATAGAGTGGCATCATCAGCCGAGGGGGCTGCTACAACAGGGGGGAGGGGGAGGGCGAGGGGCTCTAACTCGGAGTCCGTGGCGGCATTGGAAGTCGCAACGGATTTGGCCCTTTTTTTGGTCCTGGTCCTCGTCCTGGTCCGCTTCCGCTGCTTCGGGGCAGCTGGGGGGGGTGCGGCGGAGCGGGGGGTGGGGTCATTTGCCTCCGCCATAAGGGATGTGGCGGTGGGCGGCGGCGGGGCAACCTCTCTCTCCTGGATATTGGGGCCATCACTTACCCGGTTTGTGCGGGTTGTGCGGGCTAAGGGGCCCGCGCGGCGGTTGTTGGTTTCCCGGCGGAAGACCGGGCAGTTCCGACTGTTGGCGGGGTGGGGCCCCTTGCAGTTAATGCAAGTGGGCGGATCCGTTAGTGGCCGGGGGCAGTCGGCGGCGGCGTGCTCCTCGCCGCATCTGACGCACGCCGGCTTGCGGTGGCAGTTCCGGCTGGAGTGCCTGAACTGCTGGCAGCGGTGGCATTGGGCAGGGTCACTCTTCCCACGCCAGGCCTCCACCTTAATATTAGGCATATTCAAAATCTCAGTTACCTGGTAAATGCCTGGTACCAGGTTCGGGGTGCGCTTCAGTAGAGCAAAGTAAGCGCACCCGGGTCGGTCCTTCCGGGCGAGGATTCGGGATACATGATCCACCTCGAACCCTTTGGCGGCGAGATCAGCGGCTATCCTGTCCGTGGGTGTATTGACCGGTAGGCCGCGGTCCTGGGGCAGCGCGTACGAGTACCAACTAACCTGGTTGGACTCGCTCAGGTCAGCTAGGTACCTCTGCACGCACCGGTACTCCGTTTCTCCCTCTGGGGAGAATTTTACCCCCTGGCCGTACGTCTTCGCATTCGGGGGGTGCCCCAGGAGGGCCCTGAGGCGGCTAAAGTGGTCGATCCAGTCATCGAGCTTCTCGACGATGATTGGAGGGCACCGGGGGGGTGCTTTCGGCGGCGGAGAAGATGCCTTCGCTGTGGGGCTGACGGAGGTTACCGGGTTCACTACTTCCATCGGCGAGGGGGCCCTCGAGGTAGAGGCCACTGGGGATCCGGATGGCACGGGGGCGGTGGTCGCTGCGGCGTAGGTAGCCGGGCGATCGGCGCGCTTGGCAGGCGGCGAGACGTCTGAAGACGCCTCTTGGCGCTGCCGCTTTGTTACCTGCACGGGAGGGGCAGGGGGCGGGGGAATGATGCTCGACGAAGGGGCCGGTACCGGGGCCTTCGGAGCAGGAGCACTTACCCCTCTGCGGTCTTCTTCCGGCGGGGAGGCCGGCGAGGCGGCGAGGGCGGGCTGTAGGCTCGCTGCGGGTGGTGTATGCGGAGGGCGCGAGGCGCTCACCTCCGTAGTGTGGCGCAAGGGGCGTGGCGGAGAGGCCGGACCCTTATCGGCTGAGCGGGTCGGGGGCCCAGACTCGCGGCGGGTCGCCGTCGGAAGGCATTGGGGCGGGGGGGTGTCAGCACACCCCCGCGAGAATGCCGAGGACGGCCCGGGGCGAGCGGTATCCGTACCGCTCAAGCTGGGCTCGGCGGCAGAGTGGTATGCGCGCTCGGACGTGCGCGAGCTGGACCTCGAGGAGGGTCCGCTGCGCGACGCGACAGAGCTGGCGCGGGAATGGCTGGGGCGGTCGCGGCTATGCGGCCGCGAACCACGGTCGGCCATGGTGACGGGGCACTGTGTTAGCGTCCACCGTAATTTAGGCACATGTTCATAATGTCACACACACTATAACACATGTACGTAGGCACAAACACAAAAGGTATTCACACGGCACGATAGGGAACTGAACTAAACACGATAAAACTAAACACGAAAACACGTATTCAGTGTCAAAGTAGTCACTATAAGTGTACTTACTTGCACGATTCACTAGAGGGCTGGCTCTCCGTGACCCGACGTTGGAAACAAGTTCCCAACGGGAGGCCAAGGGCAGTGCAACCCCTCGGCAAGGCGGCAATCCGCTCGTTATTCTAACGAATGACGAGTGGATTGACGATCGCGAGTGGGGTATAACGGCACTGCACTAGGGGCGGGTCGGCACGAGCGTGGAGTGAGAGGGACACTCGACACGTTCCGAGCGGGACGGCACTACCGCGGAGTGAGCGAGTCACTACGACGCGGATAACGCGAGACGGCACGAGAACGCGGAGCAACCGAGATAGCACTACCACACGCGAGAGACAGGACGATCCATAACGACGCGCGGCGCCGCTAGGTATATTTATACCCAAGCACCGTGGGCCGCGAGACAGCGGTATGGAGCGATGAGCAGAAACAAGCGCAGACGAACAACCAATAAGAAGCAACCTTCTAAGTTTGGAAACAAACAGCCAATCAGAAGCAATTTTTAAGTTTGTAAATTCTTTGATTAATAATAATAATTATGTAATTTTTTGTATAAATACGTATAGATTTTGTAAATAATAATTCACTTCACAACTGTAGATCGAGTTTTACTCTCTACCTAAACTGCCTCGACAAGTACCTCCAAAGTGGTGTACCTACCTCCAAAGTGTCATCTGTTGTGTCCGAAAATTTTCAAACTGTTATGTTAGTACCGGAAAGTCGTGTTGAGATGTCGCTGTTCTCTGTAAAGTTGTACATGTATGATATGTATGAGAGTTTCACCCCCCTGGCGTAAAACACTTTTCTTCTCCCACTTCGTTTTTTTTTTATTATTATTTATATATGGCATCCGCTTCTAACCATTTGCCAGTGTCAAATTAAAAAGGTGGGAAATAGAACTTTCGTTTCAATTTTCAACACCGTATCCCTATATCGTCAAGTCTAAAGTCTAGTCAAAGTCAAAATATATAGTCAGTACAGTCTATGAGTCATGTCAGTCAATTCAGTAAAGTGGTAGAAGCTTTACTGAAAGTTCCTAGGGAGTTTGGGCGGGAAACACAAAATAGCACGTTTTTAGAAGTTTTACCACTTGCCCACACTTGTGCACGATAACGAATATTTAATGGTTAATATTCTACTAATATTACACATTAAGAACCGAAATAACACAAATTTAGGAAGTTTTACAAATTCCACGACATCACCCATTGAACTCCCCGGCAAAACTACAACTCTGCCGTGTGTTCGTGTGTTCGATTTACAACTCTATTTTATAAGCACAGTATTAGTAGTATTAGCACATATTTAGTATACCGACCTTTAAAGCTGACAGAAAAAACCGCTCGTAGGAACGAGGCTTTAAACTTAGCCTCTATGTTTTGTTGGTTATGGTTAAACTTGGCATTTCTTTAATCTATGATAACTACCTTTGGGTTCTTGATTCTCATTATTAATACTTACCATCTATGGGTACCTAGCATCTATGTTCTTCATGTTCGACAATGGCAGATGCAAAGCAAGGTAGGGTTATTTATTTTAAATTATTTAATAGAATTTCAACAGTTACAGTAGTTTTCCATGTATATCATCCTTTTAAATTGTATTTTGTTACTATTGAGAAATTGAAATCGAAGCACTGCAATAAAACCGTATGCTTTACAATGCCTTGTCTCATCATCACTCTTTCTCTATGATAATGCCTTCGAGCTTCGTTTATAGATTTATTTAGATAAATATGATACATTTTATACCAATTTAAGGCAAAATCAACGTGAAGTATGTTAACTATTTGAATAGGATGGATCTTTATTTGTTCTTGGCTGTACCAACAATGGTTTTGTCTCAAGATTGGACTTTCTAACACCATGACTACAATTTTAAAGGAATTTACACACAAATAAATAGTATTTCATTTTTTCCCTCATGTTTGACAAGATTCAATGAAATTACATTCTAAAATTGTTTTTTACTTGTATGTAATCATAATTAAATTTTAAATACTTCTATGATAAAATTCAAAATAGCCAATATAACAACACCTTCACTTAAAATTGTAATTTAAAGATTAAATTTGACATGTTTAAATCAAAATATAGTACAAAATATGTGGGATAAAATGTGCAAGGTCGGAGAAATGTCTTATGTGGTGGTAGTATATGATTTTGTGAATTTGTCATGGTTGTGTAGGTAAAACTGCCGATGAGTGCTACAATGGTCCCTCTCAATCGAAGATTATATTGGCGAAACCTAGACTTGGAGGCTTTGGTTCTTCGGGTTTTGCTTCAACATCAAGCAAAATTGTTAATCCATTTGGTAAGTGTTAACATTAGTAATTAATAATGACATTATGTTTAATTTAAAATTAATTTTTTCAATCAATTTGGTATTTGCCTATTTCTATTGTAAATAATATAAGATGAAGATAAATGAAAATAACAATAACTTAGCCTGGACAACTATTGCTCATGAATGTATCAAAAGATATAATGAGACAGAACATACTGTTACAAAGTTTGCACCTACCTAGTTTTGTAACCTCATTGCTCATCCTTGATACACTTTTTAGACTTGACAATGAATGTCAGGACAGACTTGTATTTAAATTCATATGATGATATCATAGACTAATCATTGGTCTCGCTGGGCGCTCTACCAGACCAAGCAGACATGCTTGTCAAATACTGCAATAAATACTCAGTTGAAGTCGACTTACCCGAGCCAGTCATATTGAAAGCTTTATGACAGGTGTACATCCTGAATATTTTATTTAATTTTAGTTAAAATCGGAAAAAAAGCCATGTTGTGTAGTAAAACTATGTAAAAATAATCGGACCAGAAATAAGAACGACACTGGGATCACATATCAGTAAGTATTGTATAATTTCGAAATTCAACATAAAATTACATGAACTCAAGACGCCATTCAGTGTTGCCGTGTATGCAAGTGTATATGTGAAAGCCCCGATAACTATATATAATATATATATATATATATATATATATATATATATCTCGATCTTCGACCGAGTGAGGAGTGATGCTCTGTCAGGCCGAAGCCCACAACTTGTTTGTATTTCAGATGCTGCATATATACCACCGATCTTAGAAAACTTCATTAGTGCGAATCAGGATCAGAATCTTGAGTCTTCTGCTTCAGTCGCCAGTGCCAGAGAGTCCCAGAGAGTACGTGTGCTGCCGCTGCACGGGCTCCAGTGAGTCGGAAGTGCTGCCGTGCGGGACCGATGCTATGTGCTGACTGGCTGTGCTAAGATGTGCTCTGCTTGCTGACCGGTTCTTGTAGTGAGAGTGACCGATGAAGCCAATTAGCGTTCGACCAGGCCGCAGTGCGATGAGGCTGGTGGTTGAGGTACCCAAAGAGGCTGAATGCTGGCTGGCGTGGTTTCGGAGGGGTTGGGTCTTGTCCTGTCCGGGTCCATGGGGAGGATGATGATGTCCAGAAGGAGGCGTGATCACGTTGGGGTCACCAATGTGGGAATAAGTGAAAGCCCCAAAGGGAGATCTCCGACCAAGCGAGGTGTTATGCTCGGTCAGGCCAAAGCCCACTTGTATGCATTTCAGATGTATGTTAGAAAACTTCGATAGCGAGATTCAGGATTGTGGCGCTAATTGGTCCATCACTCCCGCCCAAAGACCGGAGGTTGATGAGTCTTCCGCTTGACAAGAATCAAGTTCCAATATTTTTATGTTGTGAATTTATTGTATGTATACAATGAGAATAAATTATATCCTATTTCATTTATCTAACCTAGTTATTATGATTCTACCCATGGAACTAAATAACTATTCGCAAGGAGCATAGGTCGAAAAATATTTTAAAAAATATTATGAAAATGTTACAGTTAATTATGTGTATTATTATTATCGTACTAGCTGCCTCGACTGCATATATAATATACGACGAATAATATAATATTGATATGTACATTGGCTTTTAATTAATTTTTAATCCTACTATCCTACTACTATAATTATAAATGTGAAAGATAAAAGTACAGTGTTCCTGTGGGATACGCACACTAGAATTTGTTACATGTAAGACAATTGTCACTTTACACACTACAATAATGATTTGCCGCAATGCCGCATTTACGAAGCTGTTTTTGTTAGGGAGTGTTCTATCTGAGCGTATATCTGAGTGTGTATCTGAGCAAGCGAGACCAATCAAATATCTTTGGATGATATGATCTTGTGTTATAGAATATTATTTATATTGTGAAATAATAGCATTAAATGTTGTTTCTTTCGTTGTAAAGCGACACGTTATCTTTTATCTGAGTATAATTTTAAAATCATATAATATAATCATGTTACATAAAAAAATGAAAGAAATAATTTCAATTTGTTAAAAGTTAAAAGAATTAAGATTTTATAAATAACATGCCATTGTACAGAGTACATGTGGCAAAAGTAAAACTTCATTCATCATTTAAAATCCAAAAATAGTCAATAAAGAACTTACTTCATAAAATAATAGAAAAATAAAAATACACCTAGTGCCGTCTGTGTATTGAGCTTCAGAAACTTCAAGTAGTCATGTAAGAAGTATAAATAGTTTCCGACTGATGGAGTTATATCAAAATCGTGTTATTGTTCTCCACCTTGAAATTTCACTCTCAACACAGCTAAAGTAGTTTCATTAACCACAAAAATATTCCTATTCTTACTTGTTATTACAATATGCTTCCAGGATCAGTATTGAGACCACCACAACTTAAACCTGGGGCTAATCCATTTTTGAAAGTTGACACTGAGGAAACAAATGCAGTGGAGGACAAAGAGAAAACACCCGAAGGAAACGGAAATGATAGATTAAAAGAAACAAAAGACGAGAGTCCCATCCCAAAGTTTGTTCCACTTAGATCTACAAATTCTACTCCTAGGACTAGCACAGTACAACCCACAACTAGTGCAATACAAGCTCCTGGGTTTGTGTTTGGACAGAATTTAAGTGAAAGGGTTGTAATCCAGGAGAACATTAAAAATGGTGAAGCATCAACAGAACACAGCTCTTCCAATGGCACATCGGAACTATTGTTTACAAGTGCTGCCGCATCAGTTAAAGAAAATAATCAGGTAACAACAGTATTTCATACAGCAGCCCAGTCCCATCTTTAAAATATTTATTAATATTATGGCGAATATTCGAATGCTTTTTGGAATATGTTTGCATCCAAAGAGTAAAAGTGGGACCCTTTTTCTAAGACTCCACTGCCTGTTTGTCACCAGGTTGTATCTCGTGACCCGTGATAGCTAGACAGCTAGACAGTTTTTAAATTTCCGCAGATGATGTATTTCAGTTGCCTCTATAACAACAAATACTAATTTAAAACATATATACACACAAACAAGATACGAGCGAAAACATATCCCAGTCGGTAAAAACGAAATAAAATGAAAATATTTAAGTGGGGGCTCCCATACAACAAACATATTTTTGCTGTTTTGTATTAATTATGCATGTATTTTAACAATGATGTGAACAGTATAATGATGGGTATGTATTTGTAGGATGAAGCAGGGCCTAGTGAATCAAGTAGTAACACAAATGACGGCCTGGCGGCAAATGCAGCTGAATACGAGCGGTCACATGCGAGACCTCCACCTCCCACAACTAATATCACAGTCACAGGCGAGGAAGATGAAACCAATGTTTTACAGGTGAGCAAAACTTATTAATAATTCACCAAATAGTATTCTTTTTACTTAAGGATGTGTTTGCAAAAATGTGTTGTTTCACAGAGGATGAGTTGCCAATTCTTTAAAAATGTTTTGTGAAATAAATCCAGACAGTGACAAAATAAAATAAACCTTACTGCCACACATTAAGATTCATATATAAGGTCTAGAAAAATCAACTAGGGATATTTCAGGCACATGATTTACAGCTTATGTAAAGACGTTTAGGCTGAAAAATAATTATCCTATACCAGTTATATATATTATTTTTGTAACAAAATAAGCTACATAAGAGCAGAAAATGATCGTAAACACAACCTCTCTTTGTATGTTTTGGATGAAGGTTTTGGAAAATTGTTTTTTCTATATTAAAAATCCCAATTTTTTATAACGTCTTTTAATCATTTTAAAATTGTTACTTTTGTAAGGTTTGGTTTAATTTGGTCGCAAAATTGATCGAAATAAGCCCATGTATCCCAAATCATTGAACCTGGTGTTTTGTAGCTATAACCTGTTATAAAAGTGCTTTTAATCACCTGTCATTATTGTAGAAGTTCAATAAAAATAATCTCAATGCTCGCAAATAACGTGTATCTGTTAGATATTTGGAAATATACTAGTTTTGATAGATAACGCATTGGCGCTAGTATCTATTTGTCCTCTTGTAAGCTATTAATTCTTATAATTATTGTCCTATCACACAAGTATTGACCATTAAATATTACAGATATCGTGTCGCCTCTTCGCCTGGGAGTCGGGTAGCTGGCGGGAGCGCGGTCGTGGGGTCATGCGACTGAATGACGCGGAGGGCGGCGCGCGACTGGTCGCCCGCACGGCCGGCAGCCTGCGTGTCGTGCTCAACACCAAGCTTTGGCCCGACATGGTGGCCGAGCGCGCGGGCACTAAGTCTCTGAGGATCACGGCGGCTATCGCACACGATCATGTCAAACTGTTTCTCATTATGGTAATACTATTTTCTTGTGTTGTCCTTATTAATGTCCTCTAGCGATTTGCGAGCTAATTGCTAGCGAATTGGCAGTGCAATTTGACACCATATCACTAGGCTACAAAATAAATATTGTGTGTTTAATCATATGTCTGCTTCATACTTTGGAAGGAACAACACAATTTTCGCGGACCTTTCACGGTGGCGCGCTCGAAGTGTGGAGCGGACTGTACTGAAAAATTAAGGAATAATTGTTTAAATCCCAACTGCAGCTAAATAATAATTGGCAGACATTGGAGACCAGGCGGCGGCCACCGAAATGTATACATTGTATCATCAGTGCGCGCGCTTGCATACATTTCGGTGGCCGCCAGTGCGCGCTTGGGCTAATAGACTCTCATTGATATTATTTAACGATAATATTACGTAATCACATTTGATTAGGTTATCCCTAACCTAATCAAATGTGATTACGTACCCATCTACGTGACCACTTTTTACCCAATATCTTAACAAGCTCAAGTACATGGAATATATATTACTATGTAACTATACATATATATTATGTATAGTTACATAGTAATATGATTATGTTAAGTGATTATATTTTATTCATGATTCATTATCTGGTTTTCAGGGTGCCCCGTCAGATATTGCACAACTCCATAGAGCACTCAAGGCACGAATCGCTGTCAGCAAACGGAGCACAACTGTTGTAACTGACCAAGAGACAAAATCTCAGCAATCTGCAGAGAGGTTGGATGCTGCTGCAGACGATGATTTCCACCAACAAGATGGTGACGTAGATTTTGACGAAAAGAGCAATGGTGGTAACATACAGGATGAGGAGAATAATTCTTCCAAAGAGGAAAGACTTGAAAATTCAACTGATAAGACTGATGGAGTCAATAATGAATCTAAAGCTTCTAAACGGAAAGAGCCGATGGACGAGGAGGTGGTAGCGAAAAGATCGTGTCCCGAGCAGGAGTCTGATGATGCTTGCTGAACTGTATACTAGTAACGGTTTCTCTGTGCTAGAATTGCTGGATCATTGTCTCAGGTCTTGAACCTCGGTTATTTTTTATCTATACCATCAAATTTTAAGAATAATAATATATGACTACTACCGCTCAACAACTAAACAGCATACAGCTTTTAATGTTGTAAACTGTAAATTATTAATTATATTATTAATTAAATTCGATGATTATAATTCCTCAGTCTCAAAATTGATACTTGTGATTTTAGCTAAATGACAAATGTTGAAGTTTGAGCTGTTGTAATTACATAAATGTCATCATGGCAATTTATGTAATAATGTCCATAACTTGTCTTAAGCATGTTATATAGCCAAGATGAAAAAGAAATTATTTATAAACAAAATAAGTGAACACTAGAAATGATTCTCTCTTATTGGCATTTATATGTATGTACCTATATTTCATCTTGGTTTAAAATCAATATTTATTCTTCTGCTTATTTCTGAAAGTTATCAGTTTTTTTTCTTGATTAGGCTTTAATATACACATTATAACTGTTTAAGATATTGGTAACTCGTGGTAACCATTTAACAGTAATAAGATACTATTTAATTCTCAGTAAATTATTCTACAAAGATATATTTTTGAAATTTAAATTCTGCTGCATCTATTTGTATAAATAAAATGTCGGGGATATTTTAATAACCGGGGTAAGGTGCATTATCTGAAAATAGAATAAAAGTTGAAATAATATAATTTAAAAATTGGATTTAGGAGAACATCAAAAGAATTCATCATCTCATTATTATAGGGGGTGATTGAAGTTATTAAAAAAAAGCATATTGATTTCACGATCATGTTTTTTTTAATAGGAATTAAAATGGTATGAATTTTCAGAATAAAAGTTTAGCAATTACATTCCAACATGAACTGTTCCGGTGTAGCTGACTACCAAATACCGTGTATATTGTACATGATTTATTTTCTGATGGTGATAAAAATAAAGTATTTACTAGATTCTTGTTATTTTTCTTTAACATTCCAATGCCGTAGATCTGATCTCATATAATATATATATACAGGGTGGTCAAAAAGTCGTGGATCAAACGAAACAGGGAGATAAAGGAGGTAATTTCCAACAAAAAAATCTTTCTATAGCTGGCCGTAACTTCATTGCACGAAAAGTTATGAATATTTTTGTTTTTTTCAATGAAACTCGAGTTTTTTTTACAATTTAATCAATAAAAAATTAAATTGATTAAAAACAATAAAGCAAAAGGTATTGTATTATGACTCGATAATGTATCAATACTACAAAAATTGTATTGCAGCTCTTGGTACCAAATTTAACGAGCAATTTTTTTTGTAAATTTTGAAACGTTACAAAAATTACTTCTCACTTTAAAAGCTCCCTGTGGAAAAATTGTATTACGGAAAAGTGACTCTGTATTAAAAAAAATCGATGATTTAAAGCTGATTCAAATGAAGTACACCTTACTGTTTGACCTTTACTTTTGTTTTTATGGTCGTATGCACATTAAGGTGCAAATTTATAAAATGGTAAATTTATAGGAAAATTTTGATTTTTGCTCATACATACTATGTAGTCATTTCAGAAGGCATCATGAAAATAAAGAACAATTATGACTTAGTAATTTTATTAATATTCAAGTTTTTACATTAAATGTTCAAAGTTCCTACCTCTGACAATAATGCACAATCTGCACCGCCTAATAAAATTCGCACGTAATCGGCGGAATGCACCTCTCTTATTAAGAAATTGTAACCTAGCAAACTCGAGCTTTTGTCGTAGTTCTTGTTCGGTGTTGTTCTCTCCTAGATACACTGTTTCTTTGAAATAGCCCCAAACTAGAAAGTCTATTGGATTAAGGTCGGGCGACCGGGGTGGCCATGCAATAGGTCCGCCTCGACCAATCCACCGGTTAGGGAAGCGCTCGTTCAAATATCCTCGAACTGCTCGAGCGTAATGAGGCGGGGCGCCGTCTTGTTGCAGCCACATTTCTGCCACTCTATCTTCAGGAATCTCAACTTCGTTGAGTATTTGGTTCAAATTATTTTGTAAAAAATTCAAATACAGCGCACCATTCAGCCTTGGTGGCATTTAATGTAGCAGTAAGCGTGATATTTATTTCTTTTATTGATAAGCTGCACCGTCGATCGTGGAAACCCGAGATTTCGTGCTTTAATTAGCGTTGTCGATATTCTCTGGCAGCAGCCCGAGCATTGCCGTCGCAAAAGCCATAGAGGTAATCCTAAGACGTGTGACAAGAACAGAACAGTTCTAGCATTCCAACGTACAAAAACTTGCCGTTTATTTATTTATTTATTTACTACGAATAACCAACAAAAGTTACAATAACACAAATTTAAACATACATTAGAATAAGTAAAGAGCTTATTGTACTTTAAATTATAAGTTATTTCATCATGTAAAGTAAAAACCATAAACAAAGAGAAAATTAAAATTAAAATTACTAAAATAAGTTTACAAAATACAAAATAATAAAAAGTACTTACTAAATTTACTTTTATATAATAATAATAATAACTAATTAATTAATCACAAAAATTTAAGTAGAGAAAAAACGCTTTGCACAGAAAAAACAGCAGCATATAGGTTTAATATACACAACACGAAATTTAGTCATAAAATTTAAACAGATTAAAATTAGATCAAATCAAATATGTCAGATCAAATAAATGTCAAAGGTGCGATAAATTAATGTTAACGATGATAATAATATAATTAATGATGTCAAGATTAATTTGAAATTTTTTGAACAAAACAAAATTAAATTGAAACAAATTTAAAATATTTGAATAAATAAAATAAAAAATATTACAGAATTATGGCACAATTAAGTAACATCAGTGGATTCATAGTACTTGAGGATCTTTGTTTTGAAATTGCGAAAACGATCATAGTTTACGTCAAGATCCGTTATCCTCGATGATAGCTCATTGTATTTACATGTAAGTCTAGTTATGGGGCTATTTTTACCCAGGTTAGTTCTATGGTAATTAGGTCGAAAAAGGGGCACTTGTTTCCTAAAAGATCTCACGGGGAGGAAAAAATTTAATGGAGAAAGGAGATGCATACAGTCTATTTTATTGTTTATTAGCTGATAAAGAAATGACATGTCTAAAATATGTCTTCGTGATTCTAATGTTACCATACCAAAATGCTGTAGTTTTTTCTCGTATGAGCAACCACGCCAAGAGTTACAGAATCTATAGGACAGATGACGGACAATTTTTTGTTGAACACTCAATTCGATCAATGTGCACTTTGTAATATGGATTCCATACGGTAGAACAGTATTCTAGTTTACTTCTTACGTAACTATTATACAAGGTCAATATTGTAGAGGCTTTGCGAAATTCTCTAGAGTTTCTGATCACGAAACCAAGATATCTTAAGGCAGAGCTGACCGATTCCTCTATGTGTGGAATAAAACTCAAGTTTGAATCAAGCGCAACTCCAAGATCCCTAATAGTTTGTACTTGAGATATAGTTGTATTTGATATCGTGTAGTCGCTGGTAGTAGCTACCCTTTTTCTTGTGAACTTAATATGATGGCATTTTTTCGTATTAAGGTACATTTTATTGTTGGCACACCATAAGACAAGACTATCGATATCATCCTGGAGCTTTTTTATGTCAGTTTTGTTTTTATTATCCTAATTAATTTAAGGTCGTCTGCATACATAAATACATTAGAGTTTATCAAGATATCGTTAATGTCATCGATAAAAATGTCAAAGAAAAGAGGTCCATGAATTGACCCTTGAGGGACCCCGGAATAGGCGATAAAAAGGTCAGATTGATAACCATCAAAGCCAACATAGGATGGTCTTTGACTCAAGTAAGAAGAGCACCAGTTTAATAAAGAGCCAACAATTCCGAAAGACCTTATCTTCTGTAAAAAGAATGCTATGATTGACTTTGTCAAAGGCCTTTGAAAAATCAGTATATATAGCGTCAAGTTCATTACCATTATCAATTGCATTGATTAGGTAGGTTGCGTAAGATGTAAGGTTAGTATTACATGATCTACCGGATAAGAAACCGTGTTGGTTACTATTAAGAAGCTGATTTACATGTTTGGAGAGATTTTGGTGAACCAATGACTCAAAAACCTTTGAAATCGTCGACAGAATAGATATAGGTCTATAATTGTTAATAAGTCTGGGATCATCTCCTTTAGGAATGGGGACTATACGGGCTTTTTTCCATGCAGTGGGAAAAACGCCAGTTCTAAGCGATATATTAAAAATAAAGTGAAGAGGCTGAGATAACTTGAGAGCACACTTATGCAAGAATATTGGAGGAATTTTATCCGGTCCCGGTCCCTTAGTGCAGTCAAGTTTCAATAGTTTCTTATGTACATCACGTTGAGAAATAAGAAAGGTGCTCATGTAGGTTTTAGGTTCTATTACTGTATAGTGAGATTGACTATTGGTATCAATTTCATACACCGAAGAGAAATTCCTAGCGAACAGGTTACATATATCAGGGCCATTATTCGCCTTAGTATCTCCCATGGACGATGGGTATGAGCTGCTTTTCATTCTCATATTCTTTATATGCGTCCAAAAGAATTTGGGAGTGCCAGGAATATTATCTTCAATAGTGGAAATATAATCTTTATAACACTGCCTAATCATTTTACTACAGTCCTTTCTAAGAAAGTTAAATTCAATTTTATCAAGTGGGTTGTTATATTTTTTAAATCTTTTATGACAGTTATGCTTCTTTTTCAATAATTTGATTAGAGTTTTTGAAAACCATATTGGAAATTTTGAATTTGATTTACTTTGTGATTTAGGAACATGCTGTGTAATGACATCATCGAGTTTTATAAAGGTGATCAGTCATTTTATTAACATCGTCATCATATTGATTAAATTGCTGCACCCAGTCAATTGAATTGAGTGAAGTTGAAATTTTTTGTAAGTCAGCTTTATGAAAATTTAATTTGTAAAAATTTTGGGTTCCTTTTAGTTTAGAATGTTGCAATTGAGTTCAATTATTATATCCAGTGCGGGATGAAATGCATCCACAGTTCGTATAGGGAAATGCGATTCAGAAACTTTCACTGCTGGTACATTACCTATAACAAGATCGAGTAGACGTTCTTTATTATTTAGAACGTTATTTAATTGATTTAAGGAGTTTAAATCTAGAAAATCATACAGTATATTCTTCAGTGGATTATAGTTTCGTTGAGGATTGGACGGCGTCTGCGTGACATAATAAGGTTCTTTTAAGTCTGTAATGTTAAAGTCTCCTAATATTTGTATTAAGTTATCAATAATATTGTTAATAGTAAGAATATTATTAGCCTTTTCTATAAAAGTAGCAAGTATGTCGCGAGTCAGAGGTGGAGGAAGATAAACTGCGCATAAGTAAAGAGTAAGCGGTTTCATTCCTGACATTAAATCTATAGAAACACCAGAGATCCTCACAGTCGCTTTCCCAGGAAGTACAGCACACCGTATTCAGTTTTTTAGATACTGCGATAAGGACTCCACCACCTCTGTTCTTATGACATGAAAATTTAGACGATTCTCTATCGCGTCTATAAATAATATACCTATCATCGAGAATTTCGGAGTCAAATACGTTACTTTTGAGCCATGTCTCAACTAACACAATTATGTCATAATTATTATTTAATATTTCTTGTCTGACTTGGGACATACATGTATTCAGGTCTCTAACATTTTGATAGTAGCAGCTTAAGGAAGTGAATTTATTGACTAAAACAACAAATGCTTGCATATAATTACATAACTAAATGGTAGAGGAATTCAGTAAATTATTTGATGCTTTTAAGAACATCCAAATTTTTTACATAAACATATCTTAACAACTCTTATCATTCTTACGCATAAAAACTCGTCCATTCTTAACCCAAACATAACGATAATTAAGTAATTTTGCTTTTGCTCGAGCTTCTGCGTGCAAGGCCTTGATCAACGGTGATAGGTGTTCACAGACATAGATTGGTTTCTTAGAACCGCTCATACCGATGTGACTTGTATTTAGTTTATCTTCATTTTTTTTTTAATGTTTATGATAAACTAATAAATTATTTTGAATAAGGCTAATTTAATGAAATTTGCACCTTGTTATGAAAAAACGTCCATAAAATCAAAACTAAAGGTCGAACAGTAAAGCGTTGAAACCTCATTTGAATCAGCATTAAATCAGCAAGTTTTTTAATACACGGTAACTTTTCCGTAATACATTTTTTTAACAGGGTTGCTCTTAAAGTGAGAAGAAATTTTTTGTAACGCTTCAAAATTTACGGAAAAAAATTAATTGCTCATTAAACTTGGTACCGAGAGCTGCAATACAATTTTTGTAGTATTGATACATTATCGAGTCATAATACATATATAGTTGTATAATAGTTGGACCTTCGACTTCATTGAAATTTATGAGCCCATGGTATATGAGATTATTTATTATTGATTGATATATTATTTCCTTTTAATTGATGAAAAATTGTGAACCTGAAATTATAAGCACGCTTATTAGCTTTTTTAAATACTACTGTACTACTGCCTACTGTAATAAGCAGGTGTCTAACGTGTTAATTACAAGAAGCAATTGGCTGCCTATACATTTAAAATAGTCAAAACTAATTAAGTTTCGTGATAAATATCAAAAGTATCTATAAATAATAATTCTTATTTAAGTGTAGAGAAAACCCGTACCAATTGCAATAAATGATATCTATTTTATGCAAATAATATAATAAGACAATGATTAGAAAAATTACTTAATAAAGTATGATAAGTGGTATTGAGACTATTACGAAAGCTGCAAATTTAATATGAAAGCATAATATTATTATGAATTTTTTACATTTAGATTAGCATTCATTTCATGCATAATAATATTATATTCAATCAAGTCCGTTATAACATTATGGTTATACGTAATACTTTAAATGTAAATGTTTTTTAATAGGTACCTACCTATTCCCTTTTAAATATAATATACGCCAACACTACCTTTTTTGTGGTAATAAGTGCGTAGGATATAAAGTATAAATCAAATCAGTAGTACCTAATTATTTAAAGCCGCTGTTTATGAAATAATTGTAGGGTATTTGACATCGAAAGATTTAAAGAACTTTAACAAAGTTACTTCTGTCACAGTCGTATACACAGGTCGGCCATGGCTCGTGTCTTTATTGCAGTAGCCGCGCACTTCAATGCTCTTGCTAGAGTAGGGTACTACACCATTATTACGAGAACTGTAGACAGGAGAAAGTTGTTGCTACATAATATCTATCGAGCGCTCATATGGAGTCTTGTATTGTTGTATAATTTATTACACATTATAAGGGCGTTTCAGGCAAGTGCCTATGAGTTTTATTTCAGACACTTAAATAATATTGTAGTAACTAGTATCAAATGTACGCAAAATTTCAACTATAACTTATAATATAATTTAATCCTAAAGAAGTTACTTAGGCAATGCATGTCTTCCTTTTTTAAGCATTTGGACCTCCAGAGCTTTCACGGGGCGAAACATAACGCAACTTTTTACAACGTTTAGTCAGTTTTCAGTCAGTCAGTCAGTCAGGTTATCACTCCGATTGACTAATTCCTGCCAATGCAGGGCTCTCTTTTACAGTACCTATTCAACAAAATAACCTTTCAGTCACTAGATTGTGCCCAGCAGCTAGTGGACACTCTATTTATTCTACTCACGACTCTCAATACACTCGGAAAGCAACTCGCTTTTAACATTCGACGGCGTCGCGTTAATAGGATCATAACTATGTGGAATGGTAAGTTTGAGCTATGTAGATTGATAGCCGTATCGATAACTGTCTCCTTTTAAAGTTAGTTACTTAAATATGGTGACTGGAATACTGCTACAAAAACAGTACTTACTACCTACTTTCTGAAATCTGGGAAATAAGAGGGAATTAAGCGATCGTCCCTCTTTGCTGTAGAAAACTGTTTTAGTAAGTTATTATACCTTATCAATCAATCGAAGCTACTACAACTTACGAGAATCAAATTGATGAGATAGTAAGTTACAAAATATTTAATGTGTGTGTTTCAATGCTATGCGGATGATAGTACAGGTGATGCTGTATTTTTTTAAAGTTAGTTAGTTTTTTTTACGTGTTTGTATTTAAATAAAATTACTTGACTTTAGGCTAATTTTAAACCCATATAATTATTTTCTTTCGAGACTACGTGAGCTTCACTCCCAGCACTACTGCCCACCACGACCAAGTGATCAACGGGAACGCCGTGGTGATGGCCCGCATCCTAACGCTTCTGCGGTACTCTATGGACGATCTTCCCTCTCATGAATCGGGCTATGAGCGGGGAGGCAGAGCTCACGGCGTACTTCCCCTATGACACGAATGTTTCTCCCGCGTAAGACTTTTTTGTGTGTAATTCTTTTGCAGAAGTGTGTTTGTGGGAAGTTCAGGGAAGGTTGAAAAGGTCAGAAATTACGAGGAAAATACTAAAAACGTAGATTGAATTTTTCCAAACTAACTATTTACCGTGTTATTTGTCACTTGACTATCAAATATATTTATAGGTTCGTTCAGTTTACCTACCTGTTTGGTTTATTTAAAAAAATTGGCCCTTCCCAGTAGGTTAGTAGGTTAGTAGGTGTAGGTGTAGGTGTCGGTGTATGTGTAAATGTAGGAGAAAGTTGTAGTTGTACGTGTAGTTATTTATTTATTCCCTTCCACTTTATTCGACGGAATGCCTCCTATTGTGTTGAGGAAATGGATCGTTGGCCCAGGACGCAAAGGACAAAGCCGATCTTCTGGGCAAGCTCTTTGCGTCAAACTCGACCCTGGATGACGGGGGGCAGAAACCGCCGACCATACCGCGATGCACGGGCATCATGTCGGATATTCGGTTTCATCAGCGCTCAGTGCGAAAAGCCCTCCGTTCCCTTGATATCCGAAAGTCGAGTGGGCCTGACGGAATCCCTCCTATTGTGTTGAAAAAGTGTGCTCCAGAGTTGGCTCCGGTCTTGACGCGTCTTTATCGGTTCTCCTACTCTTCTGGCATCGTCCCGGCTTCTTGGAAGACATCCTTGGTGCACCCGATCCCCAAAAAAGGTGATCGCTCAAACCCTTCCAACTACAGACCAATCGCTATAACCTCTCTCTTCTCGAAGATAATGGAATCCATTATCAATAGCCAGCTTCTTCGATACTTGGACGGCCAGGGATTACTAAGCGACAAACAATACGGGTTCCGTAAGGGTCGCTCGGCTGGTGATCTCTTGGCGTACCTAACTCATCGTTGGGCTCAGGCAATTGAGTCGAAGGGAGAGGCATTGGCTGTTAGTTTGGACATTGCGAAGGCCTTTGATCGGGTTTGACATAAAGCGCTGCTATCAAAGCTTCCATCATACGGACTACCCGAGAAATTATGTAAGTGGGTCACTAGTTTCTTAGCAGATAGAAGCATAAAGGTCGTAGTTGACGTCGAATGCTCGGAAACTCGGTCTGTTGATGCTGGTGTCCCTCAGTGCTGTGTGCTATCGCCTACCCTATTCATACTGCATATCAATGACATGTTGCGGACCAACGGCATTCATTGCTATGCGGATGATAGTACAGGTGATGCTGTATATACCGGCTCCCCCAATATTTCTCGGCTAAATGTCATTGAGAGTCGAAACTAACTTGTGTCTAAAATAGAGAATTCATTGGAGAAAGTCTCTGAATGGGGTAGACGTAACTTAGTCAAATTCAACCCCGCCAAGACACAAGTCTGCGCGTTCACCACTAAAAAGTCTCCAATGGTCGTATATCCTCGTTTCGAGGGCACATCTTTAACCATCTCCCCTAGCATTGAGATACTTGGCGTCAGCATATCGAGCGAAGTCCAGTTCCGATATCATCTAGAGGGTAAGGCCAAGTTAGCCTCGAAGAAGCTTGGTGTTCTTAACAGAGCGAGACAGTACTTCAGTCCGGACCAACGCCTTCAACTCTACAAGGCGCATGTTCGGCCTCATATGGAATATTGTTCTCATCTCTGGGCAGGGGCGTCAAAATACCAACTGCTCCCTCTGGATCGTATCCAACGAAGGGTCGCTCGAATTGTTGACTGCCATAGTGTTTCAAACAGCCTGGACCCCTTGGAATTACACCGAGATGTAGCTTCAATCTGCATCCTCTATCGGTTGTATCACGGGGAGTGCTCTGAGGAATTGTTCGGAATCATACCACCTGCAACTTTTCGCCATCGTCCCACGCGAAAAACATACCATCCTCGTCACCTTGATGAGTGGCAGTCTTCCACCGTGCGCTTTTCGCGTAACTTTCTGCCGCGCACTGTAAAACTCTGGAACGAACTGTCACCAGCAGTATTTCCGGACCTATACGACCTGCAAACCTTCAAGAAGAGAGCGTATTCCCTTTTAAAAGGCCGGCAACGCACCTGCAGCTCTTCTGATGTTGCGAGTGTCCATGGGCGACGGTAGTTGTTTACCATCAGGTGACCCGTTTGATCGTTTGCCCCCTTATTTAATAAAAAAAAAATCCAGTTCATATTCAAGAAAGAGCAACGTGTGTCGGGTCAGCTAGTAGGATAGTAATTTATAATACTGTAATATGGATTTCGATGGACATACGACGTAATTATAAAGGAGAAATTGTTTTGTGTGCCGGTGTTCTTTGAAACGTGGTGAAGATATAATTAGGTACTCGCCTACCATACTGTGTTAAGTGTGTTTAACTGTAGTTAGCAACATCTACAGTATCGATTATTACTATTTGTCATCATCTAACATCAACGACCGCGTCACAGTGCTCAAGTTTATAAACATCAGCTGCACTGTGACGCCGCAGGGACAATACGTTAGTAAATATTATAGTACGTGGGTAACCGAGCTTTGCTTGGGGTTCTAGTAGATAAAAAAAAGAGTCACAAAAATATTTATTTGCCGCGATTCGAACCCACCACATATCGAATTTCCGAACAGTGCAAAAATTATACATACTCATACCAAACTGCCAATCGGGATGACGTATTATAAGAATCGAAATAATTATAAAAAACATACCTACATAACTAATAAATTCTCAGTTTCCTAGGGATAAGACCTAGCTAGATCGATTTATCTCCCCTGCATATAAAATTTCATTGAAATACTTGCAGCCGTTTTCGAGAAACCGATTATATATATCTATCTATTATCTATACAAGATTATCTCGTTTAAAGTACAATATTCTTTGGCGATGCGGTGTCACGGTGTGAATATTGCCATTAAAGCGAAAAAAAGTTAATGATGATCTCAATTTTCAGGTTCGAAATAACAGTAGTTTGCATGAGTTTACTCATCACCACGCAGGCCTACGGGAACGTAACAATGGACTGCATCATAGTCACCTTCTACTCGCAAGCCCAAACGCAATTCAAAATACTGCGACATAATTTACAACATCTCACCGATATAAATAAAATACAGAGGGACTCTTTTGGCAGAGATCACTTCGACGTCATACACGAGAGATTCGTGAAATGTGTTCAACATTATGAAAAAATTGTCTGGTAATTTTATTGTATATATATAATAATAATATAATATCTATGGGCGCTTCACATCACGTCAATCTGGCTGCTAAGTATCCGAATAACTTGTGTTACGGGTACCAGACAACGCAAATATATTTAATATTTTATACTGTACATAGCATATTTAAGATTTTTAGTATATTATACACATGTTTAATACACATCCATGACCCAGGAATACAGAAACCATTTTGTTCCTTTGGCGGGATTCGAACCCGCGACCTCCGGTTAGAGCGCCAATGCGCTAACCACTAACCCACAGAGGTCGTCATTCTATTCTTCTTTCTATTAGTCTTCCAGTTCGCAGAATTGTCAGTGACTTTAACAATCTTGTTAAATAATTATGAAGCAGTGATACAATATTTCATTTGTAATTGGGCAATTTATTGAAATACACTGTTTACGTTAGGCTTGACCGGCTTGCACTTAATTAATGTTTATTTTATAAGCTTATAAAAATGCACGTTAGTTTACTCCTTTTTAAACAGCTGCAGGCATAAAATAGGGGTTAAAGTTTGATGGATACAAAATTGATTGCTCGTAACATCGCCGTAGCATGCTCGTAGCTTAAACCTAGCACGTATGAACCCGTAGTCCTACGGTCTACAACTCTATTCTATGTCGTAGTACTGACTACATGACTTTTTCAGGTTCGTAAAAGAAGTGGAGTACATTTTCAGTGAAGCGATGGCGGTTCAGTTTTTGGTGATGGTGTGGGTCATTTGTATGACGCTGTATAAGATAGTTGATGTATGTTAAGTTTACTTTCATTTCTATAGATTATGGGCTGATTTTTCAATCGTCAGATAACTTTTACCAAGCTTTTACCTGAGGATAAATATGTAACTTTGACAGATTTTTCATATAATTATTCCTCAGGTAAAAGTTAACTGACGATTGAAAAATGTCATAATTAAGACAAGAAGTAATCGTTCTTTTCATACTATTTAATATATACATTTTCTTTCCCTATCTTGTAGCTTGATATGTTTTCAATGGAGTACTTATCGATGGTCACATACTTAATGTGTATGGCGGCGCAGCTCTTCATATACTGTTACTATGGCACACAACTCAAATATGAGGTAAATATGAATAAATATTTATATGAGTAAGATATTATACCTATTTTAATTTAGTGTTGTGAATAAACTAGAAGGAAAAATATTTATTAACTAGGCGAAAGGGAAGAGTTCCCAAAAAGTCTCTGCAGGCCCTTATTTATCACACTAGTATCTAGGGGCAGTAGATACTAATTGGAAGAGATCCAAACGTCACTTATCGCGGGTGTAATTAATGGTTTACTTCTAGTTTGTATGGCGCGGATAGAATGTTTGGAATAATTCGAATGGTTACGGTTGATTAATCTAATATTTAACTTCATGTTTTAATGAAACCGGAAACATAGGTCCAAAGACAGTCGGAGTCACTCGACAAAGTCTAAAATAATCTGCTTTCCAGCGTCAAAATAGGCTATCAGGCGCGTGTTAATTGTGATGGTAAGCGACTGTCGCCGCCCGAAAATCTATCTATTAATAAATATCTACAACACGAAAGGAGTTACATAAAGGTTCGTCTCCAATAACCTTGTTCGACGTAGCATAGCGCTATTTTCTGGCGGCCTTATGTAAGGGCAATCGTTTCGAGCCACCCGTTGTTGCTCGAGCCGAGCTCAATGGCATAGTTCACGAGGACTAAGCCGAGCTTTTCATTGGTGTGAATGATCACAATAGTTTATTCGCGTATTACAGACAGTAAATGTATTTTTTTTTTTCTTCATAATTGACCAATTACTCATAAGCCGATTTCACATTAACCAATTACATTAAGCCATTTCGACATAATATTAGGTCCTAACAATTTGGCGTTTTGTCGTACTGGCTACTTTGATCCCAAATATATCTTCTTTGGTTAGGAACTCCAATTTCAAATTTATACCGCTATTTACTCATGCATTTGTATTTCGAAAACCGTAATTCATTTGTTTTTCCCCTTTTGGTTTTTTCTTTGCGTCACTCTGTTTACAAAGTTGAAAACTTGAAATGTCGTATTATTTTCGAGTACGAGTTCCACCGTGGCACCAGTGCTGCAGAAACGGCTCGAAGGATTAATGATGTGTATGGCAGCTGTGTCGCAAAAGAAAACACAGTGCGTTTTTGGTTCTAACGTTTTCGTTCTGGAAATTTCGACCTGCAGAACAAGCCTCGGGGACGGCCGGAGACCAAAGTTGATAATGAAGAATTGAAGGTTATTGTGGAAGCGGATCCATCGCAAACCACGTCCGAGTTAGCTGCAGGCTGCGGTGTTAGTGATAAAACTGTTTTAATCCACTTGAAGCAAATTGGGGAGGTGAAAAAGCTTGAAAGGTGTACCTTATGAATTGAGTGCAGCAAACCGACAAACGCGCGTCGACTGCTGCGATACATTACTCAACCGGAACAATCATGAAGGGATTTGAAATCGAATCAAACCTATGATAAAAAGTGGATCCTGTACGATAATGGAAACACTCATCGCAATGGCTGAACCCTGGCGAACCAGCCAAAGCCTGCCCCAAGCGAAAATTGACTCAAAAAAAGTTACGTGTGAGCGTTTGGTGGACTAGTGCCGGTGTCGTTCACTACAGCTTTCTTAAATCCGGCCAGACGATTACGGCAGATGTTTATTGCCAGCAACTGCAAATCATGATGGAAAAGCTAGCTGCTAAATAACCAAGGTTGGTCATTCGCTCTAGGCCACTGCTGCTTCAGGACAACGCTAGCCCACACACTGCACATTAGACGGATACCAAATTAGAGGAGCTTCAATAAGAATGTCTAAGACATCCACCGTACTCCCCGGACCTTGCTCCAACAGATTACCTTTTTTTTCGAAGTTTGGATAACTTCTAGTAAGGGAAAAAATTCAACTCCGATGGGGCAGTCAAAAGGGCCTTCAAAGATTTTATTGATTCCTGTCCGAATGGTTTTTTTAGTAAAGGAATCAATGAACTACCTATGAGATGGCAAAAGTGCATAGATAGCAATGGTATATACTTTATTTAAATAAATATATTATGTCTAAAAAAATAGAATTTATGTTCCTCCTTTACAAAACGTCAATTTCATATGACCTTTTTTTTTTATTTATTTTTTTATTAAATAAGGGGGCAAGCGAGCAAACGGGTTACCTAATGATAAGCAACTACCGTCGCCCATGGACACTCGCAACATCAGAAGAGCTGCAGTTGCGTTGCCGGCCTTTTAAGAGGGAATACGCTCTCTTCTTGCAGGTTTGCAGGTCGTATAGGTCCGGAAATACTGCTGGTGACAGTTCGTTCCAGAGTTTTACAGTGCGCGGCAGAAAGTTACGCGAAAATCGCACGGTGGAAGACTGCCACTCATCAAGGTGATGAGGATGGTATGTTTTTCGCATGGGACGATGGCGAAAAGTTGCAGGTGGTATGATTCCGAACAATTCCTCAGAGCACTCCCCGTGATACGACCGATAGAGGATGCAGAATGAAGCTACATCTCGGCGTAATTCCAAGGGGTTCAAGCTGTTTGAAACACTATGGCAGTCAAAAATTCGAGCGGCCCTTCGTTGGATACGATCCAGAGGGAGCAGTTGGTATTTTGGCGCCCCTGCCCAGAGATGAGAACAATATTCCATATGAGGCCGAACCTGCGCCTTGTAGAGTTGAAGGCGTTGGTCCGGACTGAAGTACTGTCTCGCTCTGTTAAGAACACCAAGCTTCTTCGAGGCTAACTTGGCCTTACCCTCTAGATGATATCGGAACTGGACTTCGCTCGATATGCTGACGCCAAGTATCTCAATGCTAGGGGAGATGGTTAAAGATGTGCACTCGAAACGAGGATATACGACCATTGGTGACTTTTTAGTGGTGAACGCACTTGTGTCTTGACGGGGTTGAATTGGACTAAGTTACGTCTACCCCATTCAGAGACTTTCTCCAATGAATTCTCTATTTTAGACACAAGTTCGTTTCGACTCTCAATGACATTTAGTCGAGAAATATTGGGGGAGCCGATATATACAGCATCACCTGTACTATCATCCGCATATCAATGAATGCCGTTGGTCTGTAACATGTCATTGATATGTATGAATAGGGTAGGCGATAGCACACAGCCCTGAGGGACACCAGCATCAACAGACTGAGTTTCCGAGCATTCGCCGTCAACTACGACCTTTATGCTTCTATCTGCTAAGAAACTAGTGACCCACTTACATAATTTCTCGGGCAGCCCGTATGATGGAAGCTTTGATAGCAGAGATTTATGCCAAACCCGATCAAAGGCCTTCGCAATGTCCAACTAACAGCCAATGCCTCTCCCTTCGACTCAATTGCCTGAGCCCAACGATGAGTTAGGTACGCCAAGAGATCACCAGCCGAGCGACCCTTACGGAACCCGTATTGTTTGTCGCTTAGTAATCCCTGGCCGTCCAAGTATCGAAGAAGCTGGCTATTGATAATGGATTCCATTATCTTCGAGAAGATAGAGGTTATAGCGATTGGTCTGTAGTTGGAAGGATTTGAGCGATCACCGTTTTTGGGGATCGGGTGCACCAAGGCTGTCTTCCAAGAAGCCGGGACGATGCCAGAAGAGTAGGAGAATCGAAAAAGACGCGTCAAGACCGGAGCCAACTCTGGAGCACACTTTTTCAACACAATAGGAGGGATTCCGTCAGGCCCACTCGACTTTCGGATATCAAGGGAACGGAGGGCTTTTCGCACTGAGCGCTGATGAAACCGAATATCCGACATGATGCCCGTGCATCGCGGTATGGTCGGCGGTTTCTGCCCCCCGTCATCCAGGGTCGAGTTTGACGCAAAGAGCTTGCCCAGAAGATCGGCTTTGTCCTTTGCGTCCTGGGCCAACGATCCATTTCCTACGCGTAGGGATGGTAGGGTTGGCTTGCAGAAATTTCCTTCAATAGCTTTGGCCAGAGACCAGAATGCACGGGTACCCGAGGGGAGGCGCTCAAGTCTCTTACCAATTCTATTGACGTGCTTTTTCTTTGCCCGAGTGATCTCTTTCTTGAGGGACCTAGAGGCAAGGTTGTACTCCTTTTTATATGTGCTGGTATTTAAATCCCGAGCAGACACTGCATTGGCCCAGGATTGGTAAGCCTCCTGCTTCCGGCGAGAAGCTTTTTTGGGGGATGAACCAAACCAGGGACGAATCTGCCGCCAGTTGGCACTACAGAGGACGGAATGAAAAGTTCCATCCCTTGCATCACCACATCGGCAACAGAGTGGCAGTGTTGTCGGGATCATCCGGCGAGAGGCACACGTTCCCCCAAGGATAGGATGCAAAAAACGACCGCATCCCATCCCAGTCTGCTGACTTGTAGTGCCACACACGACGGTATTTAACAGCACGCTGTCGTAACACCGTCGTAAGTGGCACAGAACTCCTAACAAGGCAATGATCCGATGAACCAAGTGGTGCGATTACGGATATTTGGTAGCCGTCAGGATTTGAAGTCAGCAGAAGGTCCAACAAGGAAGGATTCTGACCATCCACATCTGGGATTCGCGTAGGCGTAGTAACCAGTTGTGTCAAGTCGTTCGCAAGGGCAAAGTTGCAGACAGATCTCCCCGCATGATCAGTTTTACTGGAATTGAGCCAGTCGGCGTGGTGGGCATTAAAGTCGCCAAGTATTATGATCTCTGCGGATGGGATCTGCCGCTGCACAAAATCTGAAGCAGCTTGCAGGTGTTCCAAGAGTAGGTCCGTCTCGGGGTCACCACTATGGTACCTATATAGGCACGCATAGACGCGAGGATGGTCGTCGCAATCTATGCGGAGCCATAACGTTGACAGGTCCCTGTCCTCAAGATTGCTGAGGCGGCGAGAGCTGATATCATCTCTGATATACACACACACTCCAGCTTTGGGCAGAAAGGAGTGCTCGAGAGAATACCTACAGGATGCCAGAAGACCGCTTCCATTAACTTTGGGATATGATTATACTACCTTTTCTCATTACAATAAAGAAATGAAACAATGAAATTTTTGAAAATAAAACCCAAAAAAAATATTTTTTGGGTTTTATTTTCAAAAAATTCATTTTTTTTTTTTACATTTTATACCTTTTAATCATAAGAACAAGCTGTCTAAAAGTAGATTTTTTATTAAAATCTAAAATTTTATTATTTTTACTTCATTACGCAATGTAATTTACTTCATTGCGCTCGCCGGCCAATGACCCGTCAGCTGACGTACGGTCCAGCCGCCGCGCCGTGCTCCTGCCTTAGTACACGCGTTTAGCGATGTTTAATGTATGCAGATTGCAGTGACTTACAACCGTACATACACATAAGTGACGGATGTTTCGATTTCATAATTTCAAATAATTTTGGCGGAACCTTGATGACTATCCCACAGAACCCACTTTAGGAATCCCTGCTCTACACCGCCTGCAGTGTGGTTCGTAAATCACGCACGAAATGTTGCTTGACAAATAACGAACCCTGTGTACAGTGCAACTAAATTTTTAATGTCCAACGGCAATCATCGCTTTACTATCGAAATTACAGACGGTGTTTGAAAACCGACAATAACCGAAAGATGTAACGTGGTTGAACTGTAGGGTTTAGGGTTGAAGGAAAAGGGTGCCCGAAGTAGCATTAGTAAATTATTATTAATGATAATTAGTTACGTACGTAATTATACCGATCATAACAAGTAAAACTATGGCTAATAGCTATTTACTTACGTGAAAGAAGTATTGAGTACTGGATAACTGCTAGTAGGTAGTAGGTACTAAGTCTACTCCTAGTACTAAGTTCACGGAATCCATAGACTATCAGGTGACCGCGGCAAGGTGTCAAAGGTTCAAAAGGGTCAAAGGCGTTAAAAGTTAAAACTTAAAGTTGTTAGAAAGTGTTTTTGTTGCATTTTGAAATTTGAAAATCGTTGCTAGCACCATAAATCATTACATGTATCACTTAAAACTAAACAACACAACACTACGTTTTTAAACACGACCTAATAGTGAAACTCAAATCAGACGACAACCATTTACCTCGAGAGAAAAACCGCAACTAAATTCGAAAAACTATTTCAAAACAACATAGGTAGTTCTTTTATCGACTTTCGACAAAATTCTAAAGTGCGCTCCACATTCTCAAGAGACATTCACGCGAGAATCTCCGGAGATTCTCAGCGAGAACTATAGCGAGAACTTCTTTGGGTACACACTCTCACAAAGTTCTCAAATAGTTCTCACTACAGTTCTCGCGCTCGATGACGATGGATGCAGAAGCCGCAGCGACAAGTTTATTGTTATGCGCATTCGCATATTATAATTATGCGTATGCTAAAGAGAAAAAAGTTATTAAAAAGAAGTGGCGAAAAAGAAGATGGTGGATGACAAGTATTCATCGTAATAGAACAAGGTAAGTACTTTTTGAACGACTATGTAGGTTGTTATAATTTTTATGTCTCATGAATATTTAAAAAAAAAACCTTGATCAAGTTGATGATTTATTAATGCATAAACCAAAAATGATCAACACTTTATAATAATCATGCTAATGAAATAACTTTCTCTGTTTACAGCCTAACTATGGATCAGCAGTAGCATGAATTAGTGGCCGAACCATCAAAAGAATTTAAAAAGTTTACTCGAATGTCTTCAGTGAATTTTGAATATTTATTGAATAAAGTGTCAACACAGATTTCTAAGCAAAATACTCAATTAAGGGAAGCCATTCCAGCTCGGACACGTCTTGCAGTAACACTACGATACTTGGCCACAGGAGATGACTACCAAAGTCTCCATTTTTTATTTAAAATATCCCCACAAGTGATTTCGCAGATAATACCAGAAGTTTGTCAAGCCCTAAATGAAGCTTTAAAGGAACATATAAAGGTATGTGTGAATGGCTGTTGCCACCTGTAAAAAAATACAATATGACATTTTATGATTTTTTATTAAAAAAAACTTATTAAGTACCTACCTATTACAACATTTTTAAATTACAACGTAATTTGAAATAAAATTAAAAGTATTACAACAATTTTTAAATAACCAACGGATGCGGACTTACTTACGACCGAATTACAATTTTTTTAAGTGTTAAATCTAGTATCAAACAATTTTTTTTATTTATCACACAATTGATAGGCTTCATTGATGATATTAGATGCAGCCCTGTTATTTTCCCGAATAAGTGAATTTGGCGAAATTAAACCTTTATAGGTCACTGTATCTATTTCTGCAATAGTGTTTGAATCAGGAATGTGAATAACTGGTGGGTAAATGCCGTCATTCGACTGAATATTAATATTTGAATTTGGTGAGTTATGAATGATCGGCTTGGAATGTAAGGATGACGAGGTTCCAGGTCTCTGTTGATATTGATCGTGAGATGATTTGCGTGATAGAATAAATTGACTGGCATGTTCTGACTGTGGTGACGGTGTTGGTACTGGTGAGTAATGCATGATCGGCTCGGAATGTGAAGATGACGAGGTTCCAGGTCTCTGTTGATATTGATCGTGAGATGATTTGCGTGATAGAATAAATTGAATGGCATGTTGTGACTGTGGTGACGGTGTTGGTACTGGTGAGTAATGCATGATCGGCTCGGAATGTGAAGATGACGAGGTTCCAGGTCTCTGTTGATATTGATCGTGAAATGATTTGCGTGATAGAATAAATTGACTGGCATGTTGTGACTGTGGTGACGGTGTTGGTACTGGTGAGTAATGCATGATCGGCTCGGAATGTGAAGATGACGAGGTTCCAGGTCTCTGTTGATATTGATCGTGAGATGATTTGCGTGATAGAATAAATTGACTGGCATGTTGTGACTGTGGTGACGGTGTTGGTACTGGTGAGTAATGCATGATCGGCTCGGAATGTGAAGATGACGAGGTTCCAGGTCTCTGTTGATATTGATCGTGAGATGATTTGCGTGATAGAATAAATTGACTGGCATGTTCTGACTGTGGTGACGGTGTTGGTACTGGTGAGTAATGCATGATCGGCTCGGAATGTGAAGATGACGAGGTTCCAGGTCTCTGTTGATATTGATCGTGAGATGATTTGCGTGATAGAATAAATTGACTGGCATGTTGTGACTGTGGTGACGGTGTTGGTACAGGTGATGAGGATTCAGAATGTACTGCATATTGCATATACATGCCATCTATATCATGCATAAATCTTAATCTTTTTCCTTCCGATATTTTCTCAACTTTGTAGCCAAAAGCTTTGCATACAAGTCACAATCATCGTCTTCTTTTGGAATTGGTTGATGTGTATTTCTTTTAACAGTTGCATTAAACGTAGACAAGGCTTCCTTTATAACTTTTTCCGCTTCAAAGAGTTCGGTGGAGTGTTTTCGCCGACGAATGTTGATACTGCTGTTGCATTTGTATTAACTGTTTGACTTTGATGATCAGCTTGCGGATTTTGATTACTCTGAATTTCTTCAAGTTCTTCATTTCCTCCGCTACTAGTAGACTGCTCCTCCTAAAATAGAAATAAATTAAAATAATTATTTTTATTGTTGCAGTTACCATCGTGCCCCGAAGAATGGCTACAAATCGAAAAAGATTTTGCATTGAAATTCCCGCGTGCTGTTGGATCAATCGACGGAAAACATATTGTCTTAGAATGTCCCATAAATTCCGGATCTGAATATTATAACTATAAAAGAACATTCAGTATAGTTTTGATGGCGTTGGTTGATAGTCGGTACAATTTTATTTTCGCAGACATTGGCTGTCAAGGCAGAATTAGTGATGGCGGAGTTTTCACTAACACATTTTTATGGTCAAAAATGCAGACAAATAATTTAAATTTACCACAACCACATCCGCTGCCTGGTTCAAACATCGACGTGCCGTACATTTTTTGGGAGACGGCGCTTTTGCCTTTTCGGAAAACATTATGAAACTCTATTCGGGAAATCACAACTTGGGATCCCCAAAACGAAAGTTTAATCAGATTTTGTCTGGAGCACGAGTAGTAGTTGAAAATACTTTCGGCATTTTGGTAACAAAATTTAGAATTTTCAAGAAACCAATAAATTTACAACCTGAAAAAGCCGCCTTGATAACGTTGACATGCATACTCTTACATAATTTCTTGAGACGAAGCACTACATCATCACACATCTATACACCTTCCGGAACTATAGATACTTATGACAACAATAATTTATTAATAGAGCCCGGCTCTTGGAGAGGAGAAGTGGAGAGCACCTGTGCTATTCGAAATTCGCGATATATTCCACGCCGAGCGGCTCATCACGCAACAGAAATAAGAGACGAATTCGCTAAATATTTCAGTAGATAGGTTATGTACTGGTTGTCAACAGACATAAGTTGATTGTGTAATAAAGGAAAACTTGCTGTATCGTCGAATAAGGCGCTTTCGTACTTTCCTATATGTAATAATAATTATAAGTAATAAAAGTTGCTGCTTACCGTATTTATTGTCTTCAACTCAAGTTCGTTTGTCCAAGTTACGCTCATATTGACGCCACGCGGTACACAATATGCAACCGTTCAAGTCCGCGGCTCGCGCGCTACTGAGAAACATGCGAGTGTGGAGTCAATACACGTTCTCGACTGTTCTCACGTCCTCGCGCTCCTTTGTCTCGCGTCAAAAAACCGACAAAAAGTGGAGAAAAGCCGGAGAACAACGCGAGAACTTGAGAAGAATACGCGAATCGCTTCCACATTCACGTTTTTCGCATGTTTCTTGCGTTCTCGCGAGATTCTCTTGAGAATGTGGAGCGCCCTAAAGAATGCCGACGCTATGCGGCACGGGCGCGGGCGGCGGGGCAGCGCGCGCGGCCACAGCACGGCTTTTTGGCGGCAAATATCAAAAGCGTGCCGCTCGACTTTTTGAATAACTACCTAGGCTAAGTGATGTGACCTATGAAAATTGAAACATTTACGTGTACGTAGTCGATATTTAATATTAGTTGTTTGATATGATTTTTTTCTTAGTTTTTTGTAATAAATAAGTTACTGTTTTATATCAAGCTGGGTTTTTATGATTTATGACCGGCAATCGATTAGACAGATCACCCGATGGTATGCGATTATCGTCTCCCAAGCCTCTCTCTTCGCTCTTTTACGCACCTTGAGCCTCCAGTAGATTAATAGATGTAATATGATCCAGTAGATGTAATAAGTACATCAAACATCATCATACAAATCAATACGTAAGCAAATTAAATAGGTAGTAATTTATCGATATGAAAAACTATCGATACATTTCTAGACACATGCCTATGTTTTTTACATAAAATCATTTTCTCAGTTTGGTCAGTTGGCTGTAAGTATAAAATCGCGTTTTCGAGTGACGTTCCGTGTTATTTTTTAAATTATCTACTTCTTAACTTCGTTTTAATTATCGTTTGTTTATTTTGACTTTCGTTTGTTTTAATAACTGTTTTATTTGTAATAAGTATTAACTGTTTTGTTTGTTTTGACTTGTTTTTCGTGTTTGTGACTTGTGTGTGATTTTTTATTCTAAAATGCCTTCACTATACGCGTATACCACGCGTTACTATGGTATGATGATGATGTGCTTATGTGAAGCATTTGGGAATGTCGCAGAGGCATTGAGGATTTACCGGAGGTGATATACTCATGCCCGCCATCTTTCAGACTGCCGTACCATTACACAGGCATGCAAGTGTTAGAAAATAGGCCCATTGAGTCTCCAGCGACGGGCAGCAACTGGACGTAGATATCGAGGAGCAAATTTTAGACGGTGCGCCGGGATCCTCGTCTTGGAGCCCGCAGTGTGGCTAAAATGCTTAGACGTCGGCACGGTAGGCCAGTTGCTACTTGCTGTTAGATTTAACTGTATGTACCTCATCTCTTTTTATTTACATTTATTTTTCTTAATCAGAACAAAAAATTTAAAGTAATTAAATATTAACTTAACAAAAGTTAGTGAATAGGTACTTGAATGTTATTAGAACTTTAAATAAACTGAGATCTTTTTATCCGTTATTGGATGATTTATACAGTATTCTGCGAGTGAAATAACCACTCTTGAAATACTGTAGTGCCTGGGACAGTTGTTTTTAAATGTCGTATGGTTGCCCAAGCACATACGGCATTTTCACAGTATAGTCAGTCAGTCCAGAGGAATGACTGGTCAATACGTTTGGGGCCAACAATGTGCGGGTTTCCTCACGATGTTTTCCTTCACCGTTAGAGCGTCCGTATAATGTACTTGAGATCTGAAAAAGTCTCAATGGCACACGCCACAACCTGGAAAACGAACCAGCACTGTCTCGAGTGCGAATAAAACGGTCTACCCACTAGGCCACGGAGCTATCTAACTTTAAATAAGATTGTTATTAATCTATGCAATTTTCGTGGTTTATTTACTACATACGGTATAGCTGCTAGTATCAGCTGATTTTCTCTATTCGCACCGACGCGGGCGCGGGGAACGTGTTTGCGCGGCCTATTCTCGCGCGCCCGCCTCCGACCGCCAACTGCGCCCGTGTGGATATGTACTATATACGTTGTACATTGCATATTGAAAATTTTAACTTTTACAAAAACAATCGATTAAAAGCAAATGACTAGTACCAATGGATCTATCTCATGGCCTAATATAAGCCCACGAAGTTAATGGGACTGGTCTGAATACACCCTGTATACACGTGATTTATTTGCATTTACTGTCTTAACGCGAACAGACTTAAGTTACTTCGTGCAAAGTACGCATCGCACCTCACTCGCTGGTAGCCAAAAAGCAGTAAAAATGGGATTAAGCTATGTAAGGGTTGCGTCGCGCCTCAGACCGGACGTCACACTTACACTATTTATGTGAAACTTGCAAAGCCCCGCGAACTGTAAGCGCCTTAAGACACACGCCGCAGCTTCGACAGCGCCGTCGGATTTTATACGGATTTCGTCGCGGCCGCTGGTTTGCGTTCACTGCAAAAAGTGATGCACGCCGGGGAAGCCGCGGCATGTAAGCGTACTAAATAACTAAACATTGGGTCATTTAGCGATCATAATTTGTATGTAAGTAAGTGAATACGTCCAGAGCTCGCGTGTGAACGAGGCGACGTACAGCATGCAGTGGCGGAGACTGCCGCCGCGCCTGCGCCGCGAGCTGCTGACGCTCATGGAGCGCGGCAAGTGGCCGGTGGAGCCGCGCACCGCATACGTCATCCCGCACTCGCTCGACACCTACATCACTGTTAGTACACAACTCTGTAATCCTAAGTTACATTAGTTTCCCACTAGAGCGACTGCAGCCCAGCAGCCGCAAGACCGCCATACCTTTGACAGCCGTGCGCGACATCGTGCAAGGCTGTCAAATGATGTTTGGAGGCAGCCTTAGCCCACGTTCCCACGAGAGTATTTTTGTGGTCGCGACTGAAAAAACTGCACTGCAAATAGAACTCATAAAATATCGCACTAATACCATGGAGAACGATCTCTTTAAGGCAGAAAAGCTAAAAAGTATCCGACAAAAGTAATTAAATAATAGTTCCAAAACTGGCCATAATGGCGCTAGAGTGGCAAGGGTGTGTGATTTGAAGTTAACAATAAGAGATGAAATAAAGTGAGTTGTGTTTAGTTATTTAAAATTTTTGACGACTTTAGTAGATTAAAAGTAGTTAATTCAGTAAATCATGAAAATTTTAATTACTCGTATAGTCGAAAATATTTTTATATATAAAACCGAAGAAGATGCTAAGATTTAATTATCCGTTTAAATTTTTCCGCTTTACTCCCGTCTGCGTCTGTAGCACCCCCTATTTAACGCTATTTTACGGACACTTTTCATGTATGGAGATGGTACTCCTTACTTCTATTCTCCATGACTAATACAATAGAGTTGAAAATTGAAGTGTCAAGTGTCGAATGTCAGATTTGACAACTCTACACGTTTTAGAGCTCTATTGTATTAATTAGCACACAGTTCTATTTACAGCGCAGTTTTTTTTGTCGCGACCACAAAAAAACGCTCGTGGGAACGTATCCTAAGGGTCAGTTCTCACCGAGTTCGCTATCATAAAAAGTGCGCGCCGCGTCCCATTTCGGTGTAAACTGACCTAATATAAATAGCGTAAACATAAGAATAGTTATTTTATAAATACGAAAGTATATGTTTGTTATTATTTTACACTTACATAAACAGGAAACAAAAGAACAACTATTTAGGACTATAGACGAGAATGCTTTTATGTGGATAATATGCAGAGTTAGTGTGGGATAGATAGATTTCAGTTCTATATAAAAGTCTATGGGCCAATATGTGTATAGGGAAGGACTTGGAATGTTTATTTTGCCACATCCCACTGTAATAATTTATTTTGCAGGTTCTAAGATCTTCATACGCACTGTTTACATTTGTAACCAGGAAGTGAAATCAAACTCAAAACTAACAGCATAATGAAATAAAGTATTGTTTAGAAAAATACTGCGTTTTTATTTGTTTTATTTTTCTTCAGAAGTAGGCAGATTTACGAGACCCGATGACACAATTTGAAAACAATGTTACGTAAATAGGTGTTTAGAACTTGGGCCCTTAATACATGGTATGTAATAATGTACATATACAGCTCTAAAATACTGTGTGTTTGTTTGTGTGTGTGTGTGTGTGTGTGTGTGTGTGTGTGGTGTGTGTGTGTGTGTGTGTGTGCGTGTGTGTGTGTGTACGTGTGTGTGTGCGTGCGTGTGTGTGTGTGTACGTGTGTGTGTGTACGTGTGTGTGTGCGAGGCCTAATTTGAAAGCTAAGAAGCATGAATGGAGCAAGGCCGTTTGCATGTTGAAAATAACATTTGGTGCATTAAACAGTTTTATACTATAATATAAATAACACAAGCTTTTATAATTAATTGAAAAGATCACAGTTTGTTTACGCGGCGCATAAACGATCGTTCATCTGAGCGCTCTCATTTTCCGGAATGTATGAAACAAATAAACACCGTGCACGATATTTTCCCTATCATTTATTCGCGGCTATATTTACGTATTTATTTCGGGCGCCACATTTTTGTGTACCGTTTAATTCCTCGTGGAGTTACGGTGCGTTGAGTCACGGCTACAGCCAGACAATCCCAACCTCTTCAGTTCGGGGAACGGCGTAAGTGCTGAAACTCGTGTAACTTGTATCCGGCGGGTGCGGTTGGAATTCCGTTTATAAATACGTCTACGGTGCGGTTTGCGGCGAGCGTCGCGCACGCGGACGCACGCGCGGTGGGTGGGATGCGCGCGCGCTGATGATATTCACGGGCGGTGGGGCGCGCCGCCGCACGTCGCCAGCGCCTCCACGCGCCCGCCCCGCGAACCATCAGCGACATTACAATGAAAATGTATGTATTTCTGTTTATTTACAAAGTTATTTTATGCAGCCCGCCCCAGCTTTACACGGGTGCAATGTATTAAACGTATATAAACCTTCATCTTGAATCACTAACTCTATTACTGAAAACTGCATTAAAATTCGTTGAGTAGCTTAAAAGTTTTAAGCGATGAAAGGAAGCTACTTCCTTTTTTAGTATGTAAAGAAGAAGAAAAAAAATGTAAAGCTTTCGAGTATTACAGTCGCTGGATCTAATATAGATTAGCGCCAATTTGAATGGAAACATACCTACAACGCGTTGTTTACCTACTAGTGTTATTATAAAAAACAGTATTTATTATAAAAATGTGTACTTAAAATTTTTACCTGACTGCGCCTGAAGGCATGTTATGTTTTTCGAGTGTAAGTACATATTTATACTTATTTCTTTGGCATGCTCTAGAGCAGAGGTTCCCAAACATATTATATACACTTTGAAAATCAGTTATTTTGTAGCGCCCCCCATTTTTTTCACCTTAAAAACCTCAATAACATATTAGTCTCGCCTGGAGTTTAATTAAACCTATATTCGAAACAAGACGTTTCTTACCAGAGATAGCAATATTAATGCCTGATGAATTATACTTAAACCTTCTAATTTCAATTTTATTTTTACTCGATCAGGTACATAAAAAATCCCGCGTTCGGCAAGTGCTCAGCTTGGCCGCATACCTATTTTAATTTTAATACGTGTCTTCGGAGGTGGAAACCTCACTTGGAAACATGAATATTTTTCAGTGTTTGATACCTATTACTAAATATCTTAAGATATAAATAGCGTTGTGAACGCATTAAAGATATAATATAAGTACATATTTATTAATACAATAGGATATAAATATAAACTAATAAATTGATGCATCAGCATCAGCGCCCCCCAATTTTTTCTAGGCCTCCAGCGCCCACAAAGGGGCGTTATCGCCCACTTTGGGAAATACTGCTCTAGAGTCTAAAAGGCTTTAAAAAAAGCTTGACGTCGTGAGAGTCTCAATGAGAGTAACACTGGGTACATCAAAATTATTTGACGCAGTCGGGTCTTGTTTTTTTAATTAACGGTATTATTGACATCTTTAAAATATTGGGATTAGGCGCGTATTATGTTCGTGACTGTACCTACGTTTACTACATAGTACATACATAATATTAGATCGGATATTTTATTGTCGTTAGGAATAAGTACTTAATTCACAAGTAGGTATTAAATCTCAGTAGAGTTTATACTTCCCTCACTGTAATAGCTAATGCTCAGTAATTTACTCGTAAGTTCACGTACCCGACATACCTAATATTGAAAGTACGACTATAAGGTGGGAAGATTTTGATGGTGATTATAACAACGAGTTGATGTAACTACCGATGGTGCTATGTGGATGGTGGATAAAATGGTGATGAACGTATTAATGTTTACTAACATTATGATGACACTTCTACGTTTCTACGTTCTCTTACGTTAGCTTTGTTTTTTAAGGATTAGGTTAGTACTCTGTACTTAGTACCTAGTTTTGTCCTTCTCACTGTATTTATTTTCTGTGGGCGTTGTTCCATTAATTGTTGGAGGCATGAAGGTGAGGCATAGAATAGAGCGACAAACTGAATAATTGTTTATATTATGAGATGCGGTTTATTTACTGAAATAGCGCATAATATGAATTTTCTCGCGTACTGAGCTGAATGCATTTCGGTGGATTTATAGTAGCATAGTAGGATTCTGTAATCTTTTTTATTTTAATTGAAAATTGTAAATTTATTTATGGGAACAAAATTGAGTTCGAAATAGTTCGAAGAAGTTGGCTAGAGATTTGTTTTATGGTTTCTGCCTGCCCTTATGGGGCTCGGTGTACCGTGTACTAACTCGATTGAGTACGATCGTTACTGCCATATAACCAACCCCTATTTTGAGAAGTAACGTGAGTATAGGTGTGTGTGTATTGTTAAAAAATGTAACCAGTAATGACTAAGTTGTTTTGCAATATTTTTAGTGGTGATGTTATGGAGATCCGTAATCGTAACTGAAACTATTGGATTTCCGAAATAAAAAAATATTTTCATCAACAAACAAAAACAAACTTCGCATAATTTCGAATGAAGGTGGAGTTTTAATTTAGTATTTTATTTTTAATACTTTAATAATCGTATATGCATATCCGGAACTAGCGGATAATCCGAAACAATTACATATCTGTAACCGTATCCGTAACCGGTATAATATTATTCTCATATTCATGTCCGTATCCAGTTACGAAATTTCATATCCATAACAACCCTAATTTTAAGGGCAGAGATAGTTAATACCACAGAATAAGTAACATAATCATAGGTAGGTATGCTACGGCACACCTTCCATATCTTTCTTATTCTTGAACATTTAGCTTTCCTCCCAATTCAATTCGCGTTTGAAACAGGTAAGTTCGAATTGGGCGCACATCAAGGTTGAGTGGCGCAGTACCGATCGCAGTAATGCCGGGTATAAATAGAGAACTAACCCGAGCTCGTTAAACGTTTGATGGACAACATACCTACCATTGTTCCGTACATCATTACACACCGCGAATTACTCGCCGTATTTACACAACAATGAACATTGGCCGCGGTATTAGTGACTGCAACCGCAAGAATCTAAAGAACGTAAAAAAAGTAAAAATGACTTCCTCCTAACAGAGAGTATCTTAACAGTAAACATTTTTTAAGAGAACAGGCAATTTTTATTCTAAGAAATAAGGAAGGACCATGTTTCGCACTCGAAACAGGAGGTCCCTGGTAAGTTAAAGCAAAGGGTCGATCCGTGAGCTGGGCCGATGGCTGCGGTACTGTGGCAACGACCCTCGCTCCGGGACGTACCTGGCTCAGCATGTTTCCCTGGCCATTCAGCGCGGCAATGCGGCGTCATGGGAACATTCGAGCCCGGTACACTGCGAGGTGGGCTTTTCTCTTGAGATCCGCTTCGTAGGTACTGTTAAGTGTACATATTCTATTGTTTTATTTTATTTTTAACCTTACCTTATTGTGTATTTGTATTTACAACTTTTCTGTGTTATGTAATAATTATATAAATAATAGATCAAAAAAGAAATAAGGATAAAAAATCTTTTGTATCTAAGGCTACCATTAGACGGACTGCTTCGCAGCCACCGCGCACAGTTGATATATTCATCTACATTACGTTGTACGTTCGATTTCGTTCCGTCATTTTTTTTCCGTCAACTTCACGCGGTCGAGGGTCGGCTGCGGCCGTGTGAAGTCAATATTACCTGCGTAATGTCGTAACTTCAACTTTACGCGGTTGGCTACAGTTATGTAGTATCGATGCACTCTGTCCATTGGTAACTTCCATGCTCACTCTGTAATAGCATAAATTAAGGAAGTTCCATTTACGTGGCATTTGTTAATGTTTGTTTAATTTTTTTATCTTATTTTTAGGAAGTTTAGTGTAGTCGAAAATTAAAATTATATACAAGGTTTTGTTCGCCGTGCTTTGATGAGATTAACCCAAATAAACATGAGCTTAACACACATTACATTTTCTCGACCCAAAACATAGTAGGGCGTGGTACGAGTGCTGTCCTGATTCATTGTAATACTATTAACACACGTACAGATTTGGTCTGGAGCGGACCATTACGACAGCACGACACTTGTGTGTTTGATTTTCAGCTCTAGTGTATTAGTACAAGTACTATTTAAGGTAAAGTAGGCTCTTCAGTCTTTCGGCAACGTCTGCGCAATATAGAAGTATGTAACATGGATGATACTCGCATGATGATAATGATAACTATTCACATAAAAAACGAAATTTTCACTCCCAATTTCTCGGAAATTTCCTTCTAAATATATATTTTATGGTAGGTACTTTATGCTTAATGTTCATTCTGTAAGTCATATATCTTTGGATATTGAATAACATATAATCAATTGTTCCTGTCTAATATACCTACCATTTTCACAAATAAACTTTCTTTTTATCCACTAAAACAAACATAATATGACTCGAATACCGAGAAGTGTCGCGCCGTTCGCTATAACGCACTAGCAGCAGTGGAAGTTGGTGAGTTGGTCTCATCGATCTTATATACACAAAGATACCCCACGCTCGAATGTATAAGTGTCGAAGTGTATCCCCTTATGACAAGTGCTTAAAACGCGTAAGCACTTGTGCCTCGCAGTGACGCCCAAACTATCTGACCGGCAACATACCGAAGTGCTCGGTGAAAATAATCGGTTAATACACCCTAAAAAACATGGGATAGCTTATTTTCGGTAAGTAATTATTCAATCTTTGATGTTTTAATTCGTTTCTAGCTAAATATGTCTTAAAACTTGATTAAAATGTTATTCATGTGGGTGGAAGTGAGTACGAGATAACATGGTATCTGCATGGTAACCGGCTCTTCGGAATATAGTAACATTATGCTTGCTGACTTTTACAAGTGAAAGTATACTTAATATATTATATAAAAATAGATTGAAATAGGCAATTATCCTATGGTGAAAATATAGATCAAACTGATGATATTTTATCACTAAACATTATTTAAAATCAAATAAACCACCACTTTACTATTAAATATGTAACTATTATTTTAATAAAATATCAAACATAAAATAATTAATGTTTCACGTTTGACCACGTGATTAAAAAAAAATAGTCAAACGTGACGTCACATTCTTGTACTTCTTCTTCTTTTTTTTTAAATGCCCCGAAATCCTCCCGAATCCCTTACGGAATAGCCAGTATGAGTATCATTACCGTCAGTAAAAATTGTATTTCACTTGTCAGTTCCCGGTCGAAGTTTAGTGCGGAATAGTTTTTCTTCGTTATTTAAAGTAATATAGCACCACACAAATAAGGCATTTTAAAATAGTGAAATTATCAAAGTTAGCACCAAGCATACTAGGATTTGACATGTTGTCTATTTTGTCGCGCAGTGCCGCAGCGGGTAGTTTCATTGCCGCGTAGTGCGTTATATCTCATACAATTTCATAAAAAGAATATTTGGCCGTGTCGCGTCGCATAGTTCCGTTGCCGCGTAGTTACGCCTAGTGCGGTACCACCTTTACAGTGCATTCCGATTTTCGTGCAGTGTTCGAACTCTCAAAAATATTTCTCTCCAAACTTAAACAAACTGATCAATAAATAATAAAAAAATAATGTTCTGTAATATGAATCTGTCCTTTTAACATTAAAATATACTTCCAAAAGTTAATTTTCTACAGGTTGACTTTTCAAATCACTTGTTGATAATTATACCAGTACAATAGCTTAATTTAGCTAATTACAAACAAGAAAATACAAACCTCTAAAAATAACCCTAATATATCCTCCCCATCCAGGATATTTTCCTAAATTTTAGGGACAATTAAAAGATTGATTAAGAGTAAAGGTGGGACCACACTAAGCGTAACTACATGGTAGCACAGGGGCGTAGCTACCGCTGTATCGGCCGTATCAATTATATGGGGCCCCCAAAATTACTTATTGTTAATATAGGGCTCACTACGTTACTGCGGCAGCGTAACTACTAATAAATATTCTTAGTGTGAAATTGTATGAGATACAACGCACTATGCGGCAGCGGAACTACGCGTCGCGGAATTCCAATGCGGTATTATTATTTATTAGTAGGGAAGTGTTGCGTCGCGTCGCTCCACTGCCGCTTAGTGCGGTCTCACCTTAAGTCACATTTATGCTGCTGAGTTTTGAGACTAGCCGTTGAACGTAACTCTTCTAGGTACTTAATAATTTTTATATAATTCATATGCATATATTTAAAATTTTTATCATATAATATTTAATTAATACACGCCATGGACCCAGGAACATAAAATGTTTTGTTCCCTTGGCGGGATTCGAGACCGCGATCTCCGGCTTGAGCGTCAACGCGCTAACTACGGAGCCACAGTGGTCGTCATATTGATTCAGCTAAATAGTAATCATATTATTGTTTGCTTGCTTGCTTGTAAAATTTATAAAATATTTGTGTCTTATTATATAATAAAGCTATGCATAATATTATTTAGGAAAGGTATGACAAAAATTATAACATTTGGAGTACCTATTCCACCTCAAACAGAGCAGATTTGATGCAATAAATAAAAAAATATTTGTTACTACTTATTACAATCAAAAGTTCATGGTCCTTTAATTACAATACATCTAGCGACAACAGTATAAATTAAAAAGTTTCTCGATAGCGAGATTCCAAATGAATGCCAATTTACTAGTTTTTAACAGATAGTTAGATCAACATTGCTACATTATATTTATTAGTGCTGGCACGGCTCCAGCGGTTAGGGATACAGAGATTTTCATTTGTATCGTATAAACCGATCGTTAGCAAAGCGAATACTGATTGACTGGGTTTGAATCGAGTGAGTCACTGTGGCATGACAGACTCGTCTTTTATGACAAGCTTTTCAATATTGGCCATTAGTGAACATCGGAACCATGCCAGAAAATCCACGAAACCTTGAGGTAAAGACTATAGAAACTTCTTAGACGTCGTAGTAGTGTCGCCGACTGTAGGGACGCTGCACGAGTGGTAAAATCGAGTTTCGTTGGTTTACGTGTCGTTTGACGAATGATTTGGCGATGTATCGAGACATCGGCTTGATAAATGTGAGATGTCGATATTGGTCCGGGTATGTTGTGTTTTGAAATTACTTTTTACAAAGTTTACTTAAATATTGAATGTTTGATATTTAAAAATAAAGTTTTATTGTTGAGAAAAACAATGTAACATTGAGTTCTACTACTAGTATTAAACATCAAAATTCTAAGATGTTAGAAAGTTGTCAGTAGGAATTGATTTCCAAATAAAATATGAAAAGGGTGGTAGAAGACGTTTGATAAAGAAACAATACATTTTTAAGCTTCGCTACAAATTACAATAGCACAGTGGTTTTGGAGTATTGACGTTGAACGGATACGACGCGACGTGCGATGTATCGACTTCGTAAACGTTTACATTTTGTCAGGTAGGTCTAAGTAGGTTGAAAGTTAAATATAAGTGTGCGTTACCACCACGTTACTACAGCAAAAAGTTCTGCTTGTGGTGAGAGTATAAAGGTTTGGTAAAATCAATTACGGATATTTTGGATATATGATCTTCTGCTTATATAAAGACATGGCAGAATATATATATATATATATATATATATATATATATATATATATATATATATATATATATATATATATATATACATTATACTATATAAAATTTCATTGCGCTCTCGAAGGCGTTGAGGTCATTAACCTCACAGAAACAGCTGACTTTAGTCAGCTGTGTGAGGTCAAAGGCCTTCGTAGCGCCGAACAAACGTAACATAAGTTTGTATAGTATTTTCTTTTTAGATTTTTTATTATTACCTTTCTGCCTAAATGTCTTTTCATAAGGCGTCCCCCACATTAGGCGTGCGTGTTCCTCGGGCGTGTGAGCGACGCTCACGCAGCGCGCTCGCCGCGATGTGTTGCCGCTGTGTGGCGTGTGTGCAGCGCGCACGCGGCCCACGCATTCATTGATAATACAGTATATATAGAGACACGTATTGGCCGCCCCAGGGGGGTAAAACTCTCATACATGTACATCTTTACAGAGAACAGCGACATCTCAACACGACTTCCCGGTACTAACAGTTTGAAAATTTTCGAATGCTACAACAGATGACACGAAGCGGCTTCTACATCGCACTATCGAAGAGGCCTGGTGCTTGTATAAGCGTCTAACGAACATTTTAAATAGCGGTGACCTTGAATTGTATGAGTATAGTCATTCTGAATTGTTGATAGTTGTCTATTACTTTCGTTGCTATCTCAATTTCTGTTTATATTTCGATTATATTTCGCTTCAATAAAATTATCTGGCAGCACTGCTGCCATCTAGCCGGTTTAATAGTACTAAAACGGTACAACGCCATCTACATACGATATTCCGAAATTTATGGGCTTAATAATAATCGATGGGCCGCCCTGTGACTTACGACCGAACCAGTGCACGAAGGGGTAAGAACGCGACGCGCGCGCCGCGTGCGCGCTGCACACACGCCACACGGAGGCAAAGCGCGACGCTCACACGCCCGAGGAACGCACGCCTTATGTTGGGTCAGCCTAAGCAGTAGATCTAGCAGTAGAGCCCAAAATATTCGTACTTGATTTTACCAAACCTTATATATTGAGTATAACAGAGTATAACAAAATGCATCATGACAAATAATTTGTTGGCATATTAGCAATTTTGTTGGAGTGTAATTTGAAAGTTTTTCGGGAGAAGATTTTGCTGGAGAAGTAATATTTTTTTATTGATACGAGTACCTAGTAGGTACTGTACGCTACGTTAGGTTGAGCATTACCACTATATAGACTGTACATTGGACATATCTGGACTCATCATAAACATTGATTTTCATCTAAAGACTGCATTTAACTGTTGTTTTGTATGTATGCCGTCTCTATCCGTATCCACAGTTCCTTGTCAATATCAACTAGATAGAAGATTTAGTAGGTATCGACAGCGTTAACTCCAATGAGCCACAGGATAAGTATTTTGCAGAGGAGTCCGGATGTCAAATATTGAAAGCCTAAACCTATATAAATTACAGAATCTTTGGGCAAATAAATGATTTCCTGTTTATGTCAAAATATTTAGGCAAAAAAAAAAATATTTTAAAAGGCGTTTTTTTTATAATTAATAAAATTAATTTGTATCCTTTACGACATTAACCAGCTGTGAGATCATTGACTTCTCCTCTGGTTTCAAAATAATTTGCATAACATCAATTTTCAATCAATTTAAATCGCATAGTTGACATCGCTGTCAACGTCCTTTTTAGCGCTGTAGACTTATTCATACAAGATATTTCTGGATGGATGGATGGATGTTTGTTACTCTTTCACGCAAAAACGACTTAACGGATTTTGATGAAATTTGGTATGGTAGTAGTTTAGGCTCTGGATTAAAACATATACTACTTTTTATCCCGGAAAAGTACAGTATTCCCGCGGGATACTCGATGGTATATTAACGCAGGCGGAGCCGCGGAAAACAGCTAGTCTTAACATAGGCAGCCAATCATTTGACTAAAGTTTCGGTAATTGATTTTGCAAAACGTTCTTTGCTATGGTGTTAGCCAGATGTTTCGTTTAAACTAGAAAACAAGTTCGTTCGTACGTTATGTTTGTTGCCTCTCATTTGTTTTTAAGTATTCCATGTACGTACTACATACTAGATTCATTACATACTTGACGACCTGTATGGCTCAGTGATTTGACGACCTCTGTGGCTGAGTGGTTGAGCGTGTTGGTGCTCAAACCGGGAGTCGCAGGTTCGAATCCCGCCGAAGGAACAAAAAGTTTTTCTGTGTTCCTGGGTCATGGATGTGTATTAAATATGTGTATAATATAATAAAAATGAAATATATTATGTATAGTATGAAAAGTATTAAATATATTTCCATTGTCTGGTGTAACACAAGTTCTTCGAGAACTTACCCACGGGACCTGATTGACCTGTTGTGAAGCGTCCATAGATATATTATATATTATAACGAGTCAATGTTGATTCTGTTCTTCACGTGTTCCAGTGGCTGGGCGGCGGGGGTGGCGGTGGGCGGGCGCGGGATGGCGAGGTGGAGGGGGAGGTGCGCCGCTCCCGCGCCAAACGCATCACGCAGCGCCGCGGCGCCATCAAGCACCACAAGTTAGTATACACCCTCTTGTTACCGTAGGAAGAGTGAAAGATATAGAGAGAAATAGAGAGGGCAATGCTTAACCGTCAGTTCATACCGAAACGAGACGATACACGACGCGGCGCTGCATTTTTCAGATAGCGATTCAAAATAGAGATTTATTCACTACACAAGAAGATACACGTTTAATAAGCTAGATGACTGAATTTTTTTATTGAATTAACTAATAAAATAATAAATAAATAGTACTCTTAAATATGAGTAACTTTTCAGAAGAAACACAGTATATCAAAAGTCAATGTTTTTAAAGTTACAGCGATTTGTATACAAAATTTCGCAAGTCTCGTGAAAACACTCCATACTAAAGTCGTACCTAGCTGTGACGCCACGCCTAGGTAAAACTGTATGAAGCATAAGCAGGCGTTCGTCACTCGCTCAAGGACACGCGTTATTTCCCTACCGCTCGGCGTATCTCTTACGATAAAATTGACAAAGGACCGCCGCACGCCGCACGCCCGCCAGAACACTCGCACCGCACGTTCCCGCGCTTACGCGTCGAAGTGCCATGTAATTATTATGCAGTGGATGGGTGCAGTGTAGTCATCCAATGTATTGTCACACTGTGTCCACTGTACCGGCATGAATTAAAGCTACCCGGTAATATAGCGTATGACTGTCGTAGCTGTATCAAATCAAATCAAATCAAAAATTTTTTATTCAAAATTGGTATTTTTAAATACTCTTTTTGAACGTCGATACTACGTGATGCCTACCACCGGTTCGAGAACTAACCCAGCGAGAAGAGCCGGCAAGAAACTCGTCTGGGGCCATCTTTTACCAAAAAGATGGAAAATTATTCTTTTAAAATCAAAATTATTACAATGTTTACTTATGTCTATGTAACAAATAATAAGATAAGATAAGGAGCCACCTTATTCCCAAGGTGTGCCGTCTTGAATAAAGTCATTAATTTTATAATACGCTTTGGCACACAAACGCTCTTTAACTACTTTTTTAAACTTATTAATGGGAAAGTTTTGAACCTTTTCTGGGATTATATTGTATAAGCGTATACATTGGCCCTTAAAGGATTTACTAACTTTGCTTAGTCTGAACACTGGCATATCTAACTTGTTCTTATTTCTAGTGTTTACACAATGATTATCACATTTCTTTTTGAAGTTGTTTAGATTCTTTCTTACATATAACACATTTTCCAAAATGTATTGAGATGCGACGGTCAGAACTTTTATTTCTTTAAACTTTTCCCTTAGAGATTCAAAAGTCGACATCTTATAAATAGAACGTATAGCACGTTTCTGCAGCACAAATATTGTATTAATGTCCGCAGCGTTTCCCCACAAGAGGATGCCGTACGACATTATGCTATGAAAATAGCTAAAGTAAACTAATCGCGCGGTCTCTATGTCGGTAATTTCTCTAATTTTTTTAACAGCGTATGCTGCAGAACTCAGCTTATCTGCCAATTTAGCAATATGTGGTCCCCACTGTAACTTACTATCTAATGTTATACCTAGAAATACAGTGGTGTCTACTAATTTCATTTTCTCATTATTTAATAGTATATTGGCTTGTGCCTGCGTAACATTTGGCAAGCTGAACTTTAAACATTTTGTTTTATTAGAATTCAACAGTAAATTATTAGCATTAAACCAATGTACTATTTTTGAGAGAGCACTATTTACCTCGTCATTGTTAGATTGTCGTCGCTTCACATTAAAAATTAGTGAAGTGTCATCAGCAAAAAGTACTATCTCATGCTTATCATTAACTAGATAAGGTAGATCATTTATATAGATGAGAAATAGAAAAGGGCCCAAAATAGACCCCTGTGGTACTCCTAGTTTAATTTTAGTACCATTAGACCTTTTGGAATTAACTTCTACAGTCTGTGTTCTATTTATTAGATAAGAGCTTAGAAGCTTTAGTGCCGTGCCCCTTACACCATAATGGTATAATTTCCTGAACAGCGTATCATGCTCCACACAGTCAAATGCTTTGGATAAATCACAGAATATACCAAGTGCATCCTGTGACCTCTCCCAAGCTTCAAATATACTGCACAGAAGACTGATGCCTGCATCTGTTGTGGACCGACCTTTAGTAAAACCAAACTGATTACTATGTAACAATTTATTCGAGTTGAAGTGAAAAAGTAATTGATTTAGAATAATTTTCTCAAAAATTTTACTTAAAGTCGGTAATATGGATATTGGTCTATAGTTAGCTGGGTCTGATTTATTCCCAGCTTTAAAGAGAGGCATCACCTTGCTGTGCTTCATCAAGTCAGGGAACACGCCACTTTTAATACAATTATTAAAAACTAATGCTAGGTGAGGGGCAATGATGTCAATTACTGGTTTTATAACTTTTGTGGACATACCCCAGAGATCAGTTGTACTTTTAATATTAAGTAATTTAAATGCCTTGATAATGTCTCTAGGGTCTATTTCTTTGAAAATAAAATTTACATCACATTCCTTCACATTATCTCTAAGTAATTTTTCGGCAACTGTAGGTGATGAATTTAAGTTTTTTGTAGTTGAGATCGGAATGTCTGCAAAAAACTTCTCAAATACTGTCGCAACTTCAATGTCAGAACTAACTTTTTTATCATTAATATAAATTTCAAATTTAGAGTTGCGACTGGCGACTCTTCCAGTCTCATCTGCAATTATTTTCCAGATGGTTTTCACTTTGTTTTTAGAGTTCTTAATTTTTTCTTTGATGTGAAGAACCTTCGCCGCTTGACATACCTTCTTGAAAATCTTCGAGTATTTCTTGACATATAGTTTAAAAGCTTCACTCCTGTTCATTGACTTCTCGTTATACAAGTCATACAATCTTTGTCTACTAACAATAATACCTGCAGTTGCCCAGTTACTAAAATTATTTCTTTTATTACTAAATCTGACCGATTTAGAAGTAAATACAGAGTCAAATTGGTTTTTTACTACTTTAAATAAATTATTAAAAGTTTCATTTGGATTAATTGACTCATTCAAACATTGAAAACTTGAAAGTAATTTACTTCTAAATTTCTCAATACGTTTTGTGTTTACAGGAATAAACTCAATATTTTCTATCGGATTATTATCACATTTAAGATCAAATGATGCTAGCTGTCCACAGTGATCAGAGTTAAGTACATTAATTATGTCTTTCCTAAAAGGAGTGACATTTGTGAAAATATTATCTATACAAGTAGCTGTTGTTTCACATATTCTTGTTGGTTCATAAAATAAATTAATTAGATTATACGATTTGAACAAAGATGTGAATCTAACAGTGGTGGAGTTAGAGTCTAATAAATTAATATTAAAATCACCACATACAATAATCTTCTTATTAGAGACACATACTTTCGTCAGCACTTGATCCATTATTTGTTCAAAAGAATCGTATAAGCTTGATGGAGGCCTGTATACACATACAATAATAAGGTGGCTCAACTCAATACAAGCCAACTCAATAATTCGTTCACTAGACAGTTTTACAATATCTTTACGTTCTTTACATTTCAATTTATTATTAATCAAAATTAAGGAGCCACCCCTAATGACATTTTCTCGACAGAAAGAGCTCCCTACTTGGTGATCACAATAGTTAAATATTAATTCATGATTTTTTAACCAATGTTCTGTTACGCATATAATGTCAATTTTAAATTCATTTAAAAATAACTCAAGTTCTAATTCTTTCCCTATTATGCCTTGTAAATTTTGATGCACCAAGTTTATATTAAAATTACAGTTTTTCCCAGAGTTCTTACTAGGCCCTTCGTAGGAGGCATCAGTATAAATATTTCCAGCTAAGAAATTGCTAGAGTGAGCCTCTGTTGTCCTATAATCTAATTTAAATTATTTGGAACATATTCCAAGTTTTTACTAATAAAATTGTCAGTATAAGAACACTGCTCAATAAAAGCAGTGGTCGGCTTAGCCAATTTTTTGGCTTGTCTTAAAACTAAAAAATTATATAGCCATTTAGCTAAATGTCGTGTAAAAAATTTAGATAAGTAATACTTATCATATGTTAGATTATTTAACCTAGAGATAAAAATATTATTAAAGTCAACCACATCGATTTGTGGTAAAGTTTTATTTAAAACTAAACAATTTTGATTAGTAGCACTACACAGTAGGCTGTTCAATTTAAACCTAATATAATTTTCTTTAGTCTCGTGCGGCAGTTTATTATTTGATAATTTGATGTAAGGAAAGGTAAACAATAAGATTTTTTTAATATTTTCTTTGTTACTTAATGTGTCTATATAATTATATAAGCTGTTATAAGTGATTCCGAGTATGTACAGATCTGGTATACCACCTTTGAACCTTATCATCAAGAAATAAGGTCGAAATATGGTACGCTGGATCTGTCGGCGTCCGTACTTATCATCAGAGAGGCACTGTATATCTTCATCTTTATTTTGCAATAATTTAAAAAGCAAGGGAGAACGTTTTGCATGCTTGCAGATAATTGAGTGATAAAGTATTTTAAAGAGTGAATATTGCACAAAAACTATAAATATTTATCCATATCTGGATAGATCCAGAACGATTAATTTCTTAACAATAGTTTTCAACGTTACAGGGTCCACGAGTTCAAGGGCCACCGGTTCGTCGCAAAGTTCTTCCGTCAGCCGACGTTCTGCGCGTTCTGCAAAGAGTTCCTCTGGGGGTTCGGCAAGCAGGGCTACCGCTGCGTGGCCTGCCAGACCGCTGTGCACAAGCGCTGCCATAATAAACTGCTGGGGACCTGCCCGGGGTCGTCGGCATTTTCTGAGATTACCGTGGTGGGTACCTAACATTTTTGTTCAATTGCGAAAATTACATTGATGCTTACAATTTAATTATTAATAATATCTAGTATGGGGCTCGTTGTAGCACCGTAGCACAGTGTAGTAGCTTATGTAGCATGGATCTCGTCGTAGTCCCGTAGTTATGTAGCAGGGAGCTGTCGTAGCGCCGTCGTACAGTGTAGTAGCTGATTTAGCAGGACGCTCGTCGTAGCACCGTGCACAGTGTAGTAGCTTATGTAGCAGGGAGCTCCAAGAAGCCCCGTAGCACAGTGTAGTAGCTTATGTAGCAGGACGCTCGTTGTAGCACCGTAGCATAGTGTAGTAGCTTATGTAGCATGGATCTCGTTGTAGCGCCGTAGCACAGTGTAGTAGCTTATGTAGCATGCAGCTCGTCGTAGAGCCGTAGTAATTCATACTTGTCGCGTGTGCAGTCTCTTAGCCACACAAAGTAATCCTAGTACTGTTATAAATGTAAAAGTTTGTGAGTATGGATTGATGGATGTTACTCTTTCATGCAAAAAGTAGTTTTGATGACATTTGGTATGGTAGTAGTTTTGACTCTGGATTAAAACATAGGCTATTTTTTATCCCTAAAAAGTACAGTATTCCCGTGGGATACTATATTTATACGGGCGGAGCCGCGGAAAAAAACTAGTCATAAATAAATTACACGTGGCTGACACATATCACTGCTACATATGAAACATTTGATCAATTGATGTTGTTGAGATACTTATCTTTTTTATTACCTATCTTATTTTCACGTTATATACAAGTCGTTATTCCTATTATTTTTAACGACCTCTGTGGCTCAGTGGGCGAGCGTGTTGGTGCTCAAGATTGGGGTCGCGGGTTCGAATTTCGCCGAAGGATCAAAAAAGTTTTTCCGTGTCCCTGGGTCATGGATGTGTATTAAATATCTGTATAATATAAAAAGTATTAAATATATTCCCGTTGTCTGGTACCCGTAACACAAGTTCTTCGAGAACTTACCACGGGACCAGATTGACGTGGTGTGAAGCGTCCTTAGATGTTAATTAATTAATTAATTAATATTATTTTGTATATAGTTTGAAACGTTTTCTGTGGGTAGTACCTGAGGGAGCGGTTCAAGGTGGATGTGCCGCACCGATTCCGGCCACACCAGTTCATGTCGCCCACCTTCTGCGACCACTGCGGCGCGCTACTCGTCGGCTTCTTCACGCAGGAGCTCAAGTGCGAAGGTACGACAGAGACATGTTTATTATGACACTAAACTATTAAGTTCTCTGAGGCTCAACGCAATCGGGCTAGATGCGACAGTGACCAGTCGTCCTGTTATTACTTTTATACGAGTACATTTTTAACGAGTCGCCGCTAGTAATAGCGCAGAGTAGCAACGTATACACACGCACCGCAGCTCTCACGGCGTCGCTGTATAATAATATTTTACATTTATTAAGTAATAATACCTCAATATTCTGAATATATAAATTAAACAAAATTTTATGTTAGTCAAAACTCCTATTGTGTTCGGTAATTGCGGTCGCATGTATCTTGTCTGTGCCGAGCCTTTTTATTATAAAATTTTGGATTTTCTAATGTAATAATATGATTTAGGGCATATGATCTATTTTTACCACTAAAACCTTCTCATTAGCGTCTTTGAAGCATCGTTGTCTTGCCCGCGCTCGCGCTCTGTAGGCGGTAGTCACAAGGATTATGTGACTTGGTCTAAGAATGAGGATTGATTTGTCTTAAACAAACGAACTTTGCATACTCAATTGTCATGTATAACAGCTGCGCTGCATCGCTCGAATGCCCGAAATACGCTAGTGTGAGAAAAGCCTTAATTAGATAGGCTATTTGCTTGTTTGCTATTGTAGCCACATATTTATGTGGCTAGAATAGATAATTATAAATTATATTTATACAATATATTTGTAAACTTAACGTGAGTCGTTTTAACGCGTTTTAACGATTTTATAAAAATATTAATCCTATTTTTATGTATACAAATTATCAATATATAATTTTGAATCTGCATGAAAATAATTTATGTTTGTCCAAAACATTCCTAATGGTTAGAAACTTAGAATGAAGTATTTGAATAATAAATCAACTCAACTAGAAATTGTGTTTGTCTGAATATGCATTGGAAGACTCTATTTCGATGCTAAATAATTAACATATTCAATTAGGTAAATACTTTGCAAATTTAAGTACTTCGACTATGTACCTAACAAAAGCAATAGAAGTGCTTGCCTAAAAGCTGATACTCTAAATTCTGACGTTGAAGTATGCAAATGAATACTGTATATTGTATAATATCTCATACATTATCATTATTTAATGTTTTGCATAATTAACTGCGGATACTTTGGGAACATTATTTGCTGCTTATATAAGACGTTCTTAACTTTAAGACTTAAGACGTTCAAGCAGATAAAATTTGGAAGTCGGAAAAAAATCTACTAATTAAACGAATATTCGTTGCTAAGGCCATTGACCTCACACTATCAGCTGATTCTCCTTACAGCTGATTCCAAACCAGTTTTTTACCCGACTGCACGACGCATACTAGTGGTAATGTGTTTATCAGCCAATGTATGTAATAATGTAATTATTTATGTTTGTACCTATGTGGCCAATATTTAGACCAAACGCGTGGGCGGTTTTTTCTTGCTGCTTTAACGTCTTTACACATGAGCAGTAAATCACATGCCCAAATATTCTGGTGGGTGCGGCCAATAGGGTCTAGCTAAGCGGGAATTAAAATAAATCAAAAATTATTTATACGAATTAACAAATTTTAATGTTAATTAAATATTTATATCAATTACTAACAATTATAATTAAAAAAACGGAAAATTCTACCATAAACATAGTCAAAATAAAACATTTAAATATCACTGTCTTTAGGCCTTATTAAACTATGGTAATCTAATAAGGCATAAGACTTTAAACTGCAAAATGTTAAAAGTGCAATTTTTTTGTTATTAGGTAATTAAGATCTACAAATAATAACACAGCAGATACTTAAAAATATGCTTTTTTTATAAGAAACGATCTAGATCCTACAAATTATGATCGTCCTCCTCTGACAAACCAACGCACAGTCCCCATGGTACCACTGGCTGCATTTACAACACTTCCTCATAGCAACCTGTTGGTGCTGCTTACATCTTTGACAGTAATAAAGAGAGTAGAATTTTATAGGCCTTAATACCCGCCGACCACTTTGTGAAGAAAATTAAAAAAAAAAAAACAGTTCGGTCTAATTTATAATATTCCAACATCACAACCCTCTAAAGCATGAACTAAAAGACAATTAAACTGCAAAATAATGTAGCAAAATGTAATATTACAAAAATGTAACATTTCATTCGACTGTTATATTATAATTCGAGCTTAAGCGTCCGCCGTCCAGGATGAATGACGTCGAACTGATGGCAGCGAGCGCTTAGCGTTATTGTTTGGGGCACCATCTCTGATTGTTAGCTACCTATGACTGTGACTTCGGACAGTGAGGATTATTTTAAGTTGTGTTTCTAAGACTTAGGCTTTATAACCCGACAGCCTTATTGGCCACACCTACCATATTTGATTTTACAAAACGTTATATACATTATTTATTTTTTCCATAAACACAATATATGTTACATAATTTGCTTCTGCATGGGTAGCATCATTTGTGATAAATGTGAATAGTATACCAACTCTACTTACCTTGCGGGTACTGTGTCATAAAAAGTAATATGTAATTAACCCTCTGTATGATTTAAATTTTTATTAAACTGTACATAAATGAATAATTTTTGTTTTGGTAATCTATTTTTATTTTGTTGCTTTCTGTAATGTTTAACTGCATATAATAATTTTCAGTCTTGGTGTTGGTGCGTTTTGGAGCATAGAGGTTTTTATGTATCATAATATTATTGTATTCTATATTTGAAAAGAATTTGTGTAAGCATATAAGTAATGTTGTGTTTCAATAAATCAATCGAGTCGACTGGTTGTTTTTCTTGGGAGGCCCTTTAGAAAACAGAACACTGGGCTAAATCGGCAATACATTCTAAGAGCGATAACGATATCCAATAATCCAATGTGAAAACGCTCATATACCGACAACATTCGAGCGTTTTCCGGTTTCATATCCGTACCTTACCGCGTAATGGAACGACCAGTGAGACCGACTTACTGGTTGGAAGAAAAGAGATAAACACTAAATAGTTGGCGCGATGATTTGAATGTGTTTACAATTTGAATGGCCTAATGTTACACCAGAAAGCGAATTTGAAGAGTTTAGAAATTTTCACAGCAGTGGCAAACAAAGGATTTATAGAAAAAGGTTTTACAAGGAATCTTTAGAAAGACCTAGCAAACAAGCAAAGGAAATAGTCGAGTTTTTTGGCAAGACATCAACAACTATAAAGTAAACTAGAAACTATAAAAATTCAATGATTTTGAAATTATGTAAAAATAGGCATCATGTCAGAAGTACCAGGTTCTGGAACCAGAAAATACCTACAAAACGCGTAAAATGACGAAGCGAACAAATATCAAGAAGAGTTTAATATTAACATCTTAAGCCATGAATATTAAAGTCGGTGCTAAGTGTTAACACTACCCGCTACCTAATATTGAGAGAAAGTCAAAAAAATTTAACAGACTAGTACTACAACTGTAGATTTGCTACGGCGTAGCAATACTTACTACCCGGTTTCTGAAAGGCTAATCAAATAGTTGATAAACTAATACGTTATTGAGTTAACAGGCTTGTTAAATCAATTAGCGTTTCTCAAATGCGAATTAATGAAAAATTTGATCATCTTGACATGACACATTTACGCCAAAAATAGCTTTCCAGAAAAAGAAAACAACGTTTGACATGTGGTTTGACCATGGGTTTGACATTAGTTTTGTTAGCTAACACGTTGATCAAATCAAACGATTGATCAAGCTTTTTGCAACTCGATTTACACTTGACGAGAGATTTGACCTCCGATTAGTTCATTTTGGCGTTGATTAGACTTTCAGAAACCGGTGGTCTGTGTCGTGCAACAGTATAGTAGTACAAAATATTTCAAAATTGCTTATTTTAAGAACAAAATTGATATCAAGTCATTTTCATTTTTGAAATTAAATACAACTTAATAAGTATTGGCTTGAAGCTTCGTAAAACTGTAGTCTAAATGATAAGTTCAAAAAAAGTCTTAAATTGACATACTACAGCTAACTATAAATATAAACACTGGCACTTGCCCATAGCTCCGCCCACGTTAATACAGTAACCCACGGGAACACTGTACTTTTTTGGGATGAAAAGCCTATGTTTTAATACAGAGGTTAAACTACTACCATACTAAATTTCATCAAAATTGCGTGAAATAGTAACAAACATGCATCCATACATACATTCTCACAAACTTTCAGATTTAGAATATCATTAGGATACGAGTATAAACATTAGTTTTATGTCCCTGAAACTTGTTCACTTTACTGACGGACGTGTGTTTAGCCATCTTACACGACATCTTACACGAGAACCTTTTCCGTTTGGCACCACAGAGTAAATAAAATATTCTTACGTACAGTGAAACGACCTTTCATAGAAGCTTCAAAATCGATCCAAATTTTTTTTAGGATTGTTATAGAAGATTAGGGTAAATTTAACTGTCTGCCTTGTGTACTGCGAGTCGGCAGACTTCATGTGCTTTTAAAGCACAATGTTTAAAAACACAAAGTATTTTAACATACGAGGCTTTCATCACGATGATTTGTTTACCGTTCTAAGCGTCAGTGTAAGGTTATTGAGACAGTCGTCACACCTCGGCATCAAACCTGCACCATCACGTGTATGACTCAAGGGGTCTAGTTACTAGGCCATCTACGCTCTTATAATAAAGCAAGACGCCTACTAGAAAATTAAATATTTACTGACCTGTTATTATCATGGGATAGTTAAAATAAGATATATTTTTATTTATTCAAATCATTTTCATGCACGCAGTACAATATTTAACGATATTTTTGTTTCATATTCTAATTTTATAATATTTTAAGGTTTAATATTCATTAGACACAAATATAATATCAAAATTGTTATTTGTCGTCATGACAACCGACACCTCTGTTGACACATTTGTTATAATTGTGCAGTACACGATACTCTTGTGCAGTGTTCCAACTTTCAAAAATATTTCTCCCCAAACTTAAATAAGCTGATTAATCTCTATCCCCCCTACTAATAAAAATATTTACACAACGGATAAGTTAAACAACGTGGCTGTCTTTGTCTGTCAAGTGACTTTTCCAACGTATTAGACAAAGACAGCAACGTTGTTTAACTTATTCGTTGTATAAATATTTTTATTAGTAAGGGGGTATATATTAGGTCTATACCTATGAAATTGCCGTTTTGTATGAAAAAATTTAAACGAATTTTTTTCATGTATTTTTTATTTGTATTAATCGAAGTAATCACCCATGTAATCAATGCATCTTTGCCAACGCAATGGCAGTTTATTGATGCCCTTCTTAAAGAAATCAGCTGGACGGGAGGTAACAAATTCTTCAAAGGCATTTTGTACTGCCTCTCGGGTATTGATTTTTTTTCCCGCCAAGAAGTTATCCAAATTCTGGAAAAAGTAGTAGTCTAGGCCGCAAGGTCTAGTGAGTAGGGCGGATGACGGAGAGCTTCCAACCCCAGTTCTTGCAACTTGGAGACCGTCTGCTGTGCAGTATGAGGTCGCGCGTTGTCGTTGAGGAGGAGGAGCAGCGGAGACGAGCGATTGACCAATGCTGGTTGGAGATGTGCAAGCTTCTCCATCATTGTGTTCAGTTCTTCACAGTACACATCTGCAGTAATGCTCACCCGTTTGGTAAGAAGCTGTGATGAATCACACCGGCGCTAGACCACCAAACAGTGGCCATCACTTTTCTAGGGGTAAGTTTTCGTTTAGGGCATTGTTTAGGTGCTGAACTAGGATCCAACCAACATGCTGAGCGCTTGCGGTTATCAAACAGAATCCATTTTTCATCGCAGGTAACAATGCGGTTCAAAATTCCTTCATTTGTGTGTCTGTTGAGCAGTGCAAGGCACGTCTCGACGCGTACTTCGCGCTGGCGATCATTGAGTTCGTGGGGCACCCATTTGTCAAGCTTTTTTACCTTGCCAATTTGATGCAAATGGACCAATATTGTTTTGACGCTAACGTCGAAAGCTGCTGCTAATTTAGCCGTAGATTGTGCATCATCAGCTTCCACAATCACCTTTAATTCGTCATTGTTGACCAAAGTCTTCGGACGACCGCGAGGTTCATTTTTCAGGTCGAAATTTCCAGAACGGAAGCGAGCAAACCAATAACAGGTGGTGCGTTGGTTTGTAGTGTTAGCTCCGTAAACGTCGTTGATGTTACGTGCCGCTTGTGCCGCGTTGCTGCCACGACGGTACTCATATTCCATAATTACTCTAATTTTTAACGTATCCATGATGACGAAAAAGATTGAAATGCGATGAAAATGTAACACTAATCAATAAACAAATGAATACTTTTGGAAAAAGAATTCCATGTTTTTAAAATAAAATTAATTTGAAATTAGAATTCTTAGCCAAACTAAAATTATTTTGATTTGAAATGGCCAGTACTGCAGAACGGCAATTTCATAGACCTATTATATAAAAGAAAGTCGTGGTAGTTACATTTTGCCTGCGGCTCCGCCCGCGTAAATGAAGTATCCCTCGGGAACCGTACATTTTCCCGCTATAAAAAGTAGCCTATGTCCTTCCCCGTGGTCTAGTTTATCTTATACTTTAAACGAGACAATCTTGTATATTTATAATATAATCGAAATCTCGACAAAGGTAAATGACAACTAAACTTCACATGAAATTTAGTCAACTTTTTGTCGTACTGGCCACTTTGTTCTCAAATATAATAATATAATCGAAATATCGGCAAAGGTTGAATACTTACCATGAAATTTAGTATACAGGGAGTTTTGGGGGATAAAATCGATCTAGCTAGGTTTTATCCCTTGGAAACTGCTGCAAAAAAAATTATAGCTATATATGTTTTTTCTTTCGTTGTACAACAATATCGTATTAATAATTTCGAATCTATTATGTCAGTTTGGTTGGCAGTTTGGTATGCGTACCTATATATAAATTAATTGCTTTGTACGGAAATTTGGAATGTGGTGGGTTCGAATTCGGTCTGTTAAATATTTTGGTGATTCTTTTTTTTCTAATTTACTAGAACGCTGGGCAAGGCTCGGTTAACCAGATACTATACATAACATGTGCCAAATTTCATGATGGTCGGCTAAATAGTTTTTACGTGAAAGCAAGAAAACAAATTTACATTCACATTTTTAATATTATTAAGGATTAGTATCTACTTCGTATTGCTACCATCATAATATAATATATAATAATAATATAACTATCATGCCTTCTTTCACATTATGATTCTTATTTTTACTTTTTTATTCTAAGTAAGGGCACACATTTTTAATTAATCATGGTTATGACAAAGCACTATTTACTATTAAGTTGTAGAATTTTTTTTTCTACAAAAAGTGAAACACAGATAATTGTAGTACAGATAGTAGTAGTAAACACAGATATTGATGTTAATTACCCTCCGGATCGGAATTCAACACATGTCCAAGAGCGCGAGATCGAATTAATTTTGTTTTCTGTGTGTGCAGTATCAGTGTTTCAACGAATAAAATTGATATTGCTTTCGTAATAAGTAATTGCGAGTCTATTATTGTTAAGTGAACGTCATCAATCAGTCAGCCGGCTAGGCGGGTGGCGCGAGGGGTGGGCGGCGGAGGGCGGCCGGTGCGGGGGACGGGCAGCCTGCGCAGGTGTGAACGCACGCGCCGCCGAGCTGTCCCCGTGTTGTTTTCAGTCTGTGTCGCGCGCTCGCCGCGCCAACCGTGCGCGAGTGTTCACCATGCCTCTCTACTCCGATCACATATCGAACATGTATTACAGTGGTTCCCCATACTCCAGTGCATATGGGTATTCGAGCTCTATCTCGCCGTACAGCTCGTTCAGTGCCTCGTATTTGAACTCCGGTGGAAGTTATAGTTCCCATTCGTCACTTACCGGATACTCGAGAGCACCACTGACGTCGAGATGGATCATGACCGGTGGCAGATCCTATTCTCCGATGCTGAGTACGATATCCGAAAAAGGGTCTTCGAGCCCGGTCCGAATAAATAGCCCCCGTCGGACCCCGATATCCAGTAGAAGTTATTTAGCGAGTACCTACACGCCGAGGCCCATCAATATCAATACGGCTGACATTGATGTGTCGAGGGACAGATATCGATCCAAATTAAATGATTTGAGTTCACGTTCGTCATCATCATCGTCATCTCTAAACGACGAGCCAAATTATAAAAGCGCTCAAACTAAAAAAGAAGGAAGTCCAGTGACTCCGGAAGTCGAAGAGAAACCCAATGTTGGAATCGATTCTTCCCCTGGCCGTATGAGATCTACGATCAAACGTGATCGCACAGTGGTAAGACTACATACCATAAAACGCAAGGATCGTGATTCGCCTCGTAAGCCCGCAGAAGCCTCAGAATCACAAAAGAAAAGAAATGAAGATGAAAACATTAAACAATTAGAAAGTATGAAATGGCGAGAAAAACTTGCAAGTGATCTCACATATAATACGAAGAAAGATAAGAAAACGCTGGGCGCTTTGCTTGTGGAGAAATTTAAAATCAAGGATGACAGTAATCAAGTTAATGTGGATAAGATAGATAAAGCTTCATTAGATACCAATATTAAAAATGATAATACTTTAAATGTTAATAGTAGCAAATTTTCAAGGCGTTGTTCTATGGAATTATTAGCTGAACAAGCATCTTTGTTGGATTCATTAATACAAAATGAAAATCTCAGTGATAAAAGTACTTTAGATTTGAGTAAAGTAGGAGTAGATACTCCCAAAAAGGATAAAGACTTAGATTTTACAAAGAAAAAACGGAATGAACTTACTACGACAAAATCAGACAATTATTTACATGATCGTCTTTTAAATAATAATGGTAGAGGATCAAGCGATACTAGATCAATAAACAACAGAAGAAGTTTGAAAAAGTCTTTGTCTGGAGGAAGTATTTGTAAATTAGACTGTATTTCTGAACTTCCGAAAATTGAAATGACAGTAAAAATACATAATATTGAAGAAAACAAAACAAAATCAAAACCAAAAATAACATCAACTGTAGAAGTATCTGATCCATCAAGCCCAATTAAGTTTTATGTTGAAAATGTAACAGTTGAAGAAATACCTAAACAGCAAAAGAAAGACATAATATATTCAAGCTCAATCGACAGTGACGATACTTTGTTATCTTCAGAAAATCATAGGAAAATTACACCACAACATAGAAAAAGTGTTAAACCTAAGACTAGACCGAAACCACTTGATTCACTTCAAAGTGATAATATTACTGAGATAATAGAAGATAGTGGTGATAATTTTTGGGATAAAATTGGTAAAAGGGAAACTGTTTACTTAATGCAAAGGAAGGAAAATTTAACAAGAGCAAACAATAAACGCTCATTGTATTGGTTCCCTGAAAAAGACGATGAACGTACTGATGATGATAAGAAACCTTTAGATTTAATAATTGAAGATATTGCTGTAATCAAAGAAGATAATGAAGAAGATTTGTCTCATCATTTAATTAGTGAGCACGATTTTCACAAAGAAGAGGATAATAATGCAGTTTCACTACCTATTCTACCTTGTAATGTTGATGAAAACAAAATAAGTGTTGATTCACTTAAAAATATAGAAGAAAATAAAATAGGTGTTGAATTACTTCATACTATAGATGAAAACAAAATAAGTGTTGATTTAGCAAACTCCGTAGATAAAGTGATGGTAACTGAAACTGTGTCTCAAGTTGAAAATATAGTATCTGAAACTAACTCTACCACCCCCCACATATTAAATAACAGTACATGTATAACTCAAGATTACGATAAACTTAGAACCTCCATTAAAGAAAATTCTTCAATACAAGATATACCTCAAAATGATGTACCTAAAGACTTAATTGACGTAAAAAGAATGGAAGTGAAGGAGGATAATATTAAATCTGTTAAACAGAAAACTAAGAGTAAAAAAAAAGTTATTAAAGATCCGAATAATCAGGGATCGCCATCTGTAAAAAGAAAGACTAAAAAAGTGTTAAAGTCAATCGGTAAAAAAGTTAAAGAGAACCAAAAGTCTGAAGTAAAGGAGATATGTAAAAAATGTAAAAAAGAATTAGATTATATTAAAACAGTTAATTCGAATAAAACTACTATCGACTCTCCAAATTTGGAAAAAACTTACTCACACAAAGACGAGGAAAAACAAAACACAGAAGATGCGCAAGATGTAAATAACAAACCATCAAATGAAGAAAATATTTGTATCCTAAATGATGAACCTACTAAAATTGCAAGTAGTGAAAATAAAAAACTTGGAGCTAATTCAACGCAAATAGATAGTGAAACCATAATAACAACACTTACTAATGAATGTAGTGAAGCTTCAAGTCTTCGAAATGCAAACCTCAAAGAAGTTATAAGCTCTACTTCTATTCAAATAGTAACCGAAAAAGCGGAAAATAAGTTACTAAATAGTAGTTCATCAAACGTGACTACAAACACGCCCATTGTCTCCAAAAAACCAATCAAAGTAGAAAAGGCGCCCATTATGTTAATAGCTAAGCCAAAACCACTACAAAAAAAAGTTCCGCAAGTCATACATTCCTCTTCATCATCGGAGAGCTCTGATGATGAATCTGAAGATGAATCTGACTCAAGTTCTGATTCAGAAGAATTTTTTGAATGTGAAACCAAAGTTGACGGAAGAACCTCTACTGGATCTAGTGACTCCGGGTTTGATTCATCAGTACCTACATCACCTGCTGGCTTCTTTCATGCGAAAAAAGGTAAGGTTTTAGAGTATTGTGTATAGAATAATGTAGCCTTTAACCAACTAATTCAATCGCCTGTACATACACCTTTTTACGCGTACGACTCAGCTTTAAGCATGTATGGGTTGAAACAGAAATTTTGTGTGGCCAAAGCATGAAATCTGAAGGGAAAATGCATAGTCATTTTCCTATCATTCGCAATTCCTATTACTTGTTCTAGACTGCGATGTGAACTGTCATCGAAAATGTGAAAAGTTAACAGCTAATTTGTGTGGCGTAAACCAGCGTCTACTGGTAGAGGCATTGGCTTCCCGGACAACTTCTAAGAGAGGTGAGCCTTACATAATCTCGGCTAATCTCTTCCATGTTATACGACAGTGACTAGCCAATTACTTACTATTTGATGATGCAATTGAATTACGATAGGTATATTTGTTTACGTTGTAGTATTGTCGCGTAGGCGCTCTGCGGTTCTTTGTTTGGATGTAAGCCAATCCCTTAATTCTCACCTGTACGAGTACAAAATTATGGCACTAAATATATTTTCGAATTGTAGTAGGCAGATGTCAAATTAATATTTATTGTGGTTGAGAAATGCACGTGTAGCATCTTCATAAGTATATTATATTTAATTAAAATGATTCATAGAACAACAAATTAACATTAAGAAGTGCGTTTACACAAAAAAAACGTCTTGTATAATTGATGTTAAATTAATTAAATTTTTGGCAACATTAACTTTCTGCTTTCAATTAGGAGGCACAATTAAGAAAACACTTAAGTGGTTTACGGTTATTATTCGCAGAAAAACATACAAAGTTTTTACAGCGTAAACAGGTTAATGTAGGTACCTAACATACCTACCATAAAAAAATGCAAACTATGTTCATTAGGGTTAAACTCAACAAACTTCTATTGTTTTTCTGTGTAAATTCGCTTTATCAAGGTACGATTGAAAAAATTTAAAGAAATAGAAATTCAGATAAAAACCTTTTGCGCTAGCATATTTTACTGTTTAAGATTTACGAGTAATATTAAAATTATTAAAAAAAACGCTTTATAATACTTAAGTAGTTATATCGTTTATAAACTAAAAATGTGAAGCTTAATAAAATAAGGAAAATCATTACTTTTTCTAGAATATGAGAAACATAACAAATATAAATTAATTTGGCGTGACTTCAAATGTCGTATTTTTATCCAGGGCGTTTTTCGTTGGCATTGCGTCTTGTATATTTTGTTTTACCGGGACTCGCGAGTTTTATAGCTGATAAGAGTTATGATGTAAACGAAATATTAAAAATGAAAATAGTAACTAGGTACGTAACGACCCTTTTCAATGTGAATTTGTGTTTTGTTGCAATGCTTTTCATTGTAACTTTTGCCTTTTGACGCGGCTGTTTACTAGTTTTGAGTCTGGAATAGGTTCAGAAATGGGGTACCTTAAAAACGATATTATATAAAAGTGAACTAAGAATTTGATCAAATAAAATCACGAATACTGCATAGATACGCGCTAAATTATTGTGAAAATGTATGTACAGTCGAAGACAGATCCTGTGTGGCACTTTTGAACCTTATTCCCTAGCTATAAGGTCGAAAAATGGTATGCAGAATCTGTCTTCGACTGTACATAATGCAACATAGTTACCTAAGTGAGATGACGATTACTTACATTTCTTTATAAATATGGCATGTATCTGTGTTAGTTCTCGTGACTGTACCAACGTGAATGTATGCAGGTGGCGACAGTCCCAGCACGTCAGGCACTGCGCCTACGCAAAACTATACCCCAGACCTCCTAGAAAAAGATTTAGGTAAGCACATTGCATGAGTTTACCCTTCTTTATAAGTTTAAACTTCTTCATTAGTTACTATTACTTTTAAAATTCAATTCATTTAATTTAACACGATTAATCATAATTTCAAGCTTGATGTTTGAGAACTAATTTCAAAATATATATTTTTTGATAGTGATGTAACTGTAAATTAATTTTTTTAATTATATAATCGACTATAGAGTACATGATTCAAAAGTTGTTTAAATGTTCGACATGCTTATTAGGTAATGCCGATTGCGATTTGGTAAACTGATTTCTAAAAATACCTTAATAAACCAATCTAACTCATACTCTGGTAGTCTACTGCAAATAACCCTAAAAATAACAAAAAAAAATAAGTGTAATATATTTTTCAGGCAGAGTAAAAATTCCTGCTAGAGATTTCGATTCGGCAAATGTTATTTTCTTTTCCAGGAAATCGTCAGATTTATTCTCGCTCCACCAAACAAGTGAAGCCATTCAATAAATTCTATTTCTAGTTTTAGTTTTTGACGCAAAAGCTTTTTATGTTGGTGATCGTATGTAGAAAGATCACCGCTTTTTCCATACCAAATAAAATAAATAAAAGGCGACTTATACCTTTTTAATAAACGTATGACATATATTACACTTGGTTTTATTTGCAAAATTATAAATAACGTAACGTATAATTAAAAGTACTAGAGGTCGCGCGTTTACAATTCATAAAGGTTCTTTTGATTCTTAGATATAAAATATTAAAAAAATAATAATAAATGTTGCGACATCTATCGAATGCACGATAGTGTGTGTTAATAATCTGATATAGTGGTGTTGTTCTAATTTTTAATCATTTAAATTTTAAAAAATATTAGCTTTTTGCACACCTTCCTCCACATAAACTGTGCCAAATTTCATACTCCTCCGTTTGCCACAATTCTCGTAAAACTGTACTGACAGTATTTGATTTCCACATAGTGTAAGTAAAATTTCTCATCAGGATACAGCTTGGCGACATCTAGTCTCCATTCCATATTACACCAAATTTCCCGAGGACTTTTGTTTAATTTAATTATTTTAAGTATTACTTACTTTTAATTTTGAATGTATAATTTACGTGATAATAATTATATTGTATATAATAATACAATATTGCAATAATGGGTCATAAACATAAGCGTTTGAAGTTTTAGAATATTTTGGCACAGTTACATCCCGCATGTAAAAGTATTTCGACGAAGGTTCGACCTAATTCCAGGTGTCAACGAATAATAAAATAACAGCGGCAAAAACAATACAGGTTAAAACAAGATGCTGTTCTACATTCGTAAATGAGGTGTAAATTGCTACAAAATTACTTTACGCATCATTGTCACGCATTCTGCAAAAAAATATTAATTCATTACGTAAAGATCAAGTTTTAACCAAAACATATCGAGTTTTCAAGAGGAACCTTTAAGGCACCACGTACTAGTCGGTTTTTTGTCCATACAAACGCTCTTGGTGATTTACTCTAAAGCATAGTGTAAAACCAGGATAGTTTCCCCAGGAGTATAGTTGCCCCGATATTAACAACTCTAGTTTTGCGAATGAATTGTATACTGTTTCAATTATTTATTGAAAGACTTTTCAGGTACCACTAAGTTGACTCTGTCGTAAGTCTCTATGTAATTGCATGAGAAGGCAAAATGCGATCAAGTTTTTCAGGGATACTTGCCTCGTTTCGAGAAACTTCGTCTATCCTATAATGGATTTATATGAATCGGGCTTATCCCATACGTGGTATAGATGTCACAAAATTAAGAAGTCTGTTAAAATCGCTAATACTCCGAAAATATTCGAGGAAATTTTTACTTTTTATACATTGGTGATTGAAAATCCGAAGTACCGGCTGGTTAAATAAATAAAATATTTAACTTTATTTTATAAGAGATATGGAGTGATTTGAAAAAGGAGGGCAACTATCCTGGTTTTCCCCTAGTGCATCTAGGGGAAATTAAATATAATATCGATTTTTATTACACTTATCTAGGTCGGTATGTGCTTATATTTCTATAATTTTAATTAGTTTAGAAGATAGCCTCCAAACATCGGATTTTTAACGCAACTTTGACTGTAAATAAAAACAAATGAATAATGAAAATAAAAAAACAAGCACGTACCGACACAGTTTGATTATTTAGCAATTAAGATAACTTTACTTCAAGTAAAGTTATCTCAATTGCTAAATAATTAGAGAATCTTTTTTTACTATTCATGGAGCTTAGTAAACGCGGAACATCTATTACATAATTGAATCTGAAGTAGGTACCGTAGAATGTAATAGCGTATAAACATAATAACAATATTATGCATTATTAGGTCACACACATTAGGTTATCAGAGGAATCATTGTAAACATACTCGACATCAAAACACAGATATTGAGCCTATTACATATACCTTAGTAGCTGAATTATTTCATTTTCACTTTTACTGATATTTTTATAGCTCAGCCTACACTTATAATTAGTTTAAAGCTCCGACTGTTTATTTTTATTACCCGACCATGGCGAAACCAAAAACATTGATAATATTTATGATTATGGCAGTCTATGGATGTATGTTTGTTCCATCGTAGCGCCTAAACTACTGATCCAATCTTAATGAATGAGATGTCAAATGATTCGTAATAATAGCTCGGGTAACACAGGCACATTTGCATAGTCAGGTTATGGTTGTTAACTTTTGATTATTCAATAACCATTTTGTGTAGGCTGTATGTTCTAGTGTCGAGTTAATAAGGACTCTTGTTTTTAGGATTTCGTACCAAAGGGTAAAAGTGTATGGGGTCCCCCCATTACTCAGACTTCGCTGTCTGTCTGTCTGTATGTCTGTCTGACTATCTGTCCATTTGTCTGCCCATTCGTATGTCTGTCACCACTGTACTCTAACTTCTTAACCGTGATAGCTAGGCAGTTGAAATTTTCACAGAGGATTTATTTCTGTTGCAAATGTATAACAAGTTTGTATAACAACAAATACTAAAAATAGAATAAAATAAATATTTTTGGCTTTTTTTATATTTTTTTTTTAATAAGTAACTACTTTTTGTTTCACCGTATGTTACTTTTTTTTCGTAATCTTTTTTGCGTAATCTTAATTGCTGTATTCCCATACAGCAAACGTTACTTTTTTATACATACATACATACGTACACAGACTTTCAAAATCATTACCCTTCCTTTTGTCTTCGCCGTATTGGGGTAAAAAGTATTTCAATTTATCAAGAAAAGTTAATAGCTACTCAATAGGTACTGAATAATGTAGAGGTGGAAAATACAAAACTATCTACTTCTTAATAAGAGACGAAACGAGACTTTAAACATATTATTATTTATTACTAAATGGAGCAAAACACGCAATAAAGATTAAGATAAATCTAAATCATAAATCCGCATCGAATAAGAGATTCGCTTCGACGACCTTGAGAATGCTCTCAGCTAAATATTTTTAGAGGGCACGTGATTTTTCGGGAACATTCGAAACTTACATTTTGTCTATAAAACCATAAATATCCTTTCGCCCAATGACAACAATTAATATTCAACAATTAGGAGTGGTGGTGAGTGACCTTAGTAGGTGGCTTGTTGTAATTAATGCATCGCCAAATATCTTGATTTGACGATTCTTCTTACCGGGTTAGTTTCCGAACTGGTGGTAGGCATCACGTAGGGACAATTCCGTGTTATTTAATAACTTTTAATGATATGGAAAAACCTTTTTGATTTTGTTGATAACAATTAATAGGTATTTCTTACATTTTGTTTGTAATATAATAATTTTTAGTTTACACTCACTTACCTCAAACATACAAATTATCTATAGACCAAATTAAAAAAATTAAGTAACCTCAAAACTGTCAATCAGTGAGCGAGCTGGTGATGATGAATTATATCTTAGAATACTCTCGATCATAATATTAGCTTTAAAACAAAAAACTAGATCAAAATCAGTTCGGACACACACACACAGATACGACAAACTTATAGCAGCGCTCTGTTTTCATGGGGGGTTAAAAATGGTTTTGATCAACGCAGTTTTTATCATAAATGAAAGTACTTACTCGTAGGTAGGAACACACTATTTCTGCTGTTATCGCTTAGGTGGGTCCGGCGGCCCGGAAACAAGCGAAGGAGGAGGCACCTTGGGGTTTTAGTACGGCATCTCACACACCCGGGAGAGTCTTACATACCACGGCCAATGTCCCCAATCCGCAAAGGATTTTTAAAAGTAGAATAAAAAAAGGTACACACTATTTAAAATCTAAACAGTCTACAGGCTACAGTACAAAGCATAGCAGATGTTCCTTGAGTAAGTCAGTGATCATGGGCAATCTGATATTCGTGTAACTTTTAAATATCTTTAAATGATACTCTTACGTCACTTGGATACCTGCCATTACGACGCTGATTTGTAACTAAATTATGTTTTATTTATCGGGCAGAGGCGAGACAGAATTTGGAATTTTCTCTTAATTTTTAAATAGTAGCAAAATATAGTAATAAAATTTGTAATATTAGTATACAAAACACATTTTATTTACGTTTATTAAAATGCTGTTGTTCGTACTTTATCAACAACAACTTTTTCAGAAATATCTCAAGAACAAACAGAAATTAAGAGCTAAAAACTTGCTTGTCACCTTGGTCAGACGACACTAATAAGTAATAACCCAGGGGTCGATGCCTCGACTATAATTTATTACTTTAAAAATAATAGGTACACGTTTTACCGCTTATTAATAAATCGTGTCTAATTACTAAAAAGATACCTATTTCAGAATTCTTTCAGAACGTCCTTTCACATAAAGTATTTCAACTAAATCGCTCCTTTATACCTTATTTTATTTGGCATGGAAATGATTTTAGATATCGACCCTGAGAAAACAGTCTCATGCGTCAATAGCGTTTGTTGTGCCTATTCGTTTATATAAAATATATATTCTCGTATATTTACGTTAATTTAAAAGAGATTAGAGAATATTGTATTATAAGAAGAAACTACTTAACTACTTGAGCAAAAAAAAAAACCCCCGAAATGTCAAGCAATGAGCGAGATGATGATGATGAATTATAGCTAAGAACACCGTCGATCATGTCAGCTTCCAAACAAAAAACTAGATCAAAATCAGTTCATTCTTTTGGGAGCTACGATGCCATACACAGATACGTCATGTCACACCTCTGTTTTTGTCGGGGTCAAAGGTTAAATGGTAGTTAATAAATATTTAAAGCACTCAGTAAATATTACATACTACTAAGTATAGTTCATTGATTTAGTTTGTACTTCCTACGAACTTAAAGACACACTCGTAAAGTGTGTCGTAGATCGAAGTGTAATAAACTTTCTCAACAGAGATACTAAACAAGCTAGGGAGCCCATAATGCTAGTCGTGTACTTACCCCACACGACGCTTCGTGGAGAGGTTTTGTAGATTAGGTGATAGGAAGAAAAAAAGATGATTATGAAAGTTTTTTATTTTAGTGGTGCGATGAGCGGGGGACAGAGAGACAGCCTTATAAAACTTAGAAAAAAAAAACATAAACAGTAGCTTTTGTAGGTAATATATCATCAGATTTAAGACAAAACGGACTAGATTTACAAGCTGAGTCCAATGTGAAATATCTGAGATCAATTATTTAAATATAGTGCTTTATTTTTTATATTTTAATTTTTAAACAAGTCCCATCAAGCGTCAGTACTCTAAGTTGGAGCTTCTTTGAGGCCCACTTAACATATATGGGTATCTTGGTCTGACGGGTCCGATTAAATTTTGATCCTTTTTTTAACGCCCCAAGCAAAATAAACTGGTTTTCATACCTTGGTTTCAGACATGTGGGAAACCTATATTGTTTTAATCTGCTTGAGTTGCTACAAGAATCTCTTAGTAGGGCTCCCCCTACTAAAAACGAAACAGCTTTGTAAAATTTACCTGTACTTTGGTCTTTCAAAATATATATTTTGAATTTTTACCTTATAGAGAACTCGACTGCATATGATCTGTTCCGGAAGACGGGGCGGTTCACGCCGCCCGCACGCTCCATACCGCGCTTTAGGAAGTACACTGTAGAGGACTTCCAGTTCATCAAGGTGCTGGGGAAGGGAAGTTTTGGAAAGGTAAGCCGTAAATAAGTAATGTAATTTAGTAGGCTTAGGGCCCTGTTTCACAATCGCCTAGCAGTAGCGAGGCGCGTATACAACTCGACATCATATCGGCTTATGAATATTACTTATTAGATCGCGCTAAGTGCAATGAAAATAAAATATATGTATTACAATAGAATATCTATTGTAATACAATATATTAACTTACGCGGCTTACCATTCCGCAGATCTCACGCTTCGCCAATGTCGCCTAGTAAGTGTTGAATAGCTTATCTGGAAGTTTTGTCGCTGATTGCTTTATACTGAGTGACAGAGACAAAACTTGCCAATAAGCTACTTATTAATATGATATTTATCAGTAGACTGTGAAACAGGCCCTAAATTTAATAGCACAAACTTGAGTTACTTTATAAATCTACTTCTATGCTTTTCAAAATCGCACTGACGTATAAGTTCTACAACTTTTGAAAGTAGGTACCTACTTACCTACATAGGAAGGTAAAAGATTGATTAATAATTGTTTTGAGGTAGTTCTTCAATTTATTTAATAAAAATTACTACTGAAAAAATTAAAGCTAAATAAAAAAAAGAAAAGATATTCGGCATAGATATTTTTACCTAGTTATAACTCGCGTGAATATCTCGATTTTCGAAGTTGTGATTTCTCGAGGTGTGTCTATATTTGGTGACCAAGTTTAAGCCGACTATTTTAAGGGATAAAAGTAGGTCGGCACTTCGGCAGTAACAAAGCCATTGAAATAATACTTTAATTAAAGACTTGTGTTTTAAACAGTTCATAGACAGTAAATCAAATTCGCATACAGTAAGTAGAACCTACCAAATCTTTAATTTGTCGCTACACCTCTACCCCCTTAGTTCTTACTAATAAATATATTTAGGTTCACAACGGATAACTTATACAACGTTGCTGTCTCTGTCTGATACGTTGGAATAGTCACTTGACAGACAAAGATAGCGTCGTTGTATAAGTTATCCATTGTGTAATCATTTTTATTGGTAAAGGGGATAACCAGTTTCTGCCTGCCACAATAGGAAAATAGCGTAAGCAATAAGCACGTATACAAAATAGAAATACTTGTAGTCTAGTCACCGCCATAGCAGTTTAAATCGTTTTTTTAGCCCCTTTTAAAAGTTATTAGAGACTAGTATTTGTCCGCGCCTCCGCCTGCGAAAATCTAGTATCCCACGGGATCACTGCACTTTTTCGGGATAAAAAGTAGTCTATATTTTAATCCAGAGCCTACACTACTACCATACCAAATTTCATTAAAATCCGTTCAGTAGTTTTTCCGTGAAAGAGTAACAAACATCCATCCATCCTCACAAACTTTCACATTCATAATAGTAGTAGAATTTTCATCACGGAACCACTATATTCGAATAAATATGTAAGACATTGGCAAATCTGCTTCGTCTCCGCGAAACACTGGGCAAACTCGAGCCAACAGACTCGAAGCGTCAACATTGAGATTTTTGCTGTTGACAGACAAGTTATAAACGATCCATGACACACACATAGTACATGGCAAAACTGTGTATTAAGTTAAGAGAAAAAAAAATTGTTTCGAAGATTGTATTGTCATCGTACAAGTGATCGTACATTGGGCTACAATGTATCTGCATAGACGATCGGGGTGCAGCTTAACATTGACAGTATTTACTAGTGTGTAAATCGGTCAGTTCTCACCGATACATATAATAAATAAAGTTCAATATTGCATAGGATTCTTAAAAATTGCACGCCGCGTCACGTCTTGATGTAAAACAATATGAAAATATGAGACTTAAACTTTCTTACTGTTGTAAAAATTACTACGGTGCAAGAGTTCTTATATTTTCCCTGTATTATGGCAATTTTGCCATGGGCATATTCTTTTTTAAAACCTCCTTAGTCCTTAGTTTATATGATATACAGTAGTGATATAATCATTACGTTCTTGTTTCGTTCCTGTTTCGGGTACAACCAAAATAAATCTAAATGTAGAGCGCCTATCTCTCAGTATCGTATCAAAACAAATAAATAATGTCTGATTAAATTTGCTACCGCTCAGCCGCATTAAACGTGAGCAGGAAGCGTGGTCATAGGTGCGAAACACAAATGCTCCCATTTTATCGATATTTACCGCTTTCTCTGCAGTGTTGGACTGATGTCAACTGTAAATAGGGCGACCTGTCCAGGAACACGCGCCATTTAATGTCCGCTATATACGTAACGACAAAACTTCACAGCTCGGTTAAACCAGCGGTCGGTAACCCGCGGCCCGGGCGCCAACGTAACTCAAAATTTTTCATAGAATTATCTTAATTTCTTTATGTAGGTACCTAAATTAGTTTTTAAGTACTTTGAAGTTTTTGTTTTATATTAGTTTTTGTTTTCTCCTTTGTCATCTGTATTGATTTAATAAAAAAATCAAAACAAAAAAAATTACGATCCTCCTTTTTTGGAAGTTGGTTGTAAATAAATAATTATTTGGTTGGTTGAAAATATTTAATTTTAATTTCACTTATAGCACCTACGTACAATAAATAACTAGGTAAATTGATGTTGGATACAAAATTATCTTACAAGTGCGGCCCCCGTCTTCATCTATTTGGCCACATGGCACATAGTGAAAAAATAGACATGGATGCCAAAAGATTGCCCCACAGATGATAAGTATATACCGTCGGTATAAGTTTACACCGTCGAATCGATACGTACATAGCGGGACTTATGTGACAAGCTGGAGGTGAAAAAGTTGGATTTATTTTGTTGACTGATTGCCCTTCCTATCGAAATAGAACGCACAGATATTTCATTTAATACGACAATTTAGTAGGTAATACAACTCAACAAAATATTAAGTATGTTTAATGTTTTGTGTGAGATGTGGTGAGTCTTGGCGATGTCACAGATCGCATGAGGGATATTTTCGAATTTCAAGCTTAAAATTTCTTACATAAACATCTTAAATTTAAGCCTGAAATTCTCGTATCGCAGATGTATCTATGTATGTTATATATATGTATGTTAGACCATTTAACATTTTTAATAAATATATCGTTAATATTTGTCATTTATGATTTATATTATAAAATGCGAAATCACTTTTGGACTTATAAGAATAATTAGATATTATTGTGTTTGAAAATTCCGTAGCTCGTAGCCCACGTAGCAAACGCGTAGAGCCCTCCACTCCACGTAGAGCACTCCACATTGTAACAACTCACGACCTACGTATAAGCAAAATTAACTTTTTATTTTCTCTATCAAAATTATCAAGATTTCCATTTATTCGTGCTTTATAATATTGACTAAATGCTCTCTCGTTCCTTTGTAGTCTCTTGGCAGGTGAACAAAGACATTAGCAATCGGGCGTAACCGTTTCGCAATTGGATGTTTTGAAAGTCGGTAGTGACCGATTGTTATTTATTTATTTAACAATTTATTGTACACAAAAACATTTAAAACGTTACACTTTACATGGAAAAATGACACAAAGTTTCTGCTTATTTCTAAAAAGAAATTTCTTCCCTACGGAGAGTAAAGGAATAAAAGAAAGCAGATAGAACGTGCACAATTACAAATACATTTACATATTAGTCTATACTAAAACATAAATAAAATATTATAATATGTAATGATATATACACTATCAAAATAATTAATATAAAATACAATACCTAAATACTATAAGTAATATAATAATATGCCTATAATATTCTTGATTCTGTTCTGTTGGTGAATTCTGTTGGTGTGTACCTCGCTTTTTGCAATATGGTACATTGTTAAAATGGATTGAGATAAGGACAAAGAATATGGCATTAAGATTAATTTGTATGATATTTTGTATTTATTTAAGTACCTGTGTCACGGGTTTGTGACGTGGGCTAGATGATGGTAACGCCAGAAATAGCCGATGTATATTTAATTGCAGCGTCCACGAACTTGCATATTAGGTGGCAACTTGCCACTTTACATATAACTTCAATTCTACCCGTCACCCCACTCATGTCAAGGTTCAAATTAAATTGTTGAGTTCAATCGTACCATGTTGGTTTGTGATGATGTTCTGTTTAACAAGCCAATATGACATATATAATTCAGCATAAAGTTGCTCTTACCTTGAGCAGAGACAGACAGAGAGTGGGTCGTCCACTCAAAAGTGGAGTGTGGAAGGCACAGAGTTTCTATAGTAAGTGCACGGGAGACCGAGCTTTACCCGCTGTTCAAGTAGCACGGAAAAAAATTAACAAATGACGACAGGTATTAAAAAAAATAGTGACAAAAATATTAGTCTGACCGGAATTCGAACTCGAGACACCAATTGTATTGCATATTTTTCAACCTCATAAAACCCCTTGCGAGCTAAATTTCATGGAAATTGTTGAATGGGTCGATCAAGCTTGAACCGATTAAATAAAATTAAGAAAATTAATAAATTATTCAATAAGACACTATTTAAAAATATGAATAATGTAATATATAAAATGTATTTCAGCACGTTGTTTGCTTTATTATTTAAACTCGTGGTAACCTTATTGTTGTGTAACAGAATTAATTTATGCGAGAACCTGTACAGCAAAACACATAAAATAGTTTTAAGAGTAATAAAGACAGGTGAACATAAATATCGCTGGCAAACATACTGTCATGCAGTTCATCGTACTGCCCGCTAGATATAAATACAGTTTGACATTTCACAGTCAAACTCCGTCAGACTCCGCGTCATATTATACTCAGAGACTAAACTTTTATCTTCGAGATCAAGAGCTTCATTATATCATAATATTTGTCAAAAGGTCTCTTTATCCACTTCGCACATTTCTATCGTTTCCGTGCTTTCGGGGCTTCTTTGATACCTAGACATTCCGTTAAAAGATGAAAAAAAAACTGATTTACCAAAAAAGTCAATTACTCATATGCACGTACTCTTACGCTTATTTAGTTACTTACTTGTACGCACCGCCCATTTTAACCACCTACGACAATAAGGGGGTGTTATAAGTTTGACGTGTATGTCTGTCTGTGTGTGTGCCCGTGGTATCGAGGCTCCCAAACGAATGAACCGATTTTGATTTTCTCTGAAGATCTTATATTTTTTTGTTTGAAAGCTGACGTGATCGTGAGTGTTTTTAGGTATAATTAATCATCATCAGCTCGCTCACTGCTTGACTATTCGGGGGTTACTCACATTTTTTTATTTCGTTATTATTTTTTAATACATTCAGAAAGTTGGTAAATTTACAAAATATGATTTTATGTGCAGTTTTGAAATTATGTGCATTTCATTAGTTTGAGCGATGAGGAAACATATTCATTTCATCATCAACCCGTATTTCATTCCTTTTTACAAATCAATAGCCATGACGTAGTAAAAATACTTTCAAAATGTCAACAATATCTAAGAGTATGGGGTAAAATCACAATACTTACGTAATTTCTGTATTTTTATATTGTTTTGTTAAAATTTTTGCTTACGTGTGCTACCTTGCACTTGAATAGAATACTGAAGTTGGCCGCGTATCGCAACCAACTTTAACGTGGAAGGGTTTGCGAACTCTTATTGGATGCGTACCGTAAGACCAGCTTATCCTGCTTATTAAAATTACATTGGTATGTCAATGATTCAAAACAGTCTGTTAACAATCAATTGTTACTTACAAGTATAATCTCTTTTTTTAAATAGGTAAAAAATCTTTAAAAATACTTTTTCTTTGCAGGTGATGTTAGCAGAACTAAGGGAGACTGAGTACTATTACGCGGTAAAGTGTTTGAAGAAGGATGTGGTGCTGGAAGACGACGATGTCGAGTGTACCCTCATAGAGAGAAAGGTGCTGGCGCTCGGCACCAACCACCCCTACCTCTGCCACTTGTTCGTTACCTTCCAGACTGATGTAAGTATCTTTACATAGTATATAAAGCTACATTTTTTATAAAAACTATTACCCGACTGCGTAAATTATATACCTTATGTTACCCGAGCCATTATTACGAATCTATTGACATCTCATTCATTGGAATCGGATCAGTAGTTTAGACGCTACGGTGGAACATACATACATAGACTGCCAAAATCGTTACCCCTCGTAAAAATTAAGTCGCTTCCTTTCTTGTTCGCTTAGATCTTTTAAAATACTCAACGAATTTTAATGCAGTTTTCAGCAACAGATACAGTGATTTAATAGGAAGGTTTACATGTATAACACATTGCAGCCGTGCGAAGCTGGTTTGAATGTAAACTACTTAGTTTTTACAAATAAGTAATGACTAGGAAGTACGACTTAGTATTTAGTTGTAAGAACGAAAAGCGAAGAAACATTTTCAAGGGACGCTGTGAAGGCATCAGCTGTTGTGAATGCTGTTGTGAATGCTGTTGTAAACATACTCTGTCCAGATACAATTTATATAAAAATCACAAATACTTATATTTTTCTAAACGAGATTCGAACCCACCACATTCCGAATTTCCGAACAAAGCAAAAAAGCATACCAAAACTGCCAATCGGACTGACATAATAGAGTCGAAATTACTGATATACTAGCTTTTGCCCGCGGCTTCGCCCGCGTGGAAAGTGTTCTTAGAGAAAAAACTTCTTCAGCAAATAACTCTACTCACTGCAATATACTTCTGTATACAATATTGAAAATGTTTTTTTAGGATTTCGTACCCTCGACGCGACGTACGAGACCGTTTGATATAATATATTTTTCGCGCTTGACTATAAATTCAACGATTACTTCTTAATATAAAATATAAATTTAAACTGTATGGTTTAAAGGGCTACTATAATTTGTATAAAATGCTTAAAATTATCAGTGTTTCTCTAATATATTATGCATATTATATACATATAAACCTTCCACTTGAATCACTCTCTCGTCATCTCTCATCTATTAAAAAAACCCGCATCAAAATCCGTTGCGTAGTTTTAAAGGTCTAAGCATATATAGGGACAGACAGATAAGGCGACATTGTTTTATACTATTTAGTGATGTTGCACGACAAAACAAAAAACATATATAGCTTAAAAATGCGCACAGTTTCTGAGGGATAAGACCTAGCTAGATCGATTTTTCTCCCCCAAAACTCCCTGTATACTAAATTTCATGGTAACACTTGCAGCCGTTTCTGAGAAACCGATTATATATATACAAGATTGTCTCGTTTAAAGTATAAGATAAGGTATTTACAGTGCAATAATAAAATGCATATTAATTTGGTCGAATTTAATGTCTATTTAATGTTTTGATTAAATTGTATCTGAATTCAGAATAAAAGTACCTGCCAACAGGCAAGACATTAAATACATTATATTATTATCATATTATTATAGTGTTGTTTTATAAAAATACTAATTCGAAAATATGAACTCAAACTCAAAATGTTTTTTCCATGTAGGTTACCAAGTAAATCATAAAGAATTGCCCTACATGATGATTGATGCATACCACCGGTTAGGAAACTGGCCCGGCGAGAAGAACCGGCGTAAGAAACTCGCACGGGGCCACCTTTTAGCAAAAAGATGAGAAAATTTTTCTTTTCAAAAAATATATTTTTACAATGTAAACACACCGGCATATTTAGCGGAACACAAAAAAAGGTCCATAATTTAAAAAATATGGTTTTATTTTAAAATCTACTTACTACACTTCTTTTGTTATTTAAAGTTTCATTTGTTTTACTTAAAATGAGATAACATTAAGAACAGATTTTGCGAGTAAAGGCTATTTGTGAAAAATGGTACATTTTTGAACTTTTCATGTAACCGGGAAAGTGAAAATTAATATTGAAATAACAATTAACTAAATTAGAAAAATGGTGATTAATATCGCGTATTTCCTCCACGTACTCTTATTAAAGTTTCTACCCGTCTAGGCATACTGAAAATGATGTTATCGATGGGCTCCTGGATAGTCTCCGTCATTCCTCAACTACGGCGATTCGCAGTTCACCCACGTTGGCAGGAGCTGAAATTCTGGACTTAACTTTTCTTTTCAGCAAGTCCCAAACGTGCTCTATTGGGTTCATATCCGGTGATCTCGCCGGCCACTCCATAACAGTGATATTCATATCATTAAGATAAGCTTGAGTTACCCGAGCGGTATGCGGCCGAGCATTATCCTGCATAAAAACAAAATCGTCACCGATATATGGGGCAAACAGTACGACATTTTCTTCTAAAACTTCTCTGATATGGCGGTCTGCAGTCAGACTCCCTCTGTCAATCACTACCAAGTCTGTGCGAGCTCCCAAACAAATGCCCGCCCAAACCATTATTGATCCACCATCGTATGCAACTATAGTTTCAAAATTTGTCTGAATGTATCGTTCTCCTTTGCGTCTGTATATTCTTTGCCTGCCGTCAATTTGATTTAAGAGAATTCTGCACTCATCACTAAACAATACCCTTACTCCATTGGTCCGCGTTCCAAAGTCGATGTTCCTGAGCAAAAGTTAACCTGTTTCTACGATGATTTACCTCGAGCCTTGGAACCTTGGCGGGCACAAATGAACCCAAACCAGCTTCTTCGAACCTTCTTCGCACCGTACGCTCACTTACGGTTACACCCCGCACTGCTTCTAACTCATGTCGGGCTTGGACGGCCGTCAAACGGGGGTTCCCACGTACACGAAGCCGAATGAAACGATCCATCTCTACTCGAAGTGCGTCTTTTTCTGCCTTGTCCTGCTCTTCTCACATAAGTACCGGTCTCCCTGAACCGTTGGATACTGCGATGGATCGTTGAAACTGGTCGACGAAGATTTCTGGATATCACTCTGTAGGTTTGACCATTTCTTCGCATTTCGAGTGCCCTGGCAATCTCCGTTGGGGCTAAGTCAGGCATAATTCAGTCCTCAACTCCAAAAAGATACGCGATTAAAAAAAAACTAAGAAAAAACAGTATTTTAATAAAATTTTAAATCAAACTCAGAAGGAAGAAATACTCGAAGTTCGCTCCAGATAAGGTGTATTTGAATAAAATTAAAACAATTGCATAAAATGTGATGTTCAGTTGTTTTCTTAATTTGAAAATATTTCTTTTTAAATTAAATGACGTATAAACCAGCCAGCAACCTTATATGATACTGATATCAAACCGTTATATTTATTGCTTATTTTATGTTCCGCTAAATATGCCGGTGTGTGTAGAAACTGTGATTTTATTTAGGAAAATTTATTTGAAATATTTTAGACTCTCGTTGATAATATTTAAAGCAATATTTTCTATTATCTACGTTAAGAAGGTATTTGATGAACATTAGAGTACCCTAACTTAGTAGGTAGGTACGTTATGCTCGGCATGTCATGTTTTCGGTATGAGACTGATTAAGGCTCTCTATAACGCCAATGACCTTGAGCGTCAAGTCCCATACTGATTTTGTAGGCGGACAAGGGCGTATCGCGCCGACCGGAGAATATTCGCTATAAATCGGATAAAAAATCGCTATAAATATTTGAGACAAAATTTGCAAAAACTAAAACGGCCTTCCGCTGAGTCTTGTCCTACTTAAAATACTGAAATAATTTCCACACTCGTGTGACTTATAGAAGAAGAGAAAAAAGGTTTTAACTTTAAAAAACAGGTTGGACTCAGCATATTTTTAAATCAATATTTATATGAAAATTTCAATTAAAAAAAGACGGTCCTTAGCTAAATACTATGCAGATTAATATATATTTTATTGGGATTTTTCAATATGATCATGATTGAGAAAAAAGGTTTCAAAGAAAAATTTTCAGTTCTATCGAGCGCACAACCCCTTAACGAGAAGATAATATTTAGTTAAGCGATTACTGCTGCAGACGCTTCGAGCTGCGAGTTTTCTCTGTTTGCGTATGTTTATAACAGTGTATGGTCGAGCCGAGAAATAGCAAATATTAATAATATAACTCACCGTATCATTCTATATTATTCTGTGTGTTCCAGTCGCACCTGTTCTTCGTGATGGAGTACCTGAATGGCGGCGACCTGATGTTCCACATCCAGCAGAGCGGTCGCTTTCCGGAGCCGCGCGCGCGCTTCTACGCCGCGGAGATCGTGTCCGGACTCAAGTTCTTGCACAAGCGCGGGATCGTTTACAGGTATCGTATAAAAGGAAAGGGACCGAGACAATTGACAAATACAAATGTTAAAATAAGTTGCGACGCGACGCCACACATGATCATCCCAGCACCTGCTTTTAGTATAATATATTAATATGATAAATTGATTATTTAAAGCAACACTAGGTACCTAATACTATATTTAACCTGCGGCTCCGACAGCGTAAATACAGTATTCCACGAGACTACTACAATTTTTATGCCTAACTGTATTTTAATAGGCTATGTGTTAATCCAGAGCCTAAACTACTACCATATCAAATTTCATCAAAATCCGTTGAGTAGTTTTTGCGTGAGAGACACAAACAACCATACATATATCTATCCATCCTCACAAACAATCACATTTATAATAGTAGGAAATATATTAAAAAAATATATTAATAGGTATGCATGAATGGCAAAAAGCGTAAAGCAAAAACTTCTTACCCCTTTTTAGGAAAATTACGCAAAAGGAGTACTATGAAATTTGGCACTGTTTATGCGGAGGAAGGTGTGCAGAAAGATAGTATTTGTTTAAATAATGCTTAGAAATACGAAAACTTAATATGAATATACCTCAGATTAATAACGCACACTACTCGTACTACCATGCATTTGTATAATAACAGCTAGACAACATTTAAATATTTTTATTGCGTATCTAAGACTTAAAGGCAAAGAAGGCAAGAGGCAAAAGAACCCAAAATTTAAAATTAATATGAATTATGGCCGAATCTGTTGTTTTAGCATATATAAAATATGTAGAGTATGAATATGTATAGTATAAAATATGTAGAGGGTATGCGTTTCAAATTTATAAAAAAATTTTTGGCCATATTTCGGACACCCTAACCTAGATCTTATCCCTGGAAAACTACGCATTTTTAAGCTATTTATGTTTTTAGGGTCCTCTCGTTACTATACCAGTGTATGGAAATATGTAGCAAATAGTAATCATATTTTGTCATTGTGTTGTCAGGGACCTGAAACTAGACAATATTTTGCTGGACTTCGACGGACACGTGAGGATAGCGGACTTCGGCATGTGCAAGCTCCAGATCTACCTGGATAAGACGGCAGACACCTTCTGTGGAACACCAGACTACATGGCTCCAGAGGTACTTAGCAATTACAAAACCGCTGAACGGATTGCGCTGTGACGCGCACATTGCTATTATGGCGTAGACAGCTACCTAAGAAAAGATATTCCAAAAATTCATCCACTTAATTAATCGACTTAATTCATCAACTTTAAGGGTCTAAAAGTTTTGCTAGCTTTAATCTGTTACTATTTACTTAAGCCTTCTATAAAGCGAAGGCAAGTTAGAGGTTCAAATAATTATCGTTGACTTAAAAATTTTAAGATATTATAGTTTAGTATTTCATATAAGCACGATTTTCTTTATTTGCTTGATTAAGATTAGACTTATACACGATCTAGAGTCCAGACAAACACAAAAATACTATAGACCACTATAGTGCTACCAATTAATGTCACTTATTAACCGTGCAATAATTAAATAGGTGCAGTGACAGATTAATTTATGTGAATTTAATCTTTTTATACGTTGAGATTACGTTGGATTTGAATAGAGTTATAAGTAGGTATAATATATCAACTTCTCCTCAGATAATCAAGGGTCTGAAATACAACCAGACCGTGGACTGGTGGTCGTTCGGCGTGCTGCTGTACGAGATGCTGGTGGGCCAGAGCCCCTTCAGCGGCTGCGATGAGGACGAGCTGTTCTGGTCCATCTGCAACGAGATGCCGTCGTATCCACGCTTCCTCACGCAAGAGTCTCACTCTATACTCACAAGGGTAAATTTTTTAATGAATACGTCTTTATGCTTAATATGTCCTAAAATATGTTTCTAAAGTACTTACTTATATAGACGCTCCGTAAAAGAAAACGTCGTGAGGAAACTTGCGTATCTGAGAAGACTAACAAGCTAATAAGGCTCGTGAAGTCTACCAACCCGCAATAGACATGGTGGACTAATTATAAGCGTAAGCGTAAGCTGAGAAAAACCACGAAACCTTGCAGTGGGCACATTAAGTGGTCGGTATTATAATAATAACAGCTCCCCTACAGAATTCAGTGACAGTGGCCGGTTTCATTGTAACCAGGTTAGCTACGCAGGAGCTATTTTATAGTGCCCAAGTGTGTGTGCAGTACACAATAGCACTCTCTCTCTTCCTTTACTCTCGAAACCCAGTGGGACGGATGACCGACACGAATGGCGAGAGATCAGGGCGCAGGACCGACTTTTTACATGCCAATCCGACGCATGGATCATCTTTCTTGTCAGACAATCAGATGATCAGCCTGCATTGTCCTAACCAAACTTAGAGACAACATTTGTTGTTGTTCAAAATCGAAGCCACGACCTCCGAGTCTAGAGCCAGGCTCCAGACCACTAGACCACGTAGGTATACCTACGTTTTCAATGATTCACATTGGCCAGCCGTCCATTTTCGATGTCTCACCTCGGCCAGACGTCACACTTTTATTACTTTTTTTTAGCTGTTGGACAAGGACGCGCGCACGCGGCTGGGCGGCGTGGAGTGCATGCACGGTGAAATACGAGACCAGGACTTCTTCCGCCCCATACACTGGGACAAGCTCGAGAGGCGGGAACTCGACGCGCCATTTAAGCCGCGAGTGGTAAGTTATGGTATTACCTACCTACCATTGAATTATAATATGGAAGCGCTACGGCGCACAAATTTTTTGATCGCCGGAGTCCGGAGACCCGAGCAGTACCTACAAGCAAAGAGTAGAAAATATATTATATACTTACGTACACAGAAATAGCTGTCATAGAACGATTCAAATCGATCCAAAACTTTGACGTCCCTTTCAACGGCCAACAATTTTTCCACACAATCGTGGGTTAACTACGATTGATTGCATTTGATTGCACTACGAAAAGCACACTGTGCTTCGAAATCGAAAGCTATAGTATAAACTATGTAGCTGTCTATCTGTTCCTCTTTCTTTAATCTGTGGTACAAGGCCTGCCGCACTTGGGTGGCGCGAAATTACACTATGGTCTATCTTGTCTATACTTATAGTATTTCGCCAGTGAAGGTTATACACGAGGGGCAGTTTTACCCGACTACGGCGAAGCCAGAAGGGAGGGTAATGATTTTGGCAGTCTCGGACAAACAAACATACATATGTTTGTTTGTTCCATCGTAGCACCTAAACCACTGATCCGATTTAAATGAATGAGGTGTGAATAGATTCGTTATCATGCCCGGGGTGACATAAGCTATACAACTTACGTAGTCGGGTTATAGTTTTCAACTTTTGATCATTAATGTTTTGCACGGTCATGGAGATTTGCAGTTTTATTTTCATTCGAATCTGTTCGTGCCTATTAGAAGGGGGCGTTGTGTATAAAACGAAAGAAGTAAATAAGTAGGTACTTCTTTATACATCATACATACATCTTTCGTTTTTAACCGACTTCCAAAAAAAAAGAGGCTGTTATACGTTCGGCTGTATATATTTTATTTTTTATGTATGTTTAACGATTACTCCACCGTCTGTGGCCCGATTTTCAAAATTATTTTTTTGATGTATAGGGTTAATCCCAAATTGGTCCTTTTGACATCAGAGTGACCTGATGATGGGATCCATGAGGAATCGAGGGTACTCCTCGAAATTTATATGGATACATATGGTGATTTCGAATTTTTCTGAAGTAGTCCAAGCATATGCTACCAAAAAGTAAGATTTTGTTACAAGTTATACCCTGGATCCAAAAGTACTGAATATAACTCCTGGCTCCTTATAGATACATGTTTGGGGATTTCAGAGTTATTTAAAGAACTGCAAGCATATGCCACTACGTCAATTAGAGTAATCATAAGCATAACCACCATCATCACACCATACATTATGATATTACGATGATATAAAAGTACTTCTCATAGTATTTTACACAGACACGGATAATTTTGAACATTACTCTGGCGTTTATGGACGTATTGTTGTTGTTTCCTGTCGCTTTTTGTCATCTGTGATAGTGATTTTCTGTAATATGGGATGGAGGAGTGTAACACTTCCGGAGCGATGGTAAAGTTGACAGTATTGTGTTGTATTAAAGGTTGTCAGATGTCACACATCATAACTCGTTTCTTTCCAGCGCCATCCCCTGGATACGCAGTATTTCGACCGCGCGTTCACGGGCGAGCGACCACGGTTGACCGCTATAGAGCCGCAGGTTCTGCGTTCCATGGACCAGGAGGCCTTCCGCGGGTTCTCATACACCAACCCCAACGCCACCGATCGGTAGAACGTGTGGGGACGCGTCACGTCGCATGGATAACATTGGACCATACGGAGGAGTTGAAGGAAAGAAATTGCGCAACTATGCAACCGAGTTTTATGGGGAAGAGAGTAGGTGCTTAAGTATTGGAAACATTTTGAAATGTTTATACGGCTAGGTCAAAAACATTGAATTGATGAAATGAGTGGTGAATGGTGATCTTTTGTTCTATTAACTAAATGTCTTCTAAAGGCATATTGTATATTTTATGTTCTCCTACAATGATAATATATTCTCTGTGGAATTTTTAAATTGGTATTTTCGTTAATTTTCGGGCTAAAATATTTTCACCTAGTCCGATTTACAATAAACTGTAAACTGTATGTGCTCCTTTAGTAAAAGTTGAGTACTTAGGTAGCGTCAATGGACGTAACATACCTTAATAAAAATATTTAGTAACTAAATGTTTTCGTTCTCGATTTGTTTCTCTTTTGCATATCATTGTATATTTAAAAGTTGCAATTAATGCTTTTAGGAATGTAAATAATTCTGTGAGGTAAATAAAAATTTTATAATAGTAAAACTTATTTATTATATTTTACCTACACAACTATATCTATAAATGATAAATTATTTCATAAATTAAAAATCACAAACATTTTAGGTTAAAAAGTCTGTTTGCAGTTTACTTAATGGTGAACTTTCAAGCTTTTAAACCCAGTTACTTAAAAAATAATATGAATATGTCACCGTAGATTTACAATAAAAGTAGTGAGATTGTAAAATGTCGAAAGTTTTTAAACTAAACATGTTGTTTATAGTTTAGCGCATTATTTTTCATAATTTTATAATCTATCGAAAAGAAACCGTAAAATTGTGAAATGGCATACGATGAAACGCACCACGGTTGAACGGCATAATATGCCCCGCGCCGCCATAATTGTTTGTTAATTTGTTTGATATCAAATGTAAACAATACAGTGTTTTGGTGATGGTAAATTGATTTCGTGTGGAAAATAATTCACAGCTTTATAATTAGTTATATAAAATTGTTGTGGAAGTAAAATTAATCTGTGATTAACAAAAAAGTGCAGTTTGAATGTTAGGTTAGGCACCTATATCTAGCAATTACATAAATTTTTCGTGTTTTAATATTTTGTTTACGCATAATATTCATGAACCTATGTGACCTCATTTGATAACATTTACAATGTCTGATTTTGAGTCTGTCCATCAACAAAACTCATAAATACCAGTAATCGTTATACCTACGGCCAGCCTTCGGACAGTTGACAATTTTGAATTTGTCGCGCGGAGGATTGTAATTTAACAGTTTCAGTTCCAATATAACGAAAAAGTAATGCGTTAATTTGTAAGCAATATAATTTGGTTGACAATCTTTCGACAGTTTACAATCTGCCTAGTTATATTTTAATCTTACGGTATTTACAATTTTACAGTTAAATACAGTTTTTAATATAAAGTTACTAGTTCACACTGTTGTCAATAGATGTCACTATCAGCTACATCGTGCTGTGACTTTACAGTTAGGCAAACTTTTTAATATCATTTATTAAAAACTGTCGCCTTCGACATGGAGACTAGAGGAAAGAAGCACCATGTAGCGCTACTGTAGCTAGTGTGTGAATTTCAACGAAAGCGGCAAAATACAAACGGAGAATAAAATCTCAGCATCATCTTAGGTTATATTCATGAAAATATTTTCGATTACGCGATTCGCGAGTAATTAGATTTTTTTGTTAATATAATCAGGCGTTACTTTGCGGAAATCCATAGCATACAATTTAATTAATATTATATCCAGAAATATCCCGCGGAAAAATACCCACAACCTGCAAGCAAATGTGTGAGTGCACACATAAGCATGCGTAAAGCACCTCCCTTCTCCCACACTGCTTATGCGTACACTCAGAAACAAGATCGTGCAAACACCACCACCACACAAGCAAGAATATCAGCAAGATCGTGCAAGGCCCCACACCACCAGTGTAGTCACTATTAACGAACTTTGTTCGCAGATCCACTTCCTGAGGATGCTCCGGGTTCGGGGCGAAACGCGCGTCGAGAGTACAACCTGCATGGTGGTGTGGGGCCTTGCACGATCTTGCTGACATTGTTGCTAATATTAATTTTTTTTTAACAACTGCTTAAGTCGCCAAAAATTTCAAATGACTTAACATAACTCACTTCACTCCTTCGTTTATTGCTAACTTCATATCATACACCCTTCTGGCCAGTTTTATGCTTTAGAGAGATGGTGGTTACTCTAGTCTCCATGGCTTTCGTATTAAACACAACAAAACCAAAAAGATTTTACAACAGAAAATATAAATAAAAACAACATAAATAAATATAATAATATTCTAAAATCAAATAAGTAACGCACATACGCTCTTTACACTCAGTAAGCGTTATCTTGTGAGTCGTATTGATAACTGATGAACATTGTTCTCTATGACCACAACCAAATAATGCCTACCAACTTGCTCGTACATGTCCAGAGCTTTGACCCGATAGTCGCCATCTTTATCATACACAAAATCTCGCATATTGAACTGCTTCTTAGGCTCATTTAGGCAGCATAGAATTTTGTATATAGAATGTATTTCAACCTGAAAAAGATTTCGATTAATTAATATTAATAAACATCAAAATATATTTGAAACTGAAAAATTTGAACTTGGAAAAATTACCTTTCCATTTTCATATCCTAAAATCAAAACTTCTCCATGTTCCAAAAGAGCAGAGAGGCTGGGGACAGCCATCATAACTACATCCAACTGGTATGACTTACTGATTTGCATTGCCTCATCGGCTGGCACTGAAAATGGCAATTTATTATATTTTAAAGTACTTAGTAGTTAAGTTAATGTAATTTTTTTTTATGAAAATTATGTATCTGATTAAAGGTTTATTTTATTTCATTTATTAATTTATTCAATACTCAAAATCACAGACGAATAACAGACACAGCGTACGTGCACATGCACGGAACTTGCGGCGATGATCATGCTTTGATGCGTGCATGACTTCAGCTGGCGACATACGCACGGCGGCTTGTCTTGTCTTACATTTATAAATCTGTTACCAAAATACTATTTATCCTTAAACTTTAATACACACACCTCTATATGCTGCACAGCCATTGTTGAACAGAAATGGAATAGGAAGAGAGTTGGCATCAATACCATCGGTGTTTGTGCGACATTGCAGTGGAAGAAATATGTTATGAACCTTTCTAAACTGAAGTCCATCGACATAGTACATATTACCCTCTTTCGTCACAATGTAGACTTTATGCTCGAATACATGGAGAGCCACAATGCTACTGGGTCCGTAGAACTTGGCTAGGGCTTTAACACTAAAATAATTGCACTGTTCTGTGATTGCGACCCACAGCGTGTTATTATTGTCTATGAAATAACAGTGGTTTGAATATAACCTGCAATGTTAAGCAATACTTTAATATTATAATACTAGATGTCGGCCGCGATTTGTTCGCGTTTTATTTAAATTCGTTTAGCGGTTTTCGTATAAGAGACAGTGAAACATACTCAAACTTTCAAATCCTACTAGTTTAGACCATTATAAATGTAAAAGTTTATGAGGAGGGATGAATGTTCGGGAGTTGTGACTCCTTGACGCTAAAACGACGGCTTTTATAAAATTATGGTAGATGTTTAGGCTCTGGATTAACACATAGGCTACTTTATATCACGGCTAAATGTACTTCTCCCACGGGATAGATATTCTTTTTGTGCGTACGAAGTTGCAGGTAACATCTAGTGTATAAATACCAAAATAACCATAGAAACTCACTTGTAACACCCAATAACGTCAATGTTAAATATATCACAATATTGTACATCAAAGCTATACTGTTTATTTTGTATGCAGAGTGATCTGTGATTTGTGTTTTCGCCTCGTAACAGTATTGTTACAAAATAATCTGATTCTTCATGAGTAAAACCTGTTAAACATACAAACATTAGGAATACACAACATTCATTAAAGTTTATTTAAGTATGCAGTGAAAAATTTACTTTTGACCACATTCGCGTGCTAAAGCTTATTATAAGGTCAATTTTATTGACGATCGCACGCCATGGGAATAGGATGGCCACCTGCAAGGCTACTTCTATGTACTATATTAACTACTCTTATTTATATTATATACTACGTTTTCATATTGTACTATTTTTTTAATAGAACAATTTTCCATCTTTTTTCTAAAAGATGGCCCCGTGCTAGTTTCTAACGCCGATTCTTCTCGCCACCCGTTCGGGAACTTGGGTGAGTTGGTAGGTAGGCATCACGTAGGGACAATGAGGATCAATCACTTAGGTACAAATCTGATTTTTACTAAGTACATCGTATGTAACTTACCGAGCATTTTATTTTTTAATTATTAAAATCCGTCGAGAGTCTCGTTGCGGTACGCGTACGAGTTGGTCGTGTGAACGTATTAAGCGAATCTAAATAATAAACAAGTGTTTACCTACGTTGTGTGCGCCCGCACCGTTGCCCGGTACCTACTTTGTATGCGAGTGATAACAAGCTTATCGCCCGCGATATTCAATATTTACTAGAATGAATAGTACGAATTTACAACAAGACATGACGTCAGACATATTATATCGCACCTTCGGTGCAACAAAGTCTCAAATAGCCAAAATTGCAAAATGGAGATATGTATGACAAATTGTCTCTGGACCATGGCACTACTTGGAGCAACAAAAACATCCGCGAAAGTATCTCAAAATTCTACTAGATGGCGCAAGTACCTTTGTGGTTATTGGCGGTTTTTTTATGTGTTTTGGGTCGACAACGTTTCATTGGACAGTAGTGCCCGCGCCCCCGCGAGAGTACGACATACGTTGGAGCTACAGACACACAAAGGTATTTATGACCATTTTTATTTTCGTTTATTGGAGCGACAAAAACGTATCTATTTTTAAGACCTCAATTCCTTTATAAAAATTTCAAAAATTTTGGAGTAACAAAGGCGTCTGTTATGATGTGTTTTTGTTGATCCAACATTATAATATTTATATACGCAAATTGGAACTACAAGGTCACTAACTAATAAGTGATTTCTTAGGTCCAAGTTTATTTATTTTTTTTACATTTTTTTGGAACTGCAAAGTCCGTTACTAATAAATGTTTGTTTAGGTCCATTATTCGTGTTTTTTCAACTATTTTATTAGATCTACAAAGTCGTAAACTATAAAAACGTTTTTAAAGTCCAAAGTTAGTATTTAGAACGTGATAATTATAAGACTTGTGTCTTTTTAATTCCATATTTTTGTATCATAAGTATCAGTTGTTTAGTTTCAAAACAAAATTGAGACTTTGTTTTTCCGTAATAATTTACTTATTCATTTTTTTTTTGACAAAGTGGCACCTGAATAAACTTTGGGGATGTTGTTTGGCCAATCTAATTATTGAACCGATCATTATTTTGCTGCTGTTGTTTCTCCCTTAAGGCGCGATTTTATCTTATTTACGAATAATATCTTTAAAAACTATAAAATAATATTGTTATTTCAAAGAGCTATGGGTTCCCGAAGTAAAAAAATTCTTTCTATGATTCCGATTCAAGACAGTAATTTAAAGGAAAACAATACATTAGTTGAAACGTGGTTAGCGAACTTTCATCCGGAAGATCAGGACAATGGTCATGATTACAATTTAGAATCCTCTCATTTTTTAATAGATAATACTTCATGTAATACACAAAATGACGCAGCGAAGGATATTGAAAATCCAGTCATTACTACAAATAGCGAAAGAATTTACCTTTCAGATGATGGACAAACAGTATTTCCCAATGTTGTTATCACAGATACAGTGCCAGAAAACACAACAGCAAAAAATGTATTACAGCAAGGCACCATATCGAATGCCAGGGAAATGGACCCAGATAATAATGAAGATTTTTCCGCGAGTGATGGATCTGAATATGAACCACCACGAAAAAAACGACAAAAGAAAGTTTTTCAGGCAAACCGTAGAATATCCAGCTCTAGCAGTGACTCCTCCAGCTCAAGTAGCGGATCATCCAGCTCAAGTTCATCTAGTTCTGGCAATCGGTCCAAGCACTCGAAATCTACAGTTTGCTCTAAACGTGTTTCTAATGTGTCAATTGTACATCATAATGCAGCCTCTGAGGATATTCAAACAAGTACTGAACAAGCGAGTATTACAAAGTCTAAAAAAAGAACCAAAAACCCAAGTCAATGGAAAAAAAACCAGAGAAAGTACTTAAAAAACACTGGTCAAGCATATACGTCAACTAGAGGTAAAGCCATGCCGTAAAAAAGTATACGTCCACCTTGTACGAGTACCTGCCGATTGTCTTGTACTAATAAGTTTTCCGCGGGCGATAGCAATGTAATATTTAAGACATACTGGGGCCTTAATTCTTTTCAAAGACAACGTGACTTCCTTGCTTGTTGTGTTAAGCAAACTGAATCTGAATTCCGTACCATCAGGATTCGAAAAGGTGGAGACGTGAATAGGAAGTGTAGAAAACCCAACACATCCTACTTTCTTATAAATAAAGGTAGTGAAATAAGGGTTTGCAAAATGTTCCTTTTGAATACATTAGCTATAAGTAATAAACCACTACGTACTGTAATTGAAAATAAATTTGCAAGTGTAAGTGTAATTCCAACAGATAAACGCGGTAAACACGGAAAACAGTCAAAGCTAGATGCTGAAATAATACAGTCTGTACGCGACCACATTAATTCGATACCTAGAACGGAAAGCCACTATATTAGAGCCAATTCATCAAGAGAATATATAGATGGAGGCTTGACTGTAGCCGAACTACATCGTAACTATAGTCAAAATCGTATATCTGACAACAAGGAACCGGCAAATTACGACGCATACCATCGGATTTTCAATACCCAATTTAATATCAGCTTTTTTATTCCTCGTAAAGACCAGTGCGACGTATGTGAGGCCTTTAAAAATGCTGAAGATAAAGAACCGTTGAGATCTAGCTATAATTTACATCAAGAAGAAAAGAGCCTAAGTAGATTAGAAAAAAAACAAGACATAGACGAATGTAAAAAGCTTGATAGCAACAGCATTGTTGCTATCTTCGATCTTCAAGCTGTATTGCCTTGTCCTATAGGTCGATCGTCGGCATTTTTTTATAAAAGTAAACTTAATTGTTATAACTTTACAGTATCGGATATTAAGGATGAGAAAACATTATGTTACTTTTGGCATGAGGGTCTGGGTAAACGAGGAGCCAATGAAATAGGTTCTTGTTTGTACAATTTTTTAAAAGAATGTTCTTCTGTTAAACCATACTCAGACATAACTTTTTTCTCAGATAACTGTTGTGGCCAACAAAAATCAAATTCATTCTTAGTTTGTATTATTATGCTGTTTCAACCTTGCCTATTAGATCTATAACACACAAGTTCCTAATTCGTGGACATACGCAAAACGAAGCGGATAGCGCACACTCCGTAATAGAGAAAAATATCCGTAGAGCAAAAAATTCTGGACCAATTTACACCCCAGATCAATATGTGGCTCTAATCCGCAACGCTAAAAAAACTGGTAACAATTTCATTGTTAATGAAATGAGTTTTAATAGTTTCTACGATTTAAAGTTGCTTTCTAACGAAATTAACTTGAACTCAAGCAAAAATATTGATGGCGAAACAATAAAAATTTCTGATTTCAAAGTCGTGAAATTCGTTAAAGATTCTGATAGTTATTTCTACAAAACAACATATAAAACTAATTATTGGAACGAAGCTAAACTTAAAATTAGTCGTGCAGGCAAAAAAAATATCAGAGATATTAATTTGAGTGCGGCTTATACCTCTAAGTTGCCAATCGCGAACAATAAAAAGCAAGATATTCGACAGCTTATTACTGGTAATATAGTTCCAAAATATTATGAAAACACGTTTAACAGTTTATTTGATTGATTATTATTTACAAAAGCTGAAATTTATTTAATTAAAACTAATAGGATAAAGTACACTACAAGTAAACTTTCTAAAAGTTCGTCTTGTAAGTACTGGATCTCTACATTTTTTTTTGTTTTTTTTTTTTTTATTGTAGGTATGTAGGTAATAATTAACAATTATTAATAATAACAACATTGTTGTATTTTAGCTACTTATTGTTTCTTAATAATTTCATTTGGGGTCTGCAATAAATGCTATGAATAGCATAATACTTAACTTTATAATGATAACAAAATGTTAAGTTCATGTTGATATACCTACCTACCTTTTTTGATAAAAATATTTCCAATTTCATTTTTATGCTTAGATTTTCTAAGAATGTTATTGTTTATAAGTAAGAAGATTATTATGAAACCATAACACTTAATATTTAAGACTGTTCATGTTCATAAGTTCCTAAGTCAAAATAAAAGACTGAGTTATAGTTAGTATAATTAAGTAAGCAAGTCTGCTTTTCCTAGATCTGATTACAACTCGAAAGTATAAAGATGCCAAATAATGTTGTAGGTATAAGAATTTAATTGTTATGAGTTATATTTTTGTTAGTAGTTGATTTTTCGAGAAGAAAATATACGATTTATTTTATTAAGACACTGTATTTTATTTAAAATCTTAACTTAAATATTAGAGCACTAGTCACAAAATTATTTAATTTTTGGTGCAACAAAGTTACAATTCTGGTCTTTTTTTTTTTGTAATGGCTTTTATTAGGTTTTTTTATTATTATTCAATATAAGATTTTTCGTAAAACCATAGCAAACATAATAAACAACCAATTGTATAAAGATTTTAAGCCTACTATAAAAAGTGATCCAGAAATCATGAAATAAATGTGAAAAAAATCTTACAAGTACTCTCCTGTAAAATTTAATATTGAGCTGTTGTGACTTTGTTGCACCGAAGGTGCGATATAATTAGAAGTATGTTAAGAAGAGTTCATATTAACAGCCTTGGTTGGTAGAAAAGGACCAGGATTGTAGGAGGGACAAAAGAAGAAGAGACGAAATTAATGAAGAAATTAAAGAGTAAGGGGGATGGACTTAAGCAGAAAGTGATGAGAAGAGATTTAAAACACAGTTAAAAGAAAAGATTGAGATATATATTTCTTGTAGCGAAAAAATGCCTAAGCACTTTTCTTTAGCTAAATTGTTTAAAACATTGCCGATATAGAAAACGTTAAATACATTAACCCCTTTAAAATTCGTTTGGACATTGGAACATACAATTGAAAATTGTCAAGAATTTAAAGAAAAAGGATGGAGAATAACAAATGGAAAGAATCTTTTCCTTTGGTGTAATCTTTACTAATATTATAAATGTGAAAGCGTGGATGTTTGTTACGCTTTCACGCAAAAACTACTGAACGGATTTTGATGAAATTCGGTATGGTAGTAGTTTTGACTCTGGATTAAAACATAGGCTACTTTTTATCCCGAAAAAGTAGTGTTCCCGAGGTATACTATACTTACGCGGGCGGAGCCGCGAGCAACAGCTAGTAAAATATATATTTAAATCCTATCCACCTACCCGAAGAAGACATATTTAACTCAATTTCATGTAACGATCCAGCTAAAATAATATCAGTGCGTCGACTACAAAAGCTTAACCGGGAAGGAAACGTATGGATGCCAAGTGAGGCGGTACAAGTATGCTTTAATTACTTACATTTATTTTACAATACGATCTCTACGAATGTCGATAATCTACGTACCTATTAAAGTTAATCCGTACGTTGTCCTGTCTCCCAGTGCTCAAAGTAAGAAATAAGAAAAAGTACCACATAAACCCGTACGAGTAGAAAAGTTAGTAACACGAACCGTGGTAGGCATCATATAGACCGACGTTCAGAAAGTGTATAAAAATACCAATTTTGAATAAAAAAAATTTACTTTGACACGAATAAAAGAAATTATATTTTTAAGAGAGACATCTGTAGGGACAAAATTTACGAGTGTGATCAAGTGTTGCTTAGAATGGCTTATTTTTAGTGTAGTAAAATATACACTGGCGGACACATAAACTGCATCATAGTGCAAGATAACGTTCAATGAAATATAATTAGTGAAAGTGCAAACTATTTTGATTTATTATAGTTATTGTTTAATTATTTCTATTTAAATTATGGAACCTAATAAAATTAATTTTAGATTAAATTTAGCTCAATGGAATTGTCAAAGTGTTAGACCAAAATTAATAGATTTGGAACACATATTATTTCACATGAAGATTCACATTGATTGTCTCAGCGAGACGTGATTAGAATCCGGCAGTCATCTTAAGATTAATAGTTATAGTGTATACCGTAGGGACAGAAACGACGGCTATGGCTGTGTTGCTATACTGGTGCATAAATCGATCAATTCAAATTGTATACATTTAGATAGTTTAAATACCGGTATGAAACTCATTTGCATAAGGATTTATAACTGCCCACATTTAGAATACGTTATGTCATTGTATTGTGCGCCATCTGTACATACATCCAGAGAAGATTAGGATTATGTTTTTTCGAGATATACCAGAAAGTTGTTAATCCTAGGCGATTTCAATGGACACTACACAAGCTGGTCCTATAGAATAGACCAAAGGGGTCCTCAAATATATGATGCACTCACAGATTCAAATTTAGTAAGTTTAAATGATGGGAGATACACATGTATTAAATTAGTTAATAATTAAATTCAACAATCTTCTCCAGATATTTCGTTAGCTTCTACGGATGTGGCTTGTAGGTTTTATTGGGATATAGGTAACTAATGAGTCGTTGGTAAGTGACCACCTCATTATTAAGATTACCATACAAGTTAGTAATAATCACAATAATTTACAAAGAGGGTTTAATTATAAAAAAGCTGATTGGACGTGTAGGGATCTCCAAGCAATCATACCTATGGTCTATAGACACAATATCATAAGCTTTTTACCCGTTCTAATGTTTTAAAGAACTTCAGAAGTTATATGATTATTTTGTTAAAATTAATATATATTTCGGCAGATCAACACATTCCATTTATATGAACGAATAATTTAACCCCAAAACCGTATTGGAATAGCTCGCTGACCAAATTAGTTGCCGAAAGACGTTTGGCCTTTTCTAAATTTCGACGTAGATTAAGAAAGACCCCAAGAAATTTGATATCGTGAAAAGTAAAATTTAAGTAGCCCAAAAACATATACGTAAAGCCAAATACTTGACACTAGTCTCGCCAAATCTAAATGCCATTCTATTCTATTCAGTAGATAAATATATAAATATATATATATATATACCCGCGGACCCGACAGACGTTGTCCTGCCGGGCTGATTTGTGAATCTAAACCAGCCGTTTAGGAGGAGTTCAGTGACATACACACGTACAGTAGAATTGTATATATAAAGATATATATAATAAGGTTTTCGTAAATGTAGATCTACTGTAGATAATTTGTCGAGACTAGTATCTAGTATTCAAGTAGGCTTTTCAAAAAAAACAGCACACCTTGTCCTGCTTCATTGACGTAGACAGCGCTTACAATAATGTTAACACAGAACTCTTAATTACAAAAATGGAGAGTTTCGGTCTAGGACAAAAAATATGTTTATATGTTTGGAACTTCTTAAAAGATAGGAAATTAAGTATATTCACAGATAATAGTATAATAAGTAGACATGCTTCATTGGGATTAGCACAAGGAGATCCCTTATCCCCTACACTTTTTAACATCCTGACAAAGGATGTAAGTAAACCTCAACTTGAAGTATGTTTAACTCAATACACCGACGATTTTGTGCTATACACTACGAATCATAATATTGACATTTCTAGAATAAAATTACAAATATCATTAAATAACCTTGTTAATGAGTTCGCAGACGTAGGTTTAAGCGTGTCGGCCACAAATACTAAAATATATATTTTTCAAAATAAACATACATGTGACTCAGTTTCCCTTGATGTTTATGGTAGACCCTTAGAAGTAGTAGATGATATCAAATATTTAGGCATTTGGCTGGACAGAAAATTACGTTGGTCTAAACAGATAAATGATTTATTTAGTAGAATATCTAAAATAATAAATGTTATTAAAGTGTTGTCTGGACCGGGCTGGGGAGTTCATCCTATTCACATGAGACGACTTTATATTTCTTGTATTCGCAGTAAGCTTGATTATGCAACTTTTATTTATGGTAACGCTTGTAAGACTCTTGATGAAATTAGATAAAATACAAAACCAATGTTTGCGCGTCGTAGGGTAAATTCCCCTACGACGCGCAAACATTGGTTTTGAACATAAGAACTACACCCATTCACATAATGGAGTCAAGAGATAAACCTACCGCCTTTTTCATTAGAAGACAATATCTCGCCGGTAAATATAACTTTAAAATTAAATCCTTTTAAAACCACAATATATTACGTATTTTACATGAACTAGAATTATGTTAAAATTCTTATTGGAAATGCAAAATTAAACTTATTCTCAGTTCATAGATACCTTAAAGATACAGTCTTATATAGTAAACAATTGGGTATGTTCCAATTAATACTTGGATAAGTAATGTGAATCTTCAAAGTATAATTAAACATAAGATAGAAACCATCAACAGTACAAAAAGAGGTTATAAAATATCGGATTAAGAACGTATTTGCAGTAAATTTATAAGTGAACATTTCTATCAATATTATAAAGTTTATACAGATGGCTCCAAATATAATAACGAGTGCGGGCTAGCTATAAATGACCGACAATTAGATATCTCAATGAAATTTTGTGTTAATACAAAAATATCAATTAAGTCTTTGGAATTAATTGCCATATTAGAAGCCATCTTGTACACGGGCGACTATGTAGTGTATGGTGGTGTTTCAGTGGATACCATTGCATGTAGGGCTGACGGGTACGAGGGCTGCACTAAAAGTATCGGGAATGGAATATTTCCACTGTTCCTGTCATATTAAAATATTTTTAATTTAAAACTCCTTGGTTTTAAAAATCGAATACCGTTTATTTATTTTAAAAAAAGATTCTCGGTCTTGTCACAAGGTCTTGTCAAACTTGTTTAGTCGTTGAGAAAATGGAATTGACTCGAGAAAATTCTAGAGCGATGATTTATTATGACTTTCGAAGTGGTTTAACACAAAAACAGTGTGTTGACCGGATGATTTCTGCATTTGGTGATGAAGCCCCGTCCAAAACCACAATTTATCGCTGGTTTGCTGAATTTCAACGTGGACGTGTCAAGCTCAGTGATGATCCCCGTCAAGGTCGTCCAAAAACTGCAGTCACCCAAGAAAACGTTGATGCTGTGCGTAAGCTGATTGAGGAAGATCGACATGTGACATACCGCGAAATTCAGGCAACTTTAGACATTGGCATGAGTCAAATACAAATAATCTTGCATGAACAATTAGGTGTAAAAAAGTTGTTTTCCCGATGGATACCGCATTTGCTCTGTGAAGAGCAAAAAGCGGCTCGCGTTCCTTGGTGCGTCAGAACTCTCGAAAGATTCCACCCAGGATCCTCAAATGCTGTATACAACATCGTATCAGGTGACGAATCCTGGATATACGCGTACGAACCCGAAACAAAAAACCAGTCACGAGTTTGGGTGTTCGAAAATGAGTTAAAGCCAACAAAAATTGTTCGTTCACGGAGTGTTGCAAAAAAAATAGTGGCCACGTTTGTCTCGAAAACCGGCCATGTTGCGACTATTCCTCTTGAGGGACAAAGAACGGTTAATGCAGAATGGTATGCTAACATTTGTTTGCCACAGGTCATTTCTGAACTCCGTAAAGAGAACTGCAACCGCCGCATCATCCTCCATCACGACAATGCGAGTTCTCACACCGCGCACAGAACAAAAGAGTTTTTAGATCAAGAAATCATAGAATTATTAGACCATCCGCCGTACAGCCCCGACCTAAGCCCTAATGATTTCTATACTTTCCCTAAAATAAAGAATAAATTGCGTGGTCAGAGATTTTCATCACCTCAAGAAGCTGTGGACGCCTACAAAACGGCCATTTTGGAGACCCCAACTTCCGAACGGAATGGTTGCTTCAATGATTGGTTCCATCGTATGGAAAAATGTGTCAAATTTCGCGGAGAATACTTCGAAAAGCAATAAATACATTTTTAAATAGTAATGTTGTGTCACTTCCTTGATTCCCGAAATTTTCAGTGCCGCCCTCGTAACGTAACAGTAGTCCGTCTCGCCAGAGAGAAACTATATCCGATGGTACGACGATACTTTGTATGCCATATTACACTAACACAATATACTTAGTAAAACAAAACTGTAAAACACAATATACTTAGTAAAATAAAAATTTAGAATGAATATTTCGATGGGCGAATATGGTATAAGACCATACAAACTAACTTACGATCGTCTGCCTGGTTTACGAAGTCTAACTTTTCTAGGAATACAATAGTAACTGCTATGATACTTCGTTCCGGACACATCCCACTCACATCCCACTAAATATCTTCGCGTTTATGATGAACAAAGTAAATACCAGAAATTGTATTGATTGTGACAAAGTTGAGGATGTCTATCTCCTGACGGTGGAATGCGTTCGGAACGAATAAGAGAGGAGTACCTTTTGTGCTGATCACGGCATATATTTACATGAAATCGGTGTATGTAATAGCATTTTGGCTTGTCCCACATCGGACGAGGCCCAGATGCTATACAAACTAGTAGAATCAGCGATAAAGCGAAGAAATGTTAATAGGGATCTGTTTTAATGTTTAAATAATAATTAGCTATGTAGTTATTATTTGTTTGCAATTTTTTTGTATAAAACTATGGGGATGGCGTTATCTTTATAGATTAAAATCCCTTCTTCGCTAATAAAGATTTTTAAAAAAACACGTCAAGAAAAGGTGGATTTATTAAAGTTTTTCTGAACGGCTAGTTTGAAACGCGCGCTTCCGCTGAATTGGTTACGTTACCCTGACAAATGACGTCATTTGTCAGGGTCCGTGAGACAACGGCTTGATTGTACTCATACTTCATAGGTATTGCTTAAGTACTCATTCTCAGATTCTTGACGCTTGCGACTCGGGTGCATTGTTCTTAAATACGTTAAATATTTTAGTTGTGTTTAGAGGGGCGGTGATGACGACAGATGACGTCACAGCGACTCGCTTCATTCTCGGGCGCGTTTTTGGAACTAATGCACTAGAATTGCTGTATCTTCGTAATTTTTAGTCCGATTTAAATAATTTCTTTAAAGTATTTACTGGGTTTTTTGTCGCCATACGTCTGCATACCCCACTTAAACATGACTGATCCTTATTTCATAAGTGATATTATTACCCCACATGGCAATAAAACTTTTTGAATTTGAATTTTTAATTCACTAATTTAAGGTAGCCATTTTGACATTTGCACTGATGAGACCGCTGCAAACTTAAGGCAAATGAACTATAGTTTACATTACTTAGAAAAGCAAAGAAAAAATAAAATGTAATTAAAAACCTTATTTTATAGAAAGTACATTCTCACATCATATTAGCTTACATTTTACATTCAAGGTTTTATTGCACTGAGTGTTCAATAGGTTTAAATATTTCACTTGATCATCAAGCACCACAATTAGATTATCTGAAAAGATGCAAATAGTTAGTAAAAAATTGCAGCACACACACATCAAATGCACACAAATAATATATATTTTTACTGTACTTACATATAATTAATTACTTATCATATTATTATACTTATCATATTATTAATTCTTAATTTTATTTCTTTAAAGTAATTTAGACTTACTTTTGTACACTTTCATTGTTCTGACATGTTTTATATGAAAACTTTGATAGTGAGATATTCTAGCCTTCCACACATTCCTCCAAAGGAAAAAGTTCAAAAGCATATCTCTCCATTTTAGTGTACACTTCTCTTTGTACAGAGCACCTTTATTAGAGATTGTATTTTCCACCATTTGGTGCCATAAATTAAAATGCTTAAAATGTTGTTATATTATTGTTTTAAGCTTATAATTTTTTTATGTTAATCTAGATTCTATGAAAAAAGGCATAATTGGACAGGAAGTGAGACAAATCTTGACTACACGATCTGCTAACTGATCATATTATAATATTATAACAAGTATAAGGTACTTGTCAATTGTCACAGTCCATGTTTTACTACGAGATTACTACTGTTTATACAACAATAATTTGTATGCATTACTCCATGAATTTAATTTAAAATTATAATATTATATTTAAGATACTATGTAACAAATTGGTACATACTATATACCAATCTACTACATAGTATCTTAAATATAATATAATTTCACAGAAATGGCGCTATCAACTCACCTGTAGATAATATTTTGCTGCTTCTAGCCAAAACTTATTAACAAACATACAAGTTGCTAAGGATCTTAAATCAAGGTGAGAGAAGCACAATATCATGATCTCCATGGGACAATTGCTCCAATTTCGAAAATATGAATCGTTGTTTAAATTTTGAGTATCCAAAGCTATTTCGGAATACATCTTAATATTGTATTGTATGATAAAAATCAATGTTTTGATCCAGTAAAAATCGAAAAAAAGTACGAAAACTGTTTAAACCACAACATTGTAAAATAAAAGTAAAAATGATTTTCTACATATTTTTTTCTTTAATTAAACAAATTAAAATGACTAGAAAAAAAGTAAAAATTTAGAAAAATGTTTTTTAAATTTATCAACATTATGGTTACCTACATATACAATTTCAGATTTGACATTGACAATTCACATCAACACTGACAGATAACAGAATAGTTTTTTTAAATTTATTTATTGATGGCGTTACGGCTTAAAACCATCCGCCAGTGTCAAGTTTAAAAGGCGGTAAATAGAATTCTCGTATAAGTTTTCAACACCGTATTTCTAAATCGTCAAGTCTAGTCTTGTGAAAATCCAAATAAGTAGTCACTGCAGTCAATAAGTGAAGACAGTCGATTCAGAAGCTTTACTGAAAGTTACAAGGGAGTTTTGGAGGAAAACGCAAAATAGCACATTTTTTGAAGTTGTACCACTTACACACACTTCACACTTGTGCACGATAACGAATCCTACCAATATTACACATTAAGAACCGAAATAACACAAATTTATAGAACAAAAGCAACAACGTCATACATTGAATTTCCCGGCAAAACTCGGAATACATTTTTGGCAGTTATAACATACGCCTGCGAAATTACAGCCTTAAAAATTTTGACACTGGAGGGTGCTGGAGGGGTGTATGATGGTTTAGTAAACGGAAGAAGGATTAGAGGTGGGTTGTAACAGGTCAATCAGTTGGAGTTCTTCTGATTTTTTCAAAACATCCCCAGTCCATACCCTTTCTAATGATATGCTAAAAGTGTTATTATCACTTTTAGTTCCGAAGTTATTAATTATTTTCCGGAACTAAGGCACTTTGAGCAACAATTTCAACTAATGAAAATTAAATGTGTCCAACCGTAAAAGGATAGCAAATGAAAAGTAAATTTGTTTAACGACTAATTTTATTACAAAATTTGTTCAAATTGGTGACCATTAACTTGTAAACATGCTCGGCACCTTTTCCTCATCTCCACGGTCACCGTGCCAAGCAGCAGTTCTTCACGCATCTTATTGAAAGCGCCGTGTATCTTGCTTATCAAAAGCTTCCTTGTTGGTATTTCCTCTGCGTACACCAACTCTTTCGCCCTTCCCCAGACGTAGAAATCAAGCGGGGTAAGGTCAGGTGACCTTGGAGGCCAGGGAATTGGCCCGCCCCGACCTATCCAAGCATTAGGGAAGGAGTTGTTTAAAAACTCCCTCACAACTAGGCTCCAATGGGCAGGACAGCCGTCGTGCTGAAAGACTATGGGCCGATCTTCATCAAACACGTCTTCCACTAAAACGGGCAATTCATTTTCGAGGAAATGAAGGTAGTTTTGCCCGTTTAAGTTGTCTGGCAAGAAGTGTGGCCCTATCAAGCGATTGCCGATGACGCCTGCCCATACGTTCACTGAGAACCTTTTTTGGAATTCTTTGTGCCTTCTTCACTCTTGGGTTTTGCTCTCTGGGTGCCCAGTGATGGAGATTGTGATAGTTTACAATTCCTTCTCTGTCAAACTTTGACTCATCGGTCCAGAGAATACTCCGCAAAAAATTTATGTCTTCCACGTCAGTATGGAGCAAGTGGCGGCAAAACTGCATCCTCTTTGTGTAATCGTTTTCCTCTAAGCCTAAAAAAATAAAAAATTCAATGTTTTGTCATTCAATGTGATTTGTCCCTATGAATTGTTAGCGATGTAACATTGATTGCTATCTCTGCCTTTCCATTTCCCTCTCTCTCTCACACACATACTCACGTTGATTTTAAAATTGTCTATGAAATGCACGTACTAGTTTTAGCTCGCATGTCATGTGAATGACATACGAGCTTAAAAAAAACTTCATGTAAAATAATTACCTTGTACAGGGGTGTAGTGGAAAGGATGATTTCCATTTTCCCGGAGAACAGACCAGACTTTCCACACGCTTAACTCAAGTGCCCGAGCTACGGTTCTGATGCTTCTGGTAGGATCTTCCGTAAATTGGGCCAATATCCGTTGGTCATCAGCTACAATTGGTTCAAATATGTTGACACTTGGTTCTCGGACATTTAAATTTCCGGTTTGTCGTAGACGCCGATAAGTAGAGCTAAACGTCTGGTGGTTGGGTACTCGTCGCTCAGGGTTCGCTCTTGATAAATCCTCCGCGCTTCGCGCCCATTGCAATTAGCCTTTCCATACACCAACAGCATGTCGGCGTACTCTTCGTTGGTAAATCCAGGCATTTTACTAACAATCGACGTAAGGTAATAACAACAAAACTTAACACGAACGAAGTAATAACAAACTCAACAAAATTAACGAAAACAGTGGAGTGTCGTAACGGCAAGTACGTGAGTTAGCTAAGATGGGTAAATCTCGACTGACAAACAAAGATCCCACCGAGTTACCTGCCGCCGTCGACCCGAGAGTGAAAGAGACAGAAATAAGTCTTGCTCTCATGTAAGAGAGAGACAGTAAATTTTACCTGCCAACTGTGGGCCAAACTGGTTTAAATTCCGGGAATTACATTTGTCTTACAAAGGTAGAATCGTGGTGGTAAAAGTGCCTTAGTTTCAGAAATGAATTAATAACTTCGGAACTAAAAGTGATAATAACACTTTTAGCATATCATTAGAAAGGGTATGGACTGGGGATGTTTTGAAAAAATCAGAAGAACTCCAACCCTGTTAGATTTTTTTTAAACCCCATAGAAAGTGGCCATTAAAATTATTCCTTTTCCTTACTACGGTACTTCAGGTCCCATAACTTTTCTTCTCTACAATTTTCTGGTGTGAAATTAATTTTTACAGTACACTAAGACTCTAACGATTAAAACAAGACCATTAGCAGACCTGTCCTATGGATAGATTTTGAGCTACAGGTAGTTTTAGTCAAAAATATCGAGTTTTCCTTAAAGAAAAAAGTCATTAAAATAAAACCTGGCGGTCAAGGTCAATATAATGGGCGGGGGTAGGTAGCAGACCATCCCTAGTTTCTACCCTAGGCGTACGTACAGCTCCCTACCAAACACTCTATATATATATATATATATATATATATATATATATATGTACACTTATACAGGCTGTGGCGTAATTAATGGTAATCGTTCACCTGCAGCTGGAGAATATCATAACGGATCAGAAAAATACAATTCATGTTTAGTAAAAGTATCATGGTTTTTTAGTCCCATTAGGCCATTTTTTTTTAATTATGAAAATTTTACCCTTGCTCACTAATTTTGTTGTCACAGTCGCAAAAACATGAATTATCTTATCAGGTTTTTATTTATTATACTTGAATAGTTGTATTATCAAATGTATCATGTCATTTTTGTGCTGTTGCCTATTTTATTTTTACAAATGCTACCGAAAATAAGTTTTTTTCTTTCAAATCTTTTTTTCTTTGTGTTTGATCGCACGTATCATAAAAAAAATGTATGGGGACTTGACTGACCAGCTTACAAATAATTATAATATTTAATTGAGATTGTAAAAAGGTATAACACATGGTATTTAACCCTTAGATTTCAAAGTGATTACCTAATGACTTTGATGAAGGCCTATTTTCCTAAAAACATACGTCTCAGAAAATATTTTAATTATTTCTTTTTTTAATATTTATAACTACCTTGTGCCGGCAGCTTCGCCCGCGTGGGAGAGTGCTCGTGGCAAAAAACTCCTTTAGCAAATATACCTGCAATATAGTAGTACCACAGAGTAAAAATATTTATTTATTTATTTAATTTATTTAACAATTTATTGTACACAAGAAACATTTAAAACATTACACTTTACATGGAAAAATGACACAAAGATTCTGCTTATTTCTAAAAATAAATTTCTTCCAGCAGCCCTACGGAGAGAAAAGGGATAAAAGAAAGCAGATAGAACGTTCACAATTACAAATACATTTACATATTATGTCTATACTAAAACATAAATAAAATATTATAATATGTAATAATATAATATACACTATCAAAATAATTAATATAAAATACAATACCTAAGTACTATAAGTAATATAATAATATGCCTATAATATATAAATACTATATGTATATATAATAACAGTATTTATATGGATAGAGATTCGAGGTAGTGCTCTTTCAAACGTCTTTTAAAAATAGTAACAGTGGGACTGTCTCGTACGGTGTGGGGGAGCGAGTTCCACAATCTGACTGCGTGAACGGTGAAGGAGTAGGAGTAGAAGTTGGAGCGATGGGATGGAAGGAAAAGATTAGTTCTTACATTGGACCTACAAGGGGTATCGAGGGGTCGAGAAAAGTTAAATCGTTCGAGAAGATAGAAAGGAGACAGGGGATTATACAAGATATTATATATTAAACAAAGGATATGGGAGTTGCGACGGAAACGAATAGGGAGCCACTTGAGTTTTAGTCGAAAAGCTGATATGTGGTCGAACTTTCTTAAACCAAAAACAAAATGGATACAGAGATTCTGCAAGCGTTCTAGTTTATAATAAATATATATATACTTTATAATAAATTTTCACACGTACTTTTTAATTTTAAGACATCTCCTAGATATAATCTCCTAGGTAAGGATAACTTAATTGTATCCGCGGCTAAATAGCTTCTGAAAATATCACAATATTTCCGATCATTTTTTTAAACTTATAATGGGCATAGTAACCTATCCTTAAAAGATAGACATATCTATGCCTTTGCGGACTTTTTTGTAGACCTATAAAAGAGAAACAATCCCACCATACATTGTTTTGTTATTTATCTCCTAACGGGTTAGGTTAGGCAGCGTGTACAGGACTGTATAATTCCACAGGGTTTCAACCGCCGGCTCAGATTAGACTCGAAGATAGCAAGGTTACACCGATTTGGGCAGAGCCGGGGCGATAATGAAACACTATTTTTGAGGAGAACGATTTTCACTTTTTTCGCTTTGGTTACCTGGCTCATGGCAATGCCGTATAGAGAGCCCCGCCCGTACGCCTCTTTCGGGCCGATTTGCTATCTCACTTTTACCTCTCTATACGGCTGTTTTCCATAATTTTACCTATTTTTCATGAGCCAGGTGAAGCAAAACGCGTTGTGAAAAATTCTTTATTGTTAAAATCATATACATAAAACCCTTATATACTAGAGACCTTATTCTATAAAAAAGATATGTACAATTTAAAGCTTACCATATAAGAAATGTTCTACATTTTTACCATTATTTTCTTAATAACTATTTAACCCTTTATTATATATTCTTAATCGTTACGCTACACGTTAGGTATTATGTTTATTTACATAAATCAAAAGAAGCTACGTTAAAATTAGCTTTAGTTAAAAATATATAAGCAAAATAACCTGCACTCGATAAAACACCATATAACACGATTCTTACACACTGATGCCATATAAATCTATACATATAGTCACTGAGTATTCACTATTATAGTCTTATGTACTGTTTTTAATTACACGTTTATCGTTCACATTTAAATTCACTCATTTTTTACGTTACGAGGCCGCTGTCCTTAACATCCTCCCCCCGGCGCAGTAGCCAGGGTCTACGCAGCCTCCTCAGGTGACTGTGGGCTCGCCGATCCCGCCGTGGACTGCTCCGGTGACTGCGAGCTGCTCGAGCTCGCTATAGGCTGCTCCGGCGGCGACTGCGGGCCGTTCGCGCCCGCCGCAGACTGCTCCGGCGACTGCGAGCCGTTCGGACTCGCTGCGGGCCGCTCCGGCGACTGTGAGCTGTCCGTGCTCGCTGTAGGCTGCTCCGATGCTCGTTCCGCGCCCGGCGCCGTCGCCAGCGTCGTCCGCTCCGCTCCCGGCTCCGTCTGCTCCGCCAGCGGTCGCAACTGCGACTGCGGCGCCTCCTCCAGCACCGCCAGCTTCGATGTCGGCCTCCGGAACACGCCACTGCGCGTGCGAACGTCCGCACAGCGCACTTGTCCGTCCTGGCCGGGGTAGACCCGGTGCACGACCCCCCGCGGCCACGTATTACGCGGTAGCGTCGGGTCGACCACGACAACCAGGTCCCCCGGTACAAGGGCTCGGTTGCTCTGCGGGGCCCCGTAGCGTGGTGTGAACGTGGGAAGGTATTCCTTCACCCAGCGCCTCCAGAACTCGTCGGCAAGGGCTTGCGCGACCCTCCATGTTTTTTTGTCCGCCGGCACACAGGGTCCGACGTACGGCAGTCCGGTGGACGACCGGAGGAGGAAATGATTCGGTGTAATCGCCTCCGGGTCGTTGGGGTCCACCGATACGTATTCTTCTTGATTTTCAATTCCAGCGGGACTCTCCGCGGGCCACTCGTTCATAGGCCTGCGCAGGAAGTCCGGCCCCTGGAACCAAGGGTCCTCGTCGCTCTTCGGAACGTAGCCCGTTCTGGTGGCTAAGTCGGCGACGTTGCTCTTCGTGCTCAGCCATCTCCACTGGTGAACAGACGTCAGCTCGGCGATCTCCCCTAGCCGATGTGCGACGTACGGTGTGTATTTGCGTCTGCCGTTCTGTATCCAACACAGAACCACTTGTGCGTCGATCCAGTAGAAAACCGTGTCCGTTTTCCACCTGTGTTCTGCTGCGACGGCGTTTCCCAGCCTCGCTCCGACCAGGGCAGCCTGTAGTTCCATCCTTGGTATTGTCTGTGCCTTCAGCGGCGCCACCTTGGCCTTGGCGGCGGCCAACACGACTCGTACTTCCCCATTTTCTTGCAATCTGCAGTCCGCACGACTCCCCCCGATGTTCCCTGGGGTTGACACCCCCGCGTGCCACTGGAGTCCCGGTCCCGCCCTGCAGATTATTCGGCTCCCCCCGTTGTAACCCCGGGGTAATGTGACGCCCTCTTTGCGCCACTGGAGCCCCACTTCGAATCGACCTTCTTCCATCCGTTTGGCCGTTTTGCCAAAGAGGTCGAAGACTCGCTGCTCTTCTGGTCAGTTTTTCCTTGGACGCTATTCCCCGTGCGTCTATTTCGAAGTGTTTCTTCGCCATTTCCTCCAGTCGTTTGCCTCGGGTCTCGATCGTAGACACGTGCAGGATGTTTTCGTGTTTTTCCTGCTTTATGAGGCGTCTGGGAATGTTTCCATGGATTACCCAGTCGAGCTTCGTCTTCGAGGCTGCAGGCTGGTTTCTCTTGCCGATCCTCAGCTCCCTGGATACAATGAGCTGCCAGTTGTCCGTGCCGATGAGAAGTTGGGGTTTCTTGTCTTCATAGCATATCTCTTCGTTCTTGAGATCGTGCAGGTGAGCAAGTCGAAACAGTGATTCCGTGACGGACTGAGTAAGTAGGTTCAATCCGGCCACGGTTCTCGCAGTGACGTCATATCTGGTACCGTCGTGACCCCGTACGCCAAGTTGTACGAGTCGGCTTTTTTATTCCCTTCTCTCGGCATTGATCCCATGCATTCTCAGCACCTTCAGTGGGCCGTCTGCGCCGATAGCCTTCGCGACGTCTTCATCCAGTAGTGTCACTGTCGAGCCCTCGTCGAACAGCGCGAAGATATCCGCTTCGCCCCGTGGACCGACAACTTGAATTCTTCTCATCTTAAGTTTCACCGCGCGGCCGGAGGTGACCGATGCGGTAATCACGGCGTCCTCTGTCTGCGGGGCGCCGCCGGACCTGTCTTTGTGCAGCAGCGCATGATGAGGCAAGTTGCAGCCCTTCACGCCGCACGGCTTCGCTCTGCTGTTGTATCTTCTGTGCCTGCTTCGCATGCACCGGAAACACAGCCCTTCCTTTTTGGCCGTGTCCCATCTCTTTTGCATGCTCAGTTTCTTGAAAGCAGCGCAGCAAAATAGAGCATGATCTTCGGCACATATCGGGCACTTCGTTGACTCTTCGCGTGTTCTCTTTGGCTGGCTGCGACTCGGCGAATCCCTGCCCTCGTCTGCTATCGCGAAGACTGGCCTTCTCATTCGGGCTTCGTTCTTATTAGGAGGTGGACGCGGTGTTTCCTTCTTCGGTGCCGTGCTGAACCCGTAGCGCAGCGCCCTGTCCACTTCTCTCATTAATTCAGAGAAAAGGACGACATCGGTCTCGTTCCTGAAGCGCGACGTCTCTTCTGCGTAGTCGTACCACTTGCTCTTCTCGTATGGGCTGAGCTTCTCCAGGATGTCTCTCGTGAGCAACGGGTTAAAGAGGTACCCGTGCCTCAGCTTCCTCAGGATGGCTACCATGTTCTGAATCTTCACTGCAAATTGGTTGAGTTCTGCCGCCGAACCTCCGAGCCTCGGTATCTTCTTCAGGTCTTCCATCATGCGATCGACCATAACCTCGGGTCGACCGAAGCATTGTTCCAAGGTCTTCATAATTTGTTCAGGCGGCGCGGCGTCGCGACGCTCAGCAGTGGTGCCACGGCTTCTCTTGCTTCTCCCCGTAGGCAGCTTCTCAGACGAGCTAAGTTCTCGATCGGCTTGAGCTAGTAGAACGCAGTGGTGTCTTTAATGGCTGCTTTGAATGGCAACCATTCAGTGGGAGGCGCCCGAGAATATGGGCAACTCCGTAGTGTGGCGCGACTGGCGTTGGTTCAGCAGTTTATCCAATGTTTCGGCAAGTTGTTCCACTCCATTAGCCCTAGACGTGGGCGGTGTGGGTGAGCGTGGGCGGCGTTGCTGTGGCCACTCGAACCTCGTCTTCTGGGCTCCCTTCGGTGGCATGTCCTCTGGCTTCGGCGTCTCTATTTCTTCCATTGATGTCGGCTCTTGTCTAGCCTCTTCGGGTTCGGGACCCTGTTCGCTTAGCCAGGCTCGGACACGTTGCTCCACCTGTTCTGATGGCTCGTCGTCGTCGGGGCTGCTACCATCTTCTGCAGCGGTGACGTCAGCGGCGAGCTTCTTCTTTATAAGTTCTGCTTCGATCTGCAGTTCCTTCTTACGAAGAGCGGCGAGTTTCTCCTCCGCCTCGTAATGCATACGCGCGACGACACTTGCTGTCGATCGACGCGATCTAATTGAAATAGCCTTCTTTCTGGCTAGGGTTTGTACTTCCGAGGATGCAGGCGCCTTGCTGGTACCTGGTCTCGGTTTCAAAATAGTTTGAAGCAGATCCGCTCTTCCCTCGGTCGGCGGCGGCTGGCTCGTAGCGGCAGCGGACGGCGATCGTGGCGGATCCGGAAATCTTCGTGGTTGCTGCTGGTTCTCCTCGGCTCCACTCTGACTTCTGGTCATAACCATCTTCAAATGTTAATCTTCAAATGTTAATCTCAAATGTTAATCTTCAATGTTAATCTTCAATGTTAATCTTCAATGTTAATCTTCCTTTTCAAGAATCTTCGGGAGGTTTTTCCGATGAAAAATCTGCGAATCCTTGCTTCCGTTCGCAGCGGTGTATCCTTGTATCCTCGAGTCCGATCTTCTGAGTCCAATCTAATCCCTGGCGTTGATTCCCGTTGATAAATCTTAATAAAGTTTCCAATGTTCTGACTTGATGGAATTCTTCTATCTTGAATCTTCGGAAATTTTTCTATGTTCAGAACAGCTGACGAAAATTTTCTAAGTCCAGTCTTCAGTAAAAATTTCTATCTTGATTCTTCGGAAATTTTTCTATGTCCACAACAGCTGTTCACATTTTTCTATGTGCCGTCTTCGTTATTTTCAACTTGATATGGACTTCGAATTTTTCTTCGATCTTGAAATTTGGCTCGCCAAAGGACCACGCACTACTGTACAGGACTGTATAATTCCACAGGGTTTCAACCGCCGGCTCAGATTAGACTCGAAGATAGCAAGGTTACACCGATATGGGCAGAGCCGGAGCGATAATAAAACACTATTTTTGAGGAGAACGATTTTCACTTTTTTCGCTTTGCTTACCTGGTTCATGGCAATGCCGTATAGAGAGCCCCGCCCGTACGCCTCTTTCGGGCCGATTTGCTATCTCACTTTTACCTCTCTATACAGCTGATTTCCATAATTTTCCCTATTTTTCATGAGCCAGGTGAAGCAAAACGCGTTGTGAAAAATTCTTTATTGTTAAAACCATATACATAAACCCTTATATACTAGAGACCTTATTCTATAAAAAAGATATGTACAATTTAAAGCTTACCATATAAGAAATGATCTACATTTTTACCATTATTTTCTTAATAACTATTTAACCCTTTATTATATATTCTTAATCGTTACGCTACACGTTAGGTATTATGTTTATTTACATAAATCAAAAGAAGCTACGTTAAAATTTGCTTTAGTTAAAAATATATAAGCAAAATAACCTGCACTCGATAAAACACCATATAACACGATTCTTACACACTGATGCCATATAAATCTATACATATAGTCACTGAGTATTTACTATTATAGTCTTATGTACTGTTTTTAATTACACGTTTATCGTTCACATTTAAATTCACTCATGTTTTACGTTACGAGGCCTCTGTCCTTAACACAGCGTTTTCGATAAAAGTTCCCAGACGGCTTGATTTTTTTCGACACCTTCATAAATCAAACAATTTGCACAAAACCTCAACAAATTATTATCGACCTAAACCTAAGTGGTTCCTAAGGAACCACTCTGTCGGTAAATGTCAACGGCATGAAAATCCTTTCATTATTTTTTGGGATTATCGCGAACATACAGACAGACTCGGCGGGGCACTTAAGTATCCTATGTCCGTCTCCCGATTCTAAGCTACCTCCCCACCAATTTTCAGCCAAATCGGTTCAGCCGTTCTTGAGTTATAAATAGTGTAACTAACACGACTTTCTTTTATACAGGCTGACCTGAATTTCGATACATTCCTTTGAAAGACAGAAAGTAGACCTCATTTACAGTAAGATTTTTCATGGCATCCCCTACCCGAAAGTTGATATTTACAAAGTTATTGAAATTTCAAAAATTTTTTCTTTATTTTCGACTTTTTGACTTTGACATGACGTATTTTTAAAAATGTTTGTCTTTTTAGTGATTTTTTTATGTATTTTAACCGTCAATGAGTCAAATATTATTTTTAAGGAATAAATAGGGACAAACTTAGCGAGAATTTTTCATTATGAGACATGAAACAGAATTTTCTTTTAAGAAAAATGCACATTTTTCTTAAAAACAGGTGATTTTTTTTTAAAAATGTATGATACAATGCGTACAAATACCTTAAATAACTTTCTTACCTCATAAGCTTCCAAAAAAGGTACAAATATGTACATAAAAATATGAACATGTAATAAACAAAGACAAAACAATCATCAGGTAACGTTATCTCAAGAATTACTCTACCTGAGGCGACCTTTTTTTTCAACTTTGTTCGAACTTCGGGATGTTTCGGCTACTGTCGTCGCGGCCCTTTGTCAATGAGTTACCGACTGGCTTAGAGAGCAAATTTAGTAGCTAATATTAGTTTTAAGTCAACTATTGCCGTGTACGGATGTATTGTTGCTTTAAACTACACCCTTACTTCTACTTGTGATTTTTTTGTATCGCGATGGCTGCTTTTGAGTACGATGAATACGCTGACATCTTGTTTTGTTACGGACTTTGTAATGGTAATGCTGCTGCTGCACGAAGAACATACGTTGAACGTTTTCCGAATCGACGAGTGCCAAACGTTAGAGTGTTTTCAACAACATTTCGACGAATTCGGGAAAGCGGCCGTGTTGATAGAAGACGTGGCGATTCAGGCAGACCTCGTTTGTATGCTCCAGAAGAAGAAGAAGAAATTTTAACACTTTTTCAAAATGATCCTTCTATTTCTACAAGAGCGGCAGCTAGAAGACTTGAATTGAGTCAATGGAAGGTGTGGTTTACAGTACACACAGCGCGTCTACATCCATTTCACTACACACCTGTCCAAGCGTTGGAAGAGGGAGACCCGGTTAGAAGAATGGAATTCTGCCGTTTTATGATAAATGCAGACAGACATGGAGGATCGCAATTTCTTCTCAAGAATATTGTGGACGGATGAATCGAAATTTGACCGTGACGGGATAAACAATTTCCACAACACACATTACTGGGCACCAAAAGGAGAAAACCCCAGGATGAAAAAAGAAAGGGCCCATCAAACCAGATTCAGTCTAAATGTCTGGATGGGTATAATTAATAATAATTTAGTTGGACCTCATTTTTTGCCTCAAAATTTAAATGGTGAAATGTACGAACATTTCCTAAGAGAGGAGATTACTGGTTTAATGGAAGATGTGCCAATAGCAACTCGTCGTAATATGATTTTCCAGCATGATGGTTGCCCGGCCCACTTCCGCCTCGGCGTACGCCAGTGGCTAGACCAAACTTACCCACATCGCTGGATAGGTCGAGGCGGGCCAATTACACACATATATATATATATATATATATATATATATATATATATATATATATATATATATATATATATATATATATATATATATATATGTGTGTTTTCTTTCAATATTTTTCTTAGTTTTAGGTAGGTAATATTTTAGTTAAATAAAAAGACAATGTAAAACATAACTAACATGTAAAAGTATGTAAATTCTTCACACATACCATGTATTATGTGTAATGTACCTTTAAAAACATGTGTGGTCCGAACAAGACAGCTATCATTTGTAAAACATTGGATGTAGTGTCCTCTCTCAGTAGTAATACATAATATCATCTATGTGTCCTCCACAGAGTAGCTTGATATTAATTTAAAAAAAAAAAAACTTTCGTTTCAATTTTTAACACCGTATTCCTATATCGTCAAGTCTAAGGTCTAGTCAAAGTCCAAATATATAGTCATTACAGTCTATGAGGCATGTCAGTCGAGTCAGTAAAGTGGTAGAAGCTTTACTGAAAGTTCCTAGGGAGTTTTGGCGGGAAACACAAAATAGCACGTTTTTAGAAGTTGTACCACTTGCCCACACTTGTGCACGATAACGAATATTTAATGGTTAATATTCTACCAATACTACACATTAAGAACCGAAATAACAAATATTTATGAAGTTTTACAAATTTCACAACATCACCCATTGAACTCCCCGGCAAAACTCCCACCTTGATGTCCTCTCAAGTGTCGATTGCCATTTGCCGACAAGTGACATTAGACCCATAACCATAAATCTCTGTTTCAATTCTTATTTCATAATCACTTGTAGTCTAGTCAACAAGTTCAAAAACGTGTTAAATAGAAATAAAGCTCCTAAAAATATGTGCGATAGCTGAAAAATGTTTTTTAAGGATATATATTAGCACATAAAAAATTGCGATTGTTATTAACAAAATAAGATAAAAAAGGTATTTAGTTTTTCGTTAATAACTTTTAAAATAATGATATTTAAGGAATTTTGAAAAAAGATCCTGAAAGAGGAGGAAATTTCCAATAAAAAAGTCCTAACTCCCGGAACTCTATCTATATATTTATAATTTTTTTTTAACGCTGGAAATAGGGCTCCGCGAGGATGTTACGGCATAGGCGCGCCGTCTAAAAAGCCGGTATATCACCTAAAATATATTTTTTTGAATAATAAATAACAATTTAAAAAATTGAATAAATTATGGTGTAATCTAGAGACTTGAACGAAAAAAACATTGGTGAAAAAAATTTTTTTGTTGATTTTTCAAAAAGTTACACCATTGTTAATTAACTAATTTTTTTTCCAATGTCTGTTTTTATAAATTACGGCATAAAAGTTTAAATGATTGGTCTATAAATTTTTCGCTTCGTGGAGCTCCTTTTATTTAGGTACTTAATAGTTATGCAAAATAATCTCTGACATATCGCTTCCGGCCTTCTTGTCCTCAGTCCACGCGAACCATAGTCTTATATCCAAAATACTACATCACCCATCCTACTCCAATACAGTTCCCTTTCTGGACGAGGCCAAGGACGCCTGGATTGCAAATAGTGCTTGTAGCGAATTGCCTGACAATACTTTTTCCCAAAGGCTCTGGGACGAGCCACTCTGCAGACTGGTACGGAATAATCTTCTTAATACGTCCTCCAGTCCTGTGGAACAGACTCCCCTATTAGCTGCGGAGAAGTGGGAGTCGGGCCTTTGGCTACAATCATTACCGTCACCCAATACGGGCACATTGCTGGATCGAACAGCTTTCCGGTTATCCACTTCCCTGCGTCTTGGCACCCGCCACGTCGTCCCCTATCACTGTGTTTGTGGTACAAACGTGGACAGCCTCGGACACCACGGGCTGTCCTGTCAACGAAGCGCCGGCCGCATCTCCCGACATCACTGCCTGAACGATCTCATCTATCGGGCTCTTGTCACCGCCGGAGTTTCATCTGTGCTGGAACCCTCTGGTTTGGCGCGCGACGATGGCAAGAGACCAGACGGTATGACCATGGTCCCTTGGAGAGTGGGACGGGCTCTTGTATGGGACGCTACTTGCGTCGATACACTTGCTCCGTCCCATGTCCAGGGCACCTCGAGGTCTGCAGGTGCGGCCGCCAATCAGGCGGAAAACCTCAAGCGGCGCAAATATGAGAACCTTAGTGGGGATCTCATATTTGAACCGTTTGGGGTTGAAACCCTAGGTACATGGGGTCTGGGTGCGCACAAACTTTTCAGAGAAATCTCCAAAAAACTCATTGAGGCCACCCGAGACCCCAGAGCCGGCACCTACCTGGCCCAGAGAATAAGTATCGCAATCCAACGAGGAAACTCTTTGAGCCTTCTAGGTACTCTTCCTGGTGGGGACGACCTGGGAGATTTCTTTGTTTTGTAGCATTTTAAGTTTCGGAGTAGTTATTATTTTTTTTTAGTACTACCCACTTTTATAGTTTGTAAATATTTTAAATAGATTTTAGTTAATTTTAGCTTTTAACAATATAATATAGAATATAATTAAAAACTAAATACAAAATCAAATAAATGTGTACATATAAATTTCGTTATGCAAGAAAAAAAAGTTTATTATTTTGTTAATTATAATTTTTTTAAATTAACTAAAAATGAATTTTCTAAAAAATGTTATCAAAAATATTTTTTTTGGTAATATCTTATTGCTGTTTTCGCATCTAATATATGTATTGATTAACATTGGAAAAAAAAATTTTACGTCATTTGTTAAGAAATTGTTTTTAAACAGACTATTTTGGGATTTTAAAAAAATATTTTTTACTATCTTATTGCATAGGTGAAATAATTAAAAAAAAATTCTTAAATAATTTTTTTTATTGTTTATAACCGTTTTTTTTTTATATTTCAATTGTTTAAATATATAGTTATGAAATTATTTTATCCTTAAAAATCATCATTGACCCTTTTCAATGGAATAACAGAAAAATATTTTTTTTTTGAAAATAATTTAATTTTTTATTAACATAACAATTTCTTATAAACAAATAATATTAACCATTATATTTTTTTTCGAAAACTTCAAAAAATTACAAAAACAACCATATATAACAGTTTAGAAAAAAATTATGTATTTTTACAGCACTTAAATATTATATAATAATGAAATTACAGCCGTTACATAATTTGTCAAGTTAAAAATTGTTATAACTTTTAAACTATTAGAGATACGGTAAAGAACATTCAGGTCATTTTTGTAAAGGATTTATTTATCTTTAAAATGAATTCAAAATCGATTCTGTAACTATTATTTATCAGTTGTTATAAGCATTTATTTATAAAAAAATTAGATTTTTTTTACAATTCCATATATTTTTGAAATTCCATAGCTTATAAATTGTTAAATAATATAGATACAGCTACGGACCTACGAACTTTTTTATTCTATGATAAAATATCTTTCTAATTACGCATAAATTATAGCAATATCCATTTTTGTTTAAATAATATATTAATTCAAATTTATACTTACCCAATTTCTTCAAAATATTCTGCTACAGATCATTTTTCATTTATTTATCACTTGAATTATTAATATTCTGCTAAAGTTTAATTATTTATTTATTAATATAAGCCTTAATAACTTTCTACTGGAGCTCTGTATATTATTTATTTACAAAAAAATGACATCTTTTATTTAATAATTGAATTTATTTTCAATTTTTTTTTCTCCGGTATATTTTCTAAAATATTTTATTTTTATTGTTAAAAACTTAAAATCTGTAATTTAAGAAGGAAAGGAAATAATTAATTATACATAATTTTGTTTAAAGAACATTTTAAAATATATTTTTATAAGCAATACAGAAGTTTTCAAATTATACGAGATCTCCTTTTTTTAACGGGTGGAATTCCTGAATAGCTCGGTGCATCAATGTTTGGAACTGAACTGTTTTCTTCCCTCTCTCGTGTTTCGGTTCCTTGTTCTTCAATTACCTCATGAGTCTCTGGACTCCTCAAGAGTATCATCTGAATCAGAATCGTCATATCCATATCTATCTTGCATGATCTGACGATACTTCGTACTTTTTTGCTTTCGAGCGTCGTCAATCATTTTACATCCAAAATTATCATCGTCTTCTTCTTCGTTTTCATTTTCTTCGCTGTTCTCTACGTTTTCGATGAGGTCGGACGCATTACTACAAGTTTCTCCTTTACACCCTTTACAAGATCTTGTGCATTACATCCCGTTTTTACAACAACTGCAATTTTTTGAGCAATTCGAAGTTGTACAACTGCAATTGATTAATTTCAGCACTTTCTCGGGTGCCAAGGGTGCGGTTGTTCTGATAGGTAGAAACATCGTTTAGGTCCTTTGCCATCCCCAATTTTCTGCATTTAAAGGGTTACCAAGCCATGTTTGTACTTGATAATAAGCCCTTAATGAATGTAAATGTGTAGTAGAATCTATAGGAGGTAACGTAGCCAAATTAACCCTCTTAGACTTGGCTACATTGGCTTAAAAGTGATAAATCCTACACTCATTAATGGACTTGTTATTGGCTCCAACCCTTTTTAGCATAATTCGCTCACCAGCTTGTTTTATGTCTTCGACGGTCGACTCAGCGTTATAAATCTTTTTAACTTCTACTTTTATAATTGCATCTTTTTGGATTAAAGTTAATAAACTATTTTTACCTTTCCGGAAAATCGAGCTGACAGAAAAAGCATGAGCAAACAACAAAATATTTTTTTTGAGCATTTTTCTCTGCTTCATAGGACACGTCTGGTTTTTTTTGGATTTTTGGTTTCCACCACGGAATATAAAACACAGGAGGAAAGGGCATAGGTAGAATGATTATTGAAAACCGCTGTCGCCAAACTCAACAAAAACATTTTACGCACACTGAAAATAAACCAATTATAACTGTAACAATTTCTCGAAATCACAATGTAATAACGACTATTAAGAATGATACAAAAACGACCTTATCTCCTTGACAATAATGTAGAATTTAGCAATTACACATTGTGACTGTTATCGGTATTCCTTCGACATGCTTTCGGCCATCTTTGACTACTTAGTTCAACTATTTGACGCTCTTGAAATTTTCATTTTATGCACGCAAATTTGCACTTTACAGTCATAGATGCAAAGTTTTAATCAGTTTTAATTCAAATTCGTGTGATTGTTTCTTTCTAGAATGTTCTGCTACTCAAATAGGGATGTAATCATATAAATGTTTATGATCTCGATAAAATCGATAGATTCTGAAATCAAACAATATAAATAATATAGTTATATGTAAAAAGGGTTATAATTATTGATCGTGCGAACAAAAATAGTTTGCGACTGCAAATGAGCATACTGTTAATTTGGCAGATAATTAATATAATATATTATATCTATACAGATAAACAAAATTGAAGTGTCTGTTTGTAATTTCAAATTAACAGCTTTTATTTTCACTTAATGCATTTAAAAGTATGATCGTTACTTACAATAAAATATAAATTGTTAACATTTTTCTGTCCGTCTGTCAGTGTGTGTGTTTGTTCCGGCTAATCTCAGAAACGGCTAGACCGATTTTCACGGGACTTTCACTGGCATATATAGCTGATATTATAAGGTCTAGCATAGGCTACTTTAGGTTTAAAAAATAAGGTTCCGTTTCCTTTAGTTCTATGCAAACGAATTTGCGGGCATCAGCTAGTCAGCTAATACTTAATATAATTGTATATTAAACTTTTATTCCTTGGACATATTTGTATGATATTTCGTACGAATTGAGTACGGAAAAGATAATGAGAAAAAGGAGGCGGTTATACGTTCGGCTGTATATAATTTCAATGCAGGGTTTTTTGCTGCTGGCTCTGAACTGGGCCCTGGTTCATCTAGAATACTTTTTTCCAGAAGAGTTTGAAGTCATTGTTACGTTCTGTAACAACAAATATATATTATTATTATATTATTATAATTAAAATGTAGATGTCAAATAATAACAACAGACGAATGGTTTTTCCGGGCTCTCTCCATGATACAGAAATAAAAAGCGTATTTATAAAATTGTATGTACATATATTCTCCTGTTGAAAACCTGTAAAAGAAATATAGAAAAGAAAAGTTGTTTGTGTTTAATTTACACGAAGATTAACAACAGTAACTACTCTGACCCACGAAATAAATGAATAAGGTTTATTAAAACTGTATCTGTGAAAGTATACCCCCCCCCCCCCCTCAATAAGAAGTAAGACTTTAATACTGTATTACTTTAATACAAATAAAAATATTCAGCTTAATGTGCAACTCAGGGATACCTCATACATACAACTTTTGCATTGACTAAACTGTTTAGTCGATGGTACGCATACAATCGATTTAAGTCGATTTATCTCCTGAACAAATCTAACAGTCTTCTGTAGGAAACGCTCGAGTTAAGGTGCTAATTGCAATGCCATTTAACTATTAAGTTATAGCGTGGTTATAGCTTGTGCTTTGCTTTATATATGTTTTAAAAGAGAAAAGAAAAGGAGGTATTGTGTATATCCAATATTCAGTGACAAATTAATTTGTAGAATATTTCATACATTGCATTCTAAACTAAAAGGGCACCCAGATAAGTTTTTTAAATATTATAGAATGTGTGAAGAAACTTTTAATGAAATCTTATCATTACTGGGTCCTGAACAGTCGCGGATCGACTGTTTAGTCGATGGTATGCACACTTCAATACATTGCAATGCAAAATGAGCGCGTAATCGATAGTTGTGCAACTTTTTAGTCAAAAGCAGATCGATGCAGCTTTTTGATTTTTATCGATCAACTATCGAGTTGATAGTATGCGCACGTTCTATATTGATATAATCTTATGAAACACAACAAAACAGTTGTTCAACTAAAAGTTATATGTATGCGCTAGCCCTAAAATTGTATTTGTGGTTTAAGAAAAATGTATGAATACTTATGTACTTGATAACACATAATTTTTTTCGTGGGAACTACACGATGATCTAAATATCTGTATCCTTTCTTGTTATAAGGATTGTATTTTCTGCAAAATGTTCTGAACAAATGCAACTCGATTTCGTAGGCATCCAGTTGACCCTACCAGTCGCAGTAATCCACTTCTCTTTTGTATGAGGATCTTTAGGAAAACTAAAACGGAAATAATCAATACTTTAGATAACTATTTTTATTTTAGTTAAAATAACAATTACCTATATCTAAAATTAATAAATCGATAAATCGATGATATCGTAAGTCACAACCCTAATGTTCGTTCCACCTGCGTCTGTGCATAATTTCAGATTGTGCTTACTACTCGACACCAGGTGGCGTATTAAGGCTCATATAATTTTAGACTTTATTTCAATAGCAATACGTGTCATTCTTAATTTTCACTAATATTTTAAATAAATAGAGGATTTTCTGAAAGATTATTTATTAATTATAAATTAAATAATGACTTACCGATGATAAGAAACACCTGATCGTAGTAAGTTCTTCGTACCACTATTATTTTTGCACTCGAGGATGGAACATCAGTCATTATAAGGAGTTTTTTTTATAAAACACGCGTATGAAAATCACCGGCAGCACATGTCACAATACTTAAGCAACCACAAAGCAAGTGAGTCCAGTTAGGTCTCGCTGTACTTAACTATGACAAGCGGGCCACGCCCACATGCCCTTTCCTCTTGTGTTTTATATTCCGTGGTTTCCACATTACAACATTATCTGGGGATGAATCGATTATCATAGCTGCCAAATCGACGTCTGTACCCACAACAATAACTTTTTCTCCAAATTGCTGAGCTAAATCCAACGCTTTGCGGACTATCAAAACATCAGCATCTTCTTTGGCTTGGAAAATAGTGAAAAATAGTTTCTGCTGCAAGTAATTAATCAAAAGCTCAACAAATATTGATTTATTTTTGATTCGAGAGGAGATTCCTCTTCATCATCTTTATTAGTTGGAATCAGTCTAAAATTATTGAAACATTTAAGATGATACCGTGCTTTCACTTCTAATAACGAATCTACACGGGTTATTAAATCCTTAACTTTTTCACCAAGTAAACCATTACGCTGGTTTGTAATATCTAATAATATTTTCCGCATATCATCTGAACGTACGACATGTTTTTTACGCAAACTGCGACAATAATATTTTTGGCAGAATAGACATAATTTATCATACGCAAAATCAGTAGAACTACTGCGTGTAGATTGTGCTGTAACGGATGAACTTGAAGACTCAGAATCAATTTTTTTATATAACAATAAGTAATTTGTTCGACACTTTTCATGAACTTGGATTTCCATTTTTCCTTCTAATTTTTTGTATTTTTGATCGTCAATTTTTAAACTACAATCTCGCAATGAATTTATTCGGCGTTTAACTGTTTTCCTTTCTTTGGCACCAATCAAATTTTTCTCACAAATAAAACATTTCACAGAGTAGGAAATTATTCGTTCACTAACAGACACTTGCTATCTGCATAAATATAACTATTCTCTCACAAATAATCGATATTGTTAGGTGCAGTTTAATATGGAAATATGTTAAAAAAATATTAAGTATTATTATTATTATTATTTCATTTAATCAGGCAGGCATTTGAGACAACTGATATTGCCTGTATCATGTTTTTTTCTGTCTTCTATCAGTGATTTTTGTTTTAAATATATGTCAAGTCTGTTCTTAAATTAGTTCACATTTTGGGCTGAAATAACATCCTCTGGCAGGCTATTCCAAGCTCTTACGACACGGTTGCACAGGAAATGTTTATGTGGGTTGTTATTTGAAAAACTGGCAGAGAGAAACATGGCAAACATGTTATGACCTCTTAAATGTATGTTATCATTTAGCGTAAATATTTTATGAAAGTCCTGTATATCATAACGTCTGTTTAGTATCTTGTATGTTTCTATTAGATCTCCTCTGTCCCTGCGTTCCTTTAAAGTAGTAATTCTCAAGGCCTCCAGCCGTTCTTCATATGACAGTATTTTCATTTTTCTTGGTACTTTAGTAAAGGAACGCTGCACCTTCTCCAGGAGTTCAATGTCCTTAACAAAATAGGGGTTCCAGATCAGAAATGCATATGCTAATATTGGCCTTACAAAAGTTTTATGAATTTGCATCATTACTGGTGTCAGCTCTCGAAACGCTTTCCTCACCAAGAATATCAGGCTCCTAGCTTTTTTAGTTATGCATGTAATTTGTTCTTCCCACTTTAGATCACATGTAATCTTCACTCCCATATAAAAAAATATATTACAAATAAAACTGAAATTTGCAAATTAATAAAAGAATATTTTCAACACACTACGAGTAGAGGTTCAACACTGACCTGTTCTAAATAACTGCTAGAATGAATATGAGCTACACTCTCAGTTAGAACAGGAATATAGGAGCAGGTAGAAGAAATCTAACAAAGAAGAAGACCTTCAAAAGAAACAGCTGCACCTTGCAACGGTTCAATTTGAATTAGTGATGTACTAAAATGTCCTTCAAAAAGAATGGGCTACTAAAGATAAAATTCAAAAACGTATTATAAGTTAATTTATATTAAATTATCATTAGGTTAACTAATTAGTAAAATGTAAAAAGGCGTACAAATTAGTGATAATCGGATTAAACTTCATGCTTCATAATTTAGAAAATATACCTGAGAAAAAAAAGTTAGAAAAAAAAATATTAAATAAAAGATGTCATTTTTTGTAAATAAGCTCCAGTAGAAAGTTATTAAGGCTTATTTTAATAAATAAATAATTAAACATTAGCAGAATATTAATAATTCAAGTGATAAATAAATGAAAAATGATCTGTAGCAGAGGGCAATTGGGTAAGTATAAATTTGAATTAATATATTATTTAAACAAAAATGGATATTGCTATAATTTATAAAATAATTTCTTAACTAATTATTTAAACAATTGAAATATAAAAAAAACGATTATAAACAATAAGAAAAATTATTTAAGAATTATTTTTTTAAATGTCTTAAAAATAAAATCTTATTTTTTTTTAAATTTCACCTATGCAATAAGATAGTAGAAAAAAAAATTTAAATCCCTAAATAGTCTATTTGTTTATAAACAATTTCTTAACAAATGACGTAAAATTTTTTTTTCCAATGTTAATTAATACCTATAATAAATGCGAAAACAGCAATAATAAGATATTACCAAAAAAAAAATTTCTTGATAATATTTTTTAGAAATTTCATTTTTAGTTAATTTAAAAAAATCATAATAATTAACAAAATAATGAACTTTAATAAAAATTTTTTTGCATAACTATTAAGTACCTAAATAAAAAGAGCTCCACGAAGCGAAAAATTTATAGACCAATTATTTAAACTTTTATGCCGTAATTTATAAAAACAGAGATTGGAAAAAAATTAGTTAATTAACAATGGTGTAACTTTTTGAAAAATAGACAAAAAAAAATATTTTCACCGAGGTTTTTTTCGTTCAAGTGTCTAGATTACACCATAATTTATTCAAATTTTTAAATTGTTATTTAATATTTAAAAAAAATATTTTAGGTGATATACCGGCTTTTTAGATGGCGCGCCTTGCCTTAACACCCTCGCGGAGCCCTATTTCCAGCGTTAAAAAAAAATTATAAATAATATAGATAGAGTTCCGGGAGTTATGACTTTTTTATTGGAAATTTCCTCCTCTTTCAGGATCTTTTTTCAAAATTCCTTAAATATCATTATTTTAAAAGCTATTAACGAAAAACTAAATACCTTTTTTATCTTATTTTGCATTCGCATTTTTTTATGTGCTAATATACCCTTAAAAAACATTTTTCTAGACGTCATTCCGAATCGAATGAGCTATCGCACATATTTTTAGGAGCTTCATTTCTATTTAACACGTTTTTGAACTTGTTGACTAGACTATTGGACTGTATTCTATTTTTTAAATATAGATAACATGCATAGGTTTTATTAACATTTTATCAATATAATCATGGAAAAAAAACCCCGGGAGACATAGCGCGTTTTTTTATGGCGGCAAACTACTGTGACGCTTGCTCTGTTCGAGCTGTCAAAAGTGACACGACTCTCAACCACGAAACACTTTTTAACCTAGCTCAACAGACAACAGGGATTTTTTTTAATTTAAATATATGGCGTCGGTTTAAAATCAGTTGTCAGTTAAAAAGACGGGAAATAGAATTTTCATTTCAATTTTCAACACCGTATTCCTAAATCGTCAAGTCTAAAGTCTAGTCAAAGCCCAAATTAATAGTCAGTACAGTCAATGAGTCAAGTTAGTCGATTCAGTAAAGTGGTAGAAACTTTACTGAAAGTTCCTAGGGAGTGTTGGAGGGAACACAAAATAGCACGTTTTTTGAAGGTGTACGACTTTCCCACACTTGTGCACGATAACGAATATTTAATGGTTAATATTCTACCAATAATACACATAGCACTGCAATATACAAAAACCACAACGTCACCCATTGAATTCCCCGGCAAAACTCCGATAATGGATTTCTTCTAGACTGACTACAACCTTAACTTTTTAACAAAAAATACTAATTACTTACCATTCCAGCAAGTAGTTGATGCATATAAGTGTAACAGAGCATACAGAGTATTTAAATACTAACTGCCGTTCGTTTTTGCATGTTAAGGCTTGGACGTGATACGTAGTATCCCTTAGTAGTCTGTGGCTTGGACTATATGCTCAGGAATCCGGAACACCGTTGAAAATTCAAAGCATTGAAAGTAGAACTCTGCACCAAGAAAATAGAGTTTAACATCGAACACACGAAGTATAGATATAAGGAGTCCGAACGGTATAGGCTTTTCCATAGTATTTATGTACTCAATAATAAACCCAGATCATAGTTCTCTTTTCTGCCACTAGCTGCGCAACTATTCAGGACGTACCGATGCTATTATTATTATTACTGATTATTACACGTCAATGTAATTTATACTATTTTATTAAATTATATGTTTAGCAAAAAGTTCTTTATTATTTCTTTTCCACTAAATATATTTAAACGAGTACTTCTTCAAAAGTGACCGGCAAAAAAATCTGCCCCCTAAATCATTTCAACATTACGTTCGGACTCCATAAATATATACTTCGTGATCGGACACATGTGTCGAGTCAAATGTCAATGTCATGTATGACAGCTCGACACTCGAAACTTCTATTCTCAATTCTATCGTATTACATTAGAGTTCTATTTTGTTCGTATTACATTAGTGTTCCGGATATAATATAATCCCAGTATCCGGTATCCCAGTATCCGGCATATAATCTCAGTCTTAGTCATTGTATGTAATAGAGAGACAAGATCGGACTATAGTTTCGCTATTGTTAATTGTTATCCATTTCACACTCACAGTGAATGACGGTAACACGTACGTTGTACGTAGGTAGTTATTTTCTACTTGTGTCGATATACGTTACGTGATAATCTGTTTGGTATTTTAGTAGCCAGGGACCAGGGTATATTATACTCTGAATATCGACTGTTATGTGTTAGTTTTACCTGTGAAGATAAATACGCTTCACCTCTAAGAAGGATATAAGTACACATTATTCTGAGGTTGCTAAAATCAGTCGCTACATTCTTGTAGTCAAAGAAAATCTAACTATTTTACTACTACAAGTAGGTATACTTCGTAATACTTGTAGTAGGTAGTGAAATCTCAGTGAAATTGTTAACAGTCAAATCGACTGACTCGGCTCGGTAGGGTCATAACTTTGGTTTCGTAATGTCTACACGATTTTCACCTATGTATAATACTTACGCACAGTCAAAGATTATATTAATAACCTAAAGAACACAGTTCTATTAATTACAGTGCCGTTTTGTCTCACACGTCGCGATCACAAAAAAACTCGTTAAAACGGGGGCTAAGGACGTATTCCCAGGCTAAAACGGTTACAATCGTGCCCTATTTATAGTATCTCTTAATCGCCGTCCTCACCATCCAGCCTGCAAATCCAAGGCCGGGTACTTACGCGACTAGTACCATTGCTGGATTTGCAGGAAGGGTCATGGAGTAATGCGCTTTAAATCTATGATAGTGCCTAGCGCAACCCATATATTTTTATCGTAATATTTTATCATATTTTATATTCTCTAGACGGTGCAAGGTGGTCCCCAGGGTCTGATGATGGATATGGAACACGTTTATAGGATATTCACTTCAATTGTCAGAATATTGTTTTGACTTATTATAATTGTTCATTATAAACACTTTAACGGGATCTGTGTGGGCTGAAAGCCTATAATAGAAAAATATACTTAGCCAAAACTTTTTGCGTTCGTTTGGAAGTTGATAGTAAAACAATATCACATGATAAACACATTACCACTCCCTTACGTTGCGCAAATTAACAAGAGTAGGTAGACCGCTCGACGGCAGTCGAGAAGGTGCAGGTTCGAGGTTCTGGGTTGTGGCGTGCACCAATGAGACATTCTGATCTCAAGCAGACGTCTAGGGCTCACTATGTGCGGTCATTGTACTTTTCTCTGGATGTGGTGCTAACTGCTACACTTGATCGACCAAGTAAATAAAACGAAACATTTGTACACCAAAATATATTACTAATCTATTTTAAATATACTTCAATATAGTTTGTTTTAGTAATTGAAACCTATAATTCAACCATTTTAAAAGTATTTATCAGCATTTAAATGGTCAACATAAAAACTTTTGTTTTTAAATGGGTATGTGTTTTATATATTTGTATGTATTGTATTATGGGATTACTTGGTTAGTCATGCATCGATTTTAGACTCGAGATAAGGAATTAAGTAATTCTGGAAAGTAACAGCATCGGCACACATGAGGGAAGAGCTTAATTGTACAGACTAGTTCCGAACTATACTCTCTTTATCTTATACTATATCACAGAGTTATCAAACAAACAATTTTCAAAACAATCATTAGAAATATTATTGGTTGGAATAGTTTGAATCCGAATTCTTAAGCTAATGATAGTAACTTTGATACATTACTAAAAAATATAACATTCGAAAAAGTCAGTCTTAATTAACAGATATTACCTATTTTATGTAACTCATAATTTACTTATTATACTTTCTCATTTATTACCTATGTCTTTTAATTGCTTCTAGTGAAAAACTTGATGCATCTAACATAACTTACTGAGTAGTATACTCACAGTGAGATCATCTGTAAAATTTTAAATGAAAAGTAAACATTTTTAACCAGTGGTCAAAATCCCACCTAAACCTAATCGTTTTATGCTAACGATACATTAAAAATTTTATACAATAGCGGAATTTATGTATTCTATAAAGTTTCTAACCTTCAAAACAAAAACGACTATCAAGTAAAATTTACTCAAAAGTCATGAAAATAAAAACAAAATCTCCAAAAGCTCGACAGTCGTTGAAAAACAAAATCCCTAAAAACGTCTATCGAGTGCCGAGTTAATTTAATTAACTCAATAGTCGTTTTTGAAGATTTTGTTCAATTTCTTCCAGTTCAGTCTTAGTAAAGAAAATCTCTAATTCTATGTTGTCTTTATTTTTCTTCTTGTCGTCGACATCTGTTTCGTTTTCGACGAGCACACGGAGAGCATGTTGCACGCACAACGCCGATTGCTTGCCAAACACACCTTTTACCTACAAACAAAAACTTAAAATAGAATTCATAGACATTATAAACTTAATTAAAAATCTATTACATATTTTTTATGCACTTTGAAACCTAATAAAATGACGTTTTTATATAAAAATCCTACTTACCTTTGAAAGATATAGGGTGGTCCGACAAATTTCACATTCATCTTGGTGGCGAATAAGTCTCCGTTTACCCTTCGTCCCCTTGTTAACTGTCACCTAGTGATAAACGTAATATGAGTGTCAAAAAATAATATAGGAAATTAAATGATACATTATTTTATTAGACTATTATGAGTATTTAGTATTTTTATAAAATCGACATTAAAGAACAAGAGACAATTTTTGTAGACGGCTCCATACAAAAATTACCCACCAGTACCACAACTTCACACATATACCAAATGAAAGGGCGTGAAAAGTGTATAATTTTATTTTATGACGAAAAATCTCTAAATGATGGGGGGAAAAAAATAATGAGGGTTAAAGCTAAAAAAAGTTTAAAAAATTACCTGTATAATTGCACTATTTGATAGTGTAAAGTGTTGCTAAGGAAAAAAAAAAAGATTCATCACGAGATGGCATACAAAAAAATAAAATAACTTCCTGGTTGAAAAATTCTTAGTAGCTAATATGCCCCTGTCGACCAAGATGTAATCTTGCGTGTAGTGCCATCTAGTGTGAGATAGCAAAACTACAGTAAGATCGATAGCGAACGAGGTACTTAGTTTTGCCAAAGAGTAGAAAGTATATATGATTACGCACAGAGAAACTGCTTTCATAGAACGATAAAAAACGATCCCAATTTGAAAATTTTGAAGTCCACTTCAACGGCCTACAATTTTTTCACACAGTCTTGGACACACCGTATGCTTGTAGTTGTCAAATAATATAATAATAAATCATAAAAATAATCAAATCGAAAGCTAACTATGTAGCTGTTATGCTGTGATGTGATCGTCTTTCTTTAATCTGTGGTTTTGTTACTGACCGGTTGATGAGCGGGCGGAGTCGGACACTCCCTCAACCCTGAAAATATCACGCTTTGTTTCATGCTGAAATCTAATTACAAAAACCTCGTCTCTATATCTGCTCCATGATTTTCCCATACATTTCTTCAAAATATGAAACAGTTTCTCAAAATACAACACTTTCCTTCACTTCAGTTTCCCATATACCATTATTTACAATAAATAGTTCCTTACTAGCTACACTCTCAAATAGAGCTACAGGATATTTTTTTTACTTTAATTGTAACCCTCATTAACTTTTTTCTTCTATGTTTTAAAGAGTTTTCGTCATACAATAAAATGATACACTTTTCACGCCCTTTCATTTGATATATGAGTGGCAGTGCTACATTTCGCCCGTTTTTGCATGAAAGCTATACCCTATATGTATATTTATTTAATATACCAAACAACAAACAATACATGTTCATGGGCACTTGATCAGAAGAATGAAATAAGACGGTCGCATACTTTTTTCGTTTACGTGCATTTTACCTCTATTGAACCTCGTTTGGGGTTAAAAGATCGACAACGCTCTTGTAACTTCTTTAGTGGTGAATCTGCACGGGGACCTAGGACAGGTTTCCACGGTAATCACCTTTAATCACCCTTGCTCGGTTTTCGGCCTATTAAAAGAAAAAAAAAAGAAACGAGTAGTACCTGCAGTCCGGCGGCGCGCAGCGCGCTGCGGGCGGCGAGCTCGGAGGTGACGACGGTGGAGAGCGTGGCGTGCGCGGTCTGCAGCACGCGCAGCGGCGCGCGCCCGTCCCGCGCCACGCTGATTAGTAACTGCTCCAGCGCGAAAGTAGTCGGCTCGCAACTTTCCCGCAGCTCCTGTACGACATGACATGTATATTATATTATATCAGTTCTACAGCACTAGCAGTTAGAAAAATTAGACAACTTTCTGACGAAGTATCGGCACTGTTAGTTTATTATAGTTATTTCCATAGCAGAATGGCCTATAGTATCTTTTCATGGGGTGATGCCATTAATTCTTTGTGCTGCAGAAGCGAACGATTAGAGATATTTATAAGATGTCCCCATAGGCCTCCCTAAGAAAAAAATTCAAAGAAATAGGGATGACGGATGACTGTACACTCTCAATACATTTTTGATAATGTTATGTATGTAAAAAAATATAGTATTGAATTTGATAAAAAATGTGACCAACACAAACATAAATACTAGGAATAAGCACAAACTGGCTGTACCAGTGACTAGACTCAGTAAAATAAGCAATTCTTTTAAAGGTCAGTTTAAACATTTCTATAATAAACTCCCAGAAAATGTAAACATTTCTCAATAAATAAATTTAAAAAAGTTAAAAGAGATTTGTGTGCCACAGGGTATTATAAAGTTAAAGATTTCATTGAGGACAGCACAATGCTGGGAATAAGATGAGCCTATGAGGCAATTGCAGTTTACTAACTAAACAATGTACTTCTGTACTGTAATATATTGTAATTTAATATTTATTTATTTGTTTACATATATTTTTGTTGTATTGTATGATAGGTACATATATTTTTTTTAAAAGAACAATTTTGGCTATCCTTTTTACTAAAAGGTGGCACCCGCGCGAGTTTCTTACGCCGGTTCTTCTCGCCGGGTTAGGGTTGTAATTGTAATCCTTTTTTTTGTTTAATGTTCAGAAAACAAAACCTTGTTTTTTATTCTGAAGATATTGTTTTTTATTCTGATAAAGATTGAGTCATTAGCCCAAATGTCTATATTTACCAAGACGCATTGGCCGTGTTGACTTTCACTAGCCATTTTGACATTTGAACTGATGACTCACTGCATTCTCTACGCGAATATCGTATATTGTGTAAACATATCAGGCTTCTGCGGCGAACCTTCACGAGTATGAATTTGTAGCGAGACTCTACACTCTACAGCATTCCATATATAAAAGAAGAACTCACTTGATACACGTTGGGCATGGTGGTGAGCCAGGACTGCGTAGCGAAGTACACGCTCTCGGAGATTGTGTAACCGGTGCATATCGAGCTCGAGTACGCCTTCGGGAACACTGGAGATAAATAATAAATATATAGCCAGACATGGAATATTTTTTTTATTGCAACGAAGAATCCTCTAAAACTAGGATGTGATCGGTTTTTGGTTTGGTTGGTTCGGTCAAATATTTTAGATTAATGACATTTTAATTTGATTTTCCGCAAAACGGCGACGTTTCTTATATTACTTCTCAGTGCTGATACTCATTGGTCCCAGTTTCTAACCCACCTATAACAAACTCGTGCGGTTTCTGCGTGATCTTCGACAGCGACACGTCATGCTCCAGCAGCATGTTGGGCGGGATCATGGTGATGTCAGACGACAGCCATATGCCCTTGTTCTGGCAGACCGTCGGGCACAGCACCTCCACCGCCTTGCGAAAGTTGTCGCTTTGTTCATCCGGTATGCCGTACCTGAATTTAAAAAACGAGTGTGCTTTAGACTACACGACAGAAGTAAAACTAGCAATATATATCACACTTTTCGTAACGATCTCGTCACGCATTCACCAGCTTACATGATATAATAATGTTAAGTAACCCCGGACATTATCAAACAGTACGCGAGCTGATGTTGGTGAATTATAGCTATAAGCTAACACTCTTGGTAATGTCACCTTTAAAAAAAACCTAGATCAAAATCAAAAATAGTTTATCCGTTTGGAAGTTACGAAGTGCGATGCTACAGACAGGCATACACATAACACACATACGTCAAACTTAAATGTAACACACCTCTGTTTGCGTCGGGGGCTAAAAATTCAGATACAATCTAATCTAAACATAAACAAATAGAACCCTATAATAATACCAATTTAAATGTCACTTATTTACTGTGCAATAAAGAAATATAAGGACACACTAATTTGGTCAAATTTCATCTTTTGTTTACGTTAAGATTAAGTCTGGGGGCCTAGCAGGAACATTTGACAGCGGCGTAAACGTAACGTTATCGAATGAATTTTGTATGGGAGCTGTCATTGATATTGGCATATTTTCATACAACTCTCATTCAATACCTAACGTTACGTTTACGCCGCTGTCAAATGTTCCTGTTAGGCCCACTGAACAGTAATTAACTGTCGACACTAACCATATCTTCTCTGGCCCCTGGTGCATGTACTCTATCCAGGGTAGCGCGTGCGGATCGCGGTGCCAGCAGCTCGTGGAGAAGATCATGCCCAGGTGCAGCGTGGGCACGGTTAGGCCCAGCACTGGGCCGAGTGGACGGAGTAAATTGCCGTTGTTCTGGCTTATTACCTGAAAATAATAAATGGATGTTAAAATAATAACACAAATCGCACTGTCTGTGTCAAAACTGGATGTGTTATGTAAATAAAATATAGTTATTATTTTTGATTAGATAAAATACATTCCAACAGGTACAACCGGTGTAGCACTTGTGAACCTAATCGGCATAGTAATAAGTTCGACAAGTAGTAAACCGCCTTGTCGGCAACTACAAAATCGGCAAAGTTCCTGCTACACCAGTTTCTAAACCTTTTTCCTTTGCTCTAGGACACCTCAAAATATTTAAACTCAAAAGAAGTGACCGCAATGACTTCAGATGTGGTTGAACTACGGCCTCTTCCACATTAGACGTGCGCGTTCCTCGGGCGTGTCAGCGATGCGAGCGCTGCTCGCGCCACCCACACGCCCGAGGAACGCGCACGCCTAATGTGGGGTCAGCCTACACCTATAATATTATGTACACCTAGACCACTTGTGTGTCCCTGGGCAATCATTGTTTTTCATAGAAATTATAGACGAAGTATGAAAAACGACGATTTCCACATTAATATCGCGTTTGTACTGTACAAAATAGCGCACATCACGTCAAAATGAAGCCCACAAGATGGCCTTCGGCTTACCTTCAAGTTCCACGGATGTTTTCCGTACGGGTTACCCTTGTTTTTGGTAAAGCCGTAACCCTCCTCCCCGGTGTCAACACTAGCACTGTTCACGCACACGTGGTCCGCGCCGAATAAGACCAGCTTCCAGTACAAATTCTCTATGGTCTTAGTATTAGGTTCCTCGTTGGGAGGGATGTACATTTTGAACGCGTTTTGGGCCACCTGTGGATAGTAATCATATCAGGGCTTAATCTATATTACGTGGTTTATGGTGGACTCGGTCTACATACATCCGAAATCAATACTTTAATGCATGAACCAAAGACTGCCCAAATAAAATAAATCTGATCTTGTAATCTAGACTGTTAAAAATACGCACATATGATTTATAAAGTTAACTTATGACCTAATAATGTTTCTTATAATTTTTACCTTCTCAAAGTTGTTCAAATTCATAGTCCTACCCGTGACTATACACTCCTCTGCCTCCGCTAGCGGGTCGCTGTTGTGGCTACTAGACGTAACCTCCTCGTCCGAATCCGATCCCGCCTCCTGTTCCGAATCAGTATCCGAATCCGAACTCGAATCGCCGAGCAAACGTTTCTGACGGTGCAAAGGATTGATAGCTCTAGCAAGCATTTTTTTATTCTTCTTTTGCCACTTCTGTTCTACTTCGGCAATTTTCATTTGTCTTTCTCCTGTAATAATTAACATAACATTGCATATAACAAAGAATGGGAAAGGTTTATTGGTGTTAAAATTAAATAATATAAATAAAACATACTGTTAGTGAGCGTATCATACGGCAGAAGGTATTTGACGTATATTTGTTCGAGTTTTTTGCTGGGGTTCGTCAGCTGATAAAAATGCATTTCTTCTGCGACTCGATTCCATTTTTTCTTGTCGAACACATTTTTCAGTCCACCTAGTCGCTGAACCGTGTGATACATCTTCGGTAAATTGACTTCGAGACCCTCCAACTAAAATAGTGAGATTAAAACACAGTAACATAAATTCAGACACATCTAACAACAAAAATGAAATAGTGTTTTTGATAAGACGATATATTATCCAGCAAAGCATTTGTGACTCTGGCGATGCAGTAATCCAGTATCATAAAGGCATTTACAAATTATTTGACACAAATGTACAAAAATTCTTACCAATGGCGCCCTAGTGAAATGCACTTTCTGGGAGGCGAGATACGACCGTATGGCGCACATCTCTCTGAAGGCCGGGCCCCAGCGCGTGTACAGGCGCGGTATGTACTGGTTGGTGACCGTAAAGCGATTCGTGTCGCTCAGTGTACACGGCGGCTTGAAGTCGGCGGGTGGTACCACTTTACAGATACCGAACTGTGACGCAATCGGCATCACTTTCTCAAAGTAACTTATTGGATCCTGGATAATAATATTAATGTTATTTAGTGTAAAAAAATGTTTGCAACAGAATATCTTATTTAAAAGGTGTCTTACTCTTATAACTTTAATATGATTTGTCAAGTTGTGTGTGATACTCACTGTAAATTCAGCTTCAGTGGGATAGAATACTGGCGCGTCTACCAATTTAGCCCGATCTAAGCTCTTCGGAAAATTACCTTCCGTTTTCTTCTTTTTGCTATCAGAAGTTGTAGCGTCTTGAGAAATAGCTCTTTTGTCAGAAGAACCGCACTTGGTTATACAGGCTGGTTTATTCTCATTCTTTGCTTCAGCAATTTTAGAAAGTGGTATGTCATTTTCATTTTTCTTTGGCACATTTATCTGTTTACTTAATGATTTCTCTGCATTTGTCTGTTTGGTTGTTGGTTTTTCTATGTTCGCTAGTTTTCCAGTCAAAGTGACTGAACTTGTCTGTTTGTTAGTAGATTTCTCAGCATTTGTTTGTTTCCCAGTAGATTTTTCTACATTAACTTGTTTATTTGTTGCTTTTTCGGTGTTAATTAGTTTTTCGATATTGTTCTGCTTGGGTTTGTCTCCATTTGTCGTTTTTTCCACATTGGATTGTTTACTAGATGTTTTTACATTTTCCTGTGTGTTTTTAGTTTTATCAATATTTGTTTGTTTCTTGGTTATTTTATCTACCTCTACTTGCCTACTTTTAAGCCTCTCGCTGTGCGTATTATTTTTCTCTATGTTGTTTTGTTTGCTAGTTTGTGCCTCTATGTCTGTTGGTTTTTCGGCTGTTTTTTCTGTATGTGTTTTTTCTTTATATAGTTGAAGCAATTTATCCAACAAAGTCTCATTATTTGCGAGTGTAACATCGCCAGAGTTCGTTAAATTTGTTTTTGAAATAAGACGCGCGCTCATTAGGGAGTCTTTACGATTTGGTATTTTACACCATGATACTTCTACTATTTTATCTGATCCGGGTAAAAGGTCCATGTAGAAAGCTTGTCTGCCTTCGCCTTTCGAAGTCCTAGTCTTGTCTAGACGGGTAATGGCAGTGCCGTGAACTCGCGGGCTCGGTATGTTAGTGTAGGCAGATACAGTCATTTCTGTGTTTGGGTCTACATCTAGACCATTACTTCGAGTGGTTTTACGCGTATCCCGGACCAATTTCGATAATTCCACAACCTTCTTGATAATTTCGCAACGGGTGCAATTATTGCAATTACCATCAATATCACCTTGAGAAGCATTCATTACATCTTTTAGATATACGAATTTAACAGAGGAACAAAAATTCTTCGGCGTCAAAGCAGTTTTTATAATGCTACCTCTACTGATTGGATTTTTATCAATTTTCTTTTTCTTTTGTGGTAATACAGGAACTTTAAAGTTCTTACTTTTAGTAATGTCTTTTGTACTCTCTGAAATCCATCTTTCTATTCCGTTAGTTCCATAATATAACCCACTGTTGTTAGAGTCTGTGAAAAATAATGAAATGCAAATAAAAACAGGTTGATTGAGTTTAATACACATGATGTTTGAATTATTAAAATACATAGGTGCAAGTGTTAAAGAACATCTTCTACCTACATTGCAGCATGTATTGATTATTTTTACTATCAAAAATTCTGTGTATTCAAGTGTAGTGTAGTGTATTAAAAAAAAAATGAAATACACATAGGATCAATCTCAAAAAATCAAATTATTTGAAAATATATTTAAATTAAACTCATAACCTAATCTAGTGAACACAACTAAATTATGTTAAATTACATAAATTGTATTCAAAATGAAACACTTCACCTGCAGTGACTGTATCATTTTGTTCCTTTATAGATTGTCTTGGAGATTCTGGTGTAGGCACTGGTTCTAAAATACAATTGAGTTTTTATTTCATTTACATTCTCTTTAAAGATATTTAGACAAATTAAATGCATTTGAGAAAAAACTTACCTGTGTCATCAGATTTCCTTTTAATATTTTTTCTTCTATTTAATGTCACCATTGCTAATGGCTCTTTCTTTCCTAAAACATTATGAATACATTATTTTATTTCGGCACACTGGTATATGAAAACATTATTATCAAAATATTAATATTAGGAACTACCATAACAATGTTATGGAATATAATACAAACCTAAACTCAAATAGAAGATACAAGAATTGCAGCAAAGTTATTTGTCAACTGACTGTCAACTACATAAACTAAATAAATGTATTACATCAATAGTTGATTTACAACTTTTATAGTTTTCTTGCAATCTGCTTCATTAGAACTTTCTGCAAAATATTACGCAAAGTACTACACAAAGATATAAGAATTATAAAAGCAAACCTTTCTCCTCCTTTGCTGATACTTGTTGGGATTTCTTTTTAAAGTATGTTAGCGGTTGTTCATCATCATCAGTAGATGGGCACACCGGATCTAAATCATTAGCTTCAGTCACTGGTGGCTTTGATAATTTAATTATCCTCTTAGTCCTTTCAATCTTAGCCTTAGCTTTAATTTTCTTCTTAAATATAATTGTTTTCTTTAGTGTAGGTGATGGCTTTCCACGAAGCCTATTGCTACGTCGAACCTTCTTGCTTAGGAGTCTCTTTTTTATCAACTTAAATGATCTCCCTGACTTTCTCTTGGAAGAAGGCGAAAATGATGGTGAGAAGACCAGTGGTCTCTCGGGTTCACGTTTTGCAGGGAATTTAACTCCATTTTCTATTGGTTTGTTGCTTGCTCTATGACTAGGTGCATTTGGCTCTTTTTTTAAAGCGTTGGATGTGTTTTCCAGTCTTTTAACTAATACTATAGGCTGTGTATGACGATGTATATCTAAAAAGTTACACTGTATTAATTTATTTTTAAAATTAATAAATAATAATAATTTGTGAACAAATTAGCTGAATAATAATTCTGAACCATGCCTAATGCTAAGAAGGCGAATTTTCTATGGAAAAACTTAACCAGAGCATAGCTCAAACTTAAAAGAGTTTGATAGTAATTTAAAGCAAGCCTTTTCATTCGTCATTCAATACAGCAGTCTCTGAACTAAGCAACCACTCCTTACATACTGTAGTGCCTAGGAAAGGCGGTCTTCTCACAACATTGTCAGCCTAGTCCAGATGAACTGATATAATCACAAAAGTGAAGTGAAATAACTTTATAAAACTTTAATGTTGAAATGACATCGAAATTATTAACAAACTATAAAAGTAGGTAAGTACTAAAAAAAAATAATGACTACTCCAAAACTTATTTAATTTTCTTTTAGTGAAATAACTAATATCAAATAATACTTAAATTTACTTAATAATTAAATAATACTTACTACTGAACGACACTATATCTAAAAGGTTTTTAGCGTCATTATTATTATAAAAAACTTTGTAAGTGTTTTGAGCTCCGGTTTCGACTCTTCTCTCTACGGGCGTACTTGGATTGGAAGACGGAATGTGTGCACCTTGAGCATATTTTCTTTGAGCGTGAACTTGCTTCCTAACACAGAGATGTAAATGTTTTTTTTTTATAAAAATAATACACAATAACACGTTTATGAAATCCACACTTTTACAAGTCAAATGGCGGTCAAAATAAATTAGTTAGCCAGCCATAAGAATATGATACAATACGATACAATAATCTATACAAATATGATACAATCATCTTAAGTTGAATACTTTTAATAAAATTAACTTACGCTTTCATTTTAATTCAAACGTTTAATTCTTCTTGAACAACTTATTGTCTACAAAAATAGTTTATTATTTTTAATTTACAAAATCAAGCGTTCTAAAGCTTTTGTTTTTGTTGACTTGACATTTGTCTATTGTCATCCGCTTGACAGCTGACAACATGCGGATACACCAAGTTTTTTTTTAAACTTATCAGTATAGTATTAGACCATTGATAATTTCATGCTAAAAAGGCGGGAAGGAATTTTCGTACAGCATAACAACACCGGATTTCCAAATCATCAAGTCGTAGGTCCAAATAAATCGCCTGTAGTGACTGTTGCTTGCTCTGATGTATTAGAAACAATGAAAACGACACTTGGCGTTTCGGAATTTTGGCGGTATGAATGTGTGACGTTTTTTGTTTTTGCATGTCCTCCATATAAATTTGTGTTATTTCAGTTCCTAATGTGTAATATCTAAAGAATATTAACCAACAAATATTAGTTATCGTGCATAAGTGTGAGCAAGTGGTACAACTTCTAAAAGCTTGCTATTTTGTGTTTTCTCCAAAACTTACTAGAAAGTTTACCACTTTACTGAATCGATTGACTTGACTCATTGATTACGACGATATATAAATAGATTTTGACTAGATATTAGACTTGATGATTTAAAAGCCGGTGTTGGTTTTCAACAACAAATAAAACGAAAATTATTACTTTACATTTGCAATGGTACCGCCATATTAAAAATAATTAATGTCGAGGAAGTGAAAAGCAGTAGTTGTACTCATAGATGATAAGTACTATACTGAAAGTAGTACTTATCATCTAGTTTTGCCGGGGAGTTCAATGGGTGACGTTGTGGAATTCGTATTTCCTCATAAATTTGTGTTCTTTCGGTTCTTAATGTGTAATATTGGTAGAATATTAACCATTAAATATTCGTTAATGTGCACAAGTGTGAGCAAGTGGTACAACTTCTAAAAACGTACTATTTTGTGTTTCCCGCCCAAACTCCCTAGGAACTTTCAGTAAAGATTCTACCGCTTTACTGAATCGACTGACATGACTCATGGACTGTACTGACTATATATTTGGACTTTGACTAGACTTTAGACTTGATGATATAGGAATACGGTGTTGAAAATTGAAACGAAAGTTCTATTTCCCGCCTTTTTAACTTGACACTGGCCAATGGTTATAAGCCGATGCCATATATAAAAAAAAAAATACTTATCATCTATGGTAGTACTTATCATCTATCTATGGTAAAATGTGTAACCTGAAAATTCTATTTACAACGTAAATAAATAAAAAATATTTGAAAAGTAACTTATTTATGTACCTAATAAGAGCAACGGAATTATAATTTTTGAAGCAAAACTTGGGATTGATTTAATAGTATTATAATAACACTAATTAATTAAAACTTTCCTAAAAGCTTCTGTTTACTTAAATAAAATGGTAAGCAGTTAATTTTCTATAAAAACAATTTTTTCTCCAACTCCAAAACGCTTATAATATTTACATAATATTGTTAATTATTTATTTCTTTATGTGTAAGTTATATGTTTATTTTAAATTTATTGTCGATTGTTTTCCAGGCAAGAAATGCAGAAAAGGCTATGTAAGTATAAATTTGTTAAATCTTTGTGTGGTTTACAATCAATAAAAGGCACTTATAATTTTTTATTGTGCATTTTATTGGCTATTAAATATTATGGTCATAAATTGAATTTGAGTGGGAGTATGGTTCTATCTACTAAACATACAGTTTTGGAATTTTAGGACAACATTGGCACGATGGCGAGCAGCACAGGTACAAGAGGCTGGTGGACTAAAGGAACGCCGGCCATATCTAGCTTCAGAATGCAATGACCTACAGCAAGCTGAAAAATGGAGACTACAAATTGTTAGAGAAATTGCTAAGAAGGTTGCACAGATTCAAAATGGTAAGTAGGTTCAAGTCTAAATGTAGAATTTGCTCTTCACTTTTAACACAAGTAAAAATGCATTAACTATTCTGCAAGTTTTCTTGTATTCAAATATAAAATTATTCTGAAGTAGGCACATCCTAAAAATAATTCATGGAACACTGAAAGACTCCCATTAACTATTTCTCCGACTGAATATCAAGATAACAGTATCACTCTGCTATCTTGAACTTGCAGTAAATCAAGAGGATCTAAATTTATTTAGATTCTTAGTAATAATAACTATATACAAAGACATCAAACTGCTACAAGTTCACCTATGAGTAAAGTTTCATATTGTTTACTATTACAAGTCAATTCAATTTAGTCACCGAAAATCTACATAATCTTGGTAATTAGGTTACAAAACCCATATCAATTTAATACTACTTGATCCTAGCCTGCAATTTTTATCCATAATTATGTAATTACTTTTTGTCCCACAAATAATAATCTAGCTTGTTAGATAAGTTTGTGTGATTAGTGGAAGGCCCAAAGGTAGTTCTCTGACCGAGCATGGTCTCTGATGGTATGTTCGGTATTTACATATAGCATCGAACTGTGAAAACTTTGATACAGTGATTCAGGATCTAACTGGTCCACCGCAGGTTCTTTACTTTTCATTCTAAGGAAACAAAGTCACAGTTGTAAAGCTTGTCTGTGATACATATTATAAGTAGACAGTAATAAACAATTCCAAATGGAACAAGTAATGAAAAATATTTTAGTGGAAATCTATATGGCTATGATTTGCTTACAAACTTTTTTATAAAATAACTCACAGGATGTAATTTTTAACAAAATTTCAATTGAAATTATGCAAGTATGGAAGTAGAAAGTGCAAAGATAAACAAATCTCCACAAAAAAGATCTTCTCCTGTATTAATCATAACCAAGGATCCTGGTGCATCTGGAATAATGGAAAATTTAAATACAGTTTCACCTACTCTTAGTTCTCAATTTATGACAAAATCACCGGAAAAACTATCACCAATCATCACATTGGCAGGTTCTTCTGATCATAGGTCTATTGATATTTCTGTGCCAAATAGTGTGCGAAATTCAAGAGGTTACTCTGCTCAAAACAATCAACTCGGAAGCAAAGATAAATTAAAAGTAAATAAAGTAGTCAATTCTCCAAAGAAGGAATCTTCACCAGTCTTAAGTTTTACGAAGTATCCACGTGATTCCATAATGATGAAAAGTATGGGAATAGCTTCACCACCTTCAAGGGCTCAATCCAAAACCAAGTTACCAAATAAAGGATCGCCAGTCATTACATGGCCGGGATCTCCAACAAAAAATTCTTTAGATATTTCTGTACCAAGTGTAAAAAGTTTAGGCAGTTCTTCTCTTAAAAATGATCTACTCGAAAACATAAATAAAATTAAAGAAAACGAGAAGTCCAGTCTAGGCAATGAAAAGCAAACTCAAGACGATATTCTTGAATCGTTTTCCAAAATTGAACCAAAAGGGAAATTGATCGGCGACCAAGTTGACGAACTCAACGAGTCTTTAAAGGAATTGTCAAGAAACCTACAAACACCTCAGTCTCCTGCTCTACGAAATAGCATCAAAAAGATATCAGATATGAGTAAAACTCTAACAAACGAAGCAGAAGCGTTAAGGAAGTCTCTAAAAATACTATCAAGGGACCTAAGTATTACAAAACAAGAGCAAAAAGAGGATGTCAATTTTCCATATCACTTATTACTTATCGAAATTATTATCAATAGTATTAATATGAAGTGTGAATGCTTCGAAGTTGATTGTATAAATTTAGTGGTGACAGCTGAATTTTTAGGCAAACCACCAATCCTCTTGTATGATAACTCATCTGAGGGAGATGACGATCTGAAGCATTTAAACATGGGAAAGTCGGCGTTATTTGCAATGACTTCCGACAAAATATGTTCTGTTAAAGACTTTACCATCAAAATACTAATGACAAAGCAACCACCTTGCTCGGATTGTGTGATGAAGATTGCGGAAGCAAATTTTGATTATACCAAGGAGTTTCTGAAACTGCGCGAAGATTTGTTTAAAAAATGGTCGGAGAACCAACTGACCGACGATATATCGTATACAGCTTCGATGCCATTCAAAAAGAATATGCACTACTTGAAGCACAGTGAAGATGATCATTGTGACCCCATAGGAGTCATAGAGGTATCAGTCAGAATGTCATTTCTGGGTAAAGAAATCAGAACTACATTTTGTCCTTCTTCCAAACATAAAGGTGAATCGTCTCTGAAAAACATTGATGATGGCGTTAGTCTATGCACATGCCAGGACGTGGAAATGGATGTACAGGGAAATGTTTTATTGAATGAAGATGTACTTGCGAAGAAAAAATATTACAAAGACGCTAAAACAGGAAACCCAAATTCTAACATATCAAATGTTCGTACAATACGTGCTAACCGAGGTTCGTAGAAACTAGCTCATTAAAATACATCTACTTTTAAAAATCATAAGTTAATAATTTACTATTATTACAGATGACACCCCAATATATAACGAAATATTTACTAAAATGAATGAAAACGAATTGAAAATAAGAGTTCCAAAAACCAATCGTTTTGAAAGAACGGCAAAATATGAAAAAATTCAAGAACTTTGTGAATGTGAAAGTAAACCACATAACACGGGCGACCAGATTCAGTTTCAATTGCCGAAAGACCTGGAAGGGAAAGGCACAAATAACACATATTCTTCCGATATTAAATATACATACAATGTTTGTGATATGATAGATACAATGCCCAAGGACAGAAAAATTGTGAATGTCACACCAACAAAATGTCCAGTCCCCGTAGACATGCGTAAACTTGTGCATCCTCTTAAAGATGTTTTTATCCTTAAAATTGGCAAAAAGTTAGAAACACCGGACAAAAAAACCGATCTTGAAATAGAACTGGTTACTCCGAAAGGCCCAACAAAAGCTATTGAGAATGTTTCCCAACAGTGTAGTTCCAGTTTACTCACGGGTGGTTCGGGATTGAAAACAGTAAAAAAGTCTAAGAAGGGAAAGAAAAGCAATCATAAATTGATTAAAAAGGGCAGTAAATCTAGAAATGTCGGAAAGCAGAGCAAAGCCTCAAAAAGCAAAAACAAATATAATCAACATTAACCAAGAAATCATAAAATCATTCTAATTGAAAATCTAATTATTGATCACAATAAACAGCATTTGAACCATAAACGAGAAAACTTATCTGATTCTGATCACAACACCATTTCTGAATACAAACCTTTGTCACTGGGACTGATAAAATGCATTCTGAACTCTTTAGGTAAAATAGGCTAATGTATAAAGTTGAAATACATAAAAATAAATAAAAACAGTGTTAAATTTTTCGAACATTCTAACGTTCGAAAAAGGGAGCATATAAAATTAGAATACATTTTATATGCTCACTTTTTTGTGAGCATATAAAATGTATTTTGTTCAAATAAGAAATTTAAAAAAAGTATTTTATTATTTAATTCGTATTAAGTATATCTTAATAATTTTCATTTCCTTTTAGCTGGTTTGGGTGAATTCAGAATACGAGACCTCAACGACGAAATAAACAAGTTAATGCGCGAGAAGCGGCACTGGGAAGTACAGATCAAAGCGTTGGGCGGGCCAGACCATGCCCGTGTTGGACCGAAAATGTTGGACCAAGACGGCAAAGAGGTACCTGGGAATCGTGGATATAAATATTTCGGGGCGGCGAAAGATTTACCAGGTTAGTTTTGATTTTCTAATTAGATTTTTTTCAGGATTTATTTCCTGATATGCGAATGAATCGCAATGATTTTTTCGCATGACATTTTTGACATCGTATTCAAAAGGAGATGGTCCAAAATTGACTCGACAGCAATGAAATGGTTGCTAATTTATTCACTTTAAACATATTTGCTGTCACCAAAAGGGCAAACCCGAAAAACGCCGGGTATAGCAGTTATGCGCAAGTATAACATCAGTTTTTCTATGGAATCGACAGACGTGAGACGATGTACGAAAAAAAAAGACGATTCCCGAAAGACGGTCGGTCGGTAGGTGTAGGTTTTTAGTGTTTAGAATCTAGGTATACTCGTACATATTACGCCTACAGTTTCAATGTACGGAGGTACGATTTCTTGCGGAAGTTCCGTAATTATGGAGGTGGAAACAAAGCTCCGTTACAACTCGAATCTAAGCCTACACCTATCCACCTACAACAGCAACTTAACTACATACTGACGACCTCTGTGGCTCAGTGGTTAGCGCATTGGCGCTCAAGCCGGAGGTCGCGGGTTCGAATCCCGCCAAGGGAACATAAAGTTTTTTGTGTTCCTGGGTCATGGAAGTGTATAATATAATAAAAACCTTAAATATAAGTAAAGTATGAAAAGTATTAAATATATTTCCGTTGTCTGGTACCCGTAACACAAGATCTTCGAGAACTTAGCACGGGACCAGATAGACGTGATGTGATAGCGTCCATAGATATTATTAGATATCATTATTTATACTCCAACAGTTCCTACACCAACAAATAAATCTAGACCTACATCTGTAGGTACCTACTATGATTTTGGATTTTATTATTGCTTATAACTTCTATACCCTGCGTATTTCAGGGTTGCCCCTTTGGTGTCATCAAATATGATTTAAAGTGAACCCATTGGCAAACATTTCATTGCTGTCGACGCTGGGTTTTATTAGTATGAATTTTGGATCATGCCCTTTTTGGCTTGACTTTGATTAATTACTTGTAGAGTGATCAGTGAGGTGACGCATGTTGAGCTACGACTCTACATCAAAACCGTTTGATAACCAATCGCCCTTGTTAATTAGATCCGCAATTTTAGAGATATTTATGTATCTCTATTCAACAATGTTTAGATTCAATTAATAAAAGTGTAATATTTCCTATTTATGACACACTAGAAGTTGCTTGTGATTTTGTGCGCGCAAATTAAATTTACCGCGGGAACCGTACATTTCCCGCTATAAAAATTTGCCTATGTACTTCCCCATGTTCTAATTTATATTCGTGTTAAATTTCTTAAAAATCGGTCCAGTAGTTTTGGAGCTTAATCAATGCAAACAAACAAATATTTTTTAAACTAATATTCTTTGTAATATTAAACTAAAATAGTAATAACACAGAGTAGAAAATATAATATTATATACTTACGTACAGAGAACAGAAAAAAATTTTGACGTCCCCTTCAACGGTCCACAATTTTTTCACACAATCGTGGACACATAGTATGCTTGTAGTAGTGCAATCAAAATATTGAAAGCTAACTATGTAATGTAGCTGTTTATATGTCCGTCTTTCTACAATTGAATATATTGCTCATATTGCAGGTGTCCGAGAGTTGTTCGAGCAGGAGCCGCCGGCGCCGCCGCGGCGCACGCGCGCGGACCTCATGCGCGACGTCGATGCCGACTACTACGGCTACCGCGACGACGACGACGGCCTGCTCGTGCCGCTAGAGCGAGAAGCAGAGAAGGAAGGTGTGTTGCTGTATCTTTCTAATCACATCGTTGACAACTTATTTCTTATGAGTATAAATCATTTTCAAGGGTTCCGTACCCAAAGGGTAAAAAAGAGGTCATATTACTGAGACTTCGCTGTCAGTCAATCACCAGGCTGTATCTCGTGAATTGTGATAGACGGTTGAAATTTTGTGATGATGTATTTCTGTTGCCGCTATAACAACAAATACTAAAAACATTTAAAAATATATATTTAAGTGGATCTCCCACCACCACCGCAAACATAACTCGTTTGTCCCTTACCTGCGTGCACGAGTCCGATTCGCACTTGGCCGGTTTTTTATCAATTTTACCTGTTTTTTCTCTGTTAAATAATGACGTAAATTTTGCAGCAATAGCGAGAGCAGTGGACGAATGGAAGAGAAACAAAGAAGATAATAATGAACAAGACATTCCAGAAGAAGAGAACATTTATCCAGAAGATGTAAGTTTATTTATTTGTATGAATGTAAAATTTGTGTAATTAACATTAAAGAAAATAATCATAACAATCAAAATTTCCAGCCCGATGACAAGAGAATAGAAGAAGAGGATGGTTCATCATCTATCACGGCCCACGTGGCGGTGCCCTCACAGAAGGACATAGAAGAAGCTCTGCTGAGAAAGAAGAAACAAGAGCTGTTGGAAAGATATGGATGTTTAGACGTCAAAATAGAGGAGAGTTAGCAATTAGTCCAATAAAGATTTTCTATTCAAATTATTTATGGCTACCCACGTAACAAAATTCGGCATTGCAGCAAAGTATAATATTCAATTTATTCTTATTGGAAATAGGATAGGAAAAATTATTATTATAGATCTTCTCATAAAAAGTCAATAATTTGAATTTACTATAGTTAAATTATAATAAATTCAACTTATTTCATGTTTTTATTATATTATATTATACTATTCACTAAATTCATAAACTGAAAATTATCATTCACTTTTACGAAAAAAGGATACTTGAATAACATAACCGCAATAATCACCTAAGTAAGGAATGGTATAAAATAATAAACCAAATATTGCTCACATAACATATCCAGTATTTATTCAAGAACAATTCGTTTACAAATATGACTTACAATATGTTCTTTTAAAGCAACAAGATATACATACAATTATTATTAAAATCATATAATTTATCGCTAGGGCCTATATGAAGCTTCCATAAAAATATAAACTATAGCTGAACATAGGCTCTCAATATTTTGCTATCTCTTCACCAACTAACGTAAATAGAACAGACAATAAAATAATATCCGTAAATCTTCCCAAACCAATATACATTACATACCAACAGCTCCATAAATCACGACGAAAACTTAAAAAAATAAAGGAACCAAATTTATCTTCAACCTAGTTAAATTAACTCTATCACTGTTATAAAAAAAATCAGAGTAGGTATCTAGTAATATATTATAAAACTAAAAGTAATTTTAGGGATACTAAAAAATTTGACATAAGTAAATACCTTGTTAGGATTCAAACTAGTAATTCATAATTAATGCACGATGAATAACAATATACATATTTTAAGTGAATGCGAAAAAAAAACAATTTTTTCATGCATAATTTAAAAAGGTTATAACTCAGTAAAGTAAGGCCAACGAGACGAGATAAAAACGTAAATAAACGGACCGCTACTAAGTTGCATTATGAAAGTGAGTTAATATTATATCTGACCTTATCACTCGTATGGAATAATGACGTCAGTTGGTCGACGACAGCTGTAGTAGCGTGTTTCGTGGTACAGGAAAGCGGCCAGTGCCGCAGTTGTCAACATTTGGTCCGCCAAACAATTGTGAACAAATTCATTCCTGTTTGGATTGCGTTCGAAATTATACATATTTTTTCGTCTCCGTATTTACTTGGTTTTTTGTTGTTATTATTCCGTTTCGGTTAGTTTTATTTTTGATTTTTGCTGTTATTGTGAGTGCTTAGTTGTTGATTTTAATTATGGAATCACAGCCTGGCGGTAATAAAAGTAGAGGACAATTTTTATAGCAATATTGACAACATGATTGATAATACAATAGATAGTTTTATCATAAACACTCGGACTCTTCCGACGAATCATCTTTGTCTAGTACAGACGACAGCGATTAAAATTCGAACTTTATAATAATTTATTCAAATAAAAATGTTTTGAACCCCTGAAAATTTGTTTACATTCTTTATCTCGTCTCGTTGGCCTTACTTTAGGTACCGTAAAACGGGTGAATAGATAAGTCTTCGAACTTTGGTAATTATTTTCGTAAGGTTGCAGCATGGATACCCACTTTTTTATTCATGTATATATTGAGTCTTAGGCCAAACTATTGATATAAATTTGTTTCTCTTCGGATATGTTTGTAGTTAATAAAAAAAGACACAAAATATACGTAATTTCTAATTACTACTTATCAGGGGACAATAGACACACCTGAGGGGTGATTAGAAAAATTTCGTAGGGCTGCCTCGTTACAGTTTCCCTATACGGGGGCTGCCTTTTAAGTTTTATCGTTTGAAATAAATACAGACAATCTAATAGATTATCACCATTTATAGTTTTTTTAAGAATTCTCCGCGATATTTAATATGCTTTTGCATGCGTTCGTTCGTTATTGTATCTGAGAAATAAAACAATGTAAATATTCACAAAAATAAATGAAATACCTTACTAGTTTATATTATTCTGTTAAGAATGAATTAAATTAAAAAAGATTGAATGGATTAAAAAATAATCAAGAAAATTAAAAACGCTTTAAGTAACTAAAAGAGAAATTTGAACTGTAGATAACCACTACAAACTTTGTGGCAGCCCTGACATAATCATGGCTAATCACCGCTCTTTCGTAACTAATCACCCCTTGGCTGTCTATTAACCATATTTGCGTGCCTAATAACCTCTCAGGCGTGTTTATTCACCCCTTTCGTGTATCTAATCACCTCGAAAATTTAAAGAAAATAAGGCTTACGAAATATGAACAATTTTATACCGTAATGCATATTTTTACCTTAATAACTATATCACAATATATTATAACAGCACTGACCGTAATTTGAAGAAAACTATAAACTATTATGACCAAAATTCACCGAAATACGGAGGTTCAAACTAGCTCGTCTACAACGACTTGTTTTGTTGTCAACTTTGACATTAAATTTTGACGGTTTTAGCGATGTAGCCACAAATAAAAAGTTGCCAGACTAAGAAAAATGATACCAACAAATTTATAAAGTTGCGGGTTTTTTTACTGGGAATACCGAGTTTGCCATAAAAAACATTAAAAATTATCCTAAGAATTGTTTCTATTGCCCCCTTCAATTCTATTCACCCCGTTTTACGGTATATTATATTCATATAAATACTTATAACTTTTCTGTGTTTGTTGAATACTAGTACATTATGGTACTTATTTCATACCATGTCTTCGCTGTAGCTGCAACAGTTTTTTTAGTGAATTCCGTTACAAAATTTCAGCTCTTTGCGCACTTAAAAATCCGTTAAATGGAATGTGAAGATTTTATTTTGTTCTTCGTATTGTAGAATATCTTTGTAGCAAAAACGGTAACATTTAGTTCGGAAAAAATAATTAAGTAAAACTTATTACGCCACCATAATTATTTGTTTATACAAATGTACAGTGAAACCATGTCGCTAATGTCCCTCGGCAATCTATGTTTTTTTCTATGGAAATGACAGACGATTGCCGAAAACGAATGTCGTACTGTACTATGATTTGAGACAGTAACAGATACGTTGAATTAATTAGGTAAACTTAAATAGTATAACATACATAACTGTATCTACTCAAACAGAAAAAGTGTAGAAGAATAAGTACTGCTGCTTTCAACGTCCCATTAAATTCGAGCGCTAATTAAGAATTATAATATAATTTCATATAGTTTATTCAAATACCTACTCCATATTGTATCACATAGCTAGAATTTGACATGACTTTAGAGTCATGTATCAGGTGTCTAATCTTCTTATTATTTCTTGTAATTACACTTCACTCTTGACTTCCATTAATACAGCTGTTTTGCTCTGACAAAAAAGGCCGGCTTGTGAAGAATAAAAATAATTAAAGACCCTTACTGGCAATACATGCCGGTTTGAGTATAAGATTTTTGTATGGCACATTGTTTAAAAACCTAGTTATTGTTTTATTGACAAATTACATAGTGTGCTAAAAATAAAACTGGACTTGTTTGTTACAATTTTAAATTGTGTAATCACGTTTACCCTTTAGGTAGTCCATAAACTGTATTGCAAATTATACCAACATAAAACATAGGCTTATAGCAATAATATTAAATAAAATAAAAATAATTGCATTACCCATAAAGAAGAAATAAGTACCTATAGATAACAATCTTTTTATTTCCACTATTCCATAACTTCAGACAATGAAGTCCCGGAACACACCAAGAAGAGAACATTAACAGATCTACACATAACATGATGAATCTAATACTGTTATACATAATCACAATCATATTTATCATATTCTAAGTTTGAAGTAAGTACGATGAATTTCAAATATAGCTTCGATTCTAGTAATTTTCATTATAATTTAAGGAATAGAAAGCGTCGAAATATAAGCTAGTGAGTGTTTTCCATTTTAAACTCCATACGTATCTATTCGCGATAAGAGTTAAGACTGAAACAGGTTCTGTTGTTTGGAATCGTTCTCGAAATCACTCCAGGCGTTGTTCAACTCCATAAATATCATCTTAGCTATGTTCTCATTCTCCGTTCCCATTTGCTGTAACAAATATTATTCATCATTCTTACTAATAAAAATATATATATACGTGTTTAACGTATGTGGAGTTGCACACTATATATTAATAAAAAACAGAACGCTAACGCTTCTATCGTTTTCATATGACAAACCTTGTCTGGATGTACAGCCAGGCAGGCTTTTCTATAATTTTTCTTGACGTCGGCGGCAGAGACAAGTTGCGACATATCGCAGCGCGTCCAACGGCAATTCTCCCACACCACCGTGTGAAGGGAACACAGCAGCGCGCGGATATTCGCTTTCTTACCCTCCGTCTGTATGGGAACAATTTAAACACGTAGGTATTAATATTTTATAAATTAGACAGTCAGTCACACAGTCAGTCAGCCAGGCCACATACAAAGTAGCTTATTAAAAAAACGTGTGTATGTTTTACGTACGCACGTCAGTAGTTATACTACTTTGAGGTTACGAATTAGCACGGAGCGCAATCCGACCACTTTGTCGCTCTGTCGGTGTGTGCGCGAATGTCAAAAATTGTACCCTCCTGTTTTTTCCAAATGTGGCAAAAGTAAATTCTTAATAAGGTAACAACCACGGAATATAAAACACAGGAGGAAAGGGCATGTGGGCGGGGCCCGCGTGCCATAGTTAAGCACAGTCTTGACTCACTCGCTTTGTGGTTGCTTACGTATTGTGACGTGTACTGCCGGTGATTTTCATACGCGTGTTTTACTGAGAAGCTCTTAATAATGACTCGATGTTCCATCCTTGAGTGCAAAAACAATAGTAGTACTAAGAACTTACTACGATCAGTTGTTTCTTATCATCTGCAAGTCGTTATTTAATTTATAATTAATAAATAATCTTTCAGATAATCTTCCCATTTAAAATATTGAACACAACACAATGAACCGATGTACAGGAGTAAACAAACACCGCCGAATCACCTCATCATCCATTTTACGAAAAAGAGATAGGAATATTAGGGCTATATATGGGATTTATTGTTTTTCTCACATTTACACTTTATCTTATAGTCGGCGCAAACGCTATCAGCCAACTCGGAAATTAAGTCGCCATTTTAAAAATGCCAGTTTGGATTAATTTTCGCCACCTTTAATCGGCCGATTTATGTTTTTTTTTTCGCCTTAGTGCTTTTGCAATTTTAGTAATTTAGTCGCCAACATATAATTTCTCTGCCAAATTCACAGTATGCTCTTGTGCAGTCGCAAACTTATTTTTTGTTCACACGATCAATAATTATAACCCTTTTACATATTATGTTGATTGATTTTAGAATCAATCGATTTTCTAGCATCATTAACAATAATATGAATATATTAATCACATCCCTGTTTCAGTAGCGAGAAAAAAACAAGTACGCGAGTTTGAATTAAAACCTTACATCTATGACAGTAAGGTGCAAATTTGCGTTCAACTTTTAAGAGTGGCATCTAGCGTTAAATAGTTGAACTAAGTAGTCAGAGATGGTCGAAAGCACGTCGAAGGAATGCTGATAAAAGTCACAACGTGTAATTGCTAAATTCCACATTATTGTAAAGGAGTTATGGTTATTTTTGTGTCATTCTTAATAGGCGTTATTACATTGTGTTTCGAGAAATTATTACCGTATATATAATTGGTAATTTTTTTTGTGTGAGTTTGGCGACAGCGGTTTTCAATGAACTTTCTAGCTATGCCCTTTCCTCCTGTGATTTATATTCCGTGGTGACAACTACCCAAACCTACCCATTCATGTATTTTAAGTTTCTCCGGATCCATTTCTTTGACCATCTCCTCTTTTCTCATGGCGTTAATGGTTTTAGGGCCCGTGTCGCGCTTAGCAAAATCATACCCCTGACTGCCAAGTAAATCACCGAATACGTCTGCAGACTTTTTGGGCTTTTCCTCTTGAGGTTTGGCCGTGTCGAAGTGGGCGCGACTGTGGAAATAAATTGAATCTAAATTCAGACTTAACGATAAACTAATGCAATGAACTAATTATTTCTTCCAAAAGGTAGGTAACAAAAATTATTTTTTTCAATTTAATAAAAGAAAAAGTATACCACATAACTACTATCGACTATTTAGGAGAACAACGGATGTGCTTTGCAAATAAATTCTAAACGTTTCAAATGATGGTTAACCTGGTTTATTATGATTATTTACAGGCTAAAATTAGCAAGCAGCTCGGCTAACAAAATCATATGTAGTCGACTTTTGTCTCTTTACCACCTGTAGTCGGGGCCAGGCTGATGCGCGGGCGAGCGCGCGGGCGTGCCGGCGGCGGAGTGCGGCGTGTGCGCGGGGGAGGCACGCGGCGAGGGGCGCGGAGAGGGTCCGAGCGGCTCGCCGAGCATCTCGGCGATCGGGTCGCGCCGCACGTCTCCACCGTCTGGCGCTCGCGCTGTATAACACATGCAGTTAAACACTCATATTTATAAAGTTGATGAGAAGAAATTGCACGTAGAAAAGTGCACATTTTTAATCTGTTATAGTTAGTCACTACATTTTTGTCATAGATATTATTTACAGTTTGTGTGGGTCAAAATTGTTCTAAAATCGAAATGAAAATTACGGTAAATTAGACTCACCTTCTTCTTTGATAAGTTGCGGTACTTGCGGCGTAAGTAGCGGCTCCTGTTTGGGCAGCGGGTCGTTCAGTCCGAACGGGTCGAAGTTGATATCGCTTGAGTTCGCGTTGCCTGGAGCGCTGGGCGGCGCAGGTAGGTCGCCCAATATAGGCTCTGAGGTGAATGGCTGAAAATCGCAATGAGGATCAATCACTTAGTAGCAAATCTGATTTTTACTAAGTCGATGTACTTATGTGTATTAACTTGAAGTAACTGAGAATTTAAATCCATCAAGAAATGGTGGATTTATTAACGTTTTTCTGAACGGCTAGTATGAAACGCGCGCTTCCGCTGAATTGGTTACGATGACGTCATCTGTCGGGATCCATGCGACAACGGCTTGATTGTACTCATACTACATTGTATAAGTATTCATTCTCCAATTCTTGATGCTTGTGCCTGGCGTGCATTATTTTTGTTTCCGTTAAATATTTTAGTAGTGTTTAGAGGGGAGGTGACGACGACAGATGACGTCACAGCGACTCGTTTTATTCTGGGGCGCGTTTTAGGAACTAATGTACTAATATTGCTTTAACTTCGTAATTTTTGGTTCGATTTAAATAATTTCTTTACATTATTTGCTGGTTTTTTGTCGTTATATGTCTGCATACCCCACAAAAAACATGACTGATCCTCATTCAAGCTATTTCGTTACGGAACAACTACTTTATTAATGTCCCTCGGCAGTTATCGTATTTCTATGACGTTGACAGACAGTACTATAGTACTGAGTAACTTTTACTATAGTAAAAGTTACTCAGATTTAAGAGAACCATAACTGACGTGATAAATTCTAAACATTACTAAGTATGAAATTCATAACTTTTCATTTTACAAGCTCTTATCAAATAAATAACTAAGCTTTGTCTTCACTTTATCATGATATTTTAATTGATTACCTGAGGATTATCAGCGACCTGTCCGCTAAGGAAGTCACCGAACGTGTCATCTTTAGCTTTTTCCATCATGCCGAAGAAATCGAATGAATCTTGATTTTTTAGTTTCTCGGTCAGTTTCTCCGGTTGCGGTTGTTTCGCGCCGAGGTTGAGAAAGTCGGCCGTGTCCGGTTGCGGTTGCGGTGGCTGCGATTGCGGTTCGAGCTGCGGCGGCGGCGACCGGTGCGGGGTGGGCGGCGCGGGACGGGACGGCGGACGCTTCTCCTCTTTCGGAGGATACTCCGCGGTTACTGTTGAATAATTCGATTTTTATAATGGATGTTAATAATATGACAGAAAATATATGTCGATATTTTTGATGACTACTATAGTGTATTCGGTAGACGATGATACTTTGGACAGATTTGCGTTTCACACCTCGTACATGTACCGCGGACAAAAAAATCATAACAAAAAAAGTTACGTCATATTTATCATTATAATTTTATAAAAAAATATTCTAACAATAAAAAGAAACAACAATATCAATCCAGTTATTTTTGTTTCCATTAAAATTTAAAAAAATAAAATTCAATCAAGTTTTTCACGACGAAACGGAACGTTAAAACTGAAAGGGATTAACACCAATGAATCGACCATTAATCGATATAATTTGGCAATTTAAAAATTGTTTGTGTTTGATGGCGATTCGAAAATCGATTTGATTTCAAGTAATAACTTTCTCGACGCGACATAACTAAACTACTTAATAAACTTTTAAAGGGTTCAACACCACAAACTCCAAATACAATGTGTCCAAACTGTAGTCATCCACCGAACAAACTAACGTAGTTAATACCAGGGGCACTAAACTGAATTGTCTATATGAGCTCCATGCAGCATAAGCAAATATTTTTTTGTATATTATATAACCAGTCTGGGAAAACATAATAGGATGAAAAAAAAACCATTCTTAAAGGAATCAAATGTGCAGTATACAACTTGACGGATATTTTAAGGTAGGTAATGATGATGCTGTGATTTATAATAGTGTAAACAAAATGATCCTCTAGTACACTACATATAATTATTACATACTTGTTGGTACAGGTGGATTTCTTCGGATATTCGCTGCGTAACAACAATATTTATATTCTATACGTTTCGTTTTATTGTACTAAAATTAAAAATACTTTATTGAAAGTTTCTCTTCAGCATGACAAGGGTGGACTAATTTTAAACACCAAAAAATGTGTCGTCTCATTCGAGCTTCTCTCTCAGGTATAAAACTGATTAACGGGCGTTAGTTCCGTCTCTTTCTAGTTTAACAAGACAATGCCTTATGTCGCTGCAATTACAGATTACCTTAAGTAAGGCCAACCAGACGAGATAAACAATGTAAACAAATTTTCAGGGGTTCGAAACATTTTTATTTGAATAAATTATTATAAAGTTCGAATTTTAATCGCTGTCGTCTGTACTAGACAAAGATGATTCGTCGGAAGAGTCCGAGTCAGCTGTGTTTATGATAAAGCTATCTATTGTATTATCAATCATATTGTCAATATTGCTATAAAAATTGTCCTCGACTTTTATTACATGATCCACACAATTTCGCCATTTATCAGCAGATACACGTTGGATCCCCTCTTGTAGCAGTTTTTTCACATCTTCAAATTTAAATGTAGTATTATTGCGAGTTACGTGTCCCTTTATGTCAGCCCATACGAGTTGCAATCCAAACAGGAATGAACTTGTTCACAATTGTTTGGCGGACCAAATGTTGACAACTGCGGCACTGGCCGCTTTCCTGTACCACGAAACACGCTACGACAGCTGTCGTCGACCAACTGACGTCATTATTACATACGAGTGATAAGGACAGATTAACTCACTTTCATAATGCAACTCAGTGGCGGTCCGTTTATTTACGTTTTTTATCTCGTCTCGTTGGTCTTACTTTAATAATATGCAAATACGTCGTATGCTATTTTTAATACCCAATTATAACTTACCAAAGTTATCGATAGTTTCGTCTCTCTCTAGCGTGGTGGAGAACAGCACGTCGGGGGTCCGCACGGGGTACGAATGGTCCTCCTCCCACAGGTCGCTACGGGGTTTCCGCCGCTCGCCATTCTGGACCACCAGGCTTATGACCACCGACACGCTGGACGAGAAGTGGTCATTCACTGGTCCGGACTCGTCGATGCCATCGATCTCTGACCTGTGAACGTAATTAGAAGTGTGACGTCATATCCATGATTTTCTTTTTAGTAGTAGATTATATCAAAAAGATATAATCATTGTGTTTCAAGTTTTTACTGTGCAACGTCTGCACCATCTAAGGGTTGCAGATGTCGTTTAGTAATTATGAAAAAAGATTTAAAATAATGAAACAAGTTTTGGTCTTGTTTTGTTCATCTTTAAATTTTATCGCTTTGACGTACTCGTGGCTTCCACTTAATACTGTTCTATGTTAACCTTATAACTTGATGACCGTTATGGTTACGTCACCCACCATCGTGCTGCCTAGCCATGACATCACTCGGTACTTCTACGTCACCTGGTGAACTTTATGGCGTGCTGGTCGTACTGAAGGAAGCCAGTGTGGAAAGCGACGGAGAGCATAGGCACGCGCTGCGGCCTGCCCAGCTGCTGGCGCGCGTGGTACACCGCTATGGTGACGTCACCCACCACCGTGCTGTCCAGAGGCAGGGTTACCTGGGGTGCATTGGCAACTTGAAACAACTTTTTTCACTCTAGTTCATTCGTGTATACACATTTTTTGTGGACACACTAAGATTGTTAACGCCTTATATAATTAATCGTTGATTAAATATCATTTTATCTCTCTCATTCTTCGTATGAATGAAAGGGAAAGCATGATACTTAGACAGACTATTAACACTAAGAGGTGCTGGTGGAATTGGGGCTTACTATTAATATTACGTCGGTCTTGCTGTCGGTGATAATCTTATTCTGGGTTTTGCGCTACATAATTTGGATAATATAATTAGGAGTATAAATTACCTTTCCTTCCGCTATGTTATACATGTGCAAGCTCTCGTAGCCTCTCAATGGTGGGGACACAATCCTATCTTCATTGTATACTTCTAGATACGGCCTACATCCATCCCTGTAATATTCATAAACATTATTATGCAAATGCACCCAGGATTATACATATCCCGAAAGGTAAAACACTAGTCTAAGCGTAACTCTGGAATCTAACTCTAGAATAGCGTTTATTTAATGTACGCGTGCGTCCATTGTGCGTGTATGCTCAGCGTATACGCAGCACGTCAGTGGCGAAGGCTGGTTCTCTTTCATAGAAAAGCCCTAGCCTGTATAATAAGTAGGGATTTGGATGAGGGTCTTTAAAAGGTAAGTGGTCAGTGAAGAGGATAGGAATGGAGTTATAGGAACCCCACGCTACTGCTGCACGTAAAGTTTACGTTAAAGGCTTTGCGTACACGTTTATTTGGTATTGTGACGTGTATTTTATTTATGATTTGCGGTTAGCACTATGACTTACATACCTTGCTTTAGTAAATAGTGGTACTGGTTGAATTGTAATCGAGACTAGAGAAACTGGCCTAAAGTGTGGTAGAATTGGTTCTGGCCTGCAACAATAAATATATGTTTAAGTTTATATTTCTAGCTCAACATAAGCGCATTTCAAGCAATATTGTTTCATGAATATCTTAAGACTTAAAAAATATAACATTACTTCGGTTAGGTGGAGTTAGACGTTATATGTACTTTATGTTTGACTCTCTTTTGCCATATACCATCTTATTCCATGTAACTAAATCTATATACTTTACCTTATAATCTTGCTGAGGTAGTACAAGTAGCGCAGCTGGCTCGGCGGCAGGTGTATGGGCGTGCGCTTCACCGCGAATATTTGCAGCGCATCTTCCGGTACAGACACCAGCTTAGCGTACAGCAGCAGACCGCAGAGCAGCATACACGATCGTGATTTACCATCCTGCAAATTATTAATTATCGCCGTACTACATACTCGTTTCAGAAATTATTGATACTTTAATAATGCACGCGAAGGCTAAGAAGCGGTTTTCAGAGCCAGGACGTCAGGCAGGACGAAATCTCTTCTTGAGACAACTGTTATGGCCATGCTATCGAACGCCATGATCAAAATGCACAGCTTTTCGAAGCTATACCAGGTATATTCAATACCTTCTAAGGGAGGACTGGAATACCATCTAGGGCGGACTGAAAGGAAAGGCCCAAATAAATATGTTCACCCCGATGACATAGTTTGGTTCACGAACGGATCCAGGAAAGACAACCGGGCGGGCGTTGCATTCCGCGAGGCATGAAACCAACAGGCAAATATGCTTGTTTGGAAGAATTTGCAACCGTGTTTTAGGCTAAGATCTTCGCCAACATTGATCACTAGAGAGCCCAGAGATGCCCCTACTCCCTAGTCCATAAAAACATTTTCTCTGACGGGCAGGCTGCGCTGAAAGCTTTGGACTGCAGCAGAAGTTTCATTTAAGACATTATAAATAAAAAAACCACCAAGAGAGCACTCAAGGAATGAGACCGCAGCTTTAGCATTAAGGTGGAACGATTCCCATACTAATATTCCGGCCCATTTTCTGAGGCAAATGGTAATAATAATGCATGAAGTTGTGCGCAGCTATGTCCTTTCTATTAATTGCGCTCGCAGATTGAATAAAATAAAGAATTTTCATACAAAAATCTAATAAAAATCGATTGAAAAAAATCCTTAATTATATGCATGTGTGTGTGACAGAATTTGCGTAAATACACAAGTTTTGCGACGTTGTCATTCGAAATAATGTGTGATGAAGATAGCCTATCGCATATGCTTCTATCGCATGTGCGCGACGTTGTCTGGTCTACTCTGTCATATTCGCGCCGCACCAATATATACATAATACAAATAATTTTCTTTACTCTTTTTTTATTTTTTGAAATAAAGATAGTCGTATAGTGCCTCGCATTTTCTCGATTGATCTAGATCATTTAGGGAATTTACGTTGCAATAAAAATACGATAACTTTAGTCTATATAAGGTAATTCTAACACACGGATATAGCAACGCTGCCGTTCCGCGTTCATGCGTCAATGATTGTTGCTGTAACAAGATGTTTTTCATCGTTTATGTTTGTGTTGTTTGTGCCTTGTGAATTGTGAAATGAAATAGTTTTTCAAATCTGGAAAAAATGGGTCCGTGTCGGACATCTAGTGCGCGTTATAAAAAGCACACATATTCAGGGCCGAAAAAGTCTCTAAAGCAAGTTCGAGCTCAACTAAAACGACATCATGACAGTGATCTAATGTCGTAAGTATAAACTACAATTACAGTCCGCGTGCCATCGATTTTTGTGTAACAATAAATTGTTTATTCAATATGCACATCTTTATCACTTACACTCGTTGTTTTATTTCAGTCGTGACAAGGTGTGGCGCGAAAAAAACACAACTCCACAAAATGAAACACCGGGAATTGCTAGGTTAGTTTGTGCAGCATGTATACTCATATTGTTACTGGGATCTAGTATTGACTTGAATTTGGTTTTCACAGAGATAATAGTGTGAAAACTTACAGCAGACAGAAACCAATTTTACGAGTGGAGGCTACTTTCGATACACAAACATTGTCTCAAACATCAATTCCTGTCACTAATACTGAAACTGAAGCATTGGAAATAAATTGGCCAGTGCTTGATCCAACGTTGGAAAGTCACAAGTTGACTATTGAGAAAACATTTGATAATAATTTAGCTGGTCTGTCCGGAAACCGGATTGTAGAGATACATGTTGTTCGCTGGGCGTTGGCAATGGGATATCATTCAGGGACTTGTGCAGGCAGTACGATTGATTTTGTCAAAGAGCTGCGTGAAGAGCTTGAAACCATCAACAGTCTCTTTGTTTTCCAATGTAGCATGTGTGGACAAGAATTTAGAAGAAGCAATGAAAATGAAGAAAAACTAAATACAGCTTTTGTATGGGGAACTGTCACAGCGGGAGGTTAATACACGCAAGCTGCTCATATAACTAATGTGATGGATATTCCAACAATGAGTCCACTAAAATTTAGAAATAGGGAAAATCTTTGAATGACATATGGCAAGATCAGCTGACAGAAGAAATAAAGAAAGTAGGAGAACAGGAGAGGGAGCTAGCTATTAAAAATGGACAAATTTCCTGTGATGGCATTCCATATATAGAAGTTCTAGTGGATGGTGGATGGGCTAAAAGGAGCTATGGTCATAACTACAACTCACCTTCGGGAATGGTAAGTATTACCATACCATTATTTTTCTTTTTACTATCTGAAAACTATTCAATATTTTAGTTATGTTTTTAAATATTTTTTAGGCATGCATTATTGGAAAAAATACAAAGAAATGTTTGTATATTGGGATCAAAAATAAATACTGCTATCACTGCCAACTGTATGAAAAAAAGGAATAGCCAGTGCCCCCACACAAATGTTTTAAGAATTATCAAGGTTCTTCAACCAGCATGGAGGCAGAAATATTGGTGGAAGGTTTCCAGAAATCTGTCGAAATGCATGGTGTGCAATATCTTTCTTTTATTGGCGATGGAGACTCCTCAGTATTTGCTAGATTGAAGGAAAAAGTTTTGTATGGTTCCAAGATCAGGAAAACCGAATGTAAGAACTATGTAATGAAAAATTACACCAGTGCACTGTATAAGGTAATTTTTTACCGTTGGTTGTTATTCATTACTGTAATCAAATGTTTATTTTAGGTATAATATTTACAGTGTTTCATTCCAGATACATGCCAACAAAAAATTGCCTATCATTGGCCGAAGACTGCTTAAGGCCAAATTAACAAGACTTACTACTGTAGCTAAAACTATTATAAAGCAGCAAGTAAAGGATAAACTAGCTATGAGGACTGATTTGCAGAACGGCCCCTCCCATGTTTTTGGTCTACATGAAAAATGCAAGCCTTATTACTGCAAATACACAACAACAAGCGAGTCAGACGCGAACCATGTAGATTGTTTGAAAAAAGAAGCCCCTGCTGTTTGGGCCCTCATTTCTGCAGCCAATGAAACGGTAATGGCCAAAACAATCCGATTGACGAATGCCACCAATAATCATGTTGAAAACTTTATGAGCATAATTAGTAAATTCAACTGTGGTAAGCGGCTCAATTTGCACAAAGGTGTATTATACCAACGAAGAGTTACAGTTGCAGGTAATTACAAATGTTCGTTTGATTTACAACACACAGTTTTCTATATGTTGTGCAAAAATCAGCTTTCTAAGTCTTACGATTTAGGCTGGGAATTGATAAATGAGTGAGTCAGTCAGGAGTTCTCTTTTCATATAATATATACAGATATGTAAGAAACAGCAAAACTGCACAATACAAACTACATTATTTTTCCTTTTCTGAAATACAGGTCTTTCACAACTCACAGGACAGTCTTGGCATGGCAGGACCATGACTTGGCACAGTTGTACTCAAAGTTCACCTGGGAAAACTTTAAAAAAGTACATAGCCCGTTGTGAAAAAGCCAAACGAAGGATAAAAGCTTACCCACGCAGGCGAATATTTCTGAAGAAAGTTGTTAAACCTCTGCCAGACAAAAGTTACGGCCCTGAAGCTCAGGATACAAGCGATTCGGTGAACATGGCCGACTTGAAAAAATAAAGTGTGATGCTCAGTTACAAGAACTCCAAAAAACACCAGCAGAAATTCAAGCCATTGAAGAAAGCACAGTAGGGCAACATGACAATGACCAATACAACATCCACAGAAGTGATAGGTTGACTGCAAGTATATTCGGATTGGTTAGTTACCTGAGTTTATTGATCAAAATTAAATTAAAATCAATATATGGACATCGTAGATTATAGACTGTCTCTTTTATTTATAGATATGTAAACACAGAAAGACGACGAAATCCCATAACAAAGTTAAAACTGTTTTCTATAAGAGTAATGCTACAACTAAAGACATGCTGTATGGGCACCAAAACGAATCAGTGGCCAGAATGTTCTTTACGGAAAGTTATAAAAAGGAAGTCCGACCAGCTGGCCTCTTCATTGACGAACAGTTTGGGTTTTTGGGTGCCATTCCGGATGGTAAGAAACATTTTCTTATTTTTAGAAACTTTTGTTTCCATTAATAGATTGTAACGAACGCATTATGGTGCATAATATGTATAGTGACTTTATTTCTTTTGTTTCAGGAGTTGTGCAGGATGAGGATGCAATAATAGAAGTAAAATGTTTTCCATCTCTGCACCGCAAAAATCAAGACACCAGTAATGCTGCCAAGAATAACAAAAACTTTCCCATTATTGAAAAAAATGTAATCTTGAGTTTAAAACCAACTCACAATTATTATTATCAGGTAGGTTTTATAATTAAGATTTTTCTTTTTACACTACATGCCATATTTTTTGCATATAATACACTAAGAAAAGATGTGAGGTGTACCTATTGATTAAACAAACATTGTGTTTTCAGGTCCAGGAACAACTTTATATTACGAAGAAGGCCAAATGCTACTTCATATGCTTTATAGACGTGTCATCACCTATAACAGTAATAGAAGTAGCAAAGAATGAAAACTTCATTAATAGTATGATTCCACAACTGGTTAAATTTTATAAAACCTCAATAGTACCAGAAATCATACTTAGGCGAATCCCTAAAGGTGAAAAATGCATTGATCTTCAGTAATGTGTAAAAAGGGATGTAAATAAAATTTAGTAAATGGTTTTGAATTCGATACACTTCACGTGTTTTATTAAGCTTTTATCATGAAAATAATATAAGGTTACACATCTACATGTATTTCTTTAATATAAATTGTTTATACAGAACAATGATTAATAAAATAAATGATAAAAATGAAATAAAATAGATTTAAAAACTCTGTGGCCGAGATACGAACCCTGAACTTTAGGAACTATATTACAAGTGTGTATACCGTTATGCTATTGTCACTTAGTGGAAAATTGCAAAATTATGTATTACTAAAGTAAGGCCAACCAGACGAGGTAAAGAACGTAAACAAATTTTCAGGGGTTCAAAACATTTTTATTTGAATAAATTATTATAAAGTTCGAATTTTAATCGCTGTCGTCTGTACTAGACAAAGATGATTCGTCGGAAGAGTCCGAGTCAACTGTGTTTATAATAACAACAAAAAACCAAGTAAATACGGAGACGAAAAAATATGTATCCCTTCGAACGCAATCCAAACAGTAATGAACTTGTTCACAATTGTTTGGCGGACCAAATGTTGACAACTGCGGCACTGGCCGCTTTCCTGTACCACGAAACACGCTACGACAGCTGTCGTCAACCAACTGACGTCATTATTGGAGGAGTGATAAGGACAGATATAAAATTAACTCACTTTCATAATGCAACTCAGTAGCGGTCCGTTTATTTACGTTTTTTATCTCGTCTCGTTGGCCTTACTTTAGATAAGTAACAGAGAATGGTTAGCAAAGTCATGCATGTGTGAGTGATAAGTCAAAATACGATAAATACCCATTTTTCGCAAATAATTGTCCAATAAATTAATTTATTTACATTTATATTGCTTCATAATTATAATATTAGCTCGCGGAATCGTATTACAAGTTAAAAATATGTAAAGCGTATTCGAAAAGTAAAAAAAAACACAAAAGTGCAGAAGTGGTGCCATCTAGTTTTTATTTGGCGTCCCTAGGACCCTGTCGTTCAACCTTAAGCAATGGGCTGCAATCCCAGGCCTAGAGCATTCCAAAGCCTTCATTCCGGGCTTTAACAAAAGGCTCGCAGAATTGACGCTTTAAATGTGTAAGAATGAGCTAAGAATTCAGCTCACCAGAACACTAACCGGGCACTGTAAGCACAAACACCTCAACAGAATAGGCGGTGGTGATATAACAACTTGCAGATTCTGCTAGGAAAAGTATGAGACGCCCCTCTATCTTCTCCTCGACTGTCCAGCATATCAACGGAACAGAAACAAGTACCTGGGCAGCACGAACATTCTACCGCAGATTAAATTCGCAGCACCAACCCCAACCATATCGTTCAGTTTATGAGCAGTGATCAGCATAGGGCTGGGGATGGCGATGCAGTCACAATAGATCCACTAGGGTCACAGCCTGTCTTTGGCTAAAAAAAAACGAATGGACCTCGAATAGATTCGCCTCACATTTGTTTTGCCGAATTAATGAATTGATGGTATCTGCAACCTAGGAGGGCTGGAACTTTAAGCCTAGGCCAGCAACGTATTTACAACTTCTCAAGACATTTGTGAGCGACAGTAATCTTTTACCTGGCAGGCGATGACCAGCGCGCTCTTGTCGTCCTTGGCCAGGTACTGGTACATGTGCTGCAGGAACGCGTAGCACGGCGCGAGCAGAGGCGCGCGGCGCTCGTCCGGCCACAGGGACGCGTCCGCCACGAGCTGGCGGCGCGGGAAACGCGCGCGCGCATCCGTGGCATACACGCAGTACGCGCCGCCTGGATGGTGGCTTTCCAGGTACAGCTGAAATTTTTATTATTGTAGGACGTTTTGAAATATTCCAAATTGTAATTTAAATATGATTCTGTTCAAAATACACTAGCTTTTGCCCCCGGCATCGCTTGAATTTAATCAACATAGGGTGGATGTTGTATTTTTTTTTTAGGAAGTCACAAATACATTTCAGGTTCAATAATTTGAGCTGTTTGTAGATGCACCAGTCTGTAAAGATAGCCATACACGTAAGGATGTACCTAACAGTTATACCTGTCAGACAGGCTTGAGCTGAGTAGTATGGAAACCTGCACAGCTGTTATGCAACATACACGCTCGGGTTAACTTGTAGAACTGAACTGTTAAGGAACCTGTCAGGTGTACCGTTACGTGTAAGGCTAGCATGATTTCATTTTCCCGCAATTATTTTAATTAAATGATATTTTATATGAATATTCGTTGAAATTGGTTAAAATGTAAGTGAATATAATGTTGTCTTTGGTCGCCCTGGTTCATTGTTTCATAGTAAAACACCTCATGTCCTTTTTAAACTTTAAAATGTTCTTTGTTATAACATAATAGTTTTAACTTTAATAATAGTTTTAATGTAAACTTTATGTACTACCTACCTACTCGTGAGAACCAGTAATTGGCTTTCTGTCACCTAGCTTTATTACTATTGTAACTTAGTTATGCTGTTGGTTTTCCATTATGATGAAATAAAATGATAAAATAAAAATAATATTTGCCTCCCACAAAATATACAGAATACGAGATTTGATTTTATACATAACTTACTTTAACATCTTCAATATGGTTTGTTTTATAAGCACTCTCCAACAGCTCAGAAGGATACGACATCACAACAACTCTACTGGTAATGTAACTTATGTCCAGATCTGCTCGCGCTATTGACCTGAAATATTTGAAAGTATTAGTTTTCCGTGAATTAATAAAAACTATATAATTTCCATTGCAACATATTAAATACGAGGGCGGCACTGAAAATTTCGGGAATCAAGGAAGTGACACAACATTACTATTTAAAAATGTATTTATTGCTTTTCGAAGTATTCTCCGCGAAATTTGACACATTTTTCCATACGATGGAACCAATCATTGAAGCAACCATTCCATTCGGAAGTTGGGGTCTCCAAAATGGCCGTTTTGTAGGCGTCCACAGCTTCTTCAGGTGATGAAAATTTCTGACCACGCAATTTATTCTTTATTTTAGGGAAAGTATAGAAATCATTAGGGCTTAGGTCGGGGCTGTATGGCGGATGGTCTAATAATTCTATGATTTCTTGCTCTAAAAACTCTTTTGTTCTGTGCGCGGTGTGAGAACTCGCATTGTCGTGATGGAGGATGATGCGGCAGTTGCAGTTCTCTTTACGGAGTTCAGAAACGACCTGTGGCAAACAAATGTTAGCATACCATTCTGCATTAACCGTTCTTTATCCCTCAAGAGGAATAGTCGCAACATGGCCGGTTTTGGAGACAAACGTGGCCACCAATTTTTTTTGCAACACTCCGTGAACGAACAATTTTTGTTGGCTTTAACTCATTTTCGAACACCCAAACTCGTGACTGGTTTTTTGTTTCGGGTTCGTACGCGTATATCCAGGATTCGTCACCTGATACGATGTTATATACAGCATTTGAGGGTCCTGCGTGGAATCTTTAGAGAGTTCTGACGCACCAAGTAACGCGAGCCGCTTTTTGCTCTTCACAGAGCAAATGCGGTATTCATCGGGAAAACAACTTTTTTACACCTAATTGTTCAGGCAAGATTATTTGTATTTGACTCATGCCAATTTCTAAAGTTGCCTGAATTTCGCGGTATGTCACATGTCGATCTTCCTCAATCAGCTTACGCACAGCATCAATGTTTTCTTGGGTGACTGCAGTTTTTGGACGACCTTGACGGGGATCATCACTGAGCTTGACACGTCCACGTTGAAATTCAGCAAACCAGCGATAAATTGTGGTTTTGGATGGGGCTTCATCACCAAATGCAGAAATCATCCGGTCAACACACTGTTTTTGTGTTAAACCACTTCGAAAGTCATAATAAATCATCGCTCTAGAATTTTCTCGAGTCAATTCCATTTTCTCAACGACTAAACAAGTTTGACAAGACCTTGTGACAAGACCGAGAATCTTTTTTTAAATAAATAAACGGTATTCAATTTTTAAAACCAAGGAGTTTTAAATTAAAAAGATTTTAATATTACAGGAACAGTGGAAATATTCCATTCCCGATACTTTTAGTGCAGCCCTCGTATATGTATATTTGAAATTTCGGATTATTTTACAATCTTCTGATAAGTGTTGTATAGCTTAAGCGCATGTATGTTTTTGTCAATCAACACTTATCAAAAAATACCATAGTGACTAAACTTGCGAATAAGAAAATTCTAACTCTCAACAAAAGATCATTAAATTGGCCTTTAGTTTATTAGCCAATGATACTAACTGCTGAACTGTTTGCATAACTTTCGACGATGTATCCTTCAAGTTCTTTAGAAAGCTGCCAGCGCCATCTTTGATCGAGGAGAACAGTCCGCCCGATGTGGGCGGGACTTGCGGCGCGGCGTGGTGCGGCGCGGCGGTCGGGCGCGGCGGCGGCGGACGTGCGGGCTCCGGCGGCCGCGGATTGGACGTCTCTTGAATATTCGCACCATTGTTCGCTGAAATAAAAATACTAGTAAGTATTAATTGTATGTATTAATATTTCATACATGATACATGCATAACTTGCATAATATTATGTGCCAGTGGAAATCGTTTAACCGATGACAGAAGCCGAGACAAATGGCGGCTACATAGTATGATAAGTCATTTGCCCCAGTCTCTGTCTTTTAAGGTTATTTCAGCAGTTTGTTTTTCATGTATACACTTTACTTATTACTATTTTTAAAAATATGTCTGTGCAACAACACTTCGCTTTCTACTACAGTATGATTTTATGTTAAATGTGAACTCATTTTGCTTCTGTTGATATATTATTGTAACCCCATAATTAAATAGATATTTAAAACACCAATTTTCTTCTGATAATGTAAACCAGGCATGAAATAGTGAATTTAGCGTTCTCTGTTAAATGTTCAGTAAATATTAAGAATTAAATTAAACGAACGCCCTTAAGTAAGAAAAGTAAGAAACGACAATCTGGCCACCAGTACTAATAGGAGTTTCGCCGTAGCCTAACTTAGTAATTAGTCACAGCTAATATTCTATAAAGACCTGATTAAAATATTTATACAGCACAAAGTGTAGTGATAAGAAGTAAGCTTAGCTACTGTTTACCTACTGATTATCAAGTTTTAGAACAATTTATAAGTCTGAAACTTATTAAATCGCCAAGGATGGATTGGACTAAACTCTAGACTTAAAAAAAAACAAAATATAATTAAGATAAAATTTATTGGTAATCGAAATAATATTTGTCTTACAGCATTGGTCAACTTATTCATAACAAAAATAGTTTCTCATACTATGATATAGTACATACTTCAACTATAAATTACTTAACAAACCTAAAAAATATTTTAACAAAACTATTGCTTCTTTTATGTTGTAAAAAATCTAGACCTCTATGTTTATTTTAATAATGTTCGTTTTGCTATTTTAAACTGGAAGAAAAAGCTACAGCAAATAAAGAAGTGACCACTTATAAGTAGTTACACTTAAAACCTTTAAGGCCTAGGGATAGACCATTAACTTTTATCACCTAAATTAAGTAGTGCGTAGGTAACTGAATCAGTAATAATAACTTTCATTATTTGTATTCAGGACCTTGGATTACTGATATTTCTTACATTTTTTGGCAAAATAAGACCAAATATGAAATCGACGCCAGATAAAACAGATGCTCATAGTTTAGTTAAATGTAGCACCAAATGCTTTACAGATAAGAATCATACTTAATTGTTCATCACAATATGTAACTGTGTCTGTATGTGGTCAGACTACATTAAAATAACTGATCTAAAAGATTGAGAGATGAAAGAATATTTAATGATAATAAATCTCCTTATACTTTCCATTCTTATACATTTAATCCTTACACTTTCAAGTATTGTGCTACTATATATACACAAAGTACTATTATCCCTTCATCAACATAATATGTAGGAGACATTTAAGTAGGCACTTAAATATGAACCTAATAAAGGTACTAAAAATGTATAATCAAATGCTGACGCTTGGTCAATAAGCTTAATAAGAAAGAGCAAAGTATTATGCTTTACAACAATAGTTGCTTTACAACAATGTTCAACATAAAAATAAAAAAGAAACGTCATTTTTGGATACTACAACCAATCACAGCATTTAAACTTTTGGAATGTTAGTTGTCTTACATCACAGATTACTTTAGGAAGAATCTTAAAACTTAACTGTTATTTTTTTATAACCAAAACTGAAACAATAAAAACAACTTAAACAAATTAGTTAACAATAAAATAAGAAGCGATAGTAATATTATTTTTTTAAAGGTTTTAAAAAGTTTAACCTGCACCTACCTATTAACTATCGAAACTAGTTTAGTAAACTTCTGAAGCATCGTAGTTTTATTGCACTAAGCTTTGTAGCTCAGTAAAATAATTAGTTTTTTTAGCATTACAAATTTTGTCTTAAAATTCTCAGATGCCAACGTGTAAATAAATAGCTGAGTTATTCGAGGTGAGCCAACAACTGAATATGGGTATCGCTAGCCAAGGAGACTGTCTTATGGGTGTAAAATCATAGACATATATATTATAGACGAAGCATATTGAGGCAAAAACTGGCCCCACTTTTGGGGTTGTTTGGGGCTATTTTGACATTTGAGGCCATACCTCAATAAGATGGCTGACATTTGAGGTATGGTGAAATCAAGATGGCGTAACTTTTTCTTGTATGAAGATTTGTCCTGTCAAATATACGTCATAGGCTATCTTTAGTTTTGAAATTTTTGGGTAAAATAATATTTTATGCAAACTTATTACTTCGTTCATAAAACTCGTAGCAGTTTAGTATTATGATCAGAGCATGTATGGCTCGACACGATTTTTGTGCCCTTTGACATTGAATATCTCAGATAAAGATACCTGAGATACTGTCTCAAATGAGAATGTTGTCTCAAATGTTGCAAATGCTAACGTATTCTTACAAGTTAGAATTTGCGACTTTTGACAATCTATTTTGTAATGCAAAATAAAGGTTTGTACAAAAATTCAGCTTATTCCGTTAGATTCCTAGGTTGACCCCTTTATCTAACTAAGACGACTGCGTTTTCAATATTATTTAGATACTATATTATGCATAACAATAAAAATTTACAAAATACTGATTGATACAGCAATGAGTTAAGAGTCGGGAGTTTCAAAATAAGTATGAAAAATGTCGGAGTTTATAGTTTTGTAGGTATTGAAATATTAGTTTCACACCATCATTCTTATTTTATAAAAAGTAGGTATTGTTATAAAGTGAAAGAAATGTTAATAGAAGAATTTACATGCAAGTTGCCCTATACTATACAATAATAGTTTATTGTCGTTTTACTTAATAATTATATAAAATAAGAAGGATTTAAATTTTAAATGACTAATTAATCATTATACTATCTAATAACTTAAGTTACCTATAGTAACAATATTAAGCCAACAAATTAAATTAACGTAAATGCGTCGCGCTTTATTTAATGGTATCAAAAACATTTTTGATAATTTCTGAAGATCATGCAATTCTCAGATTATAAAACAATAGGCAGATGGAGCGCACCGAACATCTGGGCGAAGCCACTATAGCAAATACAAGATAAACGAATACGATTTCACTTTAGTGCTTTAGCATCGTTTCGCTTACACGTCACGAACTATTCGTAGTTAATACGTTAAAAATGCGGTCTTGTATTTTTAAACATTGTAGAAATTGTTCCCAAAAACAAAAGTAACTAAAAAATATTTTTTTTACAAATTATTTATTTACAATATAACTTTGCGGTTCTCTCGAAACACAAAATCTTAACAGCTGTCAGTGTTGCAATTTTTAGGCGAATATTTTTCTCTTCATTTGGGAAACCTACTTGTTCAATGTTAGGAATGTTAGAATTAATTAATTTAAAATAGTAAATGCATACAATACAGTTACTCGGAAGAATTATAGTAGGTAATAATAATTGCTTTTTTATATATTTACAATCGAATTGTGATTTAAATATGTAAAAAGTGATTTTACTTTGCTCAGGTACTTATAACGGTAAAATATTTATGGGGGACCTTAGTTTTACCATTTTACAATTATTGCGGATTGCCAACAGAAGTTCCACAATCTACACGAAGACTGATTTTTTATTATTTTTTAAATGTTTAATACCTTATTAAAAATGTTACTAAATTAATTATTAGAAGTACTTATCACTTTCTAGTATTTTTTTTTTCTATCCAATTACTGCTTTAGAACCTATTGTTTTTTCTGTTTCTATTCAAGTGCCTTACCCACAAATGTTTAAAAAAGTGACTTCACTCTTTTCATTGCGTGCGCTCCATCTCCTATAGTTTTTTTAATCTGTGGTGTTATTATTGTTAGAAACATAACATCAGTATTTTTACACCAAAATTATTACGGGTCAGGTGAAGCTTTTTGGAATGTTTTATACAAAAGAAAGCAATATATTTTTGGTAACTGTGCATTAAGATAAAGAATTTGTAACATTTATTAATTGGAATGTAGGTAAATCTTTTACAAAAGCAAGTCAATGCCTACTTTAGTTTGTTCTTAAGTCTAAAATGCTCGACACATTTCGGTTATAAATAAATAAAAACAATACTCATCATTGCGAGCATGTCCGATATAGCAAGCATTCAATGTGCGAGTGGTCAGTGGAGTCCAAGAGTTCATGCGCCAAGGGTCATTTAAACGAGAATACAATCGGGCACCCAAAAAAGTTGAAAACACCTAAAATGAAAAAAAAAATAGTGATATGAATCAGTGGTCAATGATAAATACGAAACTTCATGCCTTCTTCGATACCATGTTCCTTCTTCAATACCTATTACGTAGAAATTTATTGTGATTCATTACGACTTAAACCTACATAAGTAACAGTTAAACTAATTGAAATTTCTTATATATATAATATTTGATTTAAATCAACTACTAAGGTCATATTTTAGTTGACGTCTGAGTCAATGTCAGTTGAAAAATGCAATAATAAATACCTAATTATATTATTATTAATAATATACTTATTAATTAGCAGTTCCTGTCGTGAATTAAAACAGAATCCCAGAAGAAGACTAAGTAAGAACGTAATAAGTAAGTTCTGTGCACATTAACGCTTAACGCACAAGCAACATTACGCATGCATGCTAGACGTGCTCAAAATGTGTCACTAAAAAGTTACGATGTATACGTAAGTTACGATGTATGATCTTTTGATCACGGTGAACTACATGACTCTTTTAGTTCAGTAGTTCAATTATATTACTCCACTGCGCACGGTCCAATGTCCATCTTGTCATCAAGCGCATTTTTCAAAGGATTTTATTGTGTATTTTAAATACATATGAAAGAGAAAGCGCGAGCGATATAGCATCAGATATGTATATAATTGTCTCTCGTTTCTCGCTAGTCAGTACTTATAATTCAGCGCGACGCGCGGGTGCGCGAAGTGGGGTGGTGGACGTAAAATAAAGATATGTATGTAATGAAATGTAATGAATTGTCTCATGTTTGCTCGCTAGTCAGTACTCATAATTAATTAAGCGCGACGCGCGGGAGCGCGAAGTGGGGTGGTGGACGTGAAATAAAGATAAACCTGTAATGAAGTGTAATGAATTGTCTCTCTTTCGGTCGCTAGTCAGTACTCATAATAATTAAGCGCGACGCGCGGGAGCGCGACGTGGAGTGGTGGACGTGAAATAAAGATATACCTGTAATGAAATTGAATGAACGACATGACGCAAGTGAACTAGTCCAATTGAACGACTCATTTGCGAACAACACACGTCTATATTATGCGTACGTCATTAATTGCCTTAGCAGTCTGTGCGTTAATTAGTGGAATTGACTACTAGTCAATTTGCGCCTGCAATAAATAACAAAACTAGGTCTTACTGAATTATATCAATATCTAATTGTTTATGATTTTTAACACGAAGACTCAGCCCTACAACAAAAAATAAATATAAAAAACAACAAGAGTAAATCAAAATGTATTATCGCAGGAACCGATCTATAGCATTAAAATCGATATAAGCAAAGACGAATTATTAATTATACAATATAAGTTAGGAAGAATTATACCAAAATTTGATAATCATAAAGGCATGAAGTTTCACATAGTAAAGAAAAACAAAACATGCAATGTTATAGCTGTCTCAAAGTAGCGAGCTAGTATAAGTTCCTAATAGACACTGTAGCATGCAAAGCAGAATATTGTTCACGATTTGAATTTTAAATGTCAATTTCACCAACACCTGTTAAAATTAATCATTGATTAGGTCAATCACTCGTTCTTCGTATCAATGAAAGAGAAGGCATGATGTTTAGACAAACGATTAACACTAACAGACGTTGGTGAAATTGGGACTTATACTCGTTTATGAACTCGTTCAGATGAAGTAACTAACAGTAACATTAAATGACGACAGCTTACTCGAAAAGTATGACGTACCTACTGCCGCCATTTCTAGCCGGTATTGTTTTTTTATCTGAACTAGTATACTGCTTAATATGAGGGTAGGTGTAGGTGTAGTGTGTAGAAAAATTGATAGGTGATGCTATATCTAAAAATTGTTAAAGTTTTTTGGCGCTAGTCACCGTTATACACTAACGCCTCCAATACCAAGCACGGTTCTCCTCAATGTGAGGTGTGTTAGGATTTACCATACTACTTTTATTAAAATAGCTTATTTGGATGCCTATCGTAATAACGGTTAACTTTTAAGACGTGACGTTTTACTTAGATGTCTTGAGTGAACGAAAAAGGACTAAGCCAACGATTAGATTTGTAAGGCTGGTTAAATACAAGTAGGCAGGGAGCTAAATGATGCTAAATGCGTAGTTACTCGATCGTCGTGGAGACCTAGTAAGTTTATTAGATTATGTTATTGGAAGATTTTTTTAATTTAGTGGTGGAATGAGCGGTACCGGTACAAGTTTTGAAGATCCTGAAAATATCTTAAAAGCTCAAATATTTAAATATGGTGATTTATTTTTTAAATTTTAAATAAGTACCAACCAAGTTAACTGATTTTATACCTTGATTACCAGACATATTAAGACACCTATATTAACTTAATCTGATGCGCTCGAGTCACTACAACAAATCCCCTCCTGGGCTCATCTACTATTAGAAACAACCATTTAAATAAGCAACAACAACTGAGCTTTGAAATAATGTCTAATGTAGTACAGACAATGTCTAATGTAGTTCTGACAAGATAATGTAGACATAACAAAAGAGAGACAGAAAGGAAGAGGAAAGAGATTTATAAAAGTGAAAGAGAATATATTAATATCTATATATGTAGAAATGAACCCCTATTTCTCCTGGTCACGCTATAACTTCAGAACAGCTGGGCCAATTTGTCTAATTTTGGTCTTGAAATAATTGTGGAAGTTCAGGGAAGGTTTAAACCGTAAGAAAAAATGGAAATATTGCGGGGAAAAGACTAAAAACGACGCATACTAACTGTTCACTGTTTTCAATTTGTCACTTGACTGTCAAATATTTAAATAGGTGTGTTCAGTTTACCTGTTTGATTTATTTAAAAAAATCGGCCCACCGTACTCCTATACCTACCAACCTACTGGAGGTTGGTAGGTATAGGAGTACGTGTAGGCGATGGTAGTTGGTAGTTATACGTGTAGTTTTAGGTGTAGACGTAGGTGCAGTTATGTATTTATTCCATTTTATAGTTAAGACAGAACAAAGTGTATCGGGACAGCTAGTAAGTAATAAAAGGGAATTTGTGACTAGAAAAGAAAGCTAGAAAACGTACAACGTGTAGGTAACACGTTGTACGTTTTCTAGCTTAGATGGAACTAGGAATGAAATAATATTGTAATTATTATTATTATAGATAATATATAAAGAGATAAAAAAGTGGTAAATCACAAAATAAAGATGTTAAAATTATGTTTAGTTTGTGTTATGTTAGCAGTTTTGTGTATTGTAACAAACACCATGTACAAGCGTTATTGTTGAGTTACTAAGCGTTAGTAGAGTCGAACACAATACTGAAAGTTATTTACCGTGAAATCCAGTGATCCAATACACCTATTCGTTAACTCGTTAAAAAAAACACCAACCTTGATTAATGAGAATAATTTATTTTTCTCTTAAATAACAAGTTTTAATAAAATATAGTGTGTTACAAAACAAAGGCGCTCTGACGCCTTTTATTTATTTTAAACACTATGTGATGTATATAATTACATATTATCGTACTTCTTGTACGGTCAAACATTTGAGAATAGAATATGACTTCCTAAGTCGTGGATTATTTCCATTTACCGCCAAAATAGGTAACCAAGTAAGTAATAAATATAATTTGCTAATTTTGAAAAAAAGTTACCTATCGTGACAATAATTGAAAACATTATAACCATTTTTAAGCAGACTAGTTATTATACCAATGTGAAAAAGCTGAAACATTTTTAGTGATAACCAAGCCCCAACTATTAGTGCGAATTAAAACATTGATCCAGAAAACTAGATACTTAGATAATTTTGTATATTGTTTAATTAATACTAATGTGGTATTGTCGAAGTTTTTTTTTTTGGAATGTTTCCTCATAGACTATAATTGCTTTTTGTTTGTGATAATAATAAAAAAATAACTTTGTACCACAATAAAGCGTGAATATTATTCACAAATATGCATATTAAAAAAAAACAATTACGGCCCCACTGAGCTGCAATAATTAGTTAAAGAGCCTGTTTCACAATCTACTGATAAGTGTAAGATAGATTATTTGCATGTTTTGTCGCCCGATATAAAGTAAGCAGCGACAAAACTTGTGAATAAGCTATCCTATCACAGTATAATAGAATATTATGAAACAGACCACTCTAATAGTGATGGCACACAAGAAAAATAATAAAGACAATTTGGTATATTTGAAATTATTCTATACTTATAGTATTGAGTATATTGCAATAAATTTATTGTAATAAGTGTAAACTTTTAGTGAAATATGATATTATGGAATGATTTGGAATTAATTTATTGCCGCATTTGGGCAGCTCCTTAATTTAAAAACCAATATATGAAGGAATGTATTGTGTTGTAGCAATATAAGACGTGTTTTTCTTAAACCTAATAATAAATCATGTACATTTTATAAATGCACATTTTTTTTCTTTTTGGTAACATAATTTCAAAGTTTCTTGTATTATAATTTTAATGCCAATGGGCCTTTATATATAGGCTACAACTCGTCCCATAACTTCAATTACTTAGTTTTAAACTAAGATTGCTTTAGGGTGGAGTCAGATTTGTAAAGCGAAGCACTAATAGCAAAGAGAATACATGAATAAAGTCAAATAAATGCTATACTACCTTCACGTTTTATAATTCAACATTATTTCTTACCTTCGTTGTTGAAAATCAATTGAGATAATCACATTTTTTTTATTTCATAAACTAAAACAATTTACGTCAAAATTAAATTAATTTGAGTGTAAAAAGTTAAAAAAACTTGACCATTTTTAGCTCGGAAATACGCAACAGAATATAAATCTGATTTGGACCTGAGACATACATACAACTGATATGGGCATCGCAAACGAATTCTCTAACGCGTTATTTATACATTGCGTACTCGCAATACGTTTAAGATATGGTAGTGTAATATTTACTTGACTTTTTGTTACCTGGCGAGCTAGTGGCCACAGATTGTTCAACTTTTTTACGCTCAAATTTGAGTGGTTGCTTGAGGTTGATGTTGTTGGACTCCGCTATCGCCGCCAGCCGCTCCAGAATACTGCTTATCGTTAAACGCATTTCGGGGTTCACCGTCAGACAACCATCTGCGGATAACACAAATAGTCACATTAGAGAACGAACAGGAAAATGTTTTAACTTTTATACATTGACCAGGAAAAATTAAAAACCTGCATTGACATAAATATAATTTTAACTTTTATATATTATAATTTTACATTGGCGACTCACTGAGGAACCATTTTAAAAAAGAAAAGAAAAAAGTTTTAACATTAAGTCCCAATTATACCAATTACATTTATACTGTTAGTGTTAATCATTTGTCTATATATCATGCCTTCTCTTTCATTAATACAAAAGAACGTGAGAGATAACATGATGTTTAATCAATAATTAACTTTAACAGGTGATGGTGAAATTGGCACTTAACCTTTTTGTTAACATATATTATATATTATTAATTTTCCTTTAGCTTAATAAATGTTTAAAATAAACTATGTTACAAAAAAAAACCCCTTCCTGACAGTCGGCTAAAAAAACTAAAAGGCATACTTACGTATTATTTCATGGAAGCACTTGTATTTTTGATCATTTGGATTTAAATTGTAGTTTCCATTGAGGATGGCTAACTTTGCAGAATCTTCAAATGGATGTTGCATAAAGCACAGTGTGTATAATATACAACCTAGTGCCCATACATCTACGGCATGATCAATTTTTCGATTGTCCCATGTGTCAAGCATTTCTGGGGCTCTGTACATTGGAGTTGTGAATTGGGCCAGCTGAAAAATAAACCCATTAGTATTTGTTATTGTATTTTAAAATAATATAATTCATTATAGTATTTTATAGCAAACCAGTACAACCCTAACCCACCGGTTCAAGTAACAAGTATTTCGGTAACAAGTTTTAGTTTTGATAATGTCCTTACTAATATTATAAACATTTGTACAAACATACATACATACAAAGAAAGTTTGTATGTATGTATGTTTCTCTTTCACGCAATAACTACTGAATGGGTTTTGATGACATTTGGTGTAGTAGTAATTTAGACTCTAGATTAACACATAGGCTAATTTTTGTTGCAGCAAAATATCTAATCTATCATAATAGCTATCTTTTTGCGTGTACGAAGTCGTGGGCAACATCTAGTACTACATAATTGCTTTTATGATGTAGTCTACAAAACAAATATCCTTTAAAACAGAGTTTCCAAACTTATTCCGTTTGACGCCCACTTTGGGATTTGCCAACGCCCACGTGAGGATTGCGCAAATAAATCGTACAATATTTGTTTGCACAAAACGTCAGTTATAATTAAACCTTCTAATTTCAATTTCATTTTTACTACAAAATACGAAAACGTTCGGCAAGTGCTCAGCTTGGCCGCAACAATAGATATTATACATATATATTATATATGTATAATATCTATCATATATATAGATATTATACATAATATGTATTTTAATACGTGTCTTCGGAGGTGGGGACCTCACCTGTGACACTTGAAAACACGATTATTTTTCAGTGTTTGATACCTATTACCATAGCTGGGCATTAACTCGTTAATCCGTTAATCGTTAATTAACGAAGTTAACATTTTGATTAACAGATTAACTTTTTAGTTAACTTTTAAAAATGTTAACGGACACGTTAACTTCCGTTAATCGTTAATCCAATGCCTAATAGTTACCGCACGGCACCGACAAGGGCCGGGCGGCGCGTGGCAGCGAGTCAAACAAAAATAAAACTAGATATATTTTGCCGGCGCGTGCGAGTGAGAAAGAAAACTGTGAAGAGATTTGTTTCGATTGATCATTTCATTACTTAGCGCCGGTGTTTAGAGTGACGAGTGTTTTGTTTGTTTGTTTGTTGTTATTCTAAATTACTGTCAGTGATCATTTGCGTGTTGATAGTTGATTAATGAATTAGAACCTAAACCAACAGGTTTTATAAGTTCACTAACGCAACGATATAAAGATGCAATTTTACACATATTAACAGATTAACGATTAACGTTAACTTGCGTTAATTCTTCCGAAATGTAAAGCTTTAACGTTTAACGAAGCTAACTTTTTTTGTAGCTGATTAACGAAGTTAACTATTTGATTAACGGTGCCCAGCTATGCCTATTACTATATATCTTTAGATAACGTTAGCGTTCAACGTTCGCGTTGTGAACTCATTCAAAATAATTAATATATATTATATTTTTAGTTTATATTTATAACATAAAATTGGATATAAATATAAACTAATAAAAAGATGTTCTGTAGTAGGAGGATTTTAATTACAGTGATTTTTTAATTAAAAAGTAGCTGAACTTACAAATCGCCCCCATACATCACATCAGCGCCCCCCAATTTTTTCTGGGACCCTTACCTCTAGGCCTCCAGCACCCACAGGGGGCGTTATCGCCCACTTTGGAAAATACTGCTTTAAAGCTAAATTCATGAACTTAGACATGGTATTTGAAAATGAAAACTAAACAAAAATTTTGTACACTTTGTACAGTATTAACTTGTTAACATACATTTTCTTCTAACATGTTTCTTTGGTTGGCGCTCCATGATGGGTTAGGTGCAAAGACATCTGTTGTGGCTGATCCAAAATCACATAGCTTAATAGTGCCTGCAAATAATTCATTAGAACCTTCTCAGTACTCTCTATTTAAAATTATAATAACAATTGATCTAGCAATTTATTCTCATGTTCAATAAATCTTAATCTATTGTAAGTAAGCAGTTCTTAAGCCCGTATTAATAAAGTGTTCTTATCTCTACGACAAGTCTCAAGAAAGTACTTAAGATGTTGTTTTAATTAAAAGACCGTACTTAAGTACAGCTGTAGGTACGCTTTTTGGTACGGTTTGGTACGGTTTTGCACCATTCTGTCAGTGTCGAGTATTTATAGAAATATTTTCGATTTTATTCATTTATTTACATTAAACGAATTACCTCTTTAATTTAAATTAATAGCACTCAATATATACCAAAGATAAAAGTCAAAACAAAAGTGACTTGATTTGACACTTGACAGCAGAACTTTTTTTTCGCTGCCCAAAAAACAATCCTCATTATATGATCCCCTCCCTCCTTCAATTCCTCGCCCTATCAACCTTAAATCTGTTCTGTATTTTGTAAATACTCCTTTTACTGAAACTTTATGTACATACCTATTAACAAATTTTTGTTTGTGTTTGTACTAGGGTTTAGATTATTCAACAGACTTCCTCCTGTACACCGTGCCCTTGTTTATTCATAAAAACCCACTCATAAGGCAGAGTTTTCGTCAACACAAAACATTGGCGAATCACTAATGAGCCACTTTAAAGAATAAGAGAAGAAGAACTTTTTTCGAATGGCAATAATCCGCATTCCGTTTTACGTATTATTATTTATATATTGTTAAATAATGGATATTATTATGCTAGACACTAATAAATATTAATATCTACATGAAAAGTAATGAAAATCAATAAAAAATACAGACTAAACTCTTTTGGTATTTATATTATTAAATATTACATTTTTAAAAAGAAATATTGAAGGAATGTGTAATCAATAAATCCGTTCTTTGTAGAAGTGTAAACGAAACGTTATTTTATTCATTCTTTATCATGTAGATGACGCTTAAAAGTTGAGTCACTTACTCAAATCTGAATAATGTTATCAACTAATACGGTCTTGAGATCATTTTTCAAAAATTCATAGTATGATCTCAAAACAAAAGAAAAAAATTTGAAACCATCTTGAGAAGCTAATCGTTACTTGATACTGTCTCAGCCAAGAAAGGTCTTGAGAACGAGTTTGAGAACGGTTTATTAATACGGGCCTTAGTGAACATATTTAAGCACCAACAGATATTTTACTTGTGCTGTAATCTGGTATCATATTTTTCCTGACTCAAATGGATTACTTATAGTTTTGCTGTCTAGTCAAACAACTCTAAACATTAAATTAATTAATATAACTTCAAAATTCAATAGAAACTGAGTTACTAAAACATACAACAATTGTAACTTCGAACAATTATATAATCTTAGCATGATTGTGTAACAACAGGAGGGATGTAGTTAGTTAAATCAAATAAATAATTACCTTCGTTGGATATGAGGAAATTTTCTAATTTGAGATCACGATGAGCTATAGGTGGCACTTGCGCGTGCATGTGTTGTAGGGCCCTACAGGTCTGATAGAATACTCTCAATATAGTAGAAAGCGGGAATGCCTGCCCTCGATTCTGTAAAGCTTCCATCAGACTACCTCCGCTGCAGAGATCAGTGAGCAGTAAATATTCACTCATACCATGTGAGGTCTTTGACTTATCAATAAAAGAAGCTGCTATATATTTTATTACATTGGGGTGCCCTGAGAGTTTTTTTAATATGCTTATCTCTTGTATTATATTCTTATTGGCTTGCTCGTCGGCAGCCAAAAGTCTTTTTAAGGCATATTCAGTTCCATTAGATACATCTTGAGCTACAAATACAAATGCAAATCCACCTGGAAGAATTATTTAGCTTAGAATAAGAATATTAATAACAAATAAAAAAATTGCTTGTCATAAAAATCAAGGGCTTTGTGTAAAAAATTAACTTAAAATATTTCTTTTATTTCTCTTTTTTTCAAAATTTGGTAAATAGCCAAGTACAATAAGCTATGTAGAGAAAAGATTTGATTGTTTTAAGACATGAATTTGTATTTCTTGTATCATACTAATTTTGTAAAACTTATAGTACCTACATAACAAAGCGATTCATACGCCCCCGAAATTATTCAGAATTGTTATCATGAGATTCGATTTGAATTGGCTAAATAAACAAACTTACCCTCTGCTATGACTTTTTTTACCCTTAATTTCATGTTTCCTATTTCAACAAATTGACCTACGAAATCATTATCACTGCCTCCGTTGGCACCACCAGAACTAAAGTACCCCATTGCTGATTTGAAGACACTCATGTTGCTACTTTTGTAAAATAACCTTCGTCATCAAATAATAAATAAAATAAATACTTATATGCACATTTTACACTAAGTTTTCATGATAAATAAAATGAACTAGATTAAAGAAAAGGAATTAGGTAAAAACAAGAAAATACGGATTCTCGATAGAAAACTGGCACTTGGCAGTTCGACATTAATTAGGGATGTGCTCTTTCAGTAGCAGTACATACATCTATGATGTGCTGTATGGGTCTATGCAATACTCAACTCGATAGGATCGTAGAATCTATCTCTTCTACCTGCGGTTGCACTTTAAATCGAGTTGATTTGAATCCGTTTCGAATCCGTTTAGAATTATTTTACCCATGGGCGTACCCAGGTAGGGCAGGCAGTAGCATTTTTACACATCTACACCCCCCCCCCCCCCCGAAGATAAAATAAACGTCAATTTTCCAATTTTAAATATACCAGACCGACCATCTTCTCGAAATATGAGCTGCCCCCCCCCCCCCCCCCCCCCAACTGAAATCCTGGCTGAACCCTACGAGATAGATCAAAATGATGTAGGTACTACAGTATTGTACACCTTAAAAATATCTACAAAAAAGTCCGCCATGTTATACGTATATCTCTTAAGGCGCGCCTCTTGCGCGTGTGAAACATTACACAAAACATCGAAACATTGGGGCGTGGCTATACACATTTGTGTACGAATACACAATGTTTTTGTCTTCCGAGACGGACGGACAACATTCCTCCTCGCGGGTAGAGAGGGAAAGGAATGTTTCATTTCTTAACAACTGTTACACCACTCACATGACCATTAAACATAGAAATACGGAAGATATTATTTATCAATCCCATATCGCTCTTCTATTCATAACTCCTGATAAATACTTAAATTACGGTTAGATATGGCCTAACTCGAAATCTGAGGGTAGAATTCTTGAGGCACTTCAAGCAGCGGAGCAACACAATAACTATTTATTACATCACATTTGTTTTATATTGATAAAACATAAAAAAAATACAGACCAGCAAAGTTTTGACCGACTAAAGGCTTGACTCCTGCTCATGCTTTTTCGAAATATTACACAGAAAACATTAAACAAAAACATTTGTTTTCATACACAAGCTGTCTCCAGCTATAGAAAATGTTTTTGGTTGAAAATCTTTTTCCATACAAAAATCGTGAAATGGTAAAATGGCTACATTCAGAAAACGTAAATTTTGACAGTTCTCAATAGAAATGCGTAAAATGGCGCACATAATATGTGTTAAAAAAATATATAAAACACCTAAGGTGGTCTTTTTAGACCCCATCTGTTGTGGCTATCCGAAAATTTTCATACTGCTAGCACCGGATAGTCGTGTTGAGACGTCTCTGTTCTCTGTAAAGTTGTACATGTATGAGAGTTTCACCCCCATAGAAAATGTTAACCCAGCGAGAAATAATGGCTAAAAAATAAATAATATTTATGAAGCGATTTTATGCAACACAGCATAATTCTTATCCAATAAAGTACCTTAAATACAGTGTGCATATAGATCAATATGGCTCTTTACAGCATGTAATTTAAATGAATCTTTTTGAAGATATTACAGATTTAAAATGCAGACACATAGCGGTTGCGGCTTCATCAATATTGTAAGCAGAAGTATATTGCAGTAAGTAGAATTGCTGAAGAAGTTTTTTCTCCAAGAACACTATTCCACGCGGGCGAAGCCGCGGGAAAAGCTAGTTGAATAGAAGTTGTGTTTGCACACCAAAAAAATAGCAATTGTGATTTATATTAATATAAATTAATCGAATTGTGTAAATGTAAATTATAATAAATCGGATAGACGAAATTTTTTTTAGGCAACATGCTCGTGCTCGATTAAGCAACATATTAATCGTGTATAACTCGAGGCTATAAGACGTGATTTGTGAATCGTGATGTAGCCGAGTTTGCACAACACTAGCTATAATCATTAGATCACAAATCAATGTTGCCATTTAGAGATAACATGTTAATTTTTCACATTATGAATAAAAACTTTTGCCAATTTATTCATTAGCCGCACCGCACCAGTAACTTAAACGTTGGTGTCTTGGCGAAGCTGTAAAAGTGTGTCTTGTATTTCTTCCATTGATATTTCGGTTTTATTTTTATGTGTAATATTGATAAAATATTTACCATTAAATAATCATCAAGAGTGGCTCTCATCAATCTTCAAAAGGCGTGCTATGTTGTGTTCTTTTCAAAAGCTTTGTGGGATGAGTGGATGCCTCAAAGGGAGATCCCCGACCGAGCGAGGTGGTATGCTCGGTCAGGCCGAAGCCCACTTGTATGAATTTCAGATGTCGTATATATAGTGCCGATCATAGAAAACTTCGATAGCGCGATTCAGGATTGTGGCGCTAATTGGTTCGCCACAGCTTCAAGGAAGTTTCAGTACCTATAGCGTCTACCAGTTACCATTTATATGAATCGACTGAATTGACTAACATGATTAACTTTGACTGGATTTTGGACTACACCATTTAAAACAACGGCGTTGAAAATTCAGTGCAATGAAAATCTTATGAAATTCAGCTTTTTAACTTGACACTGGTAATAGTGTATGTTATATTAATTTATCTTAAAAAAAAATATGTCATGTTGACAGTCGTTAAATTTTCAATCAATTTTGATTGCTCTATTTTTTGTTGTTATCTGCTAGTTTTATTTTGCATGCTGCGATTATAATCGTGCATATAACTATTGAGTAGATATAAAGTGTTTCGGTTCCAGGAAATTTTTAACATTACTTTTGGAAATAAAAAATCTGCTATGCCGTTGGGTGTCTTTTAACGAGAATGGGCTTTGAAATCAAAAGGTTTCAAGGTGACGTTGATGAGGAGCTTATTTGTCCGATTTGTTCAGGAGTCTTAGAAGATCCCTTGCAGGTAAATAATATTAAATATACTCATGATACATATCCTACATTGTTCATTATAAATTGATAAGTTATATGACTAACGTAACTCGTTTTAGGCGCCTGCTTGCGAACATGCATTTTGTCGTGCTTGTATAACAGAATGGATCAGTCGCCAGCCGACTTGTCCAGTAGATCGTCAGGCGGTCACATCGAGCCAGTTGCGACCTGTTCCACGAATACTACGTAACTTGTTGTCCAGGTTTGTTTTTACATACAAAATACCCTAATATTATCAGTTCTATACAAATTGTTTTTATATGTATATATAAGATAATTCATGATTTATATAAACTTTAATATTTTTTATCCCGTGATATAATTTATGTGTGCTTAAACAATTGTTTCCAGATTGTGTACGAGTTGTGATAATGCACCCCATGGATGTAATGCCACTCTGAAATTAGATACCTTGGCATCACATTTAGTTGAGTGTTAGTATTATATTTCAGTTGAATATATTTTTGCTGTTGAGAGAAAAAGTCACTCTTATAAAACATTACAATGTCTTTAATTATAAGACTTGCTCTCAAGACAAAAGTATACAACAACCTTGTTAAAAGTAGATTTGAATATCATGAAGGCTTAACAAACCTTTTAATATTAGTTATAATTTTTAATAAGTGGTTTAGACCTCTTTGTTGGTAGTAACCAGTAGTTGAATTTATTCATAATCATGCACTCATTTTCCCAAATAGGTGAATTCAATCCTAAAAGACCAGTACCATGTGAGGCTGGCTGTGGATTGGTGATTCCAAAAGACGAGTTAGCAGCACATAACTGTGTCAGAGACCTTCGTTCACTGATTGCAGCACACCAATGTAAACTGACAGAATATCAACAAGAATTGTCAGAACAGAGACTCGTAATTAATGAACACAAAAGGGAACTAGCACTACTAAAGGTATGTAATAAAGTTGTACTTAAATACTCTGATTTCATATCTCAGTCAGTAAAATGCCAGCCAATCATAACTCTAGCTCTACTAACTGACATGCTAAAGAAAGGGAAAAAAATCATTGCCAACATCAAGCAAATACATTTAAAATAGTGCCAAATAGTTTACACACTAAAGAAAGTTAGCTGATACTTCTGTCATAGCCACTATAAAAATATTACCTATACGGTCTTTCTTAATCCCATGTACCAAGTCTCCAGTAATAATCAAAAGCCTCTTTCTCCCATACATAAACATCTGAACATTTAAAACCATGTTCAATATCGGAAATTCATACATTTATATCATGGACTGTATAATTTCTGCCCTTAGCGACTGCGTCATTTTGAGAATATGTTCTCTTGAAAGCGTTGAGTTATGATCATCATAAACCAGCTTTTTCGGGCGACTTCGTCCTCGCATTGCACCCATTGCACATTGGTATTTCGAAAGTCCTTTTTAACAGATTTCTACGACATAATAACTATATGTGTGACCTGCTGTTAATATTTCACCATACAAATTTGGACGCCTATTTCACCAATTGTGATTGTTGTTCCCTTGAACATCATTCTTATATAACATAATTTAAGATCTGCTTCCGTTTAAGGCGAGCAGTGTCTCCTGTGGTGTTAAGAAGATTTTTCGCAAGTATATTTTTATGTTCCTTGAGTCTATGCTTGTATTTGTCATTACGAGAATTAACAGTTTCTCTGATTGTTTCTATTTGCAGGTGTTTCCTAGATGAACTGGCGAGCATTTGTTCTTTCTCAATGTGAAAGTTATATGAATCGATTTGGTGGTACTGGAAATTATTCTCCATTTTTTTAGCAATTCATTAATTTTGTTAAGTTGAACTTGTAGTTTTTTTGATGCTTGTTCGGGGTCAGTGTCGCTAGCAAGGCATGCCGTGTCGTTTACAAAAGTTGCTGTTTCTACTTCTTCAGACTGAGGGAGATCTGCTGTGTATATTGTGTAGAGCATTGGTCCTACCATTGAGCCCTGTGGCACTGACACTTAGATGGGATATAAATAGTTCAGATGTTTCTTCTTCATATTTTACTTGAAATTTTCTGTTGTTCAGGTATGATTTCATAATCATATAGAATGAGTTGGGTAACAGAGTTTTAAGCTTGTACAGTAATCCGTTGTGCCACCTTGTCAAAGGCTTGCTGAATATCCAGGAATTCAGCAGAGCTGTATTACTTCTTTTCAAGTGACTGTCTTATTTTATGTACGACCCGATGCACTTGCTCTACGGTTGAATGTCCAGTTCGAAACCCGAATTGGTGATCTGGTATTAGTTTATCTTTTTCCAAAATCGGTTGTAGTCTGCAAAGATATAAACACACCGGCATATTTAGCGGAACACAAAAAAAGGTCCATAATTAAAAAAAATATGGTTTTATTTTAAAATCTACTTACTACACTTCATTTGTTATTTAAAGTTTCATTTGTTTTACTTAAAATGAGATCACATTAAGAACAGATTTTGCGAGTAAAGGCTATTTGTGAAAAATGGTACATTTTTGAACTTTTCATGTAACCGGGAAAAGTGAGAATTAATATTAAAATAACAATTAATTAAATTAGAAAAATGGTGATTAATATCGCGTATTTCCTCCACGTGCTCTTATTAAAGTTTCTACCCGTCTAGGCATACTGAGAATGATGTTATCGATGGTCTCCTGGGATAGTCTCCGCCATTCCTCAACTACGGCGATTCGCAGTTCACCCACGTTGGCAGGAGCTGGAATTCTGGACTTAACTTTTCTTTTCAGCAAGTCCCAAACGTGCTCTATTGGGTTCATATCCGGTGATCTCGCCGGCCACTCCATAACAGTGATATTCATATCATTAAGATAAGCTTGAGTTACCCGAGCGGTATGCGGCCGAGCATTATCCTGCATAAAAACAAAATCGTCACCGATATATGGGGCAAACGGTACGACATTTTCTTCTAAAACTTCTCTGATATAACAGTCTGCAGTCAGACTCCCTCTGTCAATCACTACCAAGTCTGTGCGAGCTCCCAAACAAATGCCCGCCCAAACCATTCTTGATCCACCACCGTATGCAACTGTAGTTTCAAAATTTGTCTGAATGTATCGTTCTCCTTTGCGTCTGTATATTCTTTGCCTGCCGTCAATTTGATTTAAGACAATTCTGCACTCATCACTAAACAATACCTTACTCCATTGGTCCGCGTTCCAAAGTCGATGTTCCTGAGCAAAAGTTAACCTGTTTCTACGATGATTTACCTCGAGCCTTGGAGCCTTGGCGGGCACAAATGAACCCAAACCAGCATCTACGAACCTTCTTCTCTACTCTCACTTACGGTTACACCCCGCACTGCTTCTAACTCATGTCGGGCTTGGACGGCCGTCAAACGGGGTTCCTACGTACACGAAGCCGAATGAAACGATCATCCCTACTCGAAGTGCGTCTTTTTCTGCCTTGTCCTGCTCTTCTCACATAAGTACCGGTCTCCCTGAACCGTTGGATACTGCGATGGATCGTTGAAACTGGTCGACGAAGATCTCTGGATATCACTCTGTAGGTTTGACCATTTCTTCGCATTTCGAGTGCCCTGGCAATCTCCGTTGGGGCTAAGTCAGGCATAATTCAGTCCTCAACTCCAAAAAGATACGCGATTAAAAAAAACTAACAAAAAACAGTATTTCAATGAAATTTTAAATCAAACTCAGAAGGAAGAAATACTCGAAGTTCGCTCCAGATAAGGTGTATTTGAATAAAATTAAAACAATTGCATAAAATGTGATGTTCAGTTGTTTTCGTTCAGAGGTTTTCCCAGCTTTTCTATCATAATTATCTGTGATACTTTCCACACTGGAAAGTGTTGGACTCTAAATATTGCATTAATTAGCATTGTTAAATATACAATTATTGCTTTTTGTGGTAGTTTTTTAAGTACCTCGGCAGTAATAAGATCAAACCCAGGAGCCTTTTTGTTCTCTACTCTTATGTTCTTTGCATAAGATTGTTTTATAAAGTTCTTTTGGTGTTATAAGAGACTTAGTTGTTGACCACTAGCCAGGAATGTGTCAATTTCCTGTTCGAAGTCGTTGTCGTTAGAGTAATTAGGTGTAAAGACCTCGCTTAAGTATTGGCCAATTAGCTCAGCCTTTTCTTTTGCTTGGCGGATCCATCTTTCATTTGGTGATTTTAGTGGTGGTATACATTGTTGTGGTCTTTTGAAGTCTTTTGTAATCTTCTATAATGAGTAATTGTCCTTTTTTAGAGCAGAGAGTGACGCAATCCTTTCTTGGAACATATCATGTCTATTTTACTTTATCATTACTTTAAGTTCTCGAGCTGCTTTACAATAGTTTGCTTTATCATCTGCATGTCTACTTTTTTGGCACCTTCTACGAAGTCGTCTTTTTTCCTGTATTTTGAAGTGGATTAAGTATGGTATATTGTTTTGAAGTGTTTGAGCGGATTCCAGATATGGCGTAGAACGCCATGCAGCTGTTTGTATCGTGTTAGTGATATAGAAAGTCGCCTCCTGTAGGAGGCGACTTTCTATATCACTAACACGATAGTAAAAGTAAGCAAAAAGTAAGCAAGCAGTAAAAAGTAAGCAAGACATGTATGTCTTGCTTACTTTTCAGCCTAACATTGAGTTCAATAACTTCGTCAAAGTGTTTAGCAAATGCATTATAATCAGTTTTTCTATTATATAACACTGGTTTAGGTTTTTTATAGATAGCTGTAGTGCTAAGGGTAGGGTATAACAGGACTGTGATCAGACAAGCAATCAGCCGATGATATCTGGGATAAACCCTTTGTTACGTAAAAGTCAAGTAGATCAGGTGTTCTATGTTCTGTGGGCCAGTACGTCGGTTCCCCTGTTGACAATGGCGTAAGCTGAAGTTTGTCTATGCAATTTTTAAGTTCTCGACATCGGGTGGTGGCCAATCTGGAGCCCCAGTATGGGTGTTTGCAGTTCCAGTCTCCTCCGCTTATGTACTTATGAACAAGAGTTTGAAAGTAATGGGTGAGCATGTCATCTTTGATTTTATGTTTGGTTTTGTTTAATGTGTTTCCTGGGTGGTTAGTCAAGTACACGTTGTATTCATTATATTTGATTGATTTTTGGTCATTGGTGTGTTTCAGATATGAGTGCAACATCTATCTTGTTTGATTTAATCATTATTTCCCGATCATGTTGGTTTGGGACCAAGCCATTGATGTTCAGGGTGATACTACACAATGAAGTCATTATTATTTCTTTTCCACGAGTTTCGTAATTAGGGTTAGCATGGAACCCATAAGCGTTATAAGTCGATCTATCTTTTCAGCTTGTTTGTAGATTAGTTCTTCTAGGTTACTATGTTTTAGTTTTTCTTCAGGTATTTCATGGTAACTCTGTTCCCGTTCTGTGTTTGGTTTTTCTTTACGATGTGTTCTCTGCGACTTTTCTCGGTCGTCTATTTCTTTTTATCTTGATTTCTGTTATTTACAAGTGTCTGTCTATATCCTGTTTTTTCTTTTAATTTATTAATCGGAGTTTGTGTGCTGTTAATAATTGTTTTTTCCAATGTTCTGTTTGGAAAGGTTTTGTTTATATCATTAAATCTGTGTGGTCCATAATTTGTTTGCGGATATGATATGTCTCTTTGCATTTCTGATCTTGCCGTTGTTTTTTGTTCTTTTTCTTTTGGACTTTTGTTTTTATGGTAAAACGATTGTTTTATAAATTTTGATGTTTTTTTTACAGTATTTCTTGGTACACTTGACATCCTCTATAACTAGCTGCTGCTGCAAGATGTTGTTTTATGTGGTCCAGCACACTTCACCCATCTGTATGGCCTCATGCAGTTGTTTTTCGTGTAGCCGTTTTATTGGCATCTATTGCATTGGACCACCATACGAGGGGCGGCTGAAAAGTTTTGAGCCTAAGTACCTTAAAGTACAACTAATTACTCGCGCATCATACCACTAATTGCGGGTATCCTTAGAAACATAAATGTCAAATTTCATGTAATTTCCATCATTACGCTTTTAGTAATTGAATCGTAAACGTCACAATGTCTGAGTCTTCCGCACTTTGCACGAAATTGGAGTACAGAGCTGTGATAAAATTCTTAACAAAGAAGAATAAAACACCGACGGAAATATTTGAAGAGATGATAGCTGTTTATGGGGAGTCTGCACCTTCATTTGCTACCGTCAAACGTTGGAACCGTAGGTTTAAACTTGGCAGGGAGTCACTCGAAGATGACCCCAGGTCAGGACGCCCAAACACCGCTGTTACCGAAGAAAACATTGAAAAAGTAAAAAAACTTGTTCTGTAAGATCGGCGAATCAAGTTGTGGCAGATAGCTGAAGCCATGGGCATTAGCAAGGAACGAATCGGAAATATTTTGCATGATCACCTGCACATGAAAAAGGTCTGCGCGCGATGGGTGCCGAAAATGCTGACGCCGCTGGACAAGCAACGTCGAGTCACAACTTCACAGGAGTTTTTGGACATCTGTGGCGATAATCCAGACGACGTTTTTTCTCGCCTTATTACTGTTGATGAAACCTGGATTCGACAGTACGATCCGGAGTCAAAACAGGAGTCAATGCAGTGGATAGAAAAGGGAGAAAAGCCGCCACGGAAGTTCAAAGTGGAAAGATCGGCGTCCAAGCTCATGGCCACTGTTTTTTGGGATTGTGAAGGTATTTTGTTTATTGATTACCTTCCGAAAAATACTACAATGAACGGAGACTACTATGCCGCATTGCTGACCAAGTTACGTCAAGTGGTTGTTGAGAAACGGAGAGGCAAACTGACAAAAGGAGTCCTGTTTTTGCAAGACAACGCGCCCGTCCACACTGCGCGAGTTGCAAGGCGTGCCCTCGCCGAGACAGGATTTGAGGAAATCAACCACCCACCCTACAGTCCTGACCTGGCTCCTAGTGACTATTATCTTTTTTCAAATTTGAAAAAAGACCTACGGGGACGGAGATTTTCCAATGACGAAGAAATGAAGATGGCCGTAGATGAACATTTTGAAGACAAAAACGGCGAATATTTTTTCATTGGGTTAAAAGCTCTTTACAATAAATGTAAGAAGTGCATTGAAATACAGGGAGACTATATTGAAAAATAAATTTTTTGTACATTTTTATCAGCATTTTTAATACCTTAGGCTCAAAACTTTTCAGTCGCCCCTCGTATTTTGTTTTCTAGAGTCTTAAGCCAGATATAAAGATCTATCTAATATCTAAGATCTAATAGAGATAAAGCCAGTTGGTTCTTTGATATGATTCTGTAAGAGTAATCTTCAACATTTACGACTTCTGCGATAAATTCTGTTAACTTCTTAAGGTCTTCTATACCATACAATATTATTGGTGGTGGTTAGGATATATATTTTTTTCAGCTGTGTCGGTGTCACAGTCCAAGTTCAGAATAGAAAAACTTTTTAATGTGAGAATATTTTCCTCCTGATCTATGTTGATGCCACGTGCTTTGTTTATTGCTTTTTCACGAGATGTATTGGTTTTGGATAGTTTTAAATTCTTTTGTTCGCTTTAATTTGGTGAACGTAGCCTTTTTTGTTTTGGCACTGGCTGTTTTTGCCAATTTACATTTGGTTGTATGGTATTGGGTTCATGTTGTGGTGTCCGAGATGTATAACTTGTTGACAAAGATCGTAGCCTACTAAATAACCTTGACCTTTGACGACGAAAAAGACGCGTGCTGTTGCAAAATTTTGCCCCCCCCCCCCCCCCCCCCCCCAGAATACGTGGGACAACCTGATTGCTCAGGGAGGCATTCTCCGATATTATCGGTACCCCCCGGGGGTATTTTCTCTTTAAATCTTGCTTCCAACTGTTTTGTTTTTGATTCAGGGTTTTCTCCCCTAACTAGGTATTTTATTCGATTATGGCGCCGAAATTTCGCCTTCGCCTTTCATACTTGGCTGCTACAGTTACAAAGTAAACATATCTATTGAATATATTTAAGAGCATGAATCCCAATTTTCATCGAAACCGGTGCAAAATAAAGATTTTCCATGCAAACTTTCAACCCCTACTTCACACCCAGTGGCGTGCACAGGATTATGACACTGGGTATGCGGCGAAGTACTCGGTCACAAAAACTTTTTCGTTTATAGAGTTTTAGCATAGCTACAGCCAAGCGACGGATCTCTAAGTCGAAACCATGCCAACAGAGCAAGTCTTAGATGTACTACTATTCATGTATATCTTCTACGGCAACGCAGACAAAACAGCGATCGATCGTCGCGGCGGAAGAAATTCTAATAAGTAAAATAATAAGCATATTTTAAAATATTATAACTACTCACCAGTCAGTCAGCTTAAATTTTCACATATTCAAGGTTCCGGTTACTTGAGATTACTATATCCCGATGTAAATTACTAAATAATATGCAAGGAAAACAATATAATTTAATCGTGTGTACACAACCACACAGCCAGTTATACGTTTCATAACTTTTAACATGAAATTTTCGAGTTACATTATTTTTTTGCTGGTTTAATTGTTGTAACTCGGGTACACACCTACCTTTAGACAGAATTTGAATCTTTTCACTGAATGACAATTGTGAGAACTTGTTATTTTTAATTTTTAATAAACACACATTTTCAAAACCTCACAGTCAAATAACATTTTAAAAAAATCGACTAACTCACTAGTAAAAGCAAATCACTACAATTATTATAGAAACTCAGTAATAAACTGTTCTTCTTTTAAGAAAACTATAAATAAACTGTAGCGATTAAATTGTAAACAATGCTTATTCCATGAAATATGCAATATGGCCCCCGCGAAACACAAAACGTTTCTTCTATTTAAACAAATAAAACCTTACTAAACAAAAATGCATAATGTGCATACGTGATTTATTAGATTTCCGTCTATTCTTTTCACTCGGATTATAGGCAACGAATAATTTCCGACAAGCCAGTTCGCCGGTTTTCGGAAGCGATCGGATAGCCGAACGGAAGCCGACAGCCATCACCTGCCGCTGGAGTTACCGCTTTAAAATCATGTCGATATTCATGGGTGTGTGCGTTTGCAAAGTATGAAAATTACACATACATGCGATGATTTGTCCTGCACAAAGCAACCGCATGAGTTGCTATTTATAAAATATTAGGCGTTTTTAAGTTATTATATTTTTTTAATTAATTTATATACTATTAATTAATTATTAAAGTCATCTAAAACGTACGAACGTTTTATTAAAATATCTGTGAATGACAAGTAAAGCACTGCATTTCTGCCTATATGGAGCGCACGCCCCTGTTCACACCTTTAAGGCTGGAATTTTTCAAAATCCCTTCTGAATGTGCGTCTTACATTGTAAATTAAAACTACTGTCCAAATTTTACGTTTATACTATTAGCGGTTACGGCTGTGCGGGCGGGCGTCTAAAAATTGAATGAAAATAAAGTAGCACACATCAGATTAATAACTCACACTACTATGCTTTTGTGTAATAACAGTAAGTTTAATAAAGTGTAATACACAATTGTCAATCATTCTTTCACATTCTATAGACTACATTTACATTTTTTTATTGTGTATCTAAAGGAAAAATAACCCTAATACACTTGAAACTTAAAATTAAAAATATGGATATCGACCACTAGGCGACCTCTTGTGTGAATAGTAATGTAATTTTACTAAGATTATAAATCTATACTATAAGGTTATTTTCATGTTGTTTTAAACTTTGAATACCAAAGTATACTTAAATTTGTGTTGTTCTATTGCAGGAGTTTATGCGTGCTATGCGCGTATCAAATCCAACCATGAGGGCACTAGCAGATCAAATGGAAAGGGAGGAAGTGATCCGATGGGCAAATTCTCTTTCACGAGCTAGAGTTACTCGCTGGGGCGGAATGATCTCTACTCCCGATGACGTGTTACAGGTGGTAATAGACTGACATAAAACAACATTGATTAAAATTTTACTTTTGACTTTGTCCAGAAAGCGCGTAATACACGCGAATTCGCTGTGATTGCTGTGACGCAATGTATGGCAGTATAATGCGAATCGCGCGTATAACCGTTTTGCAGCGAATGAATCGCTCTTTCTGGTCTAGAGTAGTGATCGTCACACTTTCCTGGTCAATGGTGATATCGACGGTCTCTACATGCAAACGGACATGTATAAAAGCGAGGTTTTCCGGGGAGCGAAATTAGTGTTCAAGCCACTCTAGAACTTATTCTATGTATAATTAGAAATACTTTTTTTCTGTAACGTTTTTCTATATATAGGGACTTTATAAAGTTATAATGCTATTTAGGTACTTAATAATTCATATTATCTTTTACTGGAAAACTGATACATGACTATTTTTACTGTAAAATGATAGATTGACGAAGGAAAGCTGTAATTTTGTCCATATTATCTGTCAGTATATCTATTAATGTTTCCGTAGTGGTCGTGCTAAGCGTGCAGGAAAAAGACTTAAGACAGCGTAACTTGAATTGAGGTATGGTCGGTATTGTCCAGAGTTGGGGCTGATCTGATCCAGGCTCTGAAATCTCTATAAAAAGATTCCAGAGCATGTTGCAGAATAAATGAGGCCTACAGCTAATAATATATTATATTGCTAACGTAAAGAACCGCCATTCAATAGGCTTACACGAATGACAGCTCGCAGCTATGTTTGAGTGGCTAGACGTATGTATGGGGGGTGCGTGCGGAGAGCGGGACGTGAGTTTTTCAAACCAGGACTTTCGTTCACGGAGCTGGCCGTTGGTCGTTTCGTGCTTAATTTAAAAAAAAGTCATGTAGGTATATCCGTATGGGCAATCTAAAGTCATGTGGCTCATGCAATTTAAAAAAAAAAGAAACATGAGCGAGCGGAGCGAGCGAGCAAAAACACTTTTTTATTTTACCGATTAAAATCAGTTTATAGAAGGGGCATTTTTGTATGGAGCCCGTCCCCACTACTGTAGCACTACAGTACACTTACCCTACCTGATATGATTATATACTGAATATACTGATATTGAATATGATACCCTTTCATTTGATATATGTCTTGTAGACAAGCTTAAAAAGTGTATCATTTTATTGTATGACAACAAATCTCAAAACCATATTTTCCTATACATATCTTCAAAATTATGAGGCATTTTATGGAAATACAACATTTTCCTGAAGTTTGCCATATACAATTACTTCCCAGATATTGTTCCTTACTAACAATACTATGAAATGGTGCACTAATACAGGATATATTTTTTTACTTTTTTTAACCTTTAACCCTCATTAACTTTCTTCTAGGGCTTAGAGATTTTTCGTCATACAATAAAATGACACACCTTTTAAACCCTTTCATTTCATACATGTCTTGTAGTGCTACAGGGGCGGGGACATTTTGCTCCTTCTTAAGTTTCAGAAGACTGCGCGCTGTACATTAAAAGAAAGCATTCGAGTTAATAGGTTCAGTGCCAACAACAAATGGGCGGAGCAAGCGAGATAATATTTGCTTAATAAAGCAATAAGTTTTTGAGAAAATTCTATCTCTGAAAGTCTGTGTACTTGAAAAGAAAACTATAAAAATGTAGAGAAATCCGCGAGGGCTGGCTTTGTTGCGTCTTTCGCAGCCTGCCGCCCCGGGCCATGGCTTTTTTGGCCCTAGGGTAAATACGCCGCTGTGCACGCCGCACCAATCACGGACGCGAGTCGCATGCGGTTTGACGACTACCGGACTCTAGAGATCCCATAGACTAACATATTATTTTTTCTTCTATTAGATGATGATAAAAAGAAGCTTATCAGAATCTGGCTGTCCCCCACATATAATAGACGATCTCATGGAAAACTGTCATGAAAGAAGATGGCCACCCGGTTTGTCTTCATTAGAAACAAGACAAAATAATAGAAGGTATGATTATAGTATTGCGTATTAAAATTAATAGAATATGTTACTTGGATCACAATTAATCAACTTCAAAAAGTAAGAGGTCTCAATTTGATAATTATTTTTTTTCAGGCTGTATGAAAAATATGTTTGCAAGAGAGTGCCTGGTAAACAAGCAGTTCTAGTGTTGCAATGTGATAACACTCATGTCGACGAGCACATGATGGTTGAACCTGGACTTGTTATGATTTTTGCTCATGGCATTGAATAATTTAAGTATGTTCTGAACAAGAATTCTGCGTGCTATCTTAAATATATCAACCAGCTAATATTAGTAACTGCCTAATGTAAGGTATGTTAATGGTTAGCTGCCCAGCAATTTCGTAGGTAAATCTCATGGTACAATGAATTTATTATAATTGTTTTTTTGGTGATAAAGTTTTGTCAAAATTTATTATTCAGTATTAAAATATATTTTGTACATTCCCCTAAATTCTATATGTCTTATTAAAAAGGTATCCTTACTTATATAGGTTTAAATAATTGTGAGATTCGTAAAAAAACATATTTTCTACATTTCAAAATTTTAATTTTAAATTGGGAATATGTATTAATACAAATTTAGCTTCTTCGGTAACTTGGTTTAGAATTTAGATAAAAGAAATAAACTAGCTTGAAATATTGTCAACTATGATTGAGTGATTATGTGATTTTTTTCTTATTAGGTATTGAGAAACAAAACAAATTTTACTATTCAGCATAATATTGTGAGAAATCTTAGTACCCCAGTCATTGGCTAGTTTTACCTGGAAAGTTTTGTAGGTGTTTTGAAAATTGGAAAATTTATAGATGTGCTCTTTTCGTATTTCAACTTTGCCATCTCGTAACTTGGCCGCTAGCGTCGCCATCTTGAAAAAATCATCTTGAAGCAGTTTTTTGATGCTATCTTTTAACATACTCATTTTAGAATAAACATGTATGACAAAAATAAACTAGAGAAAATTGCCTTTAATTTTTAATTATAACTTTTGTCCACATAATATGGCAAATAGACATAGTTTGTTGTAACTTAAGTTTTCATCGTAAAATGAGTCAGAAAGGAGATAGCAAAAAAAACTGTTTTTAACTTTTTTTTCTAAGACAGCGGCCAAGTTACGAGGTGGCGAAGTTGAAATCCGAATAGAGAACATAAAATCTATAAAAGTACCAATTTTTAAAACTCGCACAAATCTTTCTAGGCAACCCCCTTCTTCTCGACCAAATGACTGGAGTATAGTATTAATACTATGTAATACCCACACGTAAGAATATAATAATTAGTGTATGTTTTTGTACTAATTTTTAAATATAATAATTTGGATTAAAAGTTTACTGAATAACCTTATTTACCGAATTTAATCACTTTTTTATGATGATTATCGAGCCTTTACAAAAAAAAATCTTCAGTTATTCATTTAAAATTCACTCGGTTGCACCAAACACAGTTACAATACTGAGTGATTTTTAATTCTGTTTCGAGAGAATAAATATTTGAAAGTTTCAAAATCTTAAAAAGATCATCCTGAGATCAGCTGGGGGCGACGGGTCTCCAGCTCAGGCGCCGTGTGCCGTTGTACTAAGTAATATCCATGGGCCATGTCCATTTAAAAAGGGGAATATAAAAGTATTAAAATTCAGTGAAACTAACCAGACTCTACTAAATATCGGTTCCTACAAGTAAAATTTAAAGTTGTGGTCAAATAACAAAGCGTATATTTTGCTGTTGAAGTAAAATCTTCATCCTTATGTAATTGATGAAAAAAGTGGTAACGGCATTGTTGGAGTTTTGGCGGGATGAGAACGTGTGACGATGTTGTTTTTCTTCCATATATTTGTGTTATTTAGATTTATAATCTGCAGTATTGATAGAATACTATAAAAATATTCGTTAACGTCCAAAGTGTGGGCAAGTGGTACAACTTGAAAAAGCGTGCTATTTTTTGTACCCTCCAAAACTCCTTAGTAAGTTTCATTGCGTCTACCACTTTACTGAAGCGCCTTACTCATCGTCCAGTCTGCAAATCCAATACCGCGGCCTTGTAATGTAGGAAAAAGAAAAAATGATTAACACTTAAAAATTGTACCGTGAGTAAAGCGTTTTAAGCGCTATACTCGCTGTCCAGCCTGCTAATCTAAGGCCGCGGACTTGTAGACAAAAATTATAAATGATTGACAGCACTGACACTAATGTGGTCATTAGTACAGGTGCTGGATATGCAGGCTGCACGGTGAGTAAAGCGCCGTACTCATCGTCCAGCCTGCTAATCCAAGGTCGATGGTGAGTAAGGCGCTTCATTGACGATTTATTTGGACTCCGACGAGACTTTGAACTTGATAATTTAGAAAAACGGTGTTGAAAATATAAATGAAAATTATATTTTCCGGTTTTAAAACAAGACACTGGCAATAGTTTTATGCTATCAGCTACCACATTAAAAAAAAGTTATTGTCAATTCTGAATTGTTATTTGTCAATGTCATATGAAAATTTGTATGTCATTTTAGATTTGTGTACAACATTTTTTCTATGCATGTAAAACACTAAATCTAACAAATTAACAAAGGTAGTAAGTTAAAAATTGTGAAAAATGTCTGAAATGGATATATCAGACAATAGTAATGATTATTCTAACGATTCTCGTAAGTAGAATTTCAAATAAAGTAAAACATAACTAGCTTTTCGTACCGCGTATTGTAACAAGTCTTTATATGTTTTTATTTTGTATTTCAGTTCTTATAGATAGAGTATTTTTACGCTTGGGAAACGCTGACAGTGATGATCAACTTGAAAGTTGCTTGAACAGATTCCTTCCACCAGTTATACTTAAACTTTCTTCTCATGAACAGGTGGGTTAAAATATAATTTTTAAGTCTATTCATTAAATTCACAAAATTAGTATTATTACGGTTGCAGAAAAATATTATAATTGGGTACCGTCAACTGTGGTATCTTTACTTTCCGTGGGCATCTTTACCTAAGCATACCCTATCCTCTAAAGACCGAAGCTAATTTTTGCTGAGTACCAATTATCACCGAACGTACTTTCAGAAGAACGAACTTTTTATAGTCGGTAACGCCAAGCATTTCACATGATGTTTTTTTATGTTAGCTATTTTCTATCGTGCTCATATTTTCAGGGGTCTTATATAATAGTGTATAGAATATATTTTAAGCAAAAATACTAATCTTTAAAATAACTTTTAAAAGAACACTCGGTATTTTCGACTTTAAAATGTAATAAACAAGAATATTGTTTTTTTAGTTAAAAACCCAGTTCAAGTGTAAACATTTAAAAAAACCAATAGTTTAGAAATATGTGAATATTAGAGTAATAAACTCAATTCAACAAAAGCAAAGGTATTATTTTAATTTTGACCTTCATGATTTTTTCTTTTCAGAGAAATGTCGGTCTTAAATTAAAGAAATATACTTATGATTCGAATATTTTTGCGGCGTGCAGGTATTGCGTGATATATCATCGTGAACCACGCGCAGCAACTGCACGCCGCAGTGTTGAAAAAGTTTCGGGTTCAGTTTGTTCTTTAAATATGCCTTCAATCTCTTTCTACAGTAGTTAGGTAAATACAAGTTGTAGGCACTTACTTAAAACCGATAGTTCTTTGCAAGGAACAATTAATTAGCAAAATGAAAGACTCAAAATACTAATTGCACTATCAAAATACTATGTCTATACGTTTACTAATAAAATGAAACCATTAATATTTCATATTTTAGAAAATAAAATAAAAGTAAATCTTACACAGTAAATACCTAACGTTCTTTGCAACGAACTATCAATTTTCAAATGAAAAAATAACTCACTCAACAACTTGTAATCAGCAAAATTTTTATGTTAACATGTTTAGTAGTATTTTGCCTATTAAAAACACTAAGTAGTTTCGCAAAAAACCTATTTTTACTTTAAAAAAACAAGGGAAATTGCTTACCAGGTCGTCTCGTGCGCACCATCTTAACGGAGAGAAATTGTCATATTTCGTATGACATTGTATTAAATAAAAAACCTCGACGAAGGAAATCCTACCGATGTCATCTACCTAGATTACGAGAAGGCATTCGATCGTGTACCTATAAAACGGCTAATTCGTAAAATTGAACATTTGGGTATACGCGGAAAACTGTTAGCCTGGATAAGAGATTTTCTCACTAATAGGACTTTTCGGGTTAGGATCGGTGAAGCTTTATCTAAAACTAGGAAAGTACTCAGTGGTGTGCCACAGGGATCCGTTCTTGGACCAATACTCTTTATATTGTACTTAACTGACCTGAAAAGCGTTCTTGTACAGCCTTTCTCCTTGTTCGCTGATGACACTAAATTTTTCGGAAATCCATGTAGCCATTATCACCATATCCGAAACGATCTGAATGCTATATACAAGTGGACCCAAGAATGGCTATTAACCCTTAATGTTGAAAAATGCACAGTGTTACACATTGGAAAGAACAACCCCCGTAGAAACTACTACCTTGGACCTAAACAATTGATGCATGTCGAGTTCCAAAAAGACCTAGGCGTAACAATAACTTCGGATCTAAAATGGGAAATGCATATAATGAATATTGTCAAGAAAACAAACTCCATCCTTTATATCATTCGTAAAGCGTTTAAGTGTCTGACACCCAAAACATTCCTTCAATTGTACAAGGCTTATGTTAGACCACTTTTAGAGTATGCGTATGTAATATGGGATCCTTATTTTAAAAAAGACGTCAAGTTACTGGAAAATGTACAAAAGCTACAAAAATGATAAACACATTACGCAATAAGTCTTACGAACAGCGACTCGAAATCCTTGGCCTTACCTCACTCGAACAGCGTCGACAGAGGGGAAGTCTCATCGAGACTTATAAGATACTGCACGAAATTTATGATGTGCCTCGTCTCCGAGAACTATACACCCTGAATGCGAATAAGCACCTAAGAGGACATTCTTTAAAATTATGCCAAAATCCCAGCAAGAAGTTACCTAGAAAGCACTTTTTACCTAACCGAGTGGAAGTGGTCTGGAACAGACTTCCTGAAAGCGTTGTAATGGCAACCTCCGTGAACTGCTTTAAAAACAAACTGGACCAACTGGGAGACGAAATCTTCAAACGATTTGACACACACGCATCAGCTTAATGGCTGCTAGTGTGGTTACACAAATATAATAATAATAATTGTTTTTTAAGAAAATTTTTTTGGATACACAGAGCTTATTAAATTGAAGTTATAGACAATAACTTTTTTTTCACATGGCGCGAATTTTTGAACTCAAATCGATCGCTAAAGTTTTTGTTCCTTCTGAGGCACGTCCGGTGTTTCTTCCAAGATGCTTTCGTAAAAGTCTCGTCTGTAACGACTATAAAATAAATTTCCTTTAAAGGAACATCCGATTTTTAGAGGCTATACTAGTTCCCGTTATATGGCGGTGGGCGGCACCTGGACTTAATATTTGCGTTTTACGAGGAACAGATTTTTAATGGTGCGCCGGGATCCTTGTCTTGGAGCCTGCAGTGTGGCTAAAATACCTAGTGCCGACGGGTAGGCCAGTTGCTACTTGCTGTTCAATTTAATTGTGTATGTACCTCATCTCATTTTATTTTCATTTATTTTTCTTAATCTGTACCAAAAATTTAAGTAATTAAAAGTTAACTTAACAAAAGTTAGTAAATAGGTACTTGAATGTTATTAGAACTTTAAATAAGTTTGTTAATAATCTATGCAATTTTCGTGGTTTATTTACTACATACGGTAGTAGCTGCTAGAAAACGATCAGCAAATTTGCTCGATTCGTATATTCACACGTACACACAGTCCATGTTGGATTAGATTCCATAAAAGTAAAAAAATGCGGTAATGTTGCCACAGTTGACGGTATCAGAAGTGCATAAGTTTTCTTATATATTCTGGTAATACATTTCATTACTTTAATTAATATTAACAGTGAAAGTCATTAAAAGTTAACAAAGAAATGTATATTATGTTTATACTTGTATTAAAAGGGGAAATACATATACATACAGGCTTTCTTTATTATTTCACATCCTACTACTGTTATAAATGTGAAAGTTCGTGAGGATGGATAGATTTATGTTTGTTACACTTTGTTTTACGCAAAAACTACTGAATATATTTCGATGAAATATGGTACGGTAGTAGTTTAGGTTCTGGGTTAAAAAGAGGCAATTTTTTTCCCATACAAGTACAGTATTCCCGTGGGATATGGAGCTGCAGGAAAAAGCTAGTAAACTATAAGTAGATATAAAGAGATATGTTTGTTAAAACAAATTCTCTGTAATAGATACAGAGAACCCAACCACCTGAATGTATTTTTACTAATTTTAATTTAATGTATTGTAGATTCGAACTAAGGTTATGGAGTTGCTGGTGCATGTGAACAAGAGAGTAAAGTGTAGATCTGATGTGCAGTTACCAGTTGAGACTCTTCTTCAACTCTACAAAGACCCTGGAGCAAACAGTTTTATTATAGTAAGCTTTGTTTAATTTTATAGTGTAAAATTTTTTTTCCTAATTTTTATTCTGAAAAAGTTCTCTGTTCCTGTGGGACACTGTATTTACACAGGGGGAAGCCGGGGCTAAAGTATTTTTATACTAGTCTACTTTGACAAGTTGAAAATGGTGACAAATAGAGATACTGGTCCTACAAATATATGTAATACTGTCTGTCACTGTGAGTCAGAATCATATATTTTTTTAAATAAATAAAATATAATTCTAAATTTGTATTATTTTTCAGAACTTTACCATCATATACATCACAATGGGGTTTCCGCGGCTTCCCCGGGAGCGTCAGTTGACACTGGCCCCATCTCTTCTGGAAGCTATTGAGAACAAACCACAGGGTCACCAGGATGGGTATGTTATAACTTCTATTAAAATACGTGAAAACTTGCTGTTAAAAAATGGTCAAAATTTTAGTATTAAATAAAAACTGGATGTGTACAAATAAAAGATAGAAGTGACATAATATCCAAAATCATGATGATTATGTTTTTTTTTACTTTAGGTAAAATAATCTTATAATAATAATATGTAAGTAAAAAAATATATATAATATATTTTTTTTAATAATAAAATAATTTATTTTTAGAATATTAATGCTAGTAATGCCCTTGCTTGGTGAGATCAAAGAAGACAGTCTGAGCTTAAAAGCCAAACCCAAGTTATCAGCCATGATATTGAAGTTTGCCACTGATGTGCTTTTACTACCATATAGGTATGTATTATTGGCAAATTATAAATATATATATATATATTGGCAAATTCATTATTTTGGTAAATGGATAGTTACAGGTAAGAGTGGCATATAATTTTAAGAAACTCGCTGGAGTAATTTTTCCATAGCAGCATAGTGTCTAATCATCATGTATCAACATTAACATCAACATCATATGATGTTAGTACATTTTTTTATTCTCCCATGTCGATTTTTGAGCCCAAAATAATAACTATTCTTGAAAATTTTTTTACATTCAATAGCTTCATCAAGTAAATAATAAAAGTGTGTTGCTTAGGTATCTGTTTTTTTAGAGGTCGGTTTTTAATTTTTTAAATTATTTGTTATATTTTAGATTTGTAGTTTATCCAACACACACACTTGGTCGATTTAAAGCAAAAATACGAATATTTGAATGATTTATTTAAAATGGTTGTAATTATTCCTGATTAAATTTAAATTATGTCATGTACATATATGTATATTTTTGAAGTCTCCTTTTAATTTCCTTAATTTTATATACCCTGTCTAGTAAGATAGGTTTGGTTAAAAACAAAGTAAACTACTTACAATTTGACGCCAAAATCCGCCATTTTGTATTGTTTTCTTTGAACTAGCTATCTAAGGACACTTGGATATTTGAAACAAATTAACGTACCTTAATTATCGAAATCCATCCAGCCGTTTGGAAGATACGTGGGAATAAAGGAATTTACAAACATACAAGATGCGCGCGAAAAAATAACCCAGTGGGGTAAATACGAAACTAGAAACCTCAATATAGTTGCTACATTATTATCAGATAAAAAGCTATCCTAATATAATATAATATGCTTTTATCGGATATGTAAAAAATGTTTTATACTAATTTTATAGAGCTCTACCAAGTTCAGGAGAGTGTGACTTTCAAGTACCTCCCGGTATGAGCCTGAAATCATACAAGAGAATTGTAGACAAGAATCAAATCAACCCAAACCAATTGGAAGCGGTAAGTTATTTTTATTATATTTCTGGTACATAAATATGTATGTACATATGGCATTACATATCGAATGTAATTTCTGTCATAAAGTGCTATTTATAATCTCCACTTAATTAAAAAATAGATGGTGAGAAATGAAGTAAATAAAAAAGTAATATTACTGACTGTTGTATAAGTCGTAATTTAGGAGATATGTTCCTAACTTGTATTATTTCATACCTCCCAAGTTATTAATCGTTGGTTTAAAATGATAAAATATTTAATATACCACCTATTAGACCATATTCCTCTATTTATTGCTTTGATGCTATGAGTGATGTTAGGTTATAATAGGGTTGCCAACCGTTCTATTTTCCCAGGACATGTCCTAGTTTTTGCAGTGTCCTGGGTTATCCTAGATAGTTTTAAAGCAGCGTCCTGGGTTTTTAAAGCGCCCTGATAAGGTCATTATTTTAAAATTCGCGCACTACTTTTACAATGTTTCTTTCTAATTTAATTTTATTCAAATACTTTTATCAAAAAATATTATAATTTTTAGATTAAATATCATTACATTACATTATTAGTATTTCATTTATTTTCACTACATATTATTTTTAACTGTTAAAAATAACAACTCTATTGCTGCGTTCTGTTTTTAAACTGAATTGTCCTGGTTTTTCCAACTTCAAATCCTTTAATTTGCAATTTTTTTAATCTGCAAGGTTATTACATTGTGATATATATTTAAAGTTATTCTCGTTTCATACAGATGAAGTTGTCTATAGTGAACTTCTTAAGCAAAGACATATTCAACATGAACGACATTCTGTTGACGCTGATCGTCGCCGCCGCTGACTCGCGCTTCAGCGTGGCGAATCACGCCAACAGCCCGCTTATAAGGGTAAACAGGTGAGTCACTGGACAATGGGATGCATGGAGGGTAAAACTCCCATACATGTACAACTTCAAAGAGAACAGCGACATCTCAGTACGATTACCCGGTACTAACAATTAGAAAGTTTGCTTATTGCCACAACAGAAGACACTAAACGGCTTCTACATCACACTATCGAAAACGCCAGGCGTTTGTATAATCAGGCGTGACCATAAATTACCATACATTATATGGGTGAATAATTAATAATTATCATTGGTAGTTGTCTATGACTTTCGTTAGTAACCTATTATCTGTTTATATTTTGATGATATTTCGGTTCAATAAAAATTATAAGTACAGAAGTAGAAACCGTTTAATACTAACACGGTATAACGCCATCTATATACAACGGTACAACGCCATCTACATACGATATCCCGAAACTTAGTAAGACTTAGTTCCAATTTTAGATTGGCGCATCTACACTAGTACAGGCACGAAACTCTAGCGCTGACCGTTATTGCGCAGAAGTCAAAAATTAGGTCTCTCAGGGGGGCTAGAGGGACGAAAGGTGCTCGTGCGTAGCGCCGATTGGATAGCCAGTCGTACTCCGTCCCCCGCCGTGATACGACGCTCCGCGGTCTTCTGACTGTACAGTCGCGTTCTAAAATCTATTGTTATTGCCGTTCATTGTTATTGTTTTTGTTAAGTTTGAGTTCGATTGTTATTGTTGGTTTTTATTATTAAATTTGTTTGTGACTTTAAACAGTGAACATGCCGAGAAGAAATACTGTTTTGAAAAGACAGGCACGAAAAATGGTGTATGACGTGCATTGTTTTGTTAAAAACGAAACCAATGAATTGATTGATTCTTTAAAGCAAATAAAAAGTTAGATTGACGAAGCAACTAGTATTTTGTCATTCGAATGACAGCACGATAAGACAAACTTCAGACGTTATTAAGACGGGGAACATGAAAATAAATGATATAATCAGTTGTTTGGGTAAAATCCAAAGGACAGCAGAGGCCACAAATACGTCTGTTGCAACGGTAAGAAACATCACCACTCAAGCTAATAGCTCCGATTTGATTACAGTTTTCAGAACACCTGGTAAAAAACGATCCAGACCAAAAACGGTCACAGAAATTGATAACTTCGACCAAGGCGTGATTAAGAGGTGCATACACAACTATCACACGTTAAATAATGAGCTTCCCACCGTTGGCAAGCTAAAACAAAAGCTAGAAGAAGACATAAACTTCAAAGGCTTCGAAGAATGATCAAGAGTTTGGGGTTTCGATGGAAAAAAACTGAAAACAATCGAAAAGTGCTGATTGAGACTTCAAATATACGTTTGCAACGTATTGAATATTTACAAAATATTAAGAAATATTGCCAAGATGGACGGCCTATTATCTATACGGACGAATCGTACGTATATTCATCGCACTCTACGCCAAAAGCCTGGACCGACGGTAGTACAAAGGGCCTATAAAAACCCATATCAATGTCGTGGATATGGTAACAGAAGAGTTCATTATTCGCGTTGACGCAGATAGCTCAGAGGATGACCTTGGAGATTCTGATGATGATGACGCTGCTAGTGACGATGACCGGAGCAGCCCTGAGTCCGGGCCTTCAAGGAGCAAAAGACTCTGTCGAGACAGCTCCATTGTGACACACGATGATTTAACGGAAGGCGTGACACCATTATCTGATTCAGACTAAAGATGGGCGGCATAAACAAATATGTATAAATATAAATTAATATTTAAAAATAAATTTTGTTGTCTTGTTCAGAAAACTTGTTTTATTTATTATTATATTAAATAAAAATTGTCAAATTCGATTATATATTTTTTTCTACTCCCCATAAACTTAATCACTCGGTAGTGTACAAAGAGTACATTTAAATATGTTCTTAAAATTATTTTATTAAAGTTATAATTGTATTGCGTGCGCGACTGTACCCATGCGCAGCTATCCCCTCTACATTTCGCTCAACGCTCAACTTACGTGCCGCTACTTGTATATATTTGTATAATCTATGATGGGATGTGTCTGTGTCATGAATACGGACGTCAGTTTGTTTCGATGGGTAGTAAAATAATCTCAAAACGGCAGCGCTTTAAACCTTCATCGTGCGCGATACGTAAAAATTCATCATTCATTCAAATTCATTACGCCAACTTTAGCTGTGTAGTAATTGAATTTTGGATAGAGATGATGCTTAGAGTAACATAACATAAATAGCATATTATAATCAGATAGTCTATTAAGATTTTAACAACAATATAAAATTAATAACCACTTAAAAATTTTATAATATACAATTTTTAAGTGATTAATAATTTTATACTGTTGTTCAAATTTTAATAGACTATCTGACTATAATATGCTATAAAATCTCTTCATAATAAAAAAATAACTACTTTATAACTTTTCGGGTAGTGCAGAGATTACCACCACCAAATAGTTTTTTTCTGAAACGGCAAAAATAATTATAATCGTAATTATAAAAAAAAAATTACTTATATTACTTATTAATTACTTACATTAATTATATTTATTTTAGCCAATATTATATATATTATATATTATTATAATGTCTATTTCTGATAGTGATTCATATTCAGCTAATAATACTTCTATCAATGTGTCTGCCGACGATAGTTTTGGTTCTATTAATGATAGCCCTTTGGGAGAACTCTTGCGTAAAAAATTTACTTCACTGTACATCCAGTTACTAAACGTGTGTCATATAATTGCACAAAGTGTGCCTAGCTACTTCAACGACATCTTAGACACTTTTACGGGAATCAACTTTCAAGCGCTCCTAATTTCAGAGACCTGGTTAAAACCTAACCTTCTTTCTACATATTACAGTCTGCCCGGCTTTATTTTATTACGAAATGATCGTATTGACATACGTGGTGGCGGTGGGGCTATTTACTTACGGAGTGACCCGCTTTATAATATAATATCTCGTTCACCTCCACAATATTCTGCTGCCGCTGATTTTATCTTTCTTTATAATATCGTAGTTTATTGTCCTCCTTCCATTGATTATTTTAGTCAAATCGAATCAGTGTTGGAGTCTTTGGGAGTTGATTATAGACACCATATTATAATGGGTGACTTTAATACAAATCTTTTAGACATCTCTTCCTCTCGTTTGTTCAAACTATTTCACATTTTAGAATCAACCAGCCTGCATCATTTGCTAATTCAAACCACACACCATAAATAATATGGTGAGGATACTTGGTTAGATTTAATATTAACATCTGATCCCTTATAAGTCCACTCCCAGAGTCAATATCCTGCCCCTGGCTTCTCATTTCATGATCTTCTTTTCCTCAGGTACGTCATAAAACCTCCTAAAATACAACCTAAAATATTGCTTAACCGTTGTTTTTCACGCATGGATACTAAACAGCTTATGTTGGACGCTGCGGAAATTAATAGGGATCCACTTTTAGCAACTCCCACCGTCGATTATAAAGTTCAGTTTTTTAATAATCCTATTCTCGCCCTTTATCGACCGATCAAAACAATTAAAATAAATCACCTTCCGGCACCTTGGATGTCGGCCGAGATAAGAGAGGCGATGAGACGCAGGGACCGTGCTTTTCGCAAATACTGGACTAATTGAAGCGATACTAATTAGGCCAATTTTAAGAATGCAAGAAATAGGTGCAATCAGATGATACGGAATGCTGAACGCCGACACATTTTTCATAATATAGTTAATAACTCTTCTTCATCTGCTACCTTATGGAAATTCCATGAAACCATTGGTATAGGTGAATCGCGTCATGTGGAGTTGCCGTGTGCGATTAGTTTGAATGACATACTAAATCTCAAACAATTATCTATTTAAACGGATTACCACAAGCGATTATAGAAAATTTTCAGTTTACACCAGTTACTGCAGGCGAGATCAATTCAATCAATAGATCTCTTAGTTCGAAAGTCGTGGGCTGTGATGAAATCAGCCGCCAAATGATCATTCCCATCCTTGAACATCTCTTGCCAACTATTTTTTTATTACTGTCGAAGGCAGGTCAAAATCGAGCCCTGACGTTACTGCGACCCAAGTGGATCTATTGTGACTCCTTCGCGTTATAGTACCTGCCCCAAGCCTATGCTGCTCATAAACTGAACGTTGTGGTTGGGGGTGGTGCTACGAATTTTTTCTGTGGTGGAGTATTCGCGTTGCCCAAGGTAAACCTGTTTCTGTTCTGTTGAAGTGCTGGACAGTCGAGGAGAAGGTGAAGGGGTATCTCGTCCTTCTCAATTGTCCTAGCCAGCCATTACCCACATAATGAATTTCTCCTTTGAGTCCTCTACTTTTCCCGATTTATGGCGTACGGCCTACGTTTATCCTTTACCAAAGGTACAAAATCTTGCACAATCCTCCACCGATTTACAACCTCCCGTTCCTCTCCAAAGTGATCGAGGCGTGTGTTCACCGGCAGTTGTCTCGGTTTGTGTTCAAACACAATATTCTCTCTCTACTACAATCTGGATTCAGACCTGGACACAGTACCACTTTGGCTCTATTAAAAATTACTAGCGATATTAGGGCAGGCATGGAGGATTCAAAAGTCATCCCATCCAATCCTCTCCCATCTTATATCGGCTGAAGCGTTAAACTGGTTCTCTTCTTATATTCGGGGCCGTCAGCAGCGTGTACGCGTTGACCAGTATTTTTCTGATTAGCGGCTTCTCGAAGCTGACATTCCTCAAGGTGACATACTCCTCTCTTATTTTATTTCCTATACCTATATCCTCTTTTATTTTCCATATTTATAAATTTAATTTCCTATCTTCTTCGCACTTCGTATCATCTGTATGCTGATGACTTGCAAGTGTACTGTCAAGAAAGGGTTGAACATCTGTCCACTGCCATCGATGATATAAACTGAGATCTAAACGTTATTCACACTCGGTCCACCGAGTTCGGACTGTCAGTGAATGCCACTAAGTGTCAGGCGATTTTATTAGGAAGTACAAGACTATTGAGTAGAGTTGACACAGGAAGTCTCCCGCCTATTCTCTATAACGGCAACGTTATTCCTCTCAGCTCTTGTGTTATAGATCTCGGTTTATATATTGATGCTAATCTTGACTGGCGTACCCAAATCGCTGATGTTAGTAATAGTGTTACCAGTTGCTTGCGATCTCTCTACGGTCTGAAAAATTTCATTCCTTCCAAGATAAAAACAAAGCTAGGTCAGGCATTTATATTCCCAATACTGAACTATTGTGATATTTGCTACTTCGACCTTAATGCAGACCTCCTCCACACACTTTTGTTAATAAATTAACGGCTACTTGACCTTGTTTTTATTTATGTCCTAAACGCTTCATAATTGTTTCATTACACGAAAAAAAAATACATTATTTTAAAACCTAAAAAACTCCAAAAAAATATTTAAAAAATACACTTTATTTTTAAAGAAAATTACCGCCGAAAACATTATCGCCATATTGGTTCATAGATTATCTGTGCTGTAACGTCATACTAGTACTATTTGTAATCTGTGCTATAGTCCGTAGTAGTAAAATGGCGGTGTTACGTTCCGTTTGACGTTTTGACATAAATAACTTTTTAAGATGTCATGAACTATTTATTTACAGAAATGTTCCTTTAGCTACTACATATGTGTTTAGTGTATCGTCACATCCTTGCCGGAAGTTACTTCGAGGTGTTTTCATCAGTAGAAATTAAAAATCAAAAATACATATTTTTAAATCAACTTTATTTATCAATCTTAAGTTTTTAATTTATGATATCGCTAGAATACGTTTTCCTAAGCCAAGTACTAAAGGAAATACTCCTTCAATGTATGAAATTAAATATGTGTCAAGTAGCCTATTGATTAAAATTTGTTTTTGGGCTCCGTAAGTACGACCACATCTCCTTCCGCTCTAAGCTTCATTGGCTGCCAATTCCCTTCTTCACTCCCCCTCTGCTCCTCACTACCTAACTCCTCATTTTAAATATCTGTGCAGTAGCCATGATAGGAATCTTCGTTCTACAAATAATTTGCTCCTTCTTTGTTCTTCTCATAGCTCCTCCCTGGTCCATTCATCCGTCCATATTTAGTCCATCGTCCTTTGGAATTCACTACCCCAAGAAGTTGGATGTCTAAGACAAAAAAAGTGTTCAAACGCAAAGTTCGTGAACTATAGTTAAAATCATTGGCAGAATATAAATAGAATATAATAAATAAGTAAATTATTTAGATATCTTATTATGATATATATTATTATGTTTATATATTTGAAATATTAAGTAGGTTTATTTTATATAACGAGATATAATAGTATTTAGTATTATTATATATTTTATATATACTCAAATGTCTAAATCTATGTTTCGTTTTAATATTATGCATCTACCTCACACTGTCTCTGCATCACCCAAAGGTTGGCTGGTAGAAAATGCCACAAGGCATTAAGCCCGCCCCTGTACCATATTGTGTGCATAAAGTATCCTTACTAATATTATAAATGTGAAAGCGTGGATGTTTGTTACGCTTTCACGCAAAAACTACTGAACGGATTTCGATGAAATTCGGTATGGTAGTAGTTTAGACTCTGGATTAAAACATAGGCTACTTTTTATCCCGAAAAAGTAGTGTTCCCGAGGGATACTATACTTACGCGGACGGAGCCGCGAGCAACAGCTAGTAATAAATAAATAAAAAATAATTATAAGAACGTAATAATACAACCACTATAATATTTATTTGATCTAGTTCAGTGGATTGGTCGCAGCCTGCTATGGTGTCTCCATTGTACTCCCTGTACCTGGGAACGTGGGCGGCATGAAGGTGTCCCCCGACGATCGTAAGGTAAGTAACGCTAGTTAACATTCTTACAAAGTTGTAGACATAAACGATTGTAAAAATGCATGCCCCTTTCATCGCGGTTACAGTACAACTTGTACTGAAACACAGATTAAAGAAAGAGTAATAGATAAACAGCTACATAGTAAGATTTCGATTCGATTGCACTACTACAAGCGTACGGTGTGTCTACGATTGTGTGGAAATATTGTGGGACGTTGAAGGGACGTCAATATGAAAGCTGTTTCTCTGTACGTATTATATATATATAGGGTGACCTGAAATTCGATACATTCCTTTGAAAGGCAGAAACTAGACCTCATTTACAGTAATATTTTTCATGGCATCCCCTATCCGAAAGTTGATATTTACAAAGTTATTGAAATTCAAATTTTTTTTCTTTATTTCGACTTTTTGACTTTGACATGACGTATTTTTAAAAATGTTTGTATTTTAGTGATTTTTTTATGTATTTTAACCGTCAATAAGTCAAATATTATTTTAAGGAATAAATAGGGACAAACTAAGCGAGAATTTTCTATATGAGACATGAAACAGAATTTTCTTTTAAGAAAAATGTGCATTTTTCTTAAAACAGGTGATTTTCTTAAAAAAATGTATGATACAATGCGTACAAATGTTCTAAATAACTTCCTTATCTCATTAGCTTTCCAAAAGGTGCAAAGGTCTACATAAAAATATGACGTTGTAATAAACATATTAGAAGTAAAATGAAATAATGTCTAAATCGATTTATTTGCGATAAGGTTAAAATAAAAGGAAAAACTTGAATTTAATTACGTTTATTGTGTTTAAAAAACATCAATGTTTCATTAAATTTAATAATAAATATTCTACTTTAGGTCTTGTTCAAAATGTGAACCTCTGTTTCTGATACAGGCCCGTAGTCTTCTCCGTACCTCTATTTTGATTATTCTGGTAGTAAGACTAGTTTTGATTTCTTCTGCTGCATTTCTTATGCGGCTTCTGAGCTTCTCTACAGTAGTTATGGGTGTAGTATACACCAAAGCCTTCATATGACTCCAAAGATAAAAATCACACGGGGTCAAATCGGGACACCGTGCTGGCCAAGGAATTGGCCCGCCTCGACCTATCCAGCGATGTGGGTAAGTTTGGTCTAGCCACTGGCGTACGCCGAGGCGGAAGTGGGTAACCATCATGCTGGAAAATCATATTACGACGAGTTGCTATTGGCACATCTTCCATTAAGCCAGTAATCTCCTCTCTTAGGAAATTTCTCCATTTAAATTTTGAGGCAAAAAATGAGGTCCAACTAAATTATTATTAATTATACCCATCCAGACATTTAGACTGAATCTGGTTTGATGGCCCCTTTCTTTTTTCATCCTGGGGTTTTCTCCTTTTGGTGCCAGTAATGTGTGTTGTGGAAATTGTTATCCCGTCACGGTCAAATTTCGATTCATCCGTCCACAATATTCTTGAGAAGAAATTGCGATCCTCCATGTCTGCATTTATCATAAAACGGCAGAATTCCATTCTTCTAACCGGGTCTCCCTCTTCCAACGCTTGGACAGGTGTGTAGTGAAATGGATGTAGACGCGCTGTGTGTACTGTAAACCACACCTTCCATTGACTCAATCCAAGTCTTCTAGCTGCCGCTCTTGTAGAAATAGAAGGATCATTTGAAAAAGTGTTAAAATTTCTTCTTCTTCTTCTGGAGCATACAAACGAGGTCTGCCTGAATCGCCACGTCTTCTATCAACACGGCCGCTTTCCCGAATTCGTAGAAATGTTGAAAACACTCTAACGTTTGGCACTCGTCGAATCGGAAAACGTTCAACGTATGTTCTTCGTGCTGCAGCAGCATTACCATTACAAAGTCCGTAACAAAACAAGATGTCAGCGTATTCATCGTACTCAAAAGCAGCCATCGCGATACAAAAAAATCACAAGTAGAAGTAAGTGTGTAGTTTAAAGCAACAATACGTCCGTACACGGCAATAGTTACTTAAAACTAATATTAGCTACTAAATTTGCTCTCTAAGCCAGTCGGTAACTCATTGACAAAGGGCCGCGACGACAGTAGCCGAAACATCCCGAAGTTTGAACAAAGGAAACAATTGAAAAAAAAGGTCGCCTCAGGTAGAGTAATTCTTGAGATAACGTTACCTGATGATTGTTTTGTCTTTGTTTATTACATGTTCATATTTTTATGTACATATTTGTACCTTTTTTGGAAGCTTATGAGGTAAGAAAGTTATTTAAGGTATTTGTACGCATTGTATCATACATTTTTTTAAGAAAATCACCTGTTTTTAAGAAAAATGTGCATTTTTCTTAAAAGAAAATTCTGTTTCATGTCTCATAATGAAAAATTCTCGCTTAGGTTGTCCCTATTTAATCCTTAAAAATAATATTTGACTCATTGACGGTTAAAATACATAAAAAAATATAAAAAAATCACTAAAAAGACAAACATTTTTAAAAATACGTCATGTCAAAGTAAAAAAGTCGAAAATAAAGAAAAATTTTTTGAAATTTCAATAACTTTGTAAATATCAACTTTCGGATGCCATGAAAAATATTACTGTAAATGAGGTCTACTTTCTGTCTTTCAAAGGAATGTATCGAATTTCAGGTCACCCTGTATATATATATATATATATATATATTATATATTTTTTTTTTCTACTGTGTGCTGAAATCGCGATGGAGAGTCGTGAATTTTCAAAATGGTATAAATATCTACATTTCAGGCTGTATATTTGCGTGTAAGTAAATTAAAAATAATTAGTTGTAAAAGTATCTTGAAAAAAAAAATATCTTTATAATTTTACTAGATGTAGCCAGTCTTTGTTTGCGAACTAAGAAAATTAAAGTTACATTTTCCGAAATAAAATGTAGCCTATGTTCCGCGATGATGAGTATAGATGGTTTCCCAAAAATAAAAGTATTTTTATTCTAGGTTCCCGCGTGCACAAGGCTGCGTTTAAAGTTGATTCAATATTTGAATAAAGCTACGGGTCCCGCTATAATGTTCCCACATTGTGTGCAAGTAAGTTTTACAACTACAACCGATGAACCCTTCAGTACCGATATTCTAGTTTTATAACGTTTCTATTGAATGCGCTCTCTCAGAGAAACAGACAGTTTTCTTCTTCAAAAAACTACTAATAAGCCAGGTTTTCCCACTATAAGCATTTTATCATAAATAAAAATATAATAGGGAACAGGCATTGTTTTTTAGAAAAGTACAGAAAAAACCAGTCTTTGCAATGACATATATTTACGATCAACCGTTTACGAAATACGGAAATACTATCTCAAAAGTGAGATCGTTGGAGAGCGTTAAAAACGATGCACGAGTCACATCACAGCAGTTGAAAATGTACAAAGATAAATACAAAATTTATTTTATAAACATAAATACTGCGTTTATGTATATCAATGTTATAAGAAAAAATGTCACAAATAACAAGGATTTGAACAGTAATTATCGTTTTTCAATCATAGCAAAAAATCTATTCTTTTAGTCCTTTTCAGTCCTGTAACTTTTTTGTTTAGCAACTGATTACTGTACTTTTTACATTTCACGGTCCATATTTATGTTGCCTTTCGGATAATATAAGAATTTTTTAATTTAAAACAAATGCATGTTTCCTTATTGTCTAAAATAGTGTTTTTTATAATGTTCTGTTTATTTATCCACAGGTTGTATTCTCATCATTATTCGATCCGAACACTAATTCGCGTCTACGTAACATGGCGCTTATGTTCTTGCTGAATGTTGTCAACAAGTGAGTATTAAGATATCCAACCGATAAACAATTCAATTTTTAATTTAGCGTAAAAGTTATAAGTATGCAAATTTTTAAGTTTAAACTTTAGAAGGGTTCTTTTGCCTCTTAGATCTCTATTGAATGTGAAAGACAGATTGACAAACGTCAACGTGTGACAAAATGATTAAAAAAAATTCAGTAATCTACAAATCTACAGCGATTTGTATACAAAATATCGCAAGTCTCGTAAAAACGTTCCATTCTAAAGTCGTACCCACTTGTGACGTCACACGTGGGTAAAAGTGTATGAAGTATAAGACATATTTGTGAATATTTCTGATATTTGTGCGTTTAAGTTTACACTTACCATTATGAATATTTTTGTATATGATGTAAGTAAACTAATGATGTAGTTTTTGTTTACAAATTTAGCAAAAAAAACTTTTTGTACTTTTTAGATGTGTCTCATTAATAAACTATACATAAAATATTATATTTTTTTACATTTATCAAGTAGTAATGTCTCAATATTTCTGAGTATATTAATGAAACTAAATATTTTAGATGTAGTCATCTCCCCTATTGTATCATACGCATGGTACTGTGAGTAATTAATCTGAGATAATAGTTGTAACTTTATTTTTATTAATTTAATGTATTTTTAAAACATTATCATAAAAAATATTAGTGCAGCATTAATATTAGTACTAATATTTGTGCAGCTCACATCTACACTTTAACGGTGCCAAATTTCATACTCCTCCGTTAGCATAATTTTCGTAAATTTGAGTGCAAAGTTTTTGCTTTACGCATCAATATATATGATTGTATCGGCTCACGATCTCTCTTTTGTGCCACCCTGTATGAATTTTCAAGCTTAAAAAATATAAACCTTAATTTAAGACCAGGTGTCTCAATATTTTGTGAGGTCTGATGGAACAAAGGATGTGTTTTACGTTTTCATAATTGGTAATAATTTGTAGCGGCGTGAAGGCTCAGCTGCAGAAGGTGGCGTCAGTCTTCCTGCAGGGTCTGCTGAAGGTCATCAGGTCGGAGGAGCATGCCGAACATCAGCCCAAGGCATACATGTGTTTGGGTACGTCCTGTGCCATAGACAAGAGTATCGTTAAAACAATGATTTGTTTGTGTCAAACTGTTCATTGTTGTCCTTTTAATACTTAAATTTAAAAAAATACTCAAATTCGACATATAATTATTCGTCATAATTTGTATGCGTATAAATTAAATCTCTAAATTCAAAAACTTTTTTATGCAGGCTACAGAATCTTTATGCACAATATGATATATACCTGGGCTGATTGATAACTGGCCGAAACGACGAACTTAAAAAAATTATACGCAAAAAAGGAATATTACATTATATTCTGGCATCTTTTTGAAAATAGAACGCCAAATTTGAATTTAATCGAACTGATGGAATTTGTAGAACTTTCTCTGTCGTAAATTTTCTTAACAATGGAAAGAAACGAAATTCGTGCGGTGATAAAGTTTTACGTTTTAAAACAGAAAACAGCAACCCAGATTAAAACCAAGCTAGACAGTGTTTTAGGTAATTCTGCTCCTGAATTGAGTACAATTCACACCTGGGTTACTGATTTTAAACGTAGAAGACAGAGCTGCGAAGACGCCCACAGGTCTGGCCGTCCAAATGAAGTCACGAATCCGGACATGATCAAAAAAATTCACAAAATTGTATTGAATGATCGGCACTTAAAGTTGCGAGAGATAGCAGAGATGGTGAGCAATTCATCTGAATGCGTTTTGAATATTTTGCACCAACATTTGGGAATGAAAAAGCTTTTCGCGCGATGAGTGCCGCGTTTGCTCACTTTAGACCAAAAGCAACGTCGAGTGGACGATTCATCGGAGTGTTTGGCGCTGTTTAACCGAGATCCTAATGAGTATTTGCGGCGTTATGTAACAGTCGATGAAACCTGGATACATCATTATACTCCCGAGACAAAAGAACAATCTAAGCAGTGGACTGAGAGCGGAAAACCTGCGCCGAAGAAAGCAAAAACGGTTCTGTCGGCCGGCAAAGTGATGGCGACTGTTTTTTGGGATGCTCGAGGGATTATTTTAGTGGATTATCTGCAAAAAGGAAAAACAATAAATGGAGAGTACTACGCAAGCTTGCTGCAAAAATTAAGTGAAGAAATCCAGAAGAAACGACCACATTTGGCCAAGAAAAAAATTTTGTTCCACCATGACAACGCACCTGCACACACGTCAATGGTTGCAGTCGCCAAACTCCATGAATTGCGGTTCGAATTGCTACCGAATCCACCCTATTCCCCGGATCTGGCCCCGTGCGACTTCCACTTATTCCCAAACCTGAAGAAATGGTTAGGTGGCCAGAGATTTTCATCAAATGAAGAAGTCATTGTTGCCGTGGACGAGTATTTTGAGGGGTTGGAGAAAACATTTTATCAAACTGGTGTAACGGCATTGGAGAAGCGCTGGACTAAATGCATCGAGGTAGAAGGAAACTACGTTGAGAAATAAATTTATTTTAAATAGACTTTTGAAGTTTTTCTTTGTCGTTTCGGAAACTTATCAATCAGCCCTCGTAGTTTAAGGCGTGAATGAGTAGATTTAATTTACATTCACTGAACAAATCTAAAATGACTAAAGTATTTATTTTTTAGAAGCGTAATATATTTCAAGTTGTTTATTTATTTAGGAAGGCTCGCAATGAAGTGTCCAGAGTCATTTAAAGGACAGTTTGCCCTATTGGAGGAGTTGGTAAAGAAGATTCCAGAAGCGGTGCCCGAAATGAAAACAGCCTTGAGGGACGCTCTCCTAGAAATGGCTGTGGCTTACAGAATTTGTGCCACAGGTAAGATATTTCATATTTTTAATTAGATACGGTGTTTCAGAATATTTTTTTCAAAAGAATTCTTGATGAAGAAAGATGAAGTCTTACAATGAAACGTGTATCTTCTTGTATAATGAAACAAAATTGAACAATTTGAATAGCTCTTAAATAATCTTAAAAATGCAGCGCCATGTCGTGTAACGTTTCGTTTCTGTGTGAATTGACCCTTAGTTGTCTCGCTATAAATGTGACAACTTAGGGTTAATGTACAACATAAGTCATGTTATACATTGACCCTAAGTTGTCTCACTATAAAATAAAAGTGCACTATAAAATGACAAACGCAACGGGTAATTTACATCTCTTCTAAAATCCGTCATAACAATACGACCAACAGTATGTATTGCTTTTCACGCAATTTCGAATGAATTATATTTTATTTGATTACATAGGTAATAATTAATTAACTATTTAAGACTGAAAACTAAGAATAAAAATAGGATAAATAAAATTAATTACTTTTATATAAACCATTTTAAAAACTAGACAACGCTGCAAGCGAAACTTCTGCGGCTGGTACGTCTCAAGATATGGAGGTGGACGAGAGCTCTGAGTGTAAGAAGATGAAGACCAGTCCGTTCGATGAGCCGCAGGCTTTGGCGCTGTTCGCTTTGTTGGACCAGTAAGTAACTACATACATCACAACATTTATACACTAACCCTCTACTAATATAATTATTTACCCAACTGATAAGCTATTAAATATTGCTGTATTTGTCTGATACGCTGGAAAAATTATTTGACAGACAAGACATTACATATTCATATGCACAGGCTTAATTACATATATACAAACAGACAAACGCACTTAACGCTTTAATGGCTAACACACACGCTAGCACACGTTGCGACGCCTACACACAAAATCGAGACCAGCAAATGTACGCACACGCACGATAAGTCCGCGTACACGCACGCACTCGCGCAGTCGTGCTTTTCATTCAAATATTTATAGTACACTTTAGTATATGTATTTACAAAAGTAGTAAGCAGTATTTGTATACTATAAAGCAGTACATCGTAATAGCTATTACTAACTTAATAGTCTAATGTCCGCAGCTACATGCACAGCGAAGAATCAATGATCCGCTACATAGCTATGCGGTACTCAGCCGTCGTGTTCCCGCGCGACTACGTGCCGTCGCGGTATCTGCTGCTACTGGCTAGTGGAGACAGGTATGTCATATTCAGTGGCGTAGCTTCTAATGGGCAAGGCAGGGCAGTGCCCCGGGTCCCCCGAGCTCAGGGGGCCCCTCAGACTCTTGACATACAAACTATAAATTGAAGTAGTGAAAAAAATCCGACTGAATGGCTAAATTAATAAATTTTAACTGGTAAAATAGAAAAAAAATACTCTCTAGCTCCATTTGCTGGCGTTTAAGATAAAGGGCATATTATTATCAAAATGATATAGTATTATTTTTGTTACTTAGTTGTAGACATTTAATTTTTTACGTTGATTTTCCGAAGTTTACGGTCCTTCAGCGTTTAAAGTTTGAACAGATTTGTAAAACAAAAACAAATTTTCTCGCTCGTGTTTAAATTTTTCACTTAAGCTGCTTCCGCTCGCTCTTTTTGCATAGTAGTAAATATTTGCTGTTTCAAAATTTTAAGTTTATTGTACTATTTTCAAGTCAACAGTCATTCAGGCTTAAAATATTGAAACGATGGTAACTTGTGAAATAGAAAAAAAAATTTTGCTTGCTCCCTTCGCTCACACGCGTTTAATACAAATAACACATTATATTACTTTGTGCCAATGTTATGTTTTAGCCTATTGATCTTATCGTATTTTTCCAAAGTCCACAATCTTTCAAGCTTACAAATATGAACAGATTTTTACTTGTAAAATAGGAAAAATTTTGCTCGCTCGCCTCGCTCGTTCGCATTTAATATAAAGGACATCGTATTATATTATTTACTACCGACGTTTGGTTGTAGGGTATTGATTTGTTGTGTTTTTCTAAAGTACACCGTCTTTCGGGTCCTAAAGTTTAAACAGGTAAAATAGTAAATAAAAATATTCCTCCTCGCTCGCTCCGCTCGCCGGCGTTTAACATAAGAGCTAATAACTATTACTTATTATCCAAGTTCTGTTTTAGGCTATTTATTTTATTGCATTTTACCGAAGAACAACACAGTCTTTCGGTGTTTAAAGTTTAATCCGATTTTAATAGGTAAAATGAAAAAAAAAAAAAATTTCTCGCTCACTCCGCTCGCTCGTGTTTAACATTAAAAGTATAATATTATAATACTTAGTATTGACGTTCTGTTTGGGGCTGGTAATTTTATTTTCGAAAAAAACTTTAATAAAATCATCTTTCAGATGGGTTTAAAATATAATTAGATTTTAACCTGTAAGAAATGATAATAAAAAATCATCCGATGTTTAATGGGGCGGCAAATGTTAATCAGCACGATGCGGAAAATTTGTAAATATGCCTCTGGTAGGGCGGCATAATCGGTATTGCACGCGGGTGCTGAAACAGCCTAGCGGCAGGCCTGAACTCATAGGCGGCTATAATGCTACCAATTATTCATGTCACTCAATCACCGCGTATTATAAAGAAATATAATGGCACATTAATTGGTTTGACTTGCTTTCATTTAGATCACATTGAATCGGAACGTTGCCATTTCAGAGGAATTCCCGACAAGTCTCGAACATCTTTGTTAGAAACTTACGGAGAACTCCCTGTATTCTTAGGCTGATTTTACAGTCAACTTAAGTAAAAAGAAGTTAATGGATAAAAAGAAGAAACGCAGCGGTGCATTTAAGCGCAGACAACGTCAGGAAAGAGAAAAAACCTAGACAGAAATTACTGAAAATTGACACATTTCTTAGTCAGCCGTTTTAACCCAAATATTTTGGACAATGTGATTGTGTCTACTGTAGACTGTAGTGCAGGCTGAGAAGCCTACTAAAGATGATCTGACAATTATTAAATGTAACTATAATATAATAATTATATATACATTTTATTTTGACTTGCGTATTGATAATGATATTATGATAATCTGGATTACGACAAATCGGTACTTGTCGTACTCGGAACACGACGATATACCGAACAAACATAAATAGTTGGCAAGTTCGTAAATTTCTTGTCCCAGGGCCCTCAATTACCTAGCTACGCCACTGGTAATATTATATTTTGCTGCCATCTAAATTACCACTCGTTGGTATAAAATTATTTTATGACCTATTCTCAGACCTACCGAATATACCTAAATAATCATAAAAATCGGTCAAGCCGTTTTGGAGGATTATTTGTTTACAAACACTGTGATACAAGAATTTTATAAGTTAACTCCCTTAATAATAAAAATATTTACAAAGTGGATAAGCTATTCAATTTTGCTGTCTTTGTTTGTCAAGGGACTTCTCCAACGTATCAGACAAAGGCACCATTTAAACATTGAATAGCTTTTCCGCTTCACCTTTTGGTTTTGTAATATACTGGTATATATTCTTGATATGGTAGATATGACATTGTTAAACTTTAATCAAGCCAAGATTCCCAAAATGTGGTGTATGTAGCAATTTGAAGTTATTTTAAGCTGACCTGAGCAAAAGCTATTTTCTTACCACAATTAAACAATTATTTGGAAATATAGTTTATAACTTGTTCCTTTTAGTCAAGATGACATTTCATCTGAGGCCCAAAAGTGTTTATATGGCACCTCACGGCCGAATGAAATTGAGGACGCAGTTAACAATGTGTCAAGGAAAGAGACAACTGCAATCATAGAGGACGATAGCAATAAGAGAGTCAAGGACAAAACACAGGAAGATATACTGATGGTGCCAAAGTTTAAGGAGATGATAAATTACATTTGGGAACAAATGCAGAAACGGAAGAAAGGTTCGAACGCCAAGTATAGGTTCGTGGTTAGCAACAAGGTGCTACAGTTTCATCCGCAGACATATCAAGAAGTGAGTATTTAACCTAATATGAAAATTTAATATTATTTTGAATGCTTAGTTTACTACCTTTATTTTATTGCGTTAATTTTATTTGTATTATGTTAAAAGCTCCTGTGTGAAACACTACCCATTAATAAGTACAATAAAGTTTTCTATATAACAAAAACTCGTCCGATTTTGTTAGCGCTTTACAAAGTTTTACTTTGGTTAATTAAATATTCGATCCCAAGAAAATTTGTCCCAAATATTTAATGCAAAAAACGTTGAATCTATGACATGTTTAATATTGTAATAACATAATACATCAGTTTCTTTATTTTCTTGTAGATGTTGCGCTATTTAAGAATGTGTGTCAACCGTGACGCGAATCTGAAGGATTGCTCGGACCACCCCAACGCCACCTCGCCCCTGCTCGCCAAGTACCTGCGTGAATGTCTACTTGATACTGAAGCTTTGGACAGATACATGACAATGATCACGTCCCTGTTGAGCGCTAGTCCAGGTAAATATGTTATAGAATTGGGTTTTTCCGATCTGTTACCCAAGAGAGTACTGGGAAACCTATGTCCGAGAATTCTCCCTATGCTCGGTGGAAAAATGTATTCTAGGGTTATTTCTTGCATATGACGCTTCTTAGAATTAACCTTATGGTGGATTTTTGGGCTAAAAGATCGAAATAACCAATAAAAGGGTTATTTACTATATTTAAGTAATTATGAAGTAAGTAGTATAAATTACGCGAAAATTTGAGTTATTATTGTTAACAAAGCTATAAATAAATGTACTGGTTTAAATAGTTTTACACTTTTTATTACTTTACTTTAAACTAGTTTAGTCACTATTAAAGTGTTTATTTTCTGTGGATAAAAAAATGTTGCCAATATAAGTATCCGATTTTAGGGCAAAAAATTACTAATTTTCAGGTGTGATGCCGCTAACATGTTTCTTGGATATAATCGGCTGCGTGCCGGACAAAATGGCGGCCAAGTATACGACACTACTGCCGTTTCTTCGAAACCTATTCACGACCAGTACCAAGGAGGATGTTAGGGATATTTCCGCGACGGTTTACGCGATACTCACCGTACATACGAGCGATAAAAACAAGATAGAAAGAGAGATAAGCGAGTTCGTGGTACAGGGGCGGAATAATAAGAATTTAGAGAGTCAATGCGGGTATATCTCGGCGTTTGCACACTTGTGCGAGCGGTGTATTGTGTTGGCTAAGCAGGGGAAGTTTGGAGAAGGGTTTGATGCTAACCACTGGACGCCCTTTAAGGATGGTATACTTTGTTTAGGTAGGTGATTTTTATGGATTAACTAGGCTCAAATAAGTTTTAAAATTAGCAAGGCAATGTTCTCTTTTTGCCTATGCACGAATCATTTTCAATATTTTGCCTTTTGCAATGATTTTGAAATGTATTCCCTTAAAATTTGTAAGATACGCCTTATACGCCCATAAAGCGACGGTCTCTTGATCTTTTTTTATTTTCAGCCAATTTCCTCTCGAACCCGCAAACTTTGCTAGTCAACACGTCGTGTACTGCCATATCGCTGCTAGTTAGGTGCCACGCGTTGCCTATCCCTGATGTATCATCTAAACAAAATGTCCTATTTGACAACGAAAATCCCTTCGACATCAACAAACCGGAGGACTTAGAGGATCAAATAACTAAATTTGGAGTGGCCGATAAACTCTTCCGTATAGTTGGCAACGCAAAATTACCGTCTAAGCTGAAAGAGAGAGCGCTATATACACTGGGTCTTATGTGCTGTGGCGAAAGACTTAAGTTCGCAAAGCAAATTGTGAAGGGATTCTTGCAAATGGCTAAAAATGTAAGTTTTAAATGGCTAAAATTGTTATAATCAAAACACTTAAAATTAGACAATTATGTCGTACTTTCAAACGTGTTTGCATTTTTATTTATAAATAACACAATGTTTCAGAGTAAAGAGTTTGAGATCCATCTTCAAATTGGCGAATCGTTAGTACTTTGTGTGGAAGGCGTTAATTCTAATGAGAACAGAGACCTGTGGACAGAATTACCGTTGGAGGTGAGCATTACTTACTTTTGAAATCATATTACACTAGCGACCCGCTCCGTCTTCGCATGGGTGCAATGTCTTATACATATTATATAGTATATACCTTCCTATTGAATCACTCTGTCTATTGCTGAAAACTGCATTAAAATCTGTTGAGTAGTTTAAAAGATTTAAGCGAACAGGAAAGGAAGCGACTTCATTTTATACTATGTAAACATAGTATGTATAATCTTGTGTATTATATTTTATGTATTTATTTGTTATAACAAAATCTAAAATTAATTTCTGTTGTACTTTAATGATTGTATTTGACAAACGCCGAAAAAACTAACGTATCACAAATATTTTTTCTCGTTCATTTATCTATATTCAGATTTTAAATCTCAGTTAAACGGCAGCCTAAACCAATACCAGTGCAGCGGGCTTGCTTGCTGCGTATAGCTGAGCTAGGGTTAATTTTTTGACGTACATATACAATAACTATGTGCCGAATTTTAGTTTACTCCCTTGTATTTCATTTTCATGTATGCTGTGTGATGATAAAACAAACGTATTCTTATTCTTAAACATCAGTCTGTCTCTACTAACTGACGAAAAAAGAAAGAGAGGTGAAGTGAATAAAAAATAATAGGTCTTTACCTATGAAATTGCCGTTCTGGAGTACAGGCCATTTCAAATCAAAATAATTTTTGTTTGGCTAAGAATTCTAATTTCAAATTAATTTTATTTTAAAAACATGGAATTCTTTTTCCAAAAGTAGTCATTTGTTTATTGATTAGTGTTACATTTTCATCGCATTTCAATCTTTTTCGTCATCATGGATACGTTAAAAATTCGAGTAATTATGGAATATAAGTACCGTCGTGGCAGCAACGCGGCACAAGCGGCACGCAACATCAACGACGTTTATTAAGGAGCTAACACTACAAACCAACGCACCACCTGTTATTGGTTTGCTCGCTTCCGTTCTGGAAATTTCGACCTGAAAAATGAACCTCGCGGTCATCCGAAGACTTTGGTCGACAATGACGAATTAAAGGCGATTGTGGAAACTGATGATACACAATCTACGGCTGAGTTAGCAGCGGCTTTCGACGTTAGCGTCAAAACAATAGTGGTCCATTTGCGTCAATTGGCAAGGTAAAAAAGTTTGACAAATGGGTGCCCCACGAACTCAATGATCGCTAGCGCGAAGTACGCGTCGAGACGTGCCTTGCATTGCTCAACAGACACACAAATGAAGGAAGTTTGAACCGCATTGTTACCTGCGATGAAAAATGGATTCTGTTTGATAACCGCAAGCGCTCAGCAAGTTGGTTGGATCCTGGTTTAGCACCTAAACAATGCCCTAAACAAAAACTTACCCCTAGAAAAGTGATGGTTACTGTTTAGTGGTCTAGCGCCGGTGTGATTAATCACAGCTTCTTACCAAACGGGGTCAGCATTACTGCAGATGTGTACTGTGAAGAACTGAACACAATGATGGAGAAGCTGGCACATCTCCAACCAGCATTGGTCAATCGCTCGTCTCCGCTGCTCCTGCACGACAACGCGCGACCTCATACTGCACAGCAGACGGTCTCCAAATTGCAAGAACTGGGGTTGGAAGCTCTCCGTCATCCGCCCTACTCACCAGACCTTGCGCCTACAGACTACTACTTTTTCCAGAATTTGGATTACTTCTTGGCGGGAAAAAAATTCAATACCCGAGAGGCAGTACAAAATGTCTTTGAAGAATTTGTTGCCTCCCGTCCAGCTGCTTTCTTTAAGAAGGGCATCAATAAACTGCCACTGCGTTGGCAAAGATGCATTGATTGCATGGGTGATTACTTCGATTAATACAAATAAAAAATACATGAAAAAATTCGTTTAAATTTTTTCATACAAAACGGCAATTTCATAGGTAAAGACCTAATACAATCTGACTTACTAAGATTAATCAGCGTATAATGTGGTGAATTAATTCATTTATCTTCCCAGGACAAATCCAAGGCTAAAGACTCTGAAGCTCTGAAAGAAAACGACGTGCTATTACAGTGGTTGCTTGAACAACTACTGCAGATTGGGAAAAATCCGCATCCACACTCCAGGCAGGTCAGTTAATAACATAAATTTAAATCATAATATAGAACCTGCTCAAACTGACCATCGACCATATTCAATAGCTATTAGTATAGCCTGATGTTGTCAAAATTTACGAAACTAAATTGAAATGTACTATATAGTAACTAAGTATTTGGTTAGGACAATGCTGATCATCTGATTGTCTGACAAGAAATATGATCCATGCGTCGGATGGGCATGTAAAAAGTCGACCTGCGCCTGATCTCTCGCCTGTCGTGTCGGTTATCCGTCCCACCAGGTGTCGAGAGTAAAGGAAGCGAGAGTGCTCTGGTGTACTGCGCACACACTTGGGCACTATAAATAATAACTCCTGCGTAGCTGGCCCGGTTTCAACGAAACTGGCCACCGTCACCGAAACCAGTGCGGGGAGCTATTATAACAGGGCGTAAAATTACTTGTAGTCCTCTAAAACCCTAACGTAATAATCAGTGGTTACAAAATACAAGTTCTTGGAGATTGTCCCCCTATGGGCTATCCGAGATGCTTGCGAAAATAAAAAAGTCTCTAAATATTTATTATTGAAGTTAACACTGTTTGTTTTGTATTCAGGCAACAAGTATATGGTTGTTGGCGCTGCTAAAAAACTGCCCCGAGCGTGAGCCAATTGAGAAATCTCTGGAGCTTCTGCAAGATACCTTCATGAACTACCTTTCAGAAAATAGTGGTGAGTAAAAATCATTCATATACATTATTGTGACCTGGTCCAGAACGCAAGGGAAATAAATAAATTAGGTGAAAACTGAAAATCAACAGCTGTATGTCATTACTTTATATTGCACTGATATTTTGCGCATTCAATTGATCAAATATGTTAATTGACGTTTCGAATTTTAACTGCAGATTTGTCCTACTACTATTAATAATGTTAAAGTTTGTGAGGAGAGATGGATGTTTGATTCTTTCACGCAAAAACTACCCAACGGATTTTGGTGAGATTTGGTAGTTTACGTCCTGGATTAAAACATAGGCTACATTTTATTCCGAAAAAGTACAGTGTTCCCGTGGGATACTGTATTTACGCGGGCGGAGCCGCGGACATAAGATACTATAAAACTACCTTCTTACATAAAATATGGTATCCTAGAAAAATGTAGTATTCATTATATGAAACCAATTATTTTGTTATTTACAGACATAGTTCAGGACGTGGCAAGTAAAGGTTTGAGTTTGGTGTACCAAAACTCCGCCGAGAGTCAGAAGAAAGCGCTCGTGGAACAAATCATAGACCAGCTGACAAGCGGAAAGAGATCCGTCGCGAAAGTTACTGAGGACACCAAAATATTTGAAGAGGGACAACTAGGAAAAGCTCCTACAGGGTATATTTTATTCTTTGTACCTTATCTTTTTTTGAAATGTTTCTTCATTTTTAGTTGTTCAATAACGTTTTATCTTTTTACAGTGGAAACTTATCCACATACAAGGAATTATGTTCGCTGGCATCTGATTTAAATCAACCGGACCTACTTTATAAGTTCATGCATCTGGCGCATCATAACTCCGTTTGGAATTCAAAAAGAGGTAGAGTAAAACACTATTACAATTTTATATTGCTACTGCAACACAACTAAAATGTGTTGTAGTAGCAATATAAAATTAGTTTAAATAGACATCGTTGACAGCCTAAGGTTCCGTTAGTTTATTGTTCAGTATGTCATGTAATGATTATGGTATCAGTCGAAAGAGCTATAACTATTTTATAGAGCTTTAACTTATTTTACACCAAAAAACTTGAACTTTTTAAAATAATAGTTTGCTCACATCTTTTAATTTAATCATTAAAAAAACTGCTACATTTAAGTTTTGAAATAGTAAAAACTATCTCTTTGCTAGGTGCGGCGTTTGGTTTCCAGTCTATAGCGTCGCATGCGGGCGTGGCGCTCACCGCTCAGCTGCCGGTCATAGTGCCGCGACTGTACCGCTACCGGTTTGACCCCACGCCGCGCATACATCAGTCCATGACAGCCATCTGGCACGCTCTCGTGTCGAATACGCAGCAAACGGTACGCATACGCATATATGTATGCAAGTTTACACCTGCACGCAAAAACGCACAACACGCACGCATTCACGGAGGCATCTACACTCGCACTTCCAAATGCATGTCACACACAATTTAAATACACATCGTCTTATATGTAATGTGGGATGTAAAATGACCTCTCCATAATAAGTTTCTACCGTTTTTTACCGTTATGTACTTGATATCTATGAAAAAAATTATTTTGTAACAACATTTTCTTACAAATAACTTTTACAACTATAAAAGTGTTGGTCCAAAATTCATACTTAAAAAAACCCAGAAGTCAACAGCAATGAAATTTTTGCCAATGGGCTCACTTTAAATCATATTTGATGTCACCAAAAGGACAACCCTGAAATACGCCGGGTATAGAAGTTATGAGCAAGAAAGAATAAAAGAGATATAGGTGTAGATGTATTTGTCGGATTTAGGAACTGTAGGAGTATGGGTAGGTGTAGGTATAGATTAAAGTTGTAACAGAGCTTCGTTTCCGCCTCCACAATTGCGGAACTTCCGCAAGAAATCGTATATCAGAAATAGTTTTTACATTACTGTAATTTCCATAGAAAAACATATATTAATATTGCTCATAACTTCTATACCCGGCGTTTTTCGCGATTGCGCTTTTAGTGACATCAAATATTATTTAAAGTGAACACAGTATAGTCAACCAATTGCTGTTGATTCCGAGTCAATTTTGGTCCATCAGCTTTATGAATATTTAACTATCAAATATCATAAATCAGGTTCACAAATACCACAAGGAGATTCTGAACGACTTGGTGGCCAATTTGACGGCCAACCAGTGGCGGGTCCGCATGTCCTGCTGCAACGCCCTCGCTGATCTCTTGAGGTAATCATTGGATACATGTTGTCAATTGATTTTTTTTTAGTTTAGTTTAGTTTTTTCTCAACAATAAGACTTAAAAGTAATCGCTAAGGCACTTTCCTCACTCACATTTAATTTACATAAATGTATTTGTAGCTGTATACTTTCACGTCACATTGGCTAATCCTTTTGCAATGATTTTTAGATTAAATATAGATTGGATCTTCGAGACGCACTTAGGCTAGTTTTTACTACCGACTAAATGTGTAATTCTGCATATGTTTCGCAAAAGCTAGCTTGGTAATTGGCATTAAGTTTACCTATGTGCATGTTGTTAATCTGTGCATGTTTTCTCCCTCTTCTTGAAGACAATGGAGTCCATTATCAACAGTCAGCTCCTCCGATACTTACAGGCTCAGCAGTTGCTTAGTAACAAGTTTGGACATAATGAAGGCCTTAGATCGGGTTTGGCACAAAGCGTTTCTTTCGAAGCTTTCTTCTTATAGGCTCCCCGAGAAATTATGCAAGTGGATCTCCGAGTTTCTTAGCAGATAGAAGCATAAGGGTAACAAAAAGTGTATGAAATAAATAAATGAACAATTATTCTATTATTTGTGTAGAGGTGCGAAGAGTCTGCACGACTCGCTGTCTCAGCTACCGACGATATGGGCCGAGCTGTTCCGCGTGATGGACGACGTGCACGAGGGCACACGTCAGGCTGCCACCAACACCGCACAAGTGCTCGCCAAGGTGAGTAACGTTCTACGTGAATTTATTGTGCCTGTACAGAGGTGCGAAGAGTCTGCACGCTCGCTGTCTCAGCTGCCGTCGATATGGGTAGAGCTGTTCCGCGTGATGAGCGACGTGCACGAGGGCACGCGTCAGGCCGCCACCAACACCGCACAAGTGCTCGTGAGTAACGCTCAACAGAATTAACTGATTGTGCCTGTACAGAGGTGCGAAGAGTCTGCACGACCCGCTGTCTCAGCTGCTGACGATATGGGCGGAGCTGTACCGCGTGATGGAGGGCACGCGACAGGCCGCCACCGCACAAGTGCTAGCTAAGGTAAATTTATTACCGGCCAAATAATAAACAATGGCCGAATACTAAAACGCTAATCAAAGTTAAGAGCCCTCTTACTCACAGGCTGTCGCTGTCTCTGCTAGCCGAAACGACAAAGACAGTATGTGACTTGAGCGTCACTTAATCTGACTATCGTTCTAGTATTCGGCCATAAATGACATAAATTAAGTGGCTCTCAAGTCGCAGGCTCTCAAGTCACACTTGTCATTCTGTCAGGCAGAGGCAATGACAGCCTGCAGTAGCGACGTGCGCATAAAACACGATTCTCACCGACTTCACGTGATACAATAACTAGGACAGTGCCGTTTGAAACTTCGTAACTTACAACAAAAAAAAAACATGGTCTAAAAGGTATTTTAGACCATGTTTTTTTATCCAAGGTACTATATTTCTTAAGATAGGTATTAAAATAAATTCTGTAACTGATCCTAAAAGGTGGGGCTTTCCTTTGATAGAAAACCAGCCATCGCAACTGACAGACTGCAATTTAGGGATAACCAAACTATAGTAGCGTTTCAGTATTCGGCCGTATGAAATGTCTGAAACTAAATTGGTTTTCTGATAATAAACAAGATTGTGTATGACAAAGGCTTAAAGTTCAAACGCTCGTCAATATATCTGTTAGCTACTACCAATAAGTTCTAATTAACTAGCAAAAAAATTGGAGGTATTAGCCAAAAGGTCTTAACGATCACAAAGTTTAATAAAATGTTTTAGAATTGGGGCTAGTTTGCTTTTTGTGATATTAGTATATTTGTTTGAGAAATATAAGTAATAATGTCGATCCTGGCTACACAGGAGTTGCAGTGGTGGGTAAGTGTGGTGGGCCAATTATTACTTTAATTATTACAATTATTAAAGAACATGATTATTAAAGAGATCAAAGTCAAAAATCAAAAATTGTAATTAAAAGTTAGGATTATTATACACTTTCTGAACGTCTCTATACGTGATGCCTACCACCGGTTCGGGAAAATTTTAGAATAAAAAAGGTAAATAACAATGTTATGGCTAAAACTACATAACATGAGTACAATAGTACATAGAAGTAACCTTGCAGGTGGCCACCCTATTCCCATCGCGTGCGATCGTCAATAAAATCATTGACCCTATAATAAGCTTTAGCACACAAACGTTCTTTAACTACTTTTGAAATTTATTAATAGACAGATTTTGAACTTTTTCTGGGAATCTATTGTATAGGCGTATACGTTGACCTTTAAAAGATGTTACTTATAATAATATTTTAATATGTTTGTAGCTTTGTGTCCAAGCGTGTGACACGAATTCGGGGAAGGACGGCAAAGAGATAATCGAGGCGATTATGCCTGTTCTGTTGGACAACGGCATCACAAACGTCGTGAAGGAAGTAAGGAGTGTGAGGTACGAATAATTTTTAGTAAAATTCGGCAGCTACAAATTACACAAAAAAAAAGTTTTTTTTTTAAATATTAGGTCCTTACGAGGGCTGATTGATAAGTTTCCGAAACGACAAAGAAAAACTTCAAAAATCTATTTAAAATAAATTTATTTCTCAACGTAGTTTCCTTCTAGCTCGATGCATTTAGTCCAGCGCTTCTCCAATGTCGTTACACCAGTTTGATAAAATGTTTTCTCCAACCCCTCAAAATACTCGTCCACGGCAACAATGACTTCTTCATTTGATGAAAATCTCTGGCCACCTAACCATTTCTTCAGGTTTGGGAATAAGTGGAAGTCGCACGGGGCCAGATCCGGGGAATAGGGTGGATGCGGTAGCAATTCGAACCGCAATTCATGGAGTTTGGCGACTGCAACCATTGACGTGTGTGCAGGTGCGTTGTCATGGTGGAACAAAATTTTTTTATTGCCCAAATGTCGACCACATTCTTCTGGATTTCTTCACTTAATTTTTGCAGCAAGCTTGCGTAGTACTCTCCATTTATTGTTTTTCCTTTTTGCAGATAATCCACTAAAATAATCCCTCGAGCATCCCAAAAAACAGTCGCCATCACTTTGCCGGCCGACAGAACCGTTTTTGCTTTCTTCGGCGCAGGTTTTCCGCTCTCAGTCCACTGCTTAGATTGTTCTTGTCTCGGGAGTATAATGATGTATCCAGGTTTCATCGACTGTTACATAACGCCGCAAAAACTCATTAGGATCTCGGTTAAACAGCGTCAAACACTCCGATGAATCGTCCACTCGACGTTGCTTTTGGTCTACAGTGAGCAAACGCGGCACCCATCGCGCGCAAAGCTTTTTCATTCCCAAATGTTAGTGCAAAATATTAAAAACGCGTTCAGATGAAATGCTCACCATCTCTCGCAACTTTAAGCGCCGATCATTCAATACAATTTTGTGAATTTTTTTTGATCATGTCCGGATTCGTGACTTCATTTGGACGGCCAGACCTGTGGGCGTCTTCGCAGCTCTGTCTTCCACGTTTAAAATCAGTTACCCAGGTGTGAATTGTACTCAATGCAGGAGCAGAATTACCTAAAACACTGTCTAGCTTGGTTTTAATCTGAGTTGCTGTTTTCTCTTTTAAAACGTAAAACTTTATCACCGCACGAATTTCGTTTCTTTCCATTGTTAAGAAAATTTACGACAGAGAAAGTTCTACAAATTCCATCAGTTCGATTAAATTCAAATTTGGCGTTCTATTTTCAAAAAGATGCCAGAATATAATGTAATATTCCTTTTTTGCGTATCATTTTTTTTATATCATTATTATATATCATTTTTAAGTTCGTCGTTTCGGCCAGTTATCAATCAGCCCAGGTACATATGAAATTGGCGTTTAGTCGTACTGGCCACTTTGATCTCAAATATATCTTTTTGGTTAGGAATTCCAATTTCAAATTTATACCGCTATTTACTCATGCATGTGTGTTTCGAAAACAGTAATTCATTTGTTTTTTTCTTTGCGTCACTCTGTTTACAAAATGGAAAACATGAAATATCGTATTATTTTCAAGTACGAGTTCCACCGTGGCACCAGTGCTGCAGAAACGGCTCGAAGGATTAATGATGTGTATGGCGGCGGTATCGCAAAAGAAAACATAGTGCTTTTTTGGTTCCAACGTTTTCGTTGTGGAAATTTCGACCTGAAGAACAAGCCCCGTGACGGCCGGAAACCAAAGTTGATAATGAAGAATTGAAGGCTATTGCCGAAGCGGATCCATCGCAAACCACGTCCGAGTTAGCTGCAGGCTGCGGTGTTAGTGATAAACTGTTTTAATCCACTTGAAGCAAATTGGCAAGGTGAAAAAGCTTGAAAGGTGGGCCTCATGAATTGAGTGCAGCAAACCGACAACCGCGCGTCGACTGCTGCGTTACAGTACTCAACCGGCACAATAATGAAGGGATTTTAAATCGAATCATTACTTGTGATGAAAAGTGGATCCTGTATGATAATCGGAAAGGCTCATCGCAATGGCTGAACCCTGGCGAACCAGCCAAATCCTGCCCCATGCGAAAATTGACTCCAAAAAGTCACTTGTGAGCGTTTGGTGGACTAGTGCCGGTGTCGTTCACTACAGCTTACTTAAATCTAGCCAGACGATTACGGCAGATGTCTATTGCCAGCAACTGCAAATCATGATGGAAAAGCTAGCTGCTAAACAACCGAGGTTGGTCATTCGCTCTAGGCCACTGCTGCTTCAGGACAACGCTAAACCACACACTGCACAACAGACGGCTACCAAATTAGAGGAGCTTCAATTGGAATGTCTAAGACATCCACCGAAACAACCGGACAACAACCACCACATCTGAAACAACCGGACCTTGCTCCAACAGTTTACAATTTTTTCGAAATGTGGCTAACTTCTTTCAAGGGAAAAAATTCAACTCCGATGGGCCAGTCTAAAGCGCCGTCAAAGATTTTATTGATTCCTGTCCGAATGGTTTTTTTTAGTAAAGGAATCAATGAACTACCTATAAGATGGCAAAAGTGCTATAGATATCAATGGTATAATATACTTTGATTAAATAAATATATTATGTTTAAAAAAATCTACTTTATGTTCCTCCTTTACAAAACGCCAATTTAATATCTAATGACCTAATATTAAATACATGATTATTTTAAACCACAAGTAAACTAGCAAGGGAATTTATTAGATACATGTTTCGACGGGACTAAACAAGTTCTTGAACAAATTGCGACGTGAGAGTTACGGTAGGCCTCCCAGAATAAGAGAACGCGTATGAAGAGGTCTACGCGGTGAAATATTGCAATATTGCAAAGAAGTCTGTGGTTTCTGTCTACATGTATAGAATATAGATAGGCTTGAAATTTATGGAGGATGTAATTAAACTGTTCGCGTAAATGTTCGCAACGCACGCATGTTTTTTTATACTTACACGCGCGCATGGTACTGTACGTACACGTGGACGTATAGTACCATGCGTGCGTGTAAGTACATAATATACGCAATACGTAAACATAACATTTGCGTGTGCGCAGCCTGTGGACAGTCTCGCGCGTGGTATCGGGCGGAGGTGCAGGGCGGGCGGCGGCGCGGCTCGTGCCAGCGCTGCTGGGCGCGGCCGGCGAGCTGGAACCAACGCGGCTGTCGAGGCTCAGCACGGCGCTGGCGCCAGCAACAGACGTGCGAGCCGCAATTGACGATATACGAGCGGGGGTGGCTAAGCATCACCACACTACAGATACCGTCGTTAAGGCAAGTACTTACTTCTGCTAAACGTTGAGTTTTCTACATAAATTAGTTCTTTAGTTAGACTTTCTAATAACAATGAGATATAAACTCATTGAAATGACGAATGACGACACCGATACAAATTCGAGTTTTTGATAAAAAAAATGCACATACTCGTTTTTATTTAAACAATGTTTTAAACGGGACGTATATACTTAAGCTTACCGCCCAATTAAAGGCTATCTATCCTATGCAACTAGATATTGATAATTCTATGTGGATGATGGTTTTAACAATAAATTTATTTTCAGTGCATGCCCTACATAGACATCAACGCGATGAAAGAGATGCTGCCCACCATACTGGATCTGATCAAATCCCCGCAGCTCGGCACCAAGGTCGCCTGTGCTCATTTCCTAGTGCTGGCCGCGCACCACCTCCGCGGTGAACTGGAGCCAATAGCTGGCAAGATTATATCTGGACTACTGAATTGTGTGTTCGATAGAAACGCTACGGTCAGGAAGAATTATGCCGAATCATTGGGACAGATAGCTGCTTATGCCAAGGTAAATATTATGTAGGTAGTAGGTAGTATATAAAGGTAGGTTGGGAAACTAAATAATAGGGATGATGACTACTGCAAAACTATATACTCAGATATATTGAGGCATTACTACTGGGTAAATGTAAAAAAATATTAAATTTGTGTAGTTTAGTAATTAGATACATCTAAAAAGTACAAATTTTTTTTTTGCTTAATTAGTAAACAAAACCTATGTATCATTAGTTTACTTACACCTTATACAAAAACATTTATTACGGTAAGTATGAACTTAAACGCACAAATATCGGAGATATGAGATATCACAAATATACTTCATACACTTTAACCTAGACTGTGACGTCACAGCTAGGTACGACTTTAGTATGGAGCGTTTTCACGAGACTTGCGAAATTTTCTATACAAATCATGTACCTTTGAAAATATTGACTTTTGATATACTGTTTCTTCCGAGACGTTACTCATATTTAAGAGTACTATTCATTTATGCAATAAAAAAATTGTTATCTAGCCTATTATTAAAGTTTACAACTATTAAAATACAATTATTCTTTAATTTTTTAGGATGTAACATTTATTGATGTCAGACGAAAAAATAATCCAAATTAAAATTATATTAATATAATTACACTGAATTATTTAATAATAATAACAATAAATAATTTATGCCTATATCTATCCCCACAGCCCCAATCAGCAGAGAAGCTAATGAAGAAACTGTTGAAGCTATATGAGACGAAGGAGGACGACGTGTCGCGGTCCGCCATAGCGCTGACTCTGAAGGCCGTCGCCAAAGCCAAGATAGAACACATTAAAGACAACGAGGAGATACTAGCGCCGGTCGTGTTCCTAGCCATGCACGCGCCGAAGGACGACGGTAAATTACGTAGTATTATTGTTTAATTATTCTTATTGGTTTTTTATGTTCTTAACGAACGAGAAAATAACATGAATGTGTTAGCTCTACCCTGCGATAGAGCGCTTTTTCATTAATTTGACCCGATTTTGAATTAAAACTATAAATAATTTATGGAATAATTGCGGATATATCACGAACTGTTAAATCAAATTGAAATAGTAAATCTTCGAGATTTAACTAATTTAACCAATTACATTGCAGCCTTTCGTAATGTTCCTGGAATGAAAAATTAAACATGTTCATGTTTTTAATTTTTAGCATAAAAGTGTTTGTAGCGTTTCTTTGTTTATGACATCACACAGCGTAATATAGTTCTTTTCTTTTACTCTCATATTTATTAAGTATGTGATTTGTGCTGATCAGAACTAATTGTATACTGTCTTACAAATTTTTCTTCGCCGCTAATGGCCTCAAATCTGGGATGTTGTCTATTTACAGAGGCAGAAGCGGCGACGGTGGAGATGTTCGAGGAGCTGTGGTCGGACATCAGCCCGGCGCGCGAGTCCGGCATACACCAGCACCTGCAGGCCATCCGTCAGCAGATAGAGGCCGCGTTAGCCTCCAACAGCTGGACCAAGAAGATCCAGGTAAGTTAAGCTGGATAAATAATGGGAAATATGGTGCGAAAACAAGCGTGAAAATTTATTACAAATAATCATGCCCAAGAAAAGAGGATTGCAAATGATCTTATTATATTTAATTATAACTATTTAGTATTTAACTGTAAGATTGTGATGCAACAAGTTGAAAAAAACTCTGCTTCTACTGTGCGAAACATATTGCGTATTGTCCTTATATTATATTACAAAAAAAGTAAGAAATACACTGAGCACACGATGTTGTATTTTCGAGTTTCCTCTCTGGTTCTCCTCGACGACTACGTTAATTTCCAGTTTACATAACATTTTGTTCTGAATTTCCGTAAGTATCTGTAAAGATGTATGTCAAATAAAACGTTTTTGTTTCGTAGGGCTCGGGCGCGGTACGCACAGTATGCGGTGCGGGTGCGGGTGTGGCGCGGGAGGGGCTGGCGCGCGCGCTGCTGGCTGCGGCGCACGGCCGCACGTACGACGGCAAGGAGCACGTGTTGTACGCGCTCGCCGACCTGTGCGAGTGAGTGAAACAGCATTTACATGACGCGTAAAGCACCCAAGACAGCTTACAAATGACAGGTGTATTAAATACGTATCAGATAGGCATTTTACTTTTTAAAATGCGCGTTCTAAGGTGTAAAAAACATGTAAGGTTAGCAAAAAAAATGCTAATAAGTGATGATAAGTTTTTTGTTTATAAATTCAGACATAAAATAACAGGGTAAAATCGGGCGAAACACCAATCAACGCGGCCCTAGGGGAAGAAGTGGCCAGCACATTACTGACTGAAGCGCGCAAACGCGAGCCCAAGTACCGGCGGCACGCGGTCATGGCGCTCGGCAACACGCTCGCCGCTCTCAAGTTGGATAGATTCGACCACGTGTATGACATCGTCAAGGATATATTGTCGAAGGTAAGTAATAGGCTATTTGTTTAATTTAAATAGTGTAAAAACATACATATTTAATATAGATTAATAGCTCAGGGTATGGAGATATTGAACGCCATACATAGGGTAAAAAATCATTAAAAGTTTGAATTTGTAACATAACCGATGTTACAAATTCAAACTTTTAATGATTAAAAAGTTTAAAAGTTTAATGTAAGTACTTATGTTGATAAGATTGAAATTTTAAGAATAGTGTGTTAAGTGATATTGTATGTTTTAGGATGAGAATGCCAAAGATTCGGACGAGGAAGACAATGATGGCGCGAGGCAGCGGCGTGAGCAGCTAACTGCGCTAAAGGAGGCCGCGTACGAACTGCTCGGCAAGGCGTGGCCCGTCGAAACGCACACGCAGGGTATGTAGACTGCATTGATCACGGTATTGATTTTTATTTTTACGTATTTCGTCTTTAAAATGTGGAAATACATTTTGATGTTGATTCCTTCACAGACAAATATCAAGACACGCTCTTCTCTCACTGTCGGACCGCGCTACCGAACAGCTCACGGCCGCTGCAACTATCCATCCTCACTGCTCTGGAGCGCGTTTTACCACGGCTGGCGATACTCACCGTTGCCATGGAGACGGACGCCCCGCTCCTGACCACGCCCCCCGCGGACGCACAGCGCACGCTGACGGAGCACGTAGCCGCCATAGTGGATTACACGCTGCGTGAGTATATTGTACTGTAATACTCTACAATTATCAATAGCGAATTTTACTATCCATTGCCCGACCAGAAATATAAAAAACCTCGCCTTGTTGCGGAAAATTTACGAAACGATAAATTTTCGAGATTTAACCAATCACATGCCAGCTTTTCGAAGTGTTGCTGCAATCAAAATAAAGCGTTGGCGTCAATTAAAAACATGACAATATGGAGCGTATTAAATTAATATAAATCGCGCTCGTGATTACTTTCAGATTCATCAGTATTTTTTTTTACAGTTAACAGCAACCAAGTTCGGCACAGAAAAGTGGCACTTAATCTATTGGAAATACTGGCTAAATCTTTGAAAGGTTTGTAATTTTTATTAATTTGAAGGTGACGAAAGTCATCGTAATAGCAATAGTTTAAGATAAAGTTACACGCATTTAAAGTTTTACATATTTCCGACATTGTGTGAAATGGTCTTTATCAGCTCGATCAAAATTGTAAGTACCTAATAATATTTTTTCTATTTTACAGACATGAACAAATTAGAAGATTTCAACAAACTACGCGATATTTACCAGAAGTATGCCCACGATCTGTCAAAGGATTCCTCACACGAACTCAGGGTAAAAATAGAAAATGTTAAAGTGTATTTTAAATGAATTACTTTGTACTGCGTATTTATTAATATAGACATCAACAAGTAAATAGTTTTTTTATATTTCTACAGAAAAAAAGAAAAGAATTTTACTAGAAAAAGTGGTAATAAATTAAATTAATAGAAAGTTGAGAACGACGTTATATTTCTCTATCAGGCAGATTAGGGACAAAAATTAGAAATTATATCACATTGCTTTATTATAAATTAATGGAATGAAACAAAAACAATAAAATGTTACATTTTACATATATTACACTATTACTGAAGGTAGAAAAGTGTAAATTATTATTAATTACTAAGTAATCACTTAATAATATCCAAATTATAAAATTGCTAAGCACAGAAATATAAAATGAGATTATTACATTTATACATCAATAAAAAGTGATAAAACAATAGGCTAGTTTCATCTATCAAAATTGAATGATATACATTTGTTATTTATATAGTTTCTATCATAAGAAATACGAATACAACACTATTTTGTTATATAAATATGCGATTTATTTATAATTTCGAAAATAAAACTAGTTTTACTATCTGTATGCCGCCATATTTTTCTTGTAAGTGACGTCATAAGAACATAAACAACAGCGAAAGTTAAATTTCAAGTTTAAAGTTTTAAGTTAAAGTTAAATTAAATTTAAAGTTAAATTCATGTGAAATTTATTCGTTTCTGTTCTTATGACGCCACGATAATGGTGGCTGTCGTTTTGGAGCAAACATTCGTCGTTTAAATTTGAATCATTTTTTCTTTGCGTAAAGAGATATTATTTCCAGAAAATAATAATACTAGTATACTATCGAATCGATACGAACATTTTAAAATATATTTGAAAAAAATGTAGAATAGCCGAAACAAAACACAAACGCAAAAAAATTGAAATTTGCGGTCAAACACACGTGAAAGAACCATGTTCGTTACAATAAAATATGTTTAAAGCAAAGCCACTGGCACTAGTGTAAGAAAACTGTAAATGTTTTGGTATTTTTTTATTTTTAATAAAAAAAGTTTAGCCGTAACACAATTTAAATGAAATTAGACATGATATTTACACATATAATCTCTGACAGAAATTTAAATAATATAATATAAACAAAAAAGAAACGTATTGCATTCTTAAAATAAATATTTAAAAGTTAACAAACAAGGTTTATATTAACTACAGATGTAGTTTAAAGTACTGGTAATAAAGAATGCCCTAAACACTATCCGATTATTGAATTTATTTCAGATACCACTATTGATTTATACGGGCTATGAGGGATGTTCAGAGTGCCCTGATTTTAAATTTTAATCACTGTCAGTAAAATGACAGCCAAAAAAAAATACGTGTTGTTACTTAGTGGCAAATAAAGACACGGATGTAAACGCATAAAACAAGGCATTTTTCTGTCTTGAGATTATAAACTAGAATATAGTTTTAAATATTCATATATTAAGCTCTTATGGTCAGTTCACACCGCAACGATACGCGAAGCGGCGCTGCATTTTATCAAATTATTGAACTTTATTCACTACACAAAAGATACACGTTTCATATGACATTTCATATTTTAAATAGTTATCTTAGCTTTTGATTTGATTGACCCACCCTTACAGTGCAATATTACTATATTTTACTAGTACTTAAAACAAATTTTGTACTAAATTAACAATCTACGAATTTGCTACAATCTCAAAATAATTAAATGCTATAAAGGTAATTAGGCATAGGCCGTGTTTATTGTTTCATTTTCTACATAAAAGGCAAAGTTTATGTAGAAAATCAAACATTCTTTAAGGTGAACCAAAATTGAGCTGCCACTTCCCATGTTAGGAAAATACCTCAAGCAACTATTTACTAAACTATAAATTTAAATAATTTAATAATAGTTATGCACCAGTAGTTTATATTTACTTTACAAATCATAATACTAATTTATTACATCCATATGGGGCGTACATAATGTAACATCGAATACAAATCATTTCGTATAAGGATACCTGTACGGCAGGTATTGCACAAGACATTTACATATTGAGTGTAGCTTTACATTTTTAAAGCGCCTTCGTCCCAGCTGTTGTCTCAAGTTGTGGCATGTGTACCACGTTTGAAACGCCTTTTAAAAATTTACGTTCGACTTTCATAAAGAAATTATAATAATTACATACGACTTAGCTTAGCTTTAAATCTTCTTGCATTGAATATTAAAAATTTTCAGTGTTGAAAGCGAATGGACGAATTTATTTTTTAATCTTAGCTCGATAAATATTAAAATTAAATGTACTTACATACGTTAGATAATAATCAATTATATTATTATTGTTGGTTAACTATCAAATTAAATATTATTTAAATAAATCTATGCAAGATAATGTAATAAAAATAAAAGTTTCTTGAATATTGCATTTTTCACATTTTTTGAGTTTTTGACTAGGCAAGCAATAGTAAGACTTATCCATTGTGTAATATTAAACTGTTGTACAATTTTAAACCGGTAAAAATAGATTAAGAAATAAGTAAATAAAATTAAAAGGCTTTGTGTTGCAATAGACTCTAAAGATTTAAATTTTTTAAATTGATGAAAATAATAATATAACAGCTAAAATTAGGTGAAACATATAAATTTACTAAAGATAGTAATAAATGGAGCTGTAATATCAAGTGTCATTTGACATTTTCAAACTACCCACACACACACACACACACTTTGTACAAAATGTACACATAATAAACTATATTTCTATACATCATCGAACAGCCCTCGAGGAGGTATGGTCATTTTGTTCCGGGGCCGTTCGAACTCGCTACGTATAGACGGCAGGGTTGACTCGCCGAACCGGTCGAGCGCGTCGCCGGCGGGCGCTCGCTCGGGGCTGGCGGACACATAGTAGTCTGAGTCCACGTCGTTAAGGAGCCCGGTGCGGGCTGCAACGAGGTCATCATGCACAATAACTTAAAGTATTTCGGTTAGTGGTTAGATATTGGTATTTAAAAATATACATTAGTGCTAAGTACACCCGCTGACCTAATGAACTTCAACTGACACGTGGGAATGGTCTTCATTTTGACGTTTGAACTTTTTAAAATACAATATAAAAAGTTCAAACGTCAAAATTCCTGGATGGAATATAATGGATACCAAGCTGGACCTTAGTATTCGTTTTATGGTTAAAATATGATTTAACACCTTGCAGCCAGCAAGGCAGTTCAAGTTCAATATTATTAATATTAAATTATCTATAGATGTACACCACGTGAATCTAGACCCGTGCTAAGTATTAGAAGAATTTGTGTTATGAGAAAAACAAGGAATGAGAAGATAAACCGTCACCGAAGTTCATGTTCAAGTTGATGTTCAAAATTCAGTATCAATCTAGTCTCCAAAATGGTATTCTCATAAACGTCAAACGCATATAATTTGACGTTTACCGGAGAATTAGCCTTCTGTGTGATTAAAATAATGGTGATATGTGCATGGTGTTACCTCCGTCGTTGTTGTCGCTGCGGTAGGCGGCGAACCGCTCGCGGTAGTCGCGCCGCCGCGCCAGCGTATCCTCTGCGCGCTGCCGCTTGCGTTTCTCTGTAACATTATAGGTGGTTTAAAACGACTTCGTAAACGAGTACTGTATTTTGATAAGTATGTAGTAGTGTCATTAATGCACTTGTCAAAAAAAACTGCATTATTACTTCAGCAAGAAAGGAAGTAAGAAGCAGGCGGACCATATTATGATGATAAGCGATTACTCTTTACCAATGGATACTTGCCACACTAAAGTGTGTTGCCAGTCTTTTAAATCACAACCATTTCTTGGACCTACAGTTGCATATCATATAAGCTATATCATGTAAATTTTTGTGTGGCTTTTAAGTTATGACGGTCAATTCGTATGGGTTTTTACATATAATTTATAAAAATAAATAAAGTAAGTGATAGGATCACCTCTCTTGGCGATCTCGCGGCCCTCGTCCACCAGGTCCAGCGCCAGCTCATCATCAGCGAACTGCTGGAAGCCGCACATGGATAGCAGACGGCTGCCGAGCGACAGCGACGTCGCTGCGCACAGCAGCACCACCAGCATGGGGAAATAGAGGTTGAAGCCTTCCGCGATTATGCCGAGCACGTCCATGTGACCCATTATCTGAAATATTTTTTTAAAAATAAATCTATGTTTCACAAAATGTATCTTCACATCTGTATGTTGCAGTTATCGTTTCTATTGCCAATGTTAACTTGCAAAAGGACCAAAGATATTTTTATCTATGCCTGCCGGTGTGTCAGCCGAAATGACAAGGACTGCATGTGACTCGAGCGTCACTTAATTTAACTATTGTTTTGAGTATTCGGCCGTTATCCGGCTACAATGTAGTTATCTGCGGACCGGACAACATGTAATAATATAATAATAATATCTGTGGACACTTTCGCCCCACGTCAATCTGGTCCCGTGGTAAGATCTCGAAGAACTTGTGTTACGGGTACCAGACAACGGAAATATATTTAATACTTTTTGTACTATACTTATATTTAAGATTTTTATTATAATATTAATACACATATTTAACACATATCAATGACTCAGGAACACAGAAAACTTTTTGTTTCGAACCTGCGACCTCTGGCTTTAGCGCCAACGCGCTTACCACCGAGCCACAGAGGTCGTCATGTAATAAGTTACCTGCGTGTAGTAGGTCTCCATGATCCGCTCCTTAATGATGTGCGAGTCCATGTGCACGAGGCTGAGGAAGTTGAGGCACATGGCCGGGGTCAGCCGGCACACCATCATGCCGCTGAATATGAGGCTGTACTCGTTGGTCTGGTGGTGCGGCGCGAGGTAGTACAGATTGAGCACGCGGATGCGCAGTACGGTGGAGTACGCGCAGTAGAACATGTAGCCGATGGTGAGTGTCGATATTGTCTGCAAGATAAAGGGTTCAATATAGAGCCCTTGAAAGATACTAAATAGAGTATAAGTTAATAATAATAACCTTTATTCAGCTTAAAAAATGTAAAACCTTAATCTAAAACATACAGTGTGACGTAACAATGGTTATAAAGTACACGTGGTTGGCTCGCAACCGGCGGCTTAGCTAGGTTACACTCAATCTGTGATAAAGAAACCGGCCCCTTTCTCAACGTCAGATAAATACATTATCACCTGAACAGGTTTCGTGTGACATTTAGAACAGTAAATTTAAAATGTATTAAAATATCTCTCTCTATATCTCTCTATCTCTCTATATTAATGACTAATCTCTCTCTATATCTCTCTATCTCTCTATATTAATGACTAGCATTTGCCCGCGGATTCACCCGCGTGAAATTGGGTTTTAAACGATATCTTTATAATAATGAAAAATTTGGGTGTTGCATTTTGAAAAATCCTTCCTTAGTGGATGCTTATGTCATATGAGGAATATGTGTGCAAAATTTCAAATTTCTAGCCTTTAGGTTTTGGCCAGTGCGTCGATACATTAGTTACTCAGCTTTGCCTTTTATATATTATATATGGATAGATAGAAAACATTAAATAATTTCAATACGTTGATCGAAGCGAATATCACTAAAAAAATGGTTCTCTATCGCTTGTTCCGCGCTCTCGCTTGCACGCTCGGCTCAGGGGGAACGTGACAATCAGGCGGAACGTGACTATTTTTCGTGCGTGCAGTCGGCGTTTATCGATTTATAAGACGTTATCACGTCAAAAATCAATTCAAATAGTACAATAAGTTTAAGTCGGATTTATTTATATTTAATCTCAGTATGTAAAATGACATATCTATGTATTTCAACTCTCTTTCCTTCTTTGTCAGTTAGTAGAGACAAAAGTTACTGAGTAAGGAAAAAAAATCAGAGTACAAACATTGTTTGTAATTTTGTATCATCCATCCATCCATCCGTGGGCCATGCTTTGGCAAAAACCAAGCTTGCTTGACCGAAAAGGCCGTGGCCTTGAAGAAAACCGTGTTAGCCAGTCTTAATTGATTAAAAACTCACCACAATGGCCGTATAGTTGTATGTATTCCTCGCAGCGATGAGAATGTTTGCGAATATGGACAGCACGGGCTTCTTGCAGAAGAACGTCACCTCGGACCACACCACCGCCACCGACATCACACACGTCACTACCGCCATCGTCTTGAGGAAGTATTGCTTCATGAAACACTCCCAATACCATTCTGAAATTTTTTAAACAGTTTTTGATTATAATTTTGAAATTAAAATTAAGATCCCTTTTATTCACACGCTGTCGCTGTCTCTGCTCGCCGGAATAACAAGGACAGAATGTGACATGAGCGTCACTTAATATAAGTATCGTTTCAGTATCCGGCCGTAAGTCTTATTCTTACTCTTAAGTATAAAACTGTAACGTTTCTCGCCTATGAACGTTTGGATATTTTAAACTAAGCAATATATGAAGAAACGATTAACATGAGTTTGTACTTTTTAAGTTTTTAACTTGCCAGTGCTATGATTTAAAAACGTTCGTGAGGATAGACGGATCTCTGTTTGTTACTCTTTCAGATCTAAACCGCCGTAAAACGAACAGTTATATTAGTACTTTTATAGCGGAAAATGTACGTTTTATATGAAATAGTTTATACGTACAAAGTTGCGCATCACCTACAAAAAAATACATCACACCACATCACGTCGGGTAAGCCATTCAGTATGTTGCGGTTTTTGTCTGATAGGTTGGGAAAGTCACTTGACAGACAAAGACAGCAGCACAGCTAATCCGTTGTGTAAATATTTTTATAAGTAAGATGGTATGTACAAATTAACTTCATTACAATAACAGCAGTCACCGTGGTAATTTACGCGATTAGTGTGACAAATATTCAGTAATGAAGTAACAAATATGCTGGTATTTAATGATTAGGATCGAACTGAAAATGCCTACGCTATTAGCATACTAATGACGCTTTCGTTGTCTAGACTTTTACGTCATAGGTCACGGGTCACGCACGTTACAAGAAAATGTTTTACATCATAGTTTATGATATTATGAAAATGAATGAACGCGCTTGTGAGTTGCTGACTCTTTTAGCTAGGGTGTCCACGGGCGGTGGTTAGTTTACCATCATACAATCCATCAGTTTGATAATTTAGAGGTTTGCCATTCTTCCTCTCCACTAAAGAAGAACCGAAATCCTCTAAAGTCTAAATGACTATATGAAATCTACCTAATAACATGGATCTAAACCTAGTGACTAGATGTTTCCCGTGACTTCGTATGGGCAAAAGAAAATCCAGCGGGAACCGTGCGTTTTCCTGCGATTAAAACCTGTCTTCCCTGTGGTCTACTCTATATCTGTGCCAAATTTAATCAAAATCGGTCCAGTAGTTTTTGGAGCCTATTCAATGCAAGCAAACAAATCTATCCACTTCATAATATTCGTGAATGAAACAGTACCCAATATAGGCGGATACAGTATCCTCTGTACCCTTGGCCGGGGTGTGTGGAAGGTGTGCTGGAAACGATGCTCGGGGGAGCGCGCGTTGCTGGCCACGTCCTCTAGGTGGAAGATCCTCTCCAGCATCAGACCCCACTGCGTCTCCGTGCGCTGGAGGACGTGGAGGGATTTGATCGTCTGAAAAATAAAGTTGTTTTTTACTATATTCACTACTATGACACTGGCAACAAACCTGATTGTCTCAAATACTTTTTCAATGGGACGACAAACAGACAGGCTGGTCGATGTTGCTAGCTTTTTAAGAGGTTTATTACATCGCTAGAGCGCAACAGCAATATATTTAACATAATATTATACTAGCACTGGATGTTCCTTTTTACTTCATACGCGCAAAAAGAAATGTCGCGTGAACCGAAAGTAGCCTATACGTTAAACCAGTGTCTAAAATAATAATAATGGCTCCCCACACCAATGTCTGTGACGGTGACCGGTTTCATTGAAACCAGGTCATTTACGCAAAAGTTAATTTATAGTGCCAAGTGTGTGCGCAGTACAAAAGAGTACAGTATAGATAATTCGAGAGCCAATCTCTAAACCACTAGACCACGGAGGCTGTTGAGTCTAAACTACTACCATACCAAATTTTATCAAAATTAGTTCAGTAGTTATTGCGTGAAAGTGTAACAAACATTTATACATGCAAACTTTTACATTTGTAATAAACACACCGGCATATTTAGCGGAACACAAAAAAAGGTCCATAATTAAAAAAATATGGTTTTATTTTAAACTTACTACACTTCTTTTGTTATTTAAAGTTTCATTTGTTTTACTTAAAATGAGATCACATTAAGAACAGATTTTGCGAGTAAAGGCTATTTGTGAAAAATGGTACATTTTTGAACTTTTCATGTAACCGGGAAAAGTGAAAATTAATATTAAAATAACAATTAATTAAATTAGAAAAATGGTGATTAATATCGCGTATTTCCTCCACGTGCTCTTATTAAAGTTTCTACCCGTCTAGGCATACTGAGAATGATGTTATCGATGGTCTCCTGGGATAGTCTCCGCCATTCCTCAACTACGGCGATTCGCAGTTCACCCACGTTGGCAGGAGCTGGAATTCTGGACTTAACTTTTCTTTTCAGCAAGTCCCAAACGTGCTCTATTGGGTTCATATCCGGTGATCTCGCCGGCCACTCCATAACAGTGATATTCATATCATTAAGATAAGCTTGAGTTACCCGAGCGGTATGCGGCCGAGCATTATCCTGCATAAAAACAAAATCGTCACCGATATATGGGGCAAACGGTACGACATTTTCTTCTAAAACTTCTCTGATATAACGGTCTGCAGTCAGACTCCCTCTGTCAATCACTACCAAGTCTGTGCGAGCTCCCAAACAAATGCCCGCCCAAACCATTATTGATCCACCACCGTATGCAACTGTAGTTTCAAAATTTGTCTGAATGTATCGTTCTCCTTTGCGTCTGTATATTCTTTGACTGCCGTCAATTTGATTTAAGAGAATTCTGCACTCATCACTAAACAATACCTTACTCCATTGGTCCGCATTCCAAAGTCGATGTTCCTGAGCAAAAGTTAACCTGTTTCTACGATGATTTACCTCGAGCCTTGGAACCTTGGCGGGCACAAATGAACCCAAACCAGCTTCTTCGAACCTTCTTCGCACCGTACGCTCACTTACGGTTACACCCCGCACTGCTTCTAACTCATGTCGGGCTTGGACGGCCGTCAAACGGGGGTTCCCACGTACACGAAGCCGAATGAAACGATCCATCTCTACTCGAAGTGCGTCTTTTTCTGCCTTGTCCTGCTCTTCTCACATAAGTACCGGTCTCCCTGAACCGTTGGATACTGCGATGGATCGTTGAAACTGGTCGACGAAGATCTCTGGATATCACTCTGTAGGTTTGACCATTTCTTCGCATTTCGAGTGCCCTGGCAATCTCCGTTGGGGCTAAGTCAGGCATAATTCAGTCCTCAACTCCAAAAAGATACGCGATTAAAAAAAACTACCAAAAAACGTATTTCAATTAAATTTTAAATCAAACTCAGAAGGAAGAAATACTCGAAGTTCGCTCCAGATACACCTTGTATTTGAATAAAATTAAAACAGTTGCATAAAATGTGATGTTCAGTTGTTTTCTTAATTTGAAAATATTTCTTTTTAAATTAAATGACGTATAAACCAGCCAGCAACCTTATATGATACTGATATCAAACCTTTATTTTATGTTCCGCTAAATATGCCGGTGTGTGTATTAAAGTAAGACTTTATTATGGTTAATTTTTTTATTTACCTTTTTATGTAAATTGACTAAGCTTTTCAATGACGGCGGCGTGGGTCTCTCTGGCGGTTGTTTTGTATTCAGTTTATCTCTCAACTGCACTGGTAACTTTTGCACTATAATGTCTACGTGTTTGTGTAGTGGATGGCCTGGACCGATCGCTGCTGTAATTGAGTTCAGGCTCTGAAAAATAAATGTTTTGTAAGTACGAAAATAAAATAATATTATTTTACGTACAAAAATTAAACAATACAAGATAATGTTAGAAATTATTAAATTACTAAAAAATCAATATACTTTAGTAAACTTATTTAAATATTGATGCCGTTGAATCATCAGTATCGCATGTAGGTTTTGTATATCCATTTATACATTTCGAGTTAATTGTTTCCTGCTATTAACATAGTAGATTCTTATCATACATTAAATTTACATGATAGTATTTGATATGATCTATTTTGTTATCTACAATCAATTTAATTATATACTCGTATAAATATATGCTTTATGGTAAATGACAAAAAATGCAATATGGTAGAAGCATCTAGTTGTTTTAATACATATTATATGTTTTTAATATTGTAATAAACCTTTCACATTGTATTTTCTTTTAGGATTCAACTATATTTTTCTACTTGGCTCATTAGTCAAATATGCAACAGTAAATTGATTTTTGCAACTTAAAAATCTGGGGGCACAGTAGTGTCTCAGACAAGACGAGCCAAGCGAAGTGCAAGGGCACTACCAGACCACGTTTTCTCGATGCGTTTCGTCGATTTTTTGAACCCTCATAACTTGGGTTTGGATGATACCAGATAAATGAAAATTTCAGGATATTATGTTTCCAGTAGCGCACTTATTAAACATTAGTAAATAGTCAAGACATGTGGCCTAGCCGTTTCGTTCCTACAAGAATAGGTAGTATAACAGAAAAACAGTAAGTGAATTTTTCACCTTACGCCCAAGGTGTAAAGGCCATTTAGGTAAAATGTAGCAAAATGGCTAGGCCACATATCTTGACTAAGGTGTGAAGTTTGTGAAGTTAGTCTTGTAGAGTTAGGGCGTGTAGAGTAAGAAGCTTGGTTTTACATGAGATCTGATAACTTTTAACATTTCTTAAAACTATCTTAATTCAAATACTAATGTTATATATTACAATATTGTACAGTGTAAGCTCTTGTATATAAAAACACATAAGGGAATGGACCCTTAAGTGTAAAAAGTAGTAAGAAAATGGAATGAGATATAGGTAGGTTAACCAACAAAAGTAAAACTATTTTGTAGTTTTAAGGAGTTTGTAGTTATACTGAGTAAGATTGTAACTTGTTGTAATTGTTTACATTGTGTTTGAATTGTTTAAAAGGAGAGATATAATCTAATTACCTCCAATATACTGTCCACAGTTTCTTCGGCTTCACACTTGTCTGTGCTAAGTTTAGCAATCTTAAAATAGCTGTATGTTAACATATAATTCTTCTTTGAGTTGTTCCAAAGATTTCTCGGTACTTCCACTAGAGAATAACCCAGCAGTAATATAAGGAGGAATAGCCCCCATGTGTTACTCGCGGATGAAGCGATGGCCTTTATTTTTGGCCCATCCAGAGAGACACCTTTCATGGTTATGTATATTAGCAATATAATACAAATGGATAGGTACGACCCATAGTATATAGCATTATCGATTAAAGCAGACTTCAACTTTCCTTTTACAGTAAAATCACCAGCTTTACTGTATGACTGCATCATTGGCATTATGAGCCTAAAACAATAATAACAATATCCATACCTCCTTACTAATAAAAATATTTACACAGTGGATAAGCTGTACAATATTTTGTCCTTGTCTGATTTGTTGGAAAAGTCGTTTGACAGACAAGGACAAAACATTGTATAGCTTATCTATAAGTATTTTTACTAGTAAGGGGGTTGCACACCATGTCTTGTCATGAACCTGGTACCAGACAGCAGGAAGTATTTACATTTACAATTACATAATATATTTAACATATTTAATTTATACTATACATATATTTAAGATTTTTATTACATTTAATACTGATCCGTGATCCAAGAACACAGATTTTTTCCCCTTGGTGGGATTCGAACCCGCAACCGGCTTGAGTGTCAACTCGCTAACCACTGAGCCAAAGAGGTTAATAATGAAAAGGTTGTATGCAATGCTTGTCATTATATTAAATCTGCTTTGCCCTAACATACATAAAGTATGTTTACTATGAAAATGCTTTAAAATAATAATAAATGATTATTCACAATAAGTTCAATGCACAAAAGTTGTATTTTAACATATTTGAATTTTTTTTTGGGATAAATAAATAAATACACTGACCAATAGAAAAAAAAAAATTAAACCTACCATGTTAGGCACTGTGATGTCCAATAGACAATCCTCCATAGATTCGGGAAAACAGAGTCTGGCACATAGCTCCATGGCTTTTGGCATTGGTTGGCCGGTGCAACTGTTGTTGTCTCATTATTTTGTACAGCAGTTAGCGCTGGACTTGTAGTGTTAATACTTTGTAAGCATTGCCGATAAAAGGTCTGAAAAAATAGTAATGTTATTTGAACAATTGATTTGTAAAAAAATGTAAATAGTAAATAGTAGGCTTCATAAATTATACTATTAAAACTGTACTTAGTAAAAAAATATATGATTTTGTATAAAGAAATTTAAACATAAAGATTAAACATTCTTTTGAGGGAATTTATAGAAGATAAAGCTAATTTAAAGTTGAATGAGCTCTCATGACATTGTCACTACTTATCGGCAGAAAGTGGTAGGATTATGACAGGTGCTTGGGTAAAATATATAAGAAGTATTTTAGTTTAGTTAAGGTACTTAATTTAAACAGTAAAGACTCACCGATGACACATCCAAAGGCAATATAAACATAATCACAAACGAAAAGCACCATGCTATTAGAACTGATACTGTCACCAATATGTGGTTTCTATAACAATCGCCATATCGATATAGAAGTGTTCCAGCCAAAATAACTGCTGCAATGATTTCGATAGCAAACAACGTGTAAACCATGTTGTACTATTTATTTATTACTCTTCTTAGACGATTTTTGTTTTTCTTTCCACACTCTCTCGGCTTCTATTTGTAATTGCTCGAAACGTATCTGTGTTGAGGACTTCAATGGGAGTATAATAGGGCGCGCTATTTCATATTCCGTAGGACATTCTTCAAAGAACAACACACCTGAATCTGGCAATATGGGTTCAAACTCAATCTTAATGTTTTCTTTAGGATTTCCCTCAGACATTTTAAAGAAAACGTGACTGATTTAAAAACATTTTTTATATCTGTTTGTAAAAACAACAAAGGAAATGAATAATAGCATAAGAAATTTACAAATCACATCACCATTAACACAAAAATCAATTTATAAATATATCGTTGTGACAACTGTGTACTGACGGACATTTATACACTTTGACACAATAAGTGTAGTTTTTTTTAAATTAAATATATGGCGTCGGCTTAAGCTATTTGCCAGTGTGTTAAAAAGGTGGGAAATATATATTTTGTTTCAATTTTCAACACCGTATTCCTAAATCGTCAAGTCTAAAGTCTAGTCAAAAAGCCAGTCGATTCAGTAAAGTGGTAGAAGCTTTACTGAAAGTTTCTAGGGAGTTTTGGAGGACACACAAAATAGCACGTTCTTTGAAGCAAATCGTTCGGGCATGCAATAATTGAACGTCAGAACTTAGATTACATTTATATTGTATTAAAATTAAAACTAATAGTGAAATAATAGTTGCAATATCGACGTAATTTAGCGACAATTTATAGATACAGTATTTGGTATTACATATTTTTTGTGTCTATTTAATTACATTTTACTATTTATTCCTGTTATATTTTTACTTATAATTTAAATAATATAATATTTTAATTTCATATAATATTTATTAACATTAGGTTTTTGTCAGATTTAAATTATTACATTACTTATAATTTCATTTATTGTAAGTGATAGTCATTATAAAATAAAACATAACATGTAAGTACGTCCAACCAGATCATAAAGAAGTATTTCATTATTACAATTTAATTTCATAAATTTTCTTAAAAAACTCTTCTAGATTATAAAATACTTTTTCAATTAACCATCTTTTAAGTGTGTTTTTAAATTTTTGTTCGGTTAGGTCTTTTATTCCTATAGGTAAATGGTTGTAAAGCCGTATAGCAGTAATGTAAGTGACGACCTCTATGGCTCAGTGGTTCAGCGAGTTGGTGCTCAAGCCGGAGGTCGCGAATATTATTTCTGACAAATAGGTCAAGTCAGTCATTCAGTAAAGTGGTAGAAGCTTTACTGAAAGTTTCTAGGGAGTTTTGATGTTCGACAACATGATAATATACAATATGGAACCCATTTTCGTATATCTTAAAAAATAACGTAACAAATAATTTGAATTTACAATATGAAAGAGAGCGACATATCGGCCGGTGACACTTGGTAGCAATTTGTGACGTAACAAATCGATTTGCGAGAAAGAGATGAGCAATATTTTTTATTTGCTTATAATTTTGAATCGCGTCAATCTAAATACCTATTTCTATTCCTATTTTTAGATTTATGTATTTTAAACCAACAATTTTTAAATTTAATTTATAAATATGTGATCCTCACCAGGTAACATCCCTATGGTTAATATTCTACCAATATTACACCATTATAATAATATTACCAACTTATCAAAAATGTTGGAGGAAATACAAAAAACAACAACGTCGCACATTGACATTCTCGCCAAAACTCCGACATATTGTTTTTTATTTATAAATTTTGAATCTTTAGAAAATTATTGAAACGTAAACATTATCGGACTCGTCCGATAAGCCACAAGTCAGGACTTTTTTCTAATGTCGGAATCACTTTGAACGTCTGCAAAAGTAATGGGGATTCGTGCGTTCTAGCCCACGATTCTGGCCCAACTCCCATTCATAGATAATACAGTATATCTCCCATTTTCGCTGTCGATCGACTGTGCGGGTTCGTCGAGTAAAAAAAAATCGATTGCGGTAATCCGTTTTTCAATATCTCAAACGGTTACAAAGATAGACTTTTGCAATTACTAGGCTCATTAGGCTCTGTTCTTACTAATTACGTCTTACCACTGTTAATAACAGATGCCGAGCCGGAGCCGCAGGGTCATTAGTGGTTAAGTGAAACAACGACAATATTAAAAGTTAGTCATTTTATTGATAAAACACTCAAATAAACTACATAATTTCAAATCGCTGCTATCCGCCTGTCTGTCGGTATGTCTGTTCGTTCCGACTAATCTCTGAAACGGCTGGATCGATTTTCACGGAATTTTCTCTGAAAGATAGCTGACATTATAAGGAGTAACTTAAGCTCCTTTTTATTAGGATTCCGTTCAAAAATAGGGTTCCGTTACTTCTACGCTAACGAAGTTGCAGCCACCAGCTAATGGCATTTAAGTGCGCGTCGTCACAAACAACAACTTTCCTTGATCATGTTTTCAACAACTAAGCGGGGGTTTAAAATAAAACTTTGGTCCAATTTCAAGGAAATCCTTTATTTCGATGTAATCTTTTAGTAACATTTTTAATCTTTCGTAAAACAAGTTTTGAACATCATATCCAAAAACATATCATTTTTAAGTGTATCGGTACCAAATTCATATTGAAATTCTGTCAATGACTTGTCATTAAATTTATATAGTAAGATGCCATCCACATAGACAGTCTATGTGGATGGCTACCCAGTAAGAACCTGGTTTTGAGTCCGGGTTCAAATTGCTTATAAGGTATGCGGGAACCGTAACATACATTGGTAATCGGTTCGCAGCATACACTTTATTTTGTAAGCTTGGATGAATCTTTTTTAAGTATGATTGTATTTGTAAAGTATTCATCATTCTTTAAAAAATACTTATCAATTCTCTCTAGCACATGAAAGTGAAATAAATAAGCTAAGACCATCTTATTTAACAAGCAATTTAAATGCTTATTTAAAATGAAAGCACAACTTCAAAATAATCATTTATTAACACATTGAAAAGATATTACAGAGTTTTTTCTTAACTACCGAAAGCTTATAATTTTATAATATAATATCTATGGGCGCTTTCACACCACGTCAATCTGGTCCTGTACTAAGTATCCGAAGAACTTGTATCACATGTACCAGACAACGGAAATATATTTAATACTTACTTTTAAATTGTACACATATTTAAGATTTTTATTATACTATACATATATTTAATGTACATCCAAGACCCAGGAACGCAGAAAAACTTTTTGTTCTTTCGGTGGGATTCGACCCGCGACCTTCGGCTTAAGTGCCAACGCGCTAACCACTGAGCCACAGAGGACATCAATAATTTTAAATATTTGTGGTTATTGGAACTAGTTATGTAATGGTTTATTTAAACAAGATTGTTAACGACTAGATATCTAATGGATTATTTAAACTAGTTATGTAGATAGTACAATATTAATTTTATTAGTTCCTATAGTCAACGATTACATTACGATTTTTATCTATTTCAATAACATTATAAAATTCTGCAAAACAACGCAATTGATCGTTTGAGTCAGAGCAGATTCAAAGCGAACTTCAAATCTAACACTACCATGTCTAATGGATGGATCGAACAGCTTTCCGGTTAGCCACTTCCCTGTGTCTTGGCACCCCCCACGTCGTCCCCCATCGCTGTGTTTGTGGTGCAAACGTGGACAGCCTCGGCCACCACGGGCTGTCCTGTCAACGAAGCGCCGGCCGCATCTCCCGACATCACTGCCTGAACGATCTCGTCCGTCGGGCTCTTGTCACCGCCGGAGTGCCAGCTGTGCTGGAACCCTCTGGTTTGGCGCGCGACGATTGCAAGAGGCCAGACGGTATGACCCTGGTCCCTTGGAGAGTGGGACGGGCTCTTGTATGGGACGCTACTTGCGTCGATACACTTGCTCCGTCCCATGTCCAGGGCACTTCGAGTTCTGCAGGTGCGGCCGCCAATCAGGCGGAAAACCTCAAGCGGCGCAAATATGAGAACCTTAGTGGGGATCTCATATTTGAACCGTTTGGAGTTGAAAACCTTAGGTACATGGGGTCTGGGTGCGCACAAACTTTTCAGAAAAATCTCCAAAAAACTCATTGAGGCCACCCGAGACCCCAGAGCCGGCACCTACCTGGCCCAGAGAATAAGTATCGCAATCCAGCGAGGAAACTCTTTGAGCCTTCTAGGTACTCTGCCTGGTGGGGACGACCTGGGAGATTTCTTTGTTTTGTAGCATTTTAAGTTTTGGATTAGTTATTATTTTTATAGTACTTACCTACTATTATAGTTTGTAAATATTTTAAATAGATTTTAGTTAATTTTGTTAAAATAAAAATATTTATGTATGTCTAATTAGATTCCAATGGCTAGATGAATTGGCTGACAAATCAGATGTGAGATCAAATGCTAGCAAACAATAACCTTTCGAATACTTATCGAGAGATATCCCAATACCTTTGTTAAGAAAATGTATTTCTGTTCCTGAGAATAATGTATGATAGGTTACAGTAAAAATATTATTATCAAAGGATAAAGCTGTAAAGCTTTTGAAGGAATTTTGTTGACCGTCAATATATAAACATAAGGTTCATTTTATAATTATTAAAATAGATTTTTAGAAAAACATCCATTAAATGCTGCATTATTTACAAATCCAACTATACATCTCTTAGGTTAAAAAAATATTGTCTAATGTCTTGCCCTGAACCCCTGAAGGTATCGTTAGAACTTTTACTTCGGCTCGAGTTATAGGATATTTTGCAGTAGTGGTGGCTAAGACTATTCGATGGGCAAGTAAGACGGATAGGTTAATTTTTGTCCTTCGAACAAGGAGAGTAGTATCTTTCATTTTTATTTTGTATTTAACATCGTTTCTTGGAGCCATCAAGTTAAATGTTTCACGTGATCTAACCAATTTAATACTCATCTCAACACCATTAATTAAAAACTTTTCTTGATTGAATATGTCACCATGTAGGTGTCCTATCATTTCGACTTCCTTACTTTCTGAAACTAATTGCTGTCTTTTAGTAAAACCTGAATTTTTATCATCGGTTGAGTCCATTTTACCAACTGTATCTTCATACCAAAGGCTACACGTTAAATGAAATTCTTTACCCAATGGTGAGTAATTCAAATGAGTTTCGATGTAAGCTCGATAAGCATATGTATTATTTGGAGGTGAAACCAATTTTTGGTTCAAATGAACATCGAGTTGAGTAAAAACTGAATGAAGCCAATTGCTTACAGGTGCTACAACAGTTGAAGCTGCCAGTTTTGAAGAATCCTCATTTAATATTTTTGCTTTTAAATGAATCAGTGTATGAGATAAGTTTATATAATCATCGCCAGTTCCAGGGACTTGAAATTCTATGGGGCCATCGTCAGCTAAAGATGATATCGGTTTGTAGTGCACTCACATTCCACTTCCTATGTTTGTTTGTGTTGACGGTAAAGCAAACAAATCTAATTCAGATTTTATACATTCACAAGAGTGACTAATGCCCGTTTCACCAACTGATTCCTAAACAACTCTTATGTAAGTGGCCCTTTGGATAGGTGGTCTCCTAAAATCGGCACCTACCTAATTTCATTTTCATCAAGCTAGGTAACACTTAGCTATGGAACTCCTAGTTAAGTGGCGGTATTTTTTTTTCTAATTTGCGCTCATACTATTGATATTTTATCGATAAATGTAACATTGCAAATTCTAGTATAAATAATTTACAGATAAATAATATAACATAAATAAATCCAAGTTAGTGTACTTTTGTATGCTTTGATAAATTATTCAGCAATTTTAATAACTAAATTAGTAAGACGATGTCGTACAGCATGTTTAAAAATGTACTGTGCTGTAAATTAAAAAGTAATAGTGTTGCTACTTGTGACATACCTATTTGTATGAAATTGTATCAGAGACGTCCAAGTAGGTAATGGTACAGGTAAATACATATTAAAAGAACAATCACTGATTTTGATTTCGACATGATATTCAAGTACCTATCATTAGAAAATTATGAATTCCATTGGTAAAGGAGTATGTAGGTAAGTACGAGAAAAGTACCTAAATGTAAAATGTAAATGAATAATACACTTACCTGTCTTTATACTCAAGAAGATGTTCAATTTTTTCTAATAAAAATATTACCCTCTGTTTTGTTAACCTATATCGGATGAAGAAGTCGATATCCTATTTATCAAAATGTTCCACTCTTTGGCGATATAAACGGGGTCTTTTTGGTAACAAGTCATTAGAAAATAATTCAAGCACTTCAACAGAGTCTAAAGTTACCAATAACTGGCTTAGATCGTCTTCCATTTCAAGGGATTCACGTATTTTCAACCACAATGTAATGTTAAGTGACAGTTAAGGCGCGAAATATCGGGCTCCTAAAGTTAGAGGCCCCCCCTAAGCGTTGGTGAAAACAATTTTTCTTAAGAGGCGCCCTAAATGGCCGCTAAGGGACACTTAAAATTAGGAGTCAGTTGGTGAAAACGGGCATAAGTAAGAAAGACATTGTTTTTTAATTTATGAAAATATATCTCCTTGATATGGACGAGTTGATTTTTGTTTCTTGACACCTACTCCTTTACCGTTCGATGAAGTAATGACTGTTCCAAGACGTTTTCATTTAGTTATATATCCTGTACCAGTCATGTTTAATTTATCAATTTTTTGATCTGCCCTTCTTTTCAAATTTGAACTAATTTCCTTAAGTCGTGATTTTATTGATTCATCCATGGGTCGTGCACGTGTCATATCTAATAGAAGTCCAACACCCGCACTCAAAGCTTCCTTTCCGATCGCTTTAGCACCGCTAGAAAGCAGAGGTAGACAGATCGAAACAACCCTCCCAAAAAGGCTCCCAATGCCATGCCCACGTTGATAAGGAACTCCTTTGTAGATTACTCCTATTCCAGAACCAGCTTGATGAGTATAATAATGTTCGTACGGACAATTTATGTTATTGCGAGTATATATTATAATTTACTAAAGTGTAGTTTAATTCACATTGTTCCAAACTGGAATGGTATTTTTTAACCAGTGTTTGATCTTATATTTATTTCAATTGTATCGAATTCTCTTCGCATGACTGATAAGTAGTGAGGACGGGGAAAACACGTGCATTTTATTTGCTCCGTATATTTTATATCTTTAGTTCAATTTTTTTTGTATTCTAATGTAATAAAATCAACCCTTTACTAAAGTACATTTTACTGTCATAAACTTAATATTCTCAGAATATTTTTGTGAATATTATCATTTGTAAATAAAATTGTTTTAAATTGTTTTAGATGTAGTAACTTTGTTTTCTTACCCATATTGTATTATTGCAACGTTTAGTTTAAGAACCAATAAAATAGTTTTAAAAGGAAAAAAAACTTATTGTTTTCTTGAACCTCGTCTTATCCACACGTAAGGAAAAACGAAACATTTTATTCATCCATTTACTGCAATAGTTGCAGGACCTAGTTGTTGTGGGGGCGGCAATTCTCTCTGTTTTTCACCGTCTTTTCTTCACTATCTTTCTTTTTTTTTTTGTTATCTCTTCTCTACCGTTTTGTGTGTTTATGTATGAAATTCTGCGAGTGTTTGTGTGACGGACCCGTGGGTCCCTAACCCCAAGCTGGTGACGGCCGGTGATGGGGTGCATGGCGAGCAGGTGGCAACGAGGTCGTGGGGCAGAATCCCCCCTAACGGATCGGGCCAGACTCAGCCCATACTTGATCAAATATGGAAGGAAATAAGGAAACTATTCCCCGGGTGGCCTCACCCCCACGGTGGTCCCACGTTTACGTGGGGCGTATACCTGTTGCTTTAGAGGAGGCCGTTGCGACGGCATTTGCAGGGAGTGGCGCGACAACGCGCGTATGTCCGGGGCCGGTGCTCCTTACCGTACCGGAAACGGAACCGACAATTTTCGGGGACCCTTCTGTCCCCAAAAACGACGACCCATTGCTTTCGAAAAGGATTCCGATTGTACAAATTGAATGGATGTCTGATTCGGATTGTTCTCAAGCCACAATGAGAACAACGGGTAGCTCTCGCACGTCTTCGCGCGATCGAGCAGATAGTAGTTTGGACGGCAAGCGGAGACTATCTTACTCCTTGTCTGACTCAGATGACGGTGGATCAGAGCGATCAGCATGCTCGGACATAAGGCGAAAGAAAATCGCCCCTGCCAAAAGAGGGCGAGGATGTCCCCCTACAACCGGGGAATAAATGGGAATGGCGGCAGCAAAACGTGAGTTGCTGAACCTGGAGCGCAAAGATTTGAGGCTCCAGGCCGAAATAGAGGTTGCTGCGGCCCTACGAAAAGCGCAGAGAAAGGCGGAAGGCACAGCTAATGCACAGGCGCAATGCGCGGCGCTGGATGATCTCCCGGCCGCCACCAAACTTAAAACGGTTGGCGAGCAGGGCTTGGAGCTCATCAAGATAGTACGTACGAAGAGCGGAAATATGGAGGTCACATTTATCAAGGTCCTCAGAGACGCAGAAGAGAAGGTTGAGGAGTCGGTTCGCGGCCTGTATTAAAATTAAAACTAATAGTGAAATAATAGTTGCAATATCGACGTAATTTAGCGACAATTTATAGATACAGTATTTGGTATTACATATTTTTTGTGTCTATTTAATTACATTTTACTATTTATTCCTGTTATATTTTTACTTATAATTTAAATAATATAATATTTTAATTTCATATAATATTTATTAACATTAGGTTTTTGTCAGATTTAAATTATTACATTACTTATAATTTCATTTATTGTAAGTGATAGTCATTATAAAATAAAACATAACATGTAAGTACGTCATTAAGTATTAATTTTACTAATAATAATATTATTATTTTATAATTAATATTATTACTATACGATCGACTGTCCGAGCGGGTTCGTCGAGTAAAAAAAAATCGATTGCGGTAATCCGTTTTTCAATATCTCAAACGGTTACAAAGATAGACTATTGCAATTACTAGGCTCATTAGGCTCTGTTCTTACTAATTACGTCTTACCACTGTTAATAACAGATGCCGAGCCGGAGCCGCAGGGTCATTAGTGGTTAAGTGAAACAACGACAATATTAAAAGTTAGTCATTTTATTGATAAAACACTCAAATAAACTACATAATTTCAAATCGCTGCTATCCGCCTGTCTGACGGTATCTCTGTTCGTTCCGACTAATCTCTGAAACGGCTGGATCGATTTTCACGGAATTTTCTCTGAAAGATAGCTGACGTTATAAGGAGTAACTTAAGCTCCTTTTTCTTAGGATTCCGTTCAAAAATAGGGTTCCGTTACTTCTACGCTAACGAAGTTGCAGCCACCAGCTACTTTGCTAATGGCATGTAAGTGCGCGTCGTCACAAACAACAACATTCCTTGATCATGTTTTCAACAACTAAGCGGGGGTTTAAAATAAAACTTTGGTCCAATTTCAAGGAAATCCTTTATTTCGATGTAATCTTTTAGTAACATTTTTAATCTTTCGTAAAACAAGTTTTGAACATCATATCCAAAAACATATCATTTTTAAGTGTATCGCTACCAAATTCATATTGAAATTCAGTCAATGACTTATCATTAAATTTATATAGTAAGTACATTAAACAGTACTCTCCACACACTGAAGTCCAAACGTTTTGTAGCCTACTATTATTAAAACGCCATTTCCTTTCATTTCTATTCAAAAACATTTTATGCATATGCATGAAAGCAACCATATGTATCAAAGTATTCACCGATGCCATCCACATAGATAGTCTATGTGGATGGCTACCCAGTAGGAACCTGGTTTTGAGTCCGGGTTCAAATTGCTTATAAGGTATGCGGGAACCGTAACATACATTGGTAATCGGTTCGCAGCATACACGTTATTTTGTAAGCTTGGATGAATCTTTTTTAAGTATGGTTGTATTTGTAAAGTATTCATCATTCTTTAAAAAATACTTATCAATTCGCTCTAGCACATGAAAGTGAAATAAATAAGCTAAGACCTTCTTATTTAACATGCAATTTAAATGCTTATTTAAAATGAAAGCACAACTTCAAAATAATCATTTATTAACACATTGAAAAGATATTACAGAGTTTTTTCTTAACTACCGAAAGCTTATAATTTTATAATATAATATCTATGGGCGCTTTCACACCACGTCAATCTGGTCCTGTACTAAGTATCCGAAGAACTTGTATCACATGTACCAGACAACGGAAATATATTTAATACTTACTTTTATATTGTACACATATTTAAGATTTTTATTATACTATACATATATTTAATGTACATCCAAGACCCAGGAACGCAGAAAAACTTTTTGTTCTTTCGGTGGGATTCGAACCCGCGACCTTCGGCTTAAGCGCCAACGCGCTAACCACTGAGCCACAGAGGACATCAATAATTTTAAATATTTGTGGTTATTGGAACTAGTTATGTAATGGTTTATTTAAACAAGATTGTTAACGACTAGATATCTAATGGATTATTTAAACTAGTTATGTAGATAGTACAATATTAATTTTATTAGTTCCTATAGTCAACGATTACATTACGATTTTTATCTATTTCAATAACATTATAAAATTCTGCAAAACAACGCAATTGATCGTTTGAGTCAGAGCAGATTCAAAGCGAACTTCAAATCTAACACTACCATGTCTAATGGATGGATCGAACAGCTTTCCGGTTAGCCACTTCCCTGTGTCTTGGCACCCCCCACGTCGTCCCCCATCGCTGTGTTTGTGGTGCAAACGTGGACAGCCTCGGCCACCACGGGCTGTCCTGTCAACGAAGCGCCGGCCGCATCTCCCGACATCACTGCCTGAACGATCTCGTCCGTCGGGCTCTTGTCACCGCCGGAGTGCCAGCTGTGCTGGAACCCTCTGGTTTGGCGCGCGACGATGGCAAGAGACCAGACGGTATGACCCTGGTCTCTTGGAGAGTGGGACGGGCTCTTGTATGGGACGCTACTTGCGTCAATACACTTGCTCCGTCCCATGTCCAGGGCACCTCGAGTTCTGCAGGTGCGGCCGCCAATCAGGCGGAAAACCTCAAGCGGCGCAAATATGAGAACCTTAGTGGGGATCTTATATTTGAACCGTTTGGAGTTGAAAACCTTAGGTACATGGGGTCTGGGTGCGCACAAACTTTTCAGAAAAATCTCCAAAAAACTCATTGAGGCCACCCGAGACCCCAGAGCCGGCACCTACCTGGCCCAGAGAATAAGTATCGCAATCCAGCGAGGAAACTCTTTGAGCCTTCTAGGTACTCTGCCTGGTGGGGACGACCTGGGAGATTTCTTTGTTTTGTAGCATTTTAAGTTTTGGATTAGTTATTATTTTTATAGTACTTACCTACTATTATAGTTTGTAAATATTTTAAAGAGATTTTAGTTAATTTTGTTAAAATAAAAATATTTATGTATGTCTAATTAGATTCCAATGGCTAGATGAATTGGCTGACAAATCAGGTGTGAGATCAAATGCTAGCAAACAATAACCTTTCGAATACTTATCGAGAGATATCCCAATACCTTTGTTAAGAAAATGTATTTCTGTTCCTGAGAATAATGTATGATAGGTTACAGTAAAAATATTATTATAAAAGGATAAAGCTGTAAAGCTTTTGAAGGAATTTTATTGACCGTCAATATATAAACATAAGGTTCATTTTATAATTATTAAAATAGATTTTTAGAAAAACATCCATTAAATGCTGCATTATTTACAAATCCAACTATACATCTCTTAGGTTAAAAAAATATTGTCTAATGTCTTGCCCTGAACCCCTGAAGGTATCGTTAGAACTTTTACTTCGGCTCGAGTTATAGGATATTTTGTAGTAGTGGTGGCTAAGACTATTCGATGGGCAAGTAAGACGGATAGGTTAATTTTTGTCCTTCGAACAAGGAGAGTAGTATCTTTCATTTTTATTTTGTATTTAACATCGTTTCTTGGAGCCATCAAGTTAAATGTTTCACGTGATCTAACCAATTTAATACTCATCTCAACACCATTAATTAAAAACTTTTCTTGATTGAATATGTCACCATGTAGGTGTCCTATCATTTCGACTTCCTTACTTTCTGTAACTAATTGCTGTCTTTTAGTAAAACCTGAATTTTTATCATCGGTTGAGTCCATTTTACCAACTGTATCTTCATACCAAAGGCTACACGTTAAATGAAATTCTTTACCCAATGGTGAGTAATTCAAATGAGTTTCGATGTAAGCTCGATAAGCATATGTATTATTTGGAGGTGAAACCAATTTTTGGTTCAAATGAACATCGAGTTGAGTAAAAACTGAATGAAGCCAATTGCTTACAGGTGCAACAACAGTTGAAGCTGCCAGTTTTGAAGAATCCTCATTTAATATTTTTGCTTTTAAATGAATCAGTGTATGAGATAAGTTTATATAATCATCACCAGTTCCAGGGACTTGAAATTCTATGGGGCCATCGTCAGCTAAAGATGATATCGGTTTGTAGTTTCTTACTAACTACCGACGCCTCTAACTACGCGGTAGGTGCCGTATTATCTCAAGGAGAAATAGGCAAAGATAAACCTATCTCATATGCGTCACGAACTCTAAACAAAGCCGAGGGTAATTACTCTACCATAGAGAAAGAACTTTTAGCCATTTTATTCGGGGTAAAAACATTCCGCCCTTATCTATATGGGCGTAAATTTAAAATCATAACAGACCACAAACCGCTAGTATGGCTATTTAGCGTTAAAGATCCCGGATCCAGGCTCATTAGATGGCGTCTTAAACTAGAGGAATATGATTATGAAATTATATATAAAAAAGGAAAATTAAATGCAAACGCTGACGCATTATCTCGCTATCCAATACTATTTATAGATGATAAAACTGATAATTCAATGATATGTAACCCTACACTGTCACCCGGAAGTGACATCGATTCTCATAATCTTCCGTCAATATCTGAAACTTACGATCAATTTCTGCAAATCTCAAAACAACCCGGTGTTACCTTCGACACCGTTATTCAAGAACATAACGAAAGTTATTAAAAACTAAAATAAAATTAATCGCGTATCCAACGTCAATTGATTTAGACGAATCTATTCCATATTGTAGTGATATCATAAACGCATCTACTAGCGACCCTAATATTCGAAATATTGAACGCGAACTCCATACCTATTATTCAACTTCCAATGATAACCATGTATTCACACATTTGTTTATTAAATTAAATCATTTTAACGAATTGACTTACAAGGATATATTTAATGTCCTCCATGAATATCGAGACATGATAAAATACTGGTATTCTGAAGAGAAGGAATTAGCACTATCAGATTTTACAGACCCGTTCTCTAAACTTTCGTTTACAAAAATATATAATATTATTGCGTTTCTTTTTCATACCACTAATATAAAAATTCATATTTATCATAATTGTATAAAATATCCAACACCGAGCGAAATCAAACAAATCTTAAAAGACAATCATGACTCACCTCTCGCTGGGCATCCAGGTATCTCACGTATGCTAGAAAGAATCAAATCCCAATTTTGGTGGAAAAACATGAGGCAAGACATAGAAGATTATGTAAAAAATTGTCGTTCATGTCAAATTAATAAGCCGTTACGACAAACCAATCGGGCTCCGATGATAATAACCTCCACAGCATCGCGACCCAACGAAAAAATCTATTTAGATCTGGTCGGTCCACTTCCTGAAATATATGAATATAAATATAAATTTTTACTTACCGTACAAGATGACCTCACTAAATTTTCACAAGTTTATCCTATGTAGTCATGTTCAGCTGAAGACACAGCTAGAACACTCGTTAATTATATTTCACACATGGGAATACCCAAAATGATCATCTCCGACCAAGGCACAAACTTTTGTTCTGACCTTTTTAAGCAACTAGCAAGGTTATTCAGTATCAAACACATTTTTGCTTCACCATATCATCCCCAAACTTGTGGCGCGCTAGAAAGGAGCCACTCTACCCTCAAAGAATATTTGAGGTCCTATATAGGCGAAAATCAAAACACTTGGGACCTTTACATCCCAAGCGCTATGATAGCTTACAATTCAAATGTGCATAGTACGACAGGTTACTCCCCATTAGAACTATTATTTGGCTTTAAACCCTATTTACCATCTAGCATAGACGTCCTTGATAACAACACATATACAGATTATATTCGAGCACTAAATCATCGTCTTTATTATAGCCGTCAAAAGGCTCTACAAAATATTCAGACATCGAAAGAAAAAACTAAAAATTATTATGATGTTCGAACAAAGCCTATTATATACAACGCTGGCGATACGGTGTATGTCCGTTGCCACCACAAGCCAAATAAGGCCTTATCCCCAGTGTGGAAAGGTCCATATAAAATAATAAAACTAAATGGTAATCTTACGGCAACGCTATTAATTAATTGTAAGCACGTTCGTCATCATTTCGATGAAATAAAGCCGGCAAGTGACGACACAGAATAGTGTCCTAGGTTAGTAAGTTAGTAGTAACAATAGTAAGTATAACGTAATCGTAACATAAGTTCTTTCATTCTATTTCAGATGCGCGCTGTCGCCGCTAGCTAGATCAGATTTCGTATCGCCCATCATTAGTAGTCCGGGCCTTTATTTTGATAAGCTCTTAGATCTTTAGTTTACTAATAACGACTGGAAAGTCTTAGCATATTTAGATATAAGTCATATCCAACCTAACTTAGATAAAATAGAGTTTTTATTAGAAAAGCTAAATGTATTTTGTAACTCTCTTACATCATCCAAGATACAGTCGGACTGCATTAATTCACTTTCGGCGCTGAAAAATCAGCATCTCATGAATGTTAACAAGTTTTCTTCTGTATCATATTTGCTCCATAATGATAAAACTAAAGAGCGTTTTAAAAGAGGTCTCATTGATTTAGGAGGATCTATCTTAAAAACTATCTTCGGTACATTGGACGCCGAAGACGCTGTCAAATATTCAGAAGCTATAAATAGTGTACAGACGGATGAAAAACATCTCGCTCATCTTATGAAAGATAATATCCATGTTATACAATCTACCATGTCATCATTTAATAATTCTATGTCGAAAGTTAACTTAAATGAAAAACATCTTTTAGAAAATATGGAAATAATACACAAAATATTAGTCTCGGTTTCTAGCACAAACGATAAGCTTACATTAAAAACTCAAATTAACTCTTTATCTAATTCTTTAGAAGCTATAATCCTAGCGTCATCTTTCGATATCGATGACATAAACAATGCTATTTTATTTGCAAAACTTAACGTTTTACACCCGACTGTACTGCGTCCTTACCAATTATATAATGAATTAGATAAACATAGAAATAAACTTCCTAGCCATTATGACTTGCCTGTACCATTAACGCTACAAAATATACAGGAACTAACAGATATTTCCAAATTAATTTGTTATTATCATCAAAATAAAATAATATTCGTCCTCTACATCCCTTTAGTCCTACCTCAAACCTATAATCTTTATAATATAATACCGTTACCAGTTCCATATGATATATTGAAACCAGACACCTACATTCTAATCGAGCCAACTAGCTCATATGTAGCAGTAACAGGTGATCGCATGTTCTACTCGCTATTAAGGGACATCGACAATAATTGTAAACTAATCAGTGAAAAGTGTTATGTGTGTGTGCTCGCCGACTTATTTTCAGTCGTTGCCAACCCTACGTGCGAAACAACTTTATTAAGTGAAGTGGTTACTAAACTCCCTGATTCCTGTGTAGCTAAAATAATTCACGGTTCTATAGATATATTCCACAAACTTAGTTTTAATCGATGGATTTTTGTTCAGTCAGATCCAGGGAAATGCCATATTACTTGTGAAAAGTCCGATGTAAATTCAGATGTTATATTATTCGGAACTGGCATCCTGACCTTACCTAAGTATTGTAAAGCATTTTATAAAACATTACAATTCACCGCAGTTGGCGAAACGCCACTCGGTAACGTGACAAACGTAGTGTCAAAATTCAACATATTACTAGACGTTTGTTGTGAACATTGAAAAATTAATAAAACATTTGCAAAACTTCCACACTCTAGTTTAAAAAATATTGGCAATCTTGACTCGTTACTACATGCCAGCATCCATCTTCGCTCAATGGAAGATGAGTTAAATAAATTAGAAAACCCATCTCACTTAGAGACATACGGCATTCACTACATTTCTTTAAGCTTATTAAGCAGCATTATATTTATAATATATCTGATGTATAAATGTCGAAAAAATATAACTTGTAAGAAATCGCCTTGCTGTATTCAAATTTTTTATCAGTGCCATAATTCCAAGTCTCGCACTGATCATCAAATGATTCTGTGCTGGAGGAAACGTCTACTAACACGACAACTCCTTTAAAAAGAAATGTTGTGTTAACCAATATAATAAAAGATCATGAATTTTAATGTAAATGTTAAATGATTTAAATATTAATGCAGATATAATAATATTATACATTAATTCTCAATAATATTAATTGGTACTTATTTTATACAATAATGTAATAACTATATCTTAAGAAATCCTAATAATATTTGTGTTAATTAAGTATTTTGAATAAATTTAAGTAAATAAAATATTATTGTAATTTAGCTGTTTCCTTGTATACTCCAAACGAAAGTCCAATCTCTCGCGTTAATCTTAGCGTAATCTCTCATCACTTTGAGATGTGATGATCGATCTTAACGGGAGGGTTGTTATATCGCAAGTCGCATGAGTTCATATGTATAGTAAAATTGCTGAGTTTCCCATTGCATTATAGCTAATGCAATGCATTATAGCAAATAGCTAACGTTTAATAAAAACATAGTTTAGTCAGATTGAATTGGACTACCGTCGGGTGCAGGTCTTTCTCTAAGTTCTTTTTATAATATATTTTCGTGTGTCAATTAAAATAGTTTTTTTTTAAAACTAAATCCTGAACCACCCCGTAACAGAACCCTCGCCGAGTTTGAGGCCTTTCTGAGTGAACTGCAGGCGGCATTCTTGAAAACGGCTCCAAGGCCCGTTTTTGTCGCCGGCGATTTTAATGCAAAGCACGCCGCCTGGGGATCGTCAGTGACCGACGCCCGGAGCGACGCCATGCTGGAGTGGACCGTATTGACTAGACTCTCGATTTTTAACCGTGGGACGCACCTACCTGTGTTCGGCATCAAGGGAGCTCGATTGTCGACCTCTCCTTTGCCAGCCCCGCGGTTGGAGAACTGGTACGTGACTGGAGGGTGGTGCGGTAGGAGGAGACGCTGTCCGATCATCTTTACATCCGGTTCAGTGTCTCCCCCTCGCGAGTCGCCCAGCCAGCCCCTCGCTCATCGGCAAATATTCAGGAGTTCCCTCGCTCGTTATAACTATATTGTGTGTTATTGATGTATTTAGTAAGTATGCTAGACCTATGAAAAATAAAAATTCTTTAACAACCAAGAAATGTTTTGAAAGTATTTTTCAGGAAGCTCATACATTTCCAACTCACATACAGTCTGATAAGGGCACTGAGTTTGTTTCCAAAGATGTTCGTCAATATTTTAAGAGTAAAATTATTAATTATTATACGACAAATAATCCTGATATTAAGGCTCGTATTGTAGAAAGATTTCAGAGAACACTCAAGTTAAAAATGTGGCGCTATTACACATAAAAATACATACTATATTTACATATATTTTACAAGATTTATTATATGCATATAACCATAGTTTTCATTCAAGTATTCAAATGCCTCCATGTGATGTAAGTTCTAGTAACATTATGACTGTTTGGAACAATTTGTATACTCGAGAAAATAAAAGGTCATTAGGAGATATCTCATTACCAAAGTTTCACGTGGGTGATCATGTTAGAATCACAAAATACAACAAAAGAGATACGAATCCAACTGGAGCGATGAAATTTTTATTGTTTCAACTGTAATCCATAGATCACCTTGGGTTGTGTACACCTTAAAAGATTTACAAAATGAAGATATAGATATGTGTGACAAAGGAAAAATATCCTTCCATTGTTCATTATAAAAAATACATTGACACAACTATGACAATATTGATCACATTTTAACAGCTTTAAATAATATAATAAATATTTCTTTTCGTTACGATAAAATATCTATGTTTGTATCTGCGACAATTGCAGATGATTCAATTATATCCTTGACACTATCACCTCAGTTAGGTATTCAATTAGGGTTTGAACCTAATATAAATTTAGCAGAAAAGATGTTTGGAAAACGCCCTGCAAACTTACATCTAGGATTACCATCGCAATTGTTTGTTTGTTGTGATATAGTGGAACCACAGATTGTTCGGGATGTTATGATCTCTATACTAAGAATTATACCACTAGATCCTTCAAAATATATATACGGAGAAAATAAAATGCACGTGTTTTCCCCTCCTCACTACTTATCAGTCATGCGCAAAGAATTCAATACAATTGAAATATATATAAGATCAAACACTGGTCAAAAAATACCGTTCCAGTTTGGAACAGTGTGTATTAAACTACACTTTAGAAATTTATAATGTATACTCGCAATAATATAAATTGTCCGTACGAACCTTATTATACTCATCAAGCTGGTTCTCTCTGCTGGTTCAACAAAGGAGTTCCTTATCAATGTGGGCATGGCATTGGGAGCTTTTTGGGTGGGTTGTTTCGATCTGTCTACCTCTGCTTTCTAGCGGTGCTAAAGCGATCGGAAAGGAAGCTTTGAGTGCGGGTGTTAGACTTCTATCAGATATGACATGTGCACGACCCATGGATGAATCAATAAAATCACGACTTAAGGAAATTAGTTCAAATTTGAAAAGAAGGGCAGATCAAAAAATTGATAAATTAAACATGACTGGTACAGGATATATAACAAAAAGAAAACGTCTTGGAACAGTCATTCCTTCATAGAAAGGTAAAGGAGGAGGTGTCAAGAAACAAAAATCAACTCGTCCATATCAAGGAGATATATTTTCATAAATTTAAAAACAATGTCTTTCTTACATAGTCACTCTTGTGAATATATAAAATCTGAATTAGATTTGTTTGCTTTACCGTCAACACAAACAAGCATAGAAAGTGAAATGTGGGTGCACTACAAACCAATGTCATCTTTAGCTGACGATGGCCTCATAGAATTTCAAGTCCCTGGAACTGGCGATGATCATATAGACTTATCTTATATACTGATTCATTTAAAAACAAAAATATTAAATAAGGATTCTTCAAAACTGGCAGCTTCAACTGTTGTAGCACCTGTAAGCAATTGGCTTCATTCAGTTTATACTCAACTCGATGTTAATTTGAACCAATAATTGGTTTCACCTCCAAATAATACATATGCTTATCGCGCTTACATCGAAACTCTTTTGAATTACTCACCATTGGGTAAAGAATCTCATTTAAGGTGTAGCCTTTGGTATGAAGATACAGCTGGTAAAATGGACTCAACTGATGGTTAGATCACGTGAAATATTTAACTTGTGGCTCCAAGAGACGATGTTAAATACACAATAAAATTACAGATGCTACTCTCCTTGTTCGAAGGACAGAAATTAACCCATCCGTCTTACTTGCCCATTGAATAGTCTTAGCCACCACTACTGCAAAATATCCTGTAACTCGAGCCGAAGTAAAAGTTCTAACGATACCGTCAGGGGTTCAGGGCAAGACATTAGACAATATTTTTTTAACCTAAGAGATGTATAGTTGTATGTTAATGGACGTTTTTCTAAAAATCCGTTTAATTTTGAGAACTATAAAATGAACCTTTTGTTTATATATTGACGGTCAACAAATTCCTTCAAAAGATTTACAACCATCCTTTGATAACAATATTTTTACTGCAACCTATCATACATTATTATCAGGAACAGGAATACATTTTCTCAAACGATCAATTGCGTTGTTTATGCAGAATTTGATAATGTTATTGATCACCGAAGGAACAAAAAGTTTTTCTGCGTTCCTGGGTCTTGGATGTGCATTAAATATATGTATAGTATAATAAAATCTTAAATATGAGTACAGTATAAAAGTAAGTGTTAAATATAATTCCGTTGTCTGGTACATGTGATACAAGTTCTTCGGATACTTAGTACAGGACCAGATTGACGTGGTGTAAAAGCGCCCATAGATATTATATTATAAATTTAAAAACTTTCGGTAGTTAAGAAAGTACTCTGTAATATCTTTTCAATGTGTTAATAAATGATTACTTTGAAGTTGTGCTTTCATTTTAAATAAGCATTTAAATTGCATGTTAAATAAGAAGGTCTTAGCTTATTTATTTCACTTTCATGTGCTAGAGCGAATTGATAAGTATTTTTTAAAGAATGATGAATACTTTACAAATACAATCATACTTAGAAAAGATTCATCAAAGCTTACAAAATAACGTGTATGCTGCGAACCGATTACCAATGTATGTTACGGTTCCCGCATACCTTATAAGCAATTTGAACCCGGACTCAAAACCAGATTCTTACTGGGTAGCCATCCACATAGACTGTCTATGTGGATGGCATCGGTGAATACTTTGATACGTATGGTTGCTTTCCTACGGGGATGCATAAAATGTTTTTGAATAGAAATGCAAGGAAATGGCGTTTTAATAATAGTAGGCTACAAAACGATTGAACTTCAGTGTGTGGGGAGTACTGTGTAATGTACTTACTATATAAATTTAATGACAAGTCATTGACAGAGTTTCAATATGAATTTGGTAGCGATACACTTAAAAATGATATGTTTTTGGATATGATGTTCAAAACTTGTTTTACGAAGGATTAAAAATGTTACTGAAAGATTACTTCGAAATAAAGTATTTCTTTGAAATTGGACCAAATTTTTATTTTAAATCCCCGCTTAGTTGTTGAAAACATGATAAAGGAATGTTGTTGTTTGTGACGACGCGCGCTGAACGCGCGCGTCGTCACAAAACTTCGTTGGCGTAGAAGTAACGGAACCCTATTTTTGAACGGAACCCTAAGAAAAAGGAGCCAAAGTTACTCCTTATAATGTCAGCTATCTGTCAGAGAAAGTCCCGTGAAAATCGATCCAGCCGTTTCAGAGATTAGTCGGAACGAACAGACATACCGACAGGCGGATAGCAACGATTTGAAATTATGTAGTTTATTTGAGTGTTATTTTATCAATAAAATGACTAACTTATAATACTGTCATTGTTTCACTTAACCACTAATGACCCTTCGGCTCCGGCTCCGTATCTGTTATTAACAATGCGTGGTATGACGTAATTAGTAATCTATCTTTGTAACCGTTAGAGATTTTGAAAAAAGGAATAGCGCAATCGATAGGGTATGGCCGAAAACCCCCATTTTGACACCAAACTTTTTTTTTTAGTCAACGAACCCGCTGCGAAAATTGAAGTTGGGCCAAAATCGTGGACCAGAACACACGAATCCCCACTACTTGCAACTTACGACTGACAGTAGTTAGCACGTTCATTGCGGTATCAGGTCTAGTAGAACCGATCGTGAACTTGCCGCTGGAGCGGCATAGAAAATAGTTTTCATTTCAAAAATTCCTAACACTGGTGCAGTTAACGCTGGTGCGTGGCCAATATCTTCGGTTTACTTAGGCGTAGACAAGAGACAGTTATAGTTATATAATTGTCTCGTTAAATAATTTAAAAATATACAATAAAAAAGTATCGGGTCGATGGGTTCTGATACCGACAGGGAATAACTTTTTTCATCTAGTACGGATATCCGGTCATTACGATCTTATACCCGATGGCCTGATGGCCGCACTAGATTTTAGGACAGTTTATCTAGTACAGAGATAAAGTGCAGTTGCAACACGATAATTCGATTTTATCAATAGTAATTGAATTGCCAAATTTATAATATTATAAAATGCTCGTAATACATTCATAGTACATTATTCATTGTGGTTGTGGTTACATATTATTTTCGCTATTATGAAGCGGTCTAAGAGCTTTTGATGCTACTGGGGATGATTACTTCTTATTGAAAAGTGAAATAATTGTTATTTTTCAATAATTATTTTCATAGAAAGAGAATGTAATCAGTTAAGTGTCAATTTTTATCGTTATTTTATGTGCACGTTACTAAAATTTTATCGATAATTCATCTGATCTGTGCGGACATAAGGTCGAAAAGGTTCGTTATTTTCTTATATTTTTTTACATGTACCTATCCAATTATCCGATGTGCAAACGGCCCAAGGGGCATTTTGACAAGTTTATTGAAAATATGTCAAGTACATTAAATTAAACTGAAATTATTACCCCCAGCAAGTAAATTGCATTTAAACTTATGCATGTCGAACAGATCGGTTCGACCCTATGACGCTGCATGGACTAGTTTACAAACAGGTCTAGGATGCCTGATACATTTCCAACTGAAAGTTAACGAAATAGGCTGATGCAATGAAGGTTAAGCATGGTGTAGCAGTGGTAGCAGTGTATTATGGTATGAAAATAATATTTTGTAATTGCTAGATACTTAGATAGGTACACGCATTGCAATCGTGTTTGGTTCATAATTTTCGAAACTTTTGAAATAGAGGGGAGACTGAGGAGAGAACCATAATTTCCTATATAAAGACCTTCTTTGAAAAAAATTGGCACTGAATTACGTGAAAGGAGATAGACCACCATCCCAAGGGCTCTGTGTCTTACGTTGGTGTGCGAGAAAAAAAAGAAGCCACTGTAAAAGTAGGTATTGCCCATACATTAGTTGAATAATATTATGATACTGCTTAATTTAATGGTAATTGCGGTACAGTGGAAGATAGAACAGGGCCTTTAGTCATGATGCATTCGATAATTTCGACGGCGAAGTTAGAAAACAAAATGTATGGAATTTGACTTAAGGCATCGCAAGCAACATGTCATTTATCAATGACTTATGTCAAATCCCATACATTTTTTATTTCAAAGTTCACCGTCGAAATTATCGAATGCATCTTGACTAAAGGCCCAGGTTTAGCACTTTTGGACTTCTTTGCGTAGTAATAAGGATCAAAGTGGTATACCGGGTCTGTCAGCGACCGTACATAGATAAAAACTGTCCCTTGAAAATTAAATTACCTACTTACTTACATTATAACAAAAATAATTATAGTATTACGTGTTATAGGTACCGCCATAAAAACGGTAAGTATACCGTATTTACAAAATATTTAAGTAAATAAACAGACAATTTTTCCACACAAAATATTATGTTCGGCATATTAATGATATTATGTTATCCTAAGGTCCACAGTGAAAAATGAAGATTAATAGAGAAAATGTTATGAGATGAAAAAAATGTTACACATTATTACACGGCCACGCCAAACGACTATAAGTTGTGGTAAATGTGTTTTTTAGGGTTACTTATTTTCGGAAAAATTAAGGTTTAGATTTCTCCAATAAAGTTCTTCAAAAATATTAATATTAGGGTAGGTATGTAAGTTACATATTACATTCTACAGCTTCTCTTTGCCTAAAGCTGTACAGTGACATAAAAATAACTGGGTAAGTACTCATCTATTTAAAAATATTATTAATATTAAATTCGGCAAAAATTTTAACTAGGTATTCCTCGTGGATCCCATCATCAAGTTACCACTTTGCTGAAAACGGGACCAACTTGGGATTATACCCTTTACATCAAAAAAATAATTTTGTAAATCGGTCCACTGACGGCGGAATTATCGTTGAACATACAAAAAAAAAAATATATAAGCCGAATGCATAACCGCCTCCTTTTTTTGGATGTCGGTTAAAAACTAAAATTCCATAAAAGCATGCAAAGTTTCGCTGCGTTTTTGTTGTTTTAAATGGACTATATCATTTTATAACTTATACCACGGCTGCTCTGCCACGTTTTACAATCTACAAGTGAGAACTTCGGGCATTCCACTGAGCTTCATAAGAATTTGTGAAGCGAAACTAGATTTTGTTGTAAATTACAAAGTCTAGGTCAGTGGTTCCCAGACTCTTTTGTTTCATAGACCACTTTCAAAAAATTGCTGGATCCGGTGGACCCCCTGCATATACATTCAACATTACTACAAAATTTCTAAATGTCGAAAAAAAATTGAAGATTACATCTATCTATCTATGGAAACTTGCGTTGTGGCCGAGTTTCAACGACGAATTAACAGTTTTAACTTGATAGGGTTAATTATTTGATAGTAAAGTAAGTAGACTACACAAATTTTCAATTAAATTTTAATTCATTGTGTTGTGAGTGGATGTCAAAAAAGCAAAGTTGGCCAATCAAAAAAGTGACTCCATCCAACTTTACTTTTTTGAAATCTACAGTGACTCAGTACAAGGACCAATCAATTCTCACAAATTTTATTTAGAAAACGTCCCGGCTTAATAAGTTATAAATGAAATTAAAAAGGAAAGTGGCGTAGGGCCGGTAAGCTCAACTGGTAGAGCACTCGGCGCGATACCGACATGGTCTGGGTTCGACTCCCAGTTCGGAACTATCCTTTTTTTTCTTAATTTATTAATAAATTTTCTTATTGAGAAGGTTTAATTTAGGTATCATATTATTTAAAATAACAAGCCAACATTTTAGTTCTTCACTATCGAAACCAAATTAATTTTCATGCACCCCTGCTTACGATTGTAGACCCCTATTTTTTGTCACGTCCAACGTAGACCCCCGTCGAGTTTCCCGTGGACCCCTGGGGGTCCACCTGGACCACTTTGGGAATTACTGGTCTAGGTGAAGCTGCTCTTTTAATTGTTATATTGTTTGCGATAAATTCTTTGAAATGGACGAAATAATTTCATGAACTTTTCTGTCCACGATGCGGTTGTCGTTATAATATATATTAAGAGATAAAATAAGTTGATAATAATTTGTAGCGAAACACAAATTTATAGATCACAAAAGCTGAGCTCATAACATCTACATAATATTAGGTACCTACCTAATTTCCTAAGTGTATTCAATTAATAGACCAAGTTCTGTTAATGATAAAATATGATAATAATCGTTTGTATAAATATCTATTGACTTCTCATTCATTAATACGGAAAACGAGGGAGATAATATGATATCTAATCAACGATTAACTTTACTCATCAGTTGGTGAAATTGGCACTTATGCTTTAGGTACACTTTGGACACAGTTACCTACCCAGGTACATATTCGATAACTGAAACTTTCAGTTTGATTGCGATATTGTTTTTTTTAATTATATAAACTTAAAATCATCTATTCATAAAAAATATCAATCACAGGCAACAGTGCTTCACTTTTACTTGTTGTTCTAAACTTGAGCAGACTTCAAAAAAAAAAAAAAATAACGAAGCATAGACGGATTTCTTTGCATTTAAGGTCGATTTCCCGAAGTTTTTTGTCTAAGAAAAACTTCCCAGACAGTTTAGATTGAAGTTCGTGCAGTCTAAATACTTGTAGGCTTCAGACAACTCTACTATTAAGCTGAGAGCTCTATTTTAAGTGCTGTAGACACTACATTTTTAGAGTTCCGTACCCAAAAGGTAAAACAGGACCTTATTACTGAGACTTCGCTATTTGAATGTCTGTCTCTCTATCCGACCGTCTGTCTGTCACCAGGCTGTATCAATTGAAAAAAAATCACAGATGATGAATTTCGGTTGCAACTATAATAACAATTAAGTATTAAAAACAGAAAATTAATAAATATTTAAGGGGGGAACAACAAATACGTTTTTTGTTGTTTTGTATGAAATCCTTTATGCGCGAGTCCAACTCCCACTTGGCCGGTTTTTTTAAATTCATAGATTTTTTTTTCTTGTACAAACAATCTACTTAATACTTATGTCTATGTTTAATTGTTCTAAGTTTTTTTTTAAATTAGGTATCTACCTTAACGCCCATCAACATATTAATATATTTTTTTATTTCAATAAGAAATTTGTGGTTTGTGAACAACGATATAACTGAAATCGTTGATTGGGAATTATTTACATTTTTGGAACCGTTGAATTAATTTTGAGCGCATCTGGCGTCCGAGGACATTGCGTATTTACTTATTAGCTATACCTTGTTTTATCAAGTGGCATTTTGGACCGAAACATCTTAACACAGGAGAAAAACCATTCATTGTGGCATTCTCTAAACTAAGATTGATGATCTATTCTGAGGAGAGAGGTCTCATTGAATCGACGCAAAATACGATCTTCGACCTTATGATAAGATCGCTAAGGTGGATATTTGTAATTTCGTGCAATTTTCGGGATTTTTCCGAAGTTTTTCAGGATGATAATATAAATCCACAGTGATTTAGGTCTCACAATACTAATGACCTTGCGCACAAAAGACAAGGGTGGTGACAGGTAAGGAAGTTGTATTTCTATTGTTACAATAATATCTTGGAAATTGGGTTTTTGGGAAGAGGAGGCTATATGAATATGATTTGTCTCCTATTTCCTTCCAATAGAGCTTTAAAGACCAGAAACGCACGTGTAACTCTTCTGGTGTTGCGAGTGTAGGCTTTATCGTTTGCAACCCGCCTTCTCGTTTTCCCGTCTTATTAGAAGACAAAATAAATCCGAGCGTCGAATAATTTCTCCTATTTGGGTTTGGTTAAAAATAGCCTAACTGACAAATTTTCACTATGCCGTTTATATATCCTAAGGTTCAAAGTTCATTAACCCAAACCTTTCGGCTTCGTAACGTATTAAGTCACGGGTGGTGCTGGTGTTTAATCTTCAACGTTGGGATCCCATAAGTAGAAACATGTGTAGACTGTCGACACATGGCATCGATCCAAATTACTTCCGAGAATAAAAGTTAAAACATCTTATTGGAGATTGAGTTTTCTGCTATTTTCGTTGTTTTTCATGCTACACTAGTGTATAGTGTTTGTTTTGCCAACTACGTGCCCGCCCAAGAGAAACAACCGGCCGCCTCAAAAGATTTAATGAAACTGCACCTTTTACAATATTTGACAACTAATTTATACAAAATATACACTTTAAATATAGAACACATTATGTTGAACCTCTTACGTCCGAAATTAATAACGTATCTAAAATCTTAGATTGACTTCAATCTTAGATTCTGAAACAAAACTTGACGTAAATTGACGTAAAGTTGATCCTAGGATCGTAGAAATGTATTGAAATCTCGATATCAGATAGCTAAAATGAGATTAAGATCGATTATTAATTTCGGGCTTTAGATGCGCTGAAACGGCGCAACAGTGTTTTTCTATAAAAGAAAATGTAAAGTGGCATAAGTTTATAATAAAGTGTAAAACTACACCCTGTTCTAAACTTATGCCACTATACATATTCATTTATAAATAATTATTTACGTTAGAAGTAATTATTATCTACTCATTATAGGTAATATAAAAATACCAACCAAGAGCTTGTCAGGACATATCAAAGGAGGTTTACCTAACCTACGTGCAGTAGGTTTTTTTTAATTACTTCAAAACTTATCATCCAATTTCTCGATTGGACTTTATCCAAATACTCGTATATTCGTAAATATATATTATGACAGTTACTCCCTTAATAAATGTATTTTTTTTTTTTATTTAAAGCTTTATAAGAGCGTTTTCTTTTAGTTTATGACGTCATTTTGATAATTAAATATTTTATATAGTAATACGAAGTATCTGTAAAAACAAATAACATTATCTATCTTTAGTTCTCTCTTGGTTAAAGGCTACCGGCACTAACTAAAGTTAGATCTGAAGGATATTTTCTTGACCCTATTGTTATATGTAACCCAAGTATATCTATTGTATCGATAAACAGAATCGAGAGAGCCTTTGAGGACTTCTAAATATTGCTTTGAAACAGGCGTTATTTATTGAATGGACTAGAATACGTTTCCACGTGTCTGAAGTAAAACCAGCAATTCAAGTTTTTTTAACCTATGGTAGGTGCGGCCAAAAAGGTCTGTCAGGTAATAAGGCCTAAGTATCAGAAACACAACATAAAATACGCCGCCCGAAGTCACAGTCATAGGTAGCTAACAATCAGAGATGGTGCCCCAAGCATATCACGCTTCGCTCGCGCACTCGCTGCTATCAATTCGGCGTCATTTATCATGGACGGCGGACACCCAGCCGGAATATAACAGTCAAATGAAACGTAAGTAATTTTTGTACTTTGCTACAATATTTTGCAGTTTAATTGTCTATTAGTTCATGCTTTAGAGCATTTTTTTTTTTAATTTTCGACGGGTGGTCGACGGGTATTAAGACCTATAAAATTCGACCATAGGCCTATTATGCCTTTAGATAGGTAAAAATGTAATTACAACTATTGTTTAAATTGGTTTTTAGGGGCTATATTATACAGTGTGTCAGAAGACCACTTCCATTAACTTTGGGATATGATTATACTACTTTTTCTCATTACAAAAATGTAATTTTGTTTAAATTATTTTTTCAATTTTGGAACGAAGTTCCTTAACGCGCGTTGCGAAAGGGGGCTAGACGGAAAAAATTAAGACTGTAACGACACTTTTTGCTATAGTTCTAAGCCGTGCGGCGTGCACGTGTTTCTCTCTCTGTCTCTCTCTCTCTCTCTCTCTCTCTCTCTCTCTCAATTATTACTAAAATTGAGCCTACTGATTAAGTTTATATTACATTATATATTTTGTTAATAATAAAAAAAAAAATATAACTTAAAAAAATATAAAACTTTATTACAATTCCTTCACTAATAATCGAAAGGAATTTCATTCCATCCCTTGACACCTCTCAATTTTTTTTACTTTTTTACTTTTTATACATTTGAATCATAAGAACAAGCTGTTTAGAAGTAGATTTTTATTAAAATCTAAAATTTTATTATTTTTATTTCATTACGCAATGAACGCACGCGGGCTAATGACCCGGCCCGGCGTGTCAGCTGTGCCCAGCTGACACGCCGGGCTCCGCTCCGTGCCCTTGTGCCTACACCCAACACCTACACGTGCTCAGCGGTGGTGTAACACGCCGTGACTTACAACCGTACACACACAAAAGTGACGGTAAGATGATAAGATAAGATTCCAAAATCCAATTTTGGAACTCGGACCTCTGACCTAGATAATGCCCTAGTCCGGAGGATTTTTGCCAACTACCAAGTAACGATCCGAATTTCATAATTTCAAATAATTTTGGCGGATCCTTGACATCAGACTATCCGACGGAACCCACTTTGGAAATCCCTGCTCTACACCGCCTGGAGCATGGTTCGTAAATACTACGCACAAAATGTTGCTAGACAAATAACGAAACCAGTGTACAGTGCAACTAAATTCTTAATGTCCAACGGCAATCATCACCAATCATCACAATCATCACAATCATCACAATTTTTGTTCAATGAGTAGGTACCTACTCATTGAACAAAAACAAAACAAAATACTATTATATAATACCTATTTCTGTTTTTGTTTATTGAGTAATATCTGTTTTGTTTGTTTTTCTTGTATTATGTTACTTTGTTTCATGTTATTGTGTCTTATAGCGTAAATCTATGTATGTAATGTAATGTCTTATTTTATAGAATAAATGTTTTATTATTATTATTATTATAACCATTACACAGGCATGCCAGTGTTAGAAAATAGGTCCATTGAGCTTTCAGCGGTGGGCGGCAACTGGACGTAAATATCGAGGAGCAAATTTTGGATCCTCGTCTTGGAGCCCGCAGTGAGGCTAAAATGCTTAGACGTCGGCACGGTAGGCCAGTTGCTACTTGCTGTTCGATTTAACTGTATGTACCACATCTCATTTTATTTTCATTTATTTTTCTTAATCAGAACAAAAAAATTAAAGTAATTAAGTGGTAACTTAACAAAAGTTAGTAAATAGGTACTTAGGTAGAACTTTAAGTGAACTTAGGCCTTTTCATCCGTTATTGGATGATTTATACAGTATTCTCCGAGCGAAGTAACCACTCCTGAAATACTATAGTGCCTGACACAGTTGGTTTTTAAATGTCGTATGGTTGCCCAATCACATACGGCATTCTCAAAGCATAGTCGGTCTAGACTCTAGAGGAATGACTGGTTAATACGTCTGGAGCCAACCATGTGCGGGTTTCCTCACAATGTTTTCCTTCACCGTTAGAGCGTCCGTATAATGTATTTGAAATCTGAAAAAGTCTCATTGGTACACGCCATAATCTGGGAATCAAACCTGCACTCTCTCGAGTGGGAATTAAACGGTAATCTCTTCCTCTTGAACCTTATTGCCATAGTAATATAGTCGAAATGTGATCGGCGATTGTACATAGTTGTAACCTGAACTAGGATCGATCCCAGGTTATCTGCGTGTGTGTATAGTGCAAATCAAACGGTCTATCCACTAGGCCACGGAGTTATCTAAATTTAAATTAGATTGTTATTAATCTATGCAATTTTGTGGTCGTGGTTTATTTACTACATACGGTACAGTTGCTAGAAAACGATCAGCTGATTTTCTGTATTCGCACGGCCTACCCCACGCGCGCCCGTCTCCGACCGCCCGTGTGGTTATGTACGTTGTACATTGCGTATTAAAAATTTTAACTTTTACAAAGACAATCGATTAAAAGCAAATAACTTGTACCAATAGATCTATCTCATGGCCTAATATAAGCCCACGAAGTTATCGGGACTGGTCTGAATACACCCTGTATAACCACCAGTGGCGTGCACAGGATTATGACACTGGGTATGCGGCGAAGTACTCGGCCACAAAAACTTTTTCGTTTATAGATTTTTAGCATAGCTACAGCCAAGCGACGGATCTCTAAGTCGAAACCATGCCAACAGAGCAAGTCTTAGATGTACTACTATTCATGTACATCTTGTACGGCAACGCAGACAAAACAGCGATCGATCGTCGCGGCGGAAGAAATTCTAATAAGTAAAATAATAAGCATATTTTAAAATATTATAACTACTCACCAGTAAGTCAGCTTCAATTTTCACATATTGAATATGTTCCGGTTACTTGAGATTACTATATCCCGATGTAAATAAACGCAAGACGCGCTAACATCAACATAATATTTGATAAATCGATCTACTACTTCAGAATCACGAATATATCTCAAAACTAATACTAATTGTTCACGGCCGCTAACATCAGGAGTCTCATCTACCATGACGGCGACAAAATTGGACTGTTTAATTTCGGCTTTAACGCGATCGATCATCACAGATGCAACGCTCGAGATCAAATCATTCTGCGTACGGTTCGACATGCCCGTGAATGAGATACTTGCACTCTGTACATGGGTTTTTAAAACTTACATACTTGGCTAATAAATCTACTATTTCTAAATAATTACCTCTATTCAACGACGATACTGATTCATCGTGACCGCGAAAAGCTAATTCTTGTTTTCCCAGAAAGCAAACTACATCGATCAGCCTTTGAAAAATGTTTCTATTGCGATCAACTTTAGCATTATGCCTCTCAATATCTAATCGTAACTGACTGTTGATACTCATTTCAATACGAGATTTACCAAAAGTGTTTAATTTTAAGCAGGCCTCCAGATGTTTTTCTGTATGGTCATGCTTCTTGGCCGCGGAATAGAAATTATTTAAATCTGAATATCCCGAATCAGTCCACACTGTACTAGAATTACTAAATAATATGCAAGGAAAACAATATAATTTAATCGTGTGAACACAACCACACAGCCAGTTATACGTTTCATAACTTTTAACATGAAATTTTCGAGTTACATTATTTTTTTGCTGGTTTAATTGTTGTAACTCGGGTACACACCTACCTTTAGACAAAATTTGAATCTTTTCACTGAATGACAATTGTGAGAACTTGTTATTTTTAATTTTTAATAAACACACATTATCAACGCAAACCTCACAATCAAATATCATTTTAAAAAAATCAACTAACTCACTAGTAAAAGCAAATCACTACAATTATTATAGAAACTCAGTAATAAACTGTTAAATGTACACACTTTCAAATGTTAAAATGAAAAATCTTTTGAGAAAACTATAAATAAACTGGAGCGATTAAATTGTAAACAATGCTTATCACATGAAATATGCAATATGGCCCCCGCGAAACACAAAACGTTTCTTCTATTTAAACAAATAATACCTTACTAAACAAAAATGCATATTGTGCGTACATGATTCATTAGATTCGCGTCGTATTGTTTTTACTCGGATTATAGGCAACGAATAATTTCCGACAAGCCAGTTCGGCGGTTTTCGGAAGCGATCGGATAGCCGAACCGAAGCTCTCGGCTCGGATCTCGGTTCGGCCATCTCCCGCCGCATGACTTATCACTATTTAATCATGTCGATATTCATGGGTGTGTGCGTTTGCGAAGTATGAAAATTACACACACATGCGATGATTTTTGCTGCAGAACTTAACGGCATTAGTTGCTATTTATAAAATATTAGGCGTTTTTAAGTTATTATATTTTTTAAATTAATTTATTTACTATTAATTAAAGTCATCTAAAACGTACGAACGTTTTATTACAATATCTGTGAATGACAAGTAAAGCACTGCATTTCTGCCTATATGGAGCGCACGCCCCTGATAACCACAATGCCCGAGCGATCTCTGTGGTCTGAAGACGACCTGGTGGCGGCATTCCGATAAAGTACCCCTCACTCAAGTTAAAAGAATACATTTTTTTTTAATGAAATGAACCAGGAAACGAGCAGACGGATCGCCTGATGGTAAGCGATTACCGCCGCCCAGAGATAATATTTAATACAGAGAATAAACAGAGTTGGCACTGTCACAGGACCAACAGGCTGCTATGAGGAAGTGTTGTAAATGCAGCAATTGGTACCATGTGGCGTGCGTTGGTTTGTTAGAGAAGGACGATGATGATTTTGAGTGTCCAGATCGTTTCTTGTCAAAAAAAAGTTATTTTTCAGTCTTTGCAGTGATTATTGTGTAATTATTTATTGTACATCTTAATTACCTAGTAAAATAAGTTAATTTTGTTTAATGTGGTAGTTTGAACTTTTGAAGCCTTATTATACTACCATAGTTTAATAAGGCTTTAGGCCTTGTTTTTAAAAATGTTTTATTTTGACTATGTTTATGGCAGAAGTAATAGTTTTTATTTATAATTGTTAGCAATAGATATAAATCAAATTTATATATAAAAATTAAAATTTGTTAATTCGTATAAATATAGTTTTTGATTTATTTCAATTCCCGCTTAGCTACGCCTCATTGGCCGCTACCTTACTTTGATTTCTTAACACAAAATTCCTACTTTTTACATAAGTCAATAAATGTCGCTCCCAAGGAGCTTACTTGACCTGTTGCTTTACTCGTTAAGACATCAAATACACTGGTGACAACTTCGATAGGTAGATATTGTACATTGGTAGGTACAAAACACACCGACACTAAAGAAGTTTTCACTTAATTAATAGCTTCAGCTAATACTGACGATGATGATGACAACGTGGTCTTTATTCTCTAGCCACCGGTAAAGTCGTGAAATCGAATGTTCATTCATTCTTCAATCATTAATTGTTAATGAGGCGTTTCGGTAACCGTTCGGGTGCGGTGCAATAAAAGATCCTAAAGAGGGTCGCCGTCCCTCTTGTTATATATGTCGACCATACCGCTATATTACATTCCGATGGCTTACGATAAACTTGCAAATGGTACCCATTCATCCTAATGAACTAAGTGCGGTAGTAGTACTTTTTAGGGTTCCATATCCAAAGGGTAAAAAACGGGACCCGATTACTGAGACTTCGCTGTCCGTCCGTCCATCTGTCACCAGACAGTGTCTCCAAAACCGAAGTTAGACAGTTGAAATTTTAACAGATGATGTATTTCTGTTGCCGCTATAGCAACAAAGTACCTGGGTAACCGCTGCTAGCTCTGGGAGCTTTGCTCGGAGTTCTGATAAATTAAACAAAAAAAAAGAATCACAATAATATTATTGTGATTCTTACACACTTACATTCTTACATTCTTACACAATAATATTATCTGACTTTTTCGACCAAGGCAGAAATTATACTTACACACGCAAACAAAACTGCCAATGGGAATGACATAATAGAGTCGACATTACTGATATATAGCTGCATGAAGAAAATACATGTATAGTTTAAAAATGCTCAGTTTCCCAGGAATAAGACCTAGCTGGATCGATTTTTCTCCCCCAAAACTCCCTGTATACAATATCTCATGGCAATACTTGTAGCCCTTTTCGAGAAAACGATTATATATATACAAGATTGTCTCGTTTAAAGTATAAGATACTATAACAGAAAAAAAAATTCAATGGCTCCCATACAACAAACATGTTTTTTTTGCCGTTTTATACGGAACCCTTCGTGCGCGAAACCACTTGGCCGGGTTTTTAGCTATTTTTTTATAATTTATCATAATAAATAAGAGCTAGCGGAAAGTCTCAGTTTCAAGAGATAAATTGAAAGCCACACAAAGCGTCATCTGGTGGTGCATATCAAAAACGGTCAATAAGAATTTTCGATTATTTTTCTGTCACCAGGCGGCGCTTGGGAGCGTGACGGGCCTTGTCGTATCATAAAGCTGTCGATGTCGAATTAATTCAGCGATTTACATGCAAGAGGTAAACCTCTTAAAGTAAATAGCTGAAAGTAATCAATTAAAACATTAAAGCGTTTGTGGGCGAAATCAATATGCAACACTGTTCAATAATATACACTATGCTCTTCACTTTAGAGATTGAATTGGCGTAAATCACGAGTGCTTTGCTCAAAGGCTAGAAAACAAGTCCTAATAACACGATGCACATTGGAGAGATCATCGCCTTGGGTCAATTTGAACAGCTGTTGACATTTTGTCGATTATTCGGATAGAAATGAAACTCAAATAGAGCGTAACAGACACACATAATTATAAAAATATCAAATTGCCTGATATTACAGTCACCGTTCATGTATAACAACGGACATTATGAGTTTATATTGCTAACGTAGGCTATATTATATTATGCTCTCAAGGCTCAAGCTATTTCACAAGCAACAAGGCGAATCTTGTTTTGAATATCGGATCTATACAATTGCAACTTTATGGAAAACACGTGTTAAGTGTATGGACAATTTGTATTGATATTTAAATGCTTTATTGCGCATAAAATAAAGACCAGTTCGAACGTAAAACTTATTCCTCGTTTAACGGCAGAATTCAATATGTGGGCTACCTTTAAGATACTAATTTAAAGCCTTAATTGATTCAGTGCATGTAGATGACCAGTCCATAGATTACCGAACATCAGTGATCGATGTATCAGGTGATCCACGGTAATTGAAATACGTCATAATGTGGGAGCAAATATTATGTATCATTATGATTAATCTCTGTATCGTGTACAATTTGATTGTACTAAACACTGGTTTGGGATTAGGTAAATGTACCTGCGGGAGATCTCTGATGTTGAATTGTTCAGTATTCACCTTTCATAGGTAGGTTTTATCTAGGTTTAGATAGATACTTAGTACTTAAATTACTCAGTTTGATATTATGCTTGTAGATAAAGAAAGCGTAAACTTCGTTCAACTTTGTTCCGGAAACGGGACTCTATTACTGAGACTTCTGTCTCTTCGTCCGTCCGTCTGTCATATTTATGACCAAGTTGTATCTCATGAACCGTGATTGAAGCTTGACAGTTGAAATTTTCACAAATTATATATTTCTGTTGCCGCTATAACGACAAATTCTAAAAACAGAATAATATAAAAAGTAAGAGGTACTCCCATTCTTTGCAGTTTTTTGCTCGATAACAGACAATATTCACTGAATATTGAGTTATATAAGTTTTATCTTTAAAAAAATAAATATTTTAGGGCGCTAAAGATAGTTTATGCTTAAGTCTTCTACGAATAAAATTGTTTTTTATTTAAAAACCCAATGCAGCAAAACTATTTCAGGGAATTTTAGTAGTTTAAAATTAATAATACTTATTTAACGGACTAACAAGAACCATTCTATAATTTCATTTGTGATTCACAATGAATGAATGCAGCTTTCTCACTTTTTAACCTCTAATAATTTGCTTTCACCTTTTCAATCCGGCTTCCGTTCTGGTCACAGTACTGTTACAGCGCTGCTAAAAGTCACAGATGACCTACGCCTAGCCTTGGAAAATAAGTGTGTCTCCATCCTAGTGTTACTTGACTTTAGCAGTGCTTTCAATTCTGTAGACTTCGACATCTTCCTTTCTGTCCTTCGCTCCCTTAACATATCCTCCTCGGCCATAAACTGGTTCGATTCATATCTTCGGGGACGTTCGCAGCGAGTTCGCTCTGATGAGGCTACCTCAGACTGGTGTGATCTTGATGCGGGGGTACCCCAGGGTGGTGTTCTTTCTCCACTTCTCTTCTCAATTTTTATAAACACTATCACCTTAATAATCAAATCTAACTTCCATCTTTACGCAGACGACCTGCAGATATATCGCCATTCATATATTCATGAATTAAATTCTGCAGTTACCGATATCAACTCTGATCTGCAATGAATAGCGAACTGGGCAAAATCTTTCGGTCTGTTGGTCAATCCTAGCAAATCGCAAGCTATGATCATAGGTAGCAGATACATGACTCAACGCTTAGATAATATACCTAGAGTTATATATGATGGCACCATTATTAATTACACAGACTCTGCTAAAAACTTAGGTATAATTCTAGACAGTAATCTCTCCTGGGTATGTCAGGTGAGTGAAGTGAGCAGAAAGGTTCACTACTCGCTGCACACGTTGAAGTGCCTCCAAAACTTTTTGCCTATAAACACCAAAATTTTCCTTGTCCAGACACTCATCTTCCCTATCCTTGACTATGCCGATTCCTGCTACTTAGACGCTACCGAGGAGCTGTTAACTAAACTGGAACGTTTACAGAATATCTGTATTCGTTTCGTGTTTGGTCTAAGAAAGTTCGACCATGTTTCAGCCTTTCGATCGAAACTCAAGTGGCTCCCTATCCGCCTTCGGCGCAACTCCCATATCCTCTGTTTACTCTACAACTTTTACATAATCCTCGCTCTCCTCGTTATCTTCTTGATCGATTCAATTTTTCTCGACCCCTCGATATTCCTTGCAGGTCCACTGTCAGGACAAATCTTTCTCTCCCCTCCCATCGCTCCAACTTCTACTCCTACTCATTCACTGTTCATGCAGTTAGATTGTGGAACTCTCTTCCTCACACCATTCGCGACAGTCCCAACATAGATGTATTTAAAAGACGCTTGAAAGAGCATTACCTCAAATCTGAATCCATATAGATACCGTTATTATGTATACATATAGTATTTATATATTATAGTTATAATAATATTATATTAGTATTTATATATATTAACTAGCCATCATTTTTAATTTATTTATTTAGCTTATTTACTATATTTTATTTTATTATAGATATAAATATTTGAATTATTATTTCTACAATAATTGTAGAAATAATATTGTGCACGTCCTAACTGCTATATTTCATCCCATTTCTCTCCGTAGGGCTGCTGGAAGAAATTTCAAATTAGAAATAAGCAGTCCTTTGTGTCATCTTTCTTTGTTAATTGTATTGTCATAATTTTCTGTGTGTACAATAAATTGTTAAATAAAAATAAATAAATGAAATAATGTCCACACAAACTGAACTAATGATATTATTTATGCGCTATTACATTTTATGTAAAATGGATGGTTGACGGAAAAATTTGCATAACACACTACTGAATTTTGGTCATATTTTAGAAGCTACTAAACATACGGAAGCAATAATAGTAAAGTCAGTGTCGTGCGTTGAGCGTAATAAAACGATCGCTTTCCGCATCACACACGAATCAAAATTTCTTTGCGAGTCGCGCGGCTGCGCAGCTGCACGTGCCCCATGACGATAGTGGCTATCGAGTTGCTGGCGTTCATCCTGCACGCCATCGACACCATGGGCGAGGTCAGCATCATGCAGATCTGCAAATCTTCTTTCACCAGCCAAGAGATTTGCACCGGCAAGCAGCTGCCGTACGAGACGCTCGGTCAGAGCGCGAACTTGCCATCACGGAGGAGAGATGGCGGTGAACGAAGTGTGCAGGACATCATCTCCCTGCTGAACCAGACGGATCCAGACTACGTGCCGGCCTTTGTGGCGAAAGATCTCCACAAGCTGCCGGTGGTAACGATGGACGACGTCGACGTCCCAGCCTGCTGAAGAACTTCAACAGTATAAAGGCAGAGCTGGACGAGATTTTCCCCTCGCCCGCTTTCCCCAAAGGGTAGTGCAGACGCCGAGTCAACAAGCGACTCAGCAGAAAGCATTTGCATTCCGATTATCGACTTTAATGAATCAAAAGACGATTGTCAACTTTTCCGCAAAACATGTCCGTATAGAAAAACAATCATGTTTTAAAAGTTAACTCTATTTTGCGTGCGCTAAAGATCATAATTGGAATATTTGCATTCGATTATGAACTTTAGGATAAGAGAGAGCCAATTTTATTGCCAGTGCGCGCATGCACTAAGCGTTGATTAACATATTATAATAATATTGGGCATACCGAATTGAAAGTGTTAAAAGAATATTAGATACACCAGTTTGTGTCCGTTTTAAAAACAAGAGACGAGAAAACTCGGTTCAATTCAAAAGGTTTAGTAAACATTTTTTTTACAAAAAAATCTGTTATAGTTAAATTTCAATGTTACAAACTTCTCACTGTCTGAATGCTGATTTTAATATTCTATTTGCGTAGAAGTATACAGTATGTACCTAATACCTACCTATGATCGTAGTAAAAAATCTACATTTAATTATACGAAAGAAAGAAGCTAATCTTTAGTTTTTGTTCGTGAACTACATTTACATAACCGCACAAAACAAACACATAAATATTTATTGTGATAAATATCCTCGCGCAAGTTTCCTTCGGCAAAAACGAATGAGAAATCGCTGATACTCACCATATGGGTTACCAGACCTCGGATAAAAGAAAATATCCGCAATAATATCCTGGGTAATATTAAATACAAGCGTGACTTTATCTGTTTGCTATGATTTCACGATACTCCTTAATAGGTATGTTGCCTGAATTTTTTTTTGTCTATTCGATGTTAGACAACATGTTATAAACATTCTAGAACCTATTTTCGTATATCTTAAAAAATAACGAAGATGCAAACAAATTAAATTTACAATATGAAAGAGAGCGATATATCGGCCTGTGACGTCACGAGCTGCACCTGCCATATATTTTTCATTACATAATGTATGGCGGTAGCAACTTGTGACGTAACAAATCGTTTTGCGAGAAAGAGATGGGCAATATTTTTTATTTACTTATGATTTTTAAACGCGTCAATCTAAATACCTATTTCTTTTAGATTTATGTATCTTTAATCAACAATTTTAAAATTTAATTTATAAAAATGTGATATTCCACACTAGGCAACATCACTATTGTATAAAAGTTTGGCAAACTGATAGAAACCCGGACCACGACAAAATCTACATTTGATCCCGGAAATCTACTATTTTCCAGGGACAGTTAATTTTGGACAGATACTGTTGATCCTTGAAATTTGATTGATTGAAAAAGTGAGTTTTTCCAAAAGACAGTTTTCACGCGAAGGAAGTGAAAGTGGCGGGTGTTACTTAGTCATATTAGCACTTACCCGGCTTACCACAAGTCAGGAGTATCCGATTTAATTAACGGGACAGGCTTATAGATTAATCCCTTATCTTCAAGATTAATGTTTCTGTCAAACTAGACCGCTGTATCATTGTACCCTTGTTCGGTGCAAGACCGTGGGTGCAGGCGAGTAGAATTTTGGCAAAACAATGAGTTTTTTGTGCGAGAGCCTATAGCGAAACCCATAGAGTGGACTAAAATGGTTAAATTTTAATTAGAGGGAACGGATCATGCTAAAAATTTAAACATTTTAAGCCAATTTTGCCAAAATTATCACTCTTGAGATTCATCAATCTAGATAGTTTCTTTTACATACCACGTTAATTTTTTTTTACTGTTAGTAATTGTTAAAGGCTTAACTTTCACTACAAAAACTTTAACAAGATGTTTCTATAACGTAGAATCTGGGACGGCATAAGCGCTAAGTAGTAATTATCAAAGGAAATGCCCGAGTGCTACTAAAGTGCTGTCGACGTTAAGTGACTCATTTACCGAATCCACTATATCCAGGTGAAATTTCAACTGATCTAGGCTAAATATGTAAAACTAGATTTTGGCTGCGATTTAGTTTTACAAGAAAAGCTGTGAAAATCGCGGGTCATTTGTAAAAGGTAGTAAGTATATCACAATGTTATACAAAAAAGTGATCATTCAAAAAATATTGGCTTTCTGCTCATCCTACACATAAACTTTAACTGTGACAAATACACCTATTTATTCTGCAGCATGTATGAAACTGAACTTTTACTTTTTTACCTTTTACCTTTCCTCGTACAATGTGCCTAAATGTTCTGTAACACTACTAAATAACCCAAAGTGAAAACTAACTGTAGTAATCGGGTAGATCTTTTCATTACAAAAGTTACTGTCAATCTACATCACAATTGCATTTTGCATAAATATGTACTAGATTTACATAGTAATAGGTATAGAATTTCACCGGTCAAATCAAAATCAAAATATATTAGGTAAAACTTGAAACCAAAATAACTTTACGTTAGCTAGTATTATTGAGATTGAATGCGAATTGCGATATTTAAGATTGTGTGGAGAAGCTCGATATACTAGGTCATTACATATGAAATTGGCGTTTTGTAAAGGAGGAACATAAAGTCGATTTTTTAAAACATTCAAAACATTTTTAAAACCTTTAAAACATATTTATTTAATCAAAGTATATAACCATTGATATCTATGCACTTTTACCATCTCATAGGTAGTTCATTGGTTCCTTTACTAAAAAAACCATTCGGACAAGAATCAATAAATCTTTGAAGGCGCTTTGGACTGCCCCATCGGAGTTGAATGTTTTCCCTTGCAAGAAGTTATCCAAATTTCGAAAAAAATGGTAATCTGTTGGAGCAAGGTCCGGGGAGTACAGTGGATGTCTTAGACATTCCAATTGAAGCTCCTCTGATTTGGTAGCCATCTTTTGTGCAGTGTGCGGTCTAGCGTTGTCCTGAAGCAGCAGTGACCTAGAGCGAATGACCAACCTCGGTTGTTTAGCTAGCTTTTCCATCATAATTTGCAGTTGCTGACAATAGACATCTGCCGTAATCGTCTGGCCAGATGTAAGAAAGCTGTAGTGAACGACACCGGCACTAGTCCACCAAACGCTCACAAGTAAGTTTTTTTGAGTCAATTTTCGCTTGGGGCAAGCTTTGGCTGGTTCGCCAGGGTTCAGCCATTGCGATGAGCGTTTCTGATTATCGTACAGGATCCATTTTTCATTACATGTAATGATTCGATTTAAAATCCCTGTATTATTCATGAGGTACCCACCTTTCAAACTTTTTCACCTTCCCAATTTGCTTTAAGTGGATTAACAGTTAACAGTCAATTAAAATTTAACAGTTTTATCACTAAAACCCCAGCCTGCAGCTAACTCGGACGTGGTTTGCGATGGATCCGCTTGCACAATAGCCTTCAAATATACATTATCAACTTTGGTCTCCGGCCGTCCACGGGGCTTGTTCTGCAGGTCGAAATTTACATAACGAAAACGTTGGAACCAAAACGCACTGTGTTTTCTTTTGCGACACTGTATACATCATTAATCCTTCGAGCCGTTTCTTCAGCACTGGTGCCATGGTGGAACTCGTACTCGAGAATAATACGATATTTCAAGTTTTCAATTTTGTAAACGAGTGACGCAAAGAAAAAATCAAAAAAGGAAAAACAAATGAATTACGGTTTTCAAAATACAAATGCATGAGTAAATAGCGGTATAAATTTGAAATTGGAATTCCTAACCAAAGATATATTTGAGATCAAAGTGGCCAGTACGACAAAACGTCAATTTCATATGTAAGGACCTAATATAATAAATCTTTCGTCTATAAGAGCATTTATATAAGTAAATTGATGTGCTCGATTCAACCCTTTGAGAATACTATAATAGGATACTATCTACGAAATAGATTTCTTAGACGAATGGAGAGTGAGTTATGTTTCCAAATCAAACCCAAACGAAATTTTTATTAAGATTGACAGGTCATCGTTGAGTATAATATATAACTTTATATATATATATATATATATATATATATATATATATATATATATATATATATATATATATATATATATATATATATATTATGTTGAGTTGTTGACTTTTAGTAGTTCAATTGCGTTAGAATTGTATAAAAATCATGATAGCGTTTATACAATTTTTACTCGTTAACTTTACGAATACTTTTTTGACAATTTTTCATGCTAAGCCCACTGTATATGGTTCACAAAACTAACGATGGTCTTTATAAAAGCACATAAATAATGTTTGTAGATTTCGGTCATCACATTCGGCGATTCATCAAAAAACAAACGACGAATTCTTCATCCTAGTTTCTTTTTGATCTTTTACTTTTTTATATTAACAACCTAACAATAGTAGGTAATCTGCTTATACCCTACCCACACATACTCAATGAATAAACATCATACCCGAATAGTTTATACCACGCATACAGACAGCATCTTTTATCAAGATGTAACTGGCCAATCTCACAAGGATACTGTTAGAATTGCATAGCAATCGGACCATAGGACAAAACCCTTTGATTTGTATTCAGTATCAATATTGGTTCTAGACCTCAGCCCGCGGGTTATTTATGTATTCCAGCGGCGGATTATATTCTAGCCCACTGTCCGACGTCCAAACTACATGATTAACATATGCCCGGTTTCTGAGGTTTTTGTCGGTAGTTTATCTATTAAATAGCGCTTTTGATTGGTTAACGCGATTGCGTCATGCAATCAATTGCGCCATTGAATAGATAAACTAACGACAAAACTTCAGAAACCGGGCAAGAGACGGTTATAAATGTGTATGTTATACCTATATCTTATAATAATAAATTCAAATGACAGACTATATAGTACTAGATGTGCCCGCGACTTCGTTCGCGCAAAAAGACCCCGGGGAATGGTACATTTTGCCACGACCATGAATAGCGTGTGTAATCCAGAGCCTAAACTACTACCATACGAAATTTCTTTACAATACGTTTAGTAGTTTTTGCGTGGAGGATACATCCTCTCAAACTTTCATTTGTAATAGAAGTAGGATATTCGTTTTTAGGTTTGAGAATTTCTTCTTTTACTATTCGTTGGTAAAACAACTAACAAGCATTCAGTCTAATGGTAAGCAACTACCTTAGTTTATAGACGTCTGCTACACCAGAATTCGCCAAAGGCATCTCTAACAAGGAGTGTTTTTACACCGCACCCTATATGCGCCCTAATGCTCTTTCAGGATTAGAATTGTTTTTCTATACTTTTCGTCCTACTACTATTATAAATGTGAAAGTCTGTGAGGATGGATGGATGTTTGTTATTCTTTCACCAAAAAACTACTGAACGGATTTGGATGAAATTTGGTATGATAGTAGTTTAGGCTTTATAGATACATGGTTTTACAGATTACACATAGGCTAACTTTTATCCAGAAGAAGTACAGTGTTCCCGTGGGATACTTTACTTGCGCTGGCGGAGCCGCGGACAAAAGGTAGTCATACATGTTGCGTTTAATTTTATGGAACTGAAGATGATGCGTGAAGCGTTTAAGCGGTTTTCATTTTACAAACACGAAATAGTCGAAATACGGGAGGCGAGTGGCCAAAAATAAACTGTTTAAAAAAATATATTTTTAGCCTACATCACGGTGAATAATCTCGAGTCTGAAGCTAACGAAGTAGTTTAAAAGTTAATACAATTAGTACTTCGCTCGTCAATCAGCCGACGTCATATTGTTTGAATACGAATTTCCATTCCGTTATTACTAACAATTTATCACTTTTATGAGAATCATCTTAAGCGTAACTCGCGATTTCGTCCGCGATTGTTAATCCTTGGGATTAGATTTTGAGGTAAAAGGTAGGTTCGTTTTTAACTTTTTGTTCTTCATCCGGAAAATTCTGAAATTCAATGAACTTCTTGCCCCTGAAAGACATAAAACATACATTTTAATAATTTTCTTACAGTTCTTGCTTACAAATTACTTAAACTGCGATAAAATATTGTTTATAATTTATTGTTACTGAAATTTGTAGTTCGTACGTAAACTTGTAGTATCGTCGGTCTCGATCGCATTAAGTTACAAATAAGCAAAGAGACAATTAAATCACTAGCTGTCCTGACACACGTTGCTCTATATCTCTATCTTAACTTTGAACTGTTTCAACAATTTTTTTTTCCATATTTCTCACCATTTAAACCTTCCGTGAACTTCCTCGATTATTGCAAGAACAAAATAAGCCAAATTGTTCCAGCTGCTCTCGAGTTATAGCGTGACATTGGAATCGGAAGGCCAATTTGTTTCGCGATAAAAGTTCTTGCCTCATTTTTATCGCCAAACAAAAAGTATGCTCCTCTTGAAATGAAATTTCCACGGAAATAGAAATAAAGTATGCTTCTCTTTTGTCCCAACTATCATAAAAAAAAATACTTTTCTGTAACGCGTTTGTTATCAATATAAATATACAGGACAAAACAATCGAAAGTGTGAGCATTCAAGTTTTTATCAGGGAATCAATATCTGAACTCTTCCCCTAAGAAAATTTTGTAACAATATTTGAACAATAAATTTACAGCGCCCTAAACATACATCCTCAACATACATCCTCAACATACATCCTCAACATCGGTAATCTTATCAAACTTCTAATGTTTCTTGTGTGTATTTTAACTTTGCAACTTTATGTCGTCCCTAAACAAATTATTTTATTGTTATCTGTGGCAAGCAGATGATCTGTGGGCCATAAAATAAGTATGATCCTCTTAACGCAGAAAAAAAAGTATGCTTCCTTACCTCATCTTATCTAAGATACCTAATTATTTAGTATACATAATATAATGTACATACGTTCTTAAAAAAGTATTTATATTAGTTAGATCGACAATAATACGTGAAGCAAAAACTTTGAGTACAGTTCTACGATAATTGAGTGAAGGAAGGAGTATGAAAAAAAATGTAAGGGGCACGGCACTAAAGCTTCTAAGCTCTTATCTAATAAATAGAACACAGACTGTAGAAGTTAATTCCAAAAGGTCTAATGGTCCTAAAATTAAACTAGGAGTACCACAGGGGTCTATCTTGGGCCCTTTTCTATTTCTCATCTATATAAATGATCTACCTTATCTAGTTAATGATAAGCATGAGATAGTACTTTTTGCTGATGACACTTCACTAATTTTAATGTGAAGCGACGACAATCTAACAATGACGAGGTAAATAGTGCTCTCTCAAAAATAGTACATTGGTTTAATGCTAATAATTTACTGTTGAATTCTAATAAAACAAAATGTTTAAAGTTCAGCTTGCCAAATGTTACGCAGGCACATACCAATATTCTTTTAAATAATGAGAAAATGAAATTAGTAGACACCACTGTATTTCTAGGTATAACATTAGATAGTAAGTTACAGTGGGGACCACATATTGCTAAATTGGCAGATAAGCTGAGTTCTGCAGCATACGCTGTTAAAAAAATTAGAGAAATTACCGATATAGAGACCGCGCGATTAGTTTACTTTAGCTATTTTCATAGCATAATGTCGTACGGCATCCTCTTGTGGGGAAACGCTGCGGACATTAATACAATATTTGTGCTGCAGAAACGTGCTATACGTTCTATTTATAAGATGTCGACTTTTGAATCTCTAAGGGAAAAGTTTAAAGAAATAAAAGTTCTGACCGTCGCATCTCAATACATTTTGGAAACTTAATATAATTTATTGGTAAAAACATAAGGTTCACATTACAATATTAAAAAAGAAGAATTAAAAACTAGTTATGATAACAAAATCAATTGTACCATAAAAGTAGGTAAGTACTAAAAAAATAATAACTACTCCAAAACTTAAAATGCTACAAAACAAAGAAATCTCCCAGGTCGTCCCCACCAGGCAGAGTACCTAGAAGGCTCAAAGAGTTTCCTCGCTGGATTGCGATACTTATTCTCTGGGCCAGTTAGGTGCCGGCTCTGGGGTCTCGGGTGGCCTCAATGAGTTTTTTGGAGATTTCTCCGAAAAGTTTGTGCGCACCCAGACCCCATGTACCTAAGGTTTCAACCCCAAACGGTTCAAATATGAGATCCCCACTAAGGTTCTCATATTTGCGCCGCTTGAGGTTTTCCGCCTGATTGGCGGCCGCACCTGCAGAACTCGAGGTGCCCTGGACATGGGACGGAGCAAGTGTATCGACGCGAGTAGCGTCCCATACAAGAGCCCGTCCCACTCTCCAAGGGACCAGGGTCATACCGTCTGGTCTTTTGCCATCGTCGCGCGCCAAACCAGAGGGTTCCAGCACAGCTGGCACTCCGGCGGTGACAAGAGCCCGACGGATGAGATCGTTCAGGCAGTGATGTCGGGAGATGCGGCCGGCGCTTCGTTGACAGGACAGCCCGTGGTATCCGAGGCTGTCCACATTTGCACCACAAACACAGCGATGGGGGACGACGTGGGGGGTGCCAAGACGCAGGGAAGTGGCTAACCGGAAAGCTGTTCGATCCAGCAATGTGCCCGTATTGGGTGACGGTAATGCTTGTACCCAAAGGCCCGACTCCCACTTCTCCGCAGCTAAGAGGCGAGCCTGCTCCACAGGACTGGAGGACGTATTAAGAAGATTATTCCGTATCAGTCTGCAGAGTGGTTCGTCCCAGAGCCTTTGGGAAAAAGTATTGTCAGGCAATTCGCTACAAGCACTAGTTACGCTCCAGGCGTCCTTGGCCTCGTCCAGAAAGATAACTGTATTGGAGTAGGATGGGTGATGTAGTAAAAAAATGGAAAAAATGGAAAATGTGTTATATGTAAGAAAGAATCTAAACAACTTCAAAAAGAAATGTGATAATCATTGTGTAAACACTAGAAATAAGAACAAGTTAGATATGCCAGTGTTCAGACTAAGCAAAGTTAGTAAATCCTTTAAAGGCCAATGTATACGCTTATACAATATAATCCCAGAAAAGGTTCAAAACCTTCCCATTAATAAGTTTAAAAAAGTAGTTAAAGAACGTTTGTGTGCCAAAGCGTATTATAAAATTAATGACTTCATTCAAGACGGCACACCTTAGGAATAAGGTGGCTCCTTATCTTATCTTATTATTTGTTACATAGACATAAGTAAACATTGTAATAATTTTGATTTTAAAAGAATAATTTTCCATATTTTTGGTAAAAAATGGCCCCAGACGAGTTTCTTGCCGGCTCTTCTCGATGGGTTAGTTTCCGAACCGGTGGTAGGCATCACGTAGTATCGACGTTCAAAAAGAGTATTTAAAAATACCAATTTTGAATAAAAAAATTTTTGATTTGATTTTGATTTTTTGAAATTTGACATAGTTAAAGTTTATGTGGAGGAGGAGGTAAAGGTGTGCAGAAAGCTAATATTTTTTTCAACTGTGCTTAGAATTATATGAAATTAATTAAAAAAAAAATTACACACACGACCTCACTCACACTACCATGCGTTTGTAGAATCACAGTAGGTGTTAGTCTGATACAACTGTCAATCATTCTTTCATAGTTCATAGACAACATTTACATATTTTTATTGCGTATCTAAGAGGCAAATGCAACTTAAAAAAAACTTTGAAATAAGAATTATGGTCGATTTTCGACCACATCGCGACCGCTATTTGTAATAAACGACTGAAAATTATTGAGTTTGCTACAGCTACGAGGTAAATTTCTAGTTTACATTGTCTTAAAAAATCGTAATCGTAGGTACATAAGTTTAGTACTTGTGACTTTTTAATATTATATATAAAATATAGGATACAGACTATCGGTTGTCACACCGGAGACACATATCTTCGTTACCTCCCCATCCACGTATCTATCTATACATATCTACGAGTACAGATATAAGATATCTTGTGGAGGCGAGTTTTTCAGGATGTTCCTGGTAATCATTGCCGGCTATCTACTATCCTTAGCAAAAAGTAGATTGCCAACGCCGATTGAGAATAGAAATGTTTTTAGAGTTCCGTACCCAAAGTGTAAAAATGGGGCCCTATTACTAAGACTCCACTGTCCGTCTGTCCGCCCGCCTGTCACCAAGACGTTTCTCATGAACTGAGATATACACTTGAAATTTATACAGATGATGTATTTCTGTTGCTGCTATAACAAGAATATTAAAAACATAATAAAATAAATATTTACATAGTTCTACCATAAAACAAACATGTTCTTTTTTATCGTTAGATACGGATCAGATCCCTTCGTGCGCGAGTCCAATTCGCACTTGGCCGGTATTTTGTGCAACTTTTACTACCTACTCGTATTTTGCTGAATAGATTTTATCCTCTAGAAAAACCTACCAACGTAAGTGATTGCTTTTATTTGTAAGGATTTGTAAGTAAATCTTATGTATGATTGATACATAAAACGTATGAATCATTGAGAAAAGTAAATTCATTATAAGTGTATGGCTTCGTCGATTTACTCACAGAAATATAGACTGGGAGATACAGTTAAAGGTTTACTAAAAATTTAGTTGATTATGTAGCGTATAGCTTGTTAGTTGAAAATAATAACAGTTCCTTGAAGTTACTGTAAGTATAGTCTAAGTTTAAAAGCGCTATAATAACGACACGATGTCATGAAAGAGCCTTCAATTAGAAAAACCTACAATAACAAACGGTATAATTTACTTGGCACCTGAATGATTAAAAAAATTGGAGTTTATTCGATAAACACAAAGTATTTGGTGAACAGATGGACATTTTCCCATCCCTGAAGTAGCCCAGCTTTCGTAAAAATTACGTTCTTTTAATCTTTGCCGTTTGTGTACACTTTTTGTTCGTCTGGTAATTGTGGCTTAACAACTGACCTTTTTGTGCAAACATTTGTATAGATTTTGTTTACAACTAGATTAAAACATATTTTTAGGTTTGCGTAGTAGGTACTACAAGGAACCCTTATAGTTCCGCTCTGTCTGCCTGTCTGTCATTTCTAAACCATAAGAGATAAGAACTTTTTGAAAAGTTTCAATGCTGATAGATCATGCTAAATATCTTTTAGGATATTTATTTTGGGCGAAATCGGACAACAACTTTGATAGTTACGGGACCATACTTAGACATCGCTGACATACTCATGGTTAGGTTATTTTATTATTAAAATAATATATGTATATTATTAGTGTTGGCTGTAAGCTTTATCTAAAACGACAATTGAATTTATTGTTTTTCATATTATTGATTTATTGATAAGTTTTATTGATGTACATTCTCAATATCCGACGTGGTATATATACTAAACTTTAGAATAATATCCCACATTTGTTCTATTAATTGGTTTATGGTAATTTTACCGCTTAAAGGCCTTTTACTATCGGAGTAATTTCAAATTTTTTAAAATTATAAGATCCGTAGTTTTTGAGATAAAAAAATAATAACATTTTGAAGATTGTATAGAAATTCGGCCATGTTGACGTTTCTGTGACATTTGACGTTTCGTTTTCCATAGCTTTGTGTAAAAAAACTTTACAGAGCTGTAACGAAAAGTTGTAACACGGCCTCATAAAAACCTGGCACGAAATAACGTTGTCACAACTCCCCAACTACGTAATTCTAAAAATGGGTCTTTAAATATGAAAAAACAGAGGCTGATAAATCATTACTTTTCATAGATCAACATGAAATAATAAGGGTTCCTTATAGTTACTACGGAATTTAAAAAAAATGGGTTAGATTAAGTTAGAACATTTTTATTACATTCAAAACGTCTTTAAATATGAAAAAACAGAATGCGACAAATCATTACTTTTCATAGATCAACTTAAAACTATAAGTTTGGCATTTGGTCTTATTTTAATTAAGGTACTAATACCTTAATTAAAATAAGACCAAATTATTAACAAGGGTCGAAATTATCAAATAAATAGTTATTTATTTGATATAATTATTGAAGTTTTGAGGCTAAGTATAGTTATACTTAGCATCAAAACTTCAACAATTATTATCTCTGTAACCGGGGGTATCCTGATGGCGGGAGTGGTAAGGGGGCGTTCACCCCTACCCTCCCCCTAAGGCACCTCCTTCCAAATAGTGGGATATTATACAGAATTTTTACCCCGACATTGTATTAAGAAATTAAAATCACTTATGTTAAAATATCACATAAAAACACAAACACTGACTAACACTAAATAATTTCTCGTTCAAACTTCACTTCTTTGGCTTATCACAGATTTAATTTACTTCCACGACAATTTTATATACCTAATTTTAAAACAGTGATTTATTTTAAACACGAAATCAATTCTCCAAAACACTGCTCGTTTACATTCGATAACAAACGAATAAATAAATGAATAGTGCGGTGCGGGGCATTATTATGCCGTTCACTGCTCAACCAATCAGCGCGCGAGTGCGTTCCGTTTTACGATTTGACGAATTCCAGTTCGTTATATTATAATAACGAAAAATAATGCGTAAAATTGTAAGGAGAATTTTTATTTGACAATCTGTCGATATATCATAATCTCTCTATATCATAATTTTACAGTGACATATATAACATCTAAAATTCATACAAGTGGGCTTCGGCCTGACCGGGCATACCACCTCGCTCAGACGGAGATCTCTCTTTGGGGGCTCCACTTATCCCACATTGGTCACCCTCAACAGAACACGCCTCCTTCTGGACATCATCATTATTATCGCACAATTATTACATATATAAATACATATCTTGCCAGGTTTCCGCTTACAAAGCCATCAGGCCCTTCTCCTCCTCCTCCACCTCGTCCCTTCAGCGGTCCCACCGGTAGTCTGCCGGTCACTCGCCGAACTTATAATTGAGAAGACATTTTCTTAATACCCGACAGGCATTCGTTATCAAAGGAACGAAGTACAGTATGGTGATAATATACTTTGGGGGAACACGGCGGAATGTGAAGTCCCAGTTATGTGGTATGCGGGTAATGGAACACCGAGCTAGTTGCACGTGAATAGTACGGCAGAGGAAAGGAAATTTGTAAGATTTTTTTTATGAAAGAATGTGATTGCTTTTAAAAGCCTTCAAAATATGCTATTATGACTGCTCGGTCAATCCGTAGCAGATTTCGTAGCAATCTGCTACGTAATATTTACTTGGCTGGCTATAAGCTCACTTTATTTATCAAAATATGATTATATTAAAAATTATGTTTTGAAAAAGAAAAATCATATTTTAAAAACAACGCTGTAAGTAAATGAACCTACAACCAAAAACCATTGTGATTATAATTTATATCATTATCGTATTGAACCTAAACTGTTATCGGGTGAAAAGTCAGATAAAGATGTTTTTAGATATCGTCGAAAACAAAGCAATCCCTGCATTGAAAACTGATAAAAGAGCGCACAAATTAGAAATTTTACGCTCCAAATGATTCTCGGAGCGACCGAACGACTTCTCAATCCTCAATAACGCTATTTTTATCTGCTCAACGACAGCAAACGCAATGCTGGGTAACGAACTCAATTTATCCGTATGTTGAATATATGAAGTCAAATGATTAGATAGGTGTAACACTTATAGAAAAAAAAGTAGTCTATAATTATTGTTCACAGTTAAATAAAAAGATACAAAATTTCGTCAGTTTGATTACGCGTCAAATTAATAATACTAGAGGTCGTACTGTGGTCGAAACTCGCCCCTAATTTATAATAATTAATTTGTGTCATATACGAAAAAATTTTTTTTAATGTATTTTGAAGTATTACCTTATGTTAAAAAATGATTACCTATTGGAGTTAGGGCTTTTATATTAGGTTAAAGATCGTGTATATGAGATTAAATAAAACACATTAAATAAAATTGAAAACTGCGCTTTATTTAGTTAAGCGCTCAATAGGTCGTCCCTGGCCTAAGGCAGAATGCAGAATAAGTGTTAGCATTAGCGTGGCTGATCGTATTGCCATAGGTCGTCAACATCTGGTTGCCATAATAGCAATATTTATTACACAAATCAATCATTAGACCTTTTACAACGAATAGACCTTTTGTTTTATAATTGTTGTGTTAAACTAAAACCATGTTAGTAGAAATCATATTTCAAATACTTGTCAAAGATTGAACGTGTGAGAAAGATGGAGCTTTAACGTTGTTTGTCCACCGCCACCGTCAACGGGACGTCACCGAGTTCGATTAAGTTGACGTGACGGCGATCGTTTGTCCACCGCGACCGTCAACGGGACGTCACCGAGAAGGAGATTAAGTTGACGTGACGGCGATCGTTTGTCCACCGCGACGATCTCGGTGGTTCAGTTTGTTTTCACTGTGTGTTACATTAATATGTACATTGTACCTAATTACGTCTTTAATTTTCTGGTCCATCTCCTTAATGTTCGGCTCCAGAAAGAAATTTATGCCATGCATTTCTTTCCAAAATTTTATCTTCGGATGCATCCTTAATTTTATCCCACAAACATTATATTAACGTTCGACAAGTTCTAATAATGAATAAATGGCGCATTTTAATTTCTTGGCCATTATTATCTCGTTGTTATGTTCTCTGTGACGTCCCGGTGACGGTGGCGGTGGACTCGTTTATACGTGTTATGTATTGCCGCCACTTCGGCCCGTCACAATCTCGGGCCGATTTCTTGCGGTAGCGCCGAACTAAGCGATATTTCGGCGGACGGGATGACGGCGCTCGGGTGACGGGCGTGCGGTGGACATACGGCCATGGTAAATGTATGTGTCGCTAAATCGGCGGCGTCATCTCGTTCTCGTTGACGTCCCGGTGACGGTGGCGGTGGACAAACAGCCGCTTTCGGAACGATAACTTGAATAAACAAAAGAGAGGATTTTTTGTAGATGAATTCTGATAGAATTCGACAAGCTTTCTGCACAATGTCCTCCACATAAACGAAGTAGGAGAAGTAATAGGTTTATAATATTAAATGGAACAAAAAAAATGGTTGGTTTCGTTTTGTATTTTATAAATTGAATTACTGTAAATCTAGCAAAACAAGGTATTATCGAATTCGCACTATTGACGTCGTTTTGTTTGTATGGGGTTTTAGCGTTAGGTTGTGCACTGTCTGTATGTCTGTTGTATTAATCAGAAATACAATTTATCCTACTACTATTATAATTGTGAAAGTTCGTGAGGATGGATGGATGGCTGTTTGTTACTCTTTCACGCAAAAACTACTGACCGGATTTCGATGCAATTTGGTATGGTAGTAGTTTAGGCTCTGGATTAAAACATTGGCTACTTTTATCCCGAAAAAGCACCTACAGTATTCCCGCAGGATACCCGATACTATATTTACGCGGGCGGAGCCGCGGGAAAAAGCTAGTATTGGATATATTAGAAAACACTAATACAATTCCCAAACATACCCACTGTAGTTTATTGCGTTCCTCTTATTAGATCACTAAGGTCAAGTGTATGGAACAACACAAAATCGAACAAGAGCGAGTCGGTCTCGCCCACTGAGGGTTTCGTAGAAAGAAGGAACATCATAAATAGTTAACATCGTACGCTAGGGCAATTGGTAGATTAATTTCTGCGTATATTAGTAGCAAAAAGCCCCCTTATATTTCATAAGCATATTACCAAATTAGTTATTTCCTGGCCGATATTCTTAAGCTCCATTGGAAATAACTACGATTCTGGTAACGATTGACTCGCTAGAAAACGATCATTTGCTGTATGTTTTTATGGTTATTTGTTGTACCTATGTTTGGTGCATGATTTTCTTTTGGAATCAGGGCTAGCTTGGTCTTTTAGCATTGCTGCCAGGTCTTTTGGAATGTACAAATATAATTTTTTGGTATTTGGACGACAAGGCCAATAGGCTGCAACCATCTGTGAGTACTTTTTTCACAGCAAGGGTCCGAATATCACACGCGTGTTAGCGAAAGCCAAGACCAATAAAGGTAAAATTTTAGCAAGACCGGGTATCGTCCACAAACATTTATTGGTTTCAGTTTAAAACAAGGAAACCTAAAAAGATATCACTCCTTTAATTTTTACTTAGCGATGGACGCGGAGGTAAAAACTACCTTAATTTTTTACCATTATTTTTATAACTTTATTTAAAATTTTATGATGAAATGCAGCTATTGCTTACTAAATAATTTCGAAAATAAATCAGAAAAAGTATCAAAGGCTAAAATTGATTATTTTCTCTGGTGCCCATTTTTTACCGTATAATATAGCGTCTACCTATTGCCGTTATTAATATCAAACAAAAAAACGGCAAAATAATCACGTTCACTGTATGGGAGCCCGCTTAAATAATATTGATTTCATTCTGTTTTTAGTATAATATTTGTTGTTATAGCAGCTAGCTAGCTATCACGCTTCATGAGATACAGCCTGGCGACAGACAGACAGTCGGACAGACTTCTTTACCCTTGGCTAAGGAACCCTAAAAACGGTCGCAAATAGCCACAATCCATATGATAAAACGATTCAAACCCCAGAAGCAATATACACACTCAAAGCAACGACGAACCTTTTCGTCCCCAATTTACTTTGAAATCCAATATTGGGACTATTACTCAACAGCACGGCGCCGCGGCCGCTCTTTCAATTAAACTTGTATCTTTTTAGTAGTGAATAAAGTTAAATTTTGAATCGCTATCTTGAAAATTACGCGCCGTGTCGCGTCTCGTTGTGAGCTGACTCTAGTATGTCAATTATGATACTGCCCGGCGCTCTTAATGTACTTAAAATTCTCCTATAAATACACGTTCATTTAATATAATAAAATAAGCGATATATTTTTATTATTTACTGATTATTATCCTAAAATTCAAGATTAAGGATAATTTCCTTTTATCGTCAGTTTCGTGTAAAACAGTATTTCGGATATCTCATTTCCCCCTATCATTTTTCGCAACTTGTTAGTTTTTTTTGGATCCAATCACAATGGGTGGAATGAAAGGTATAAGACAAACACAAATCTCGCCAAGTTCTGACTGAAAATCTGATGAACTATTTTCGATATAGTATAATTACAGCTTCGAGACTAGAACTTCGAGTCAGATCCAGAAATATTGAATTTACGAACTAATGGAAGCCAAACACATTGAATGATAATTGGCTGGCGTAAAAAATATATGTATTGCGATGAGTACGCTCCTGAATGTGGGTCACAGTGGGTGGCACGGGGCCAAATCGCCCCTTAGCGGATCGACGAGACCGCTAAGATTTGGACATATATTTGGGTGTTCTAAGCTTGTAACGATTTAGTCTAATTTATTGCTGTGTGGCGAAGTAAACAAGGTGCTGTAATAAGCGAAACTCGTCGCCGAAAGTTTCGAAATTTTTTCCAAAAACGTTGATTGAATGACTATTTTTCTATTTATGGAAGCGAATTACAAAGAAGGTTACATATTTTTGGTAAGGCTTTAGGGTCCTGGGTCAGCTCACACTGAAACGAGATGTAACGCGACGGGCCGCTGCAGATTTAAGATAGCGATTCAAAATTGAACTTTATTTACTACAAAAGAAAATGTACGTTTCATTGCAAGAGCTCGAATTTCGAGCTGCACCGGGCTGCGTAGCACGGCGTCGCGACTCGGTGTGAACTGAAGCTTATTAAAATAAAATTAGCTCATACTTTTCTGAACTGAAATCCGCACACAAATAAATAATAAGAATACAGTTCAAGTGTAATTTGGAACTTCCACTTTTTAGCGAACCGTGTGGTTGGATCATGAATACTAAGCACGGCATAAATTTAACACAAAGAGGGAGAGGAAATTACAGATGTTTTATTACAGCAGATACAGCCCGATGATTGAAACCGCTTTCGGGCAACGGCCGTAGATTACGTTTTATTGTATAATTATGTCATTAGTTACGTGTACGCTTAGTAGCCTGTCAAGTGACTAACTGCCGAATACTGAAACGATAGTTAAAGGAAGTAACGCTCAAGTCGCATGCTATCTTTGTCATTTCGGCTAGCAGAGACGGCGACAGTCTGTTAATAGTAGGGCTCTTAATTTTGATTAGAGTTTCAGTATTCGGCCGTAAGTGGACCTTTTTTAGGGTTCCGTAATACTCAAAGAACCCTTATTGTTTCGCTCTATAAACAATAAGGGTTAGAAACAATAAAGTCTGTCTGTCTGTCTGTCCGCGCCTCTATCATCTATAATTATGAATATAAATTGATGAAAATCGTAAAATAATAATAATTTTACATTTTGGGGGGGGGGGGGGGGGCTCTCCGGACATGTAAAATGGGAACGAAAAAAATTTTTTATTCTTCCCCATTGTGTGGGATATCCTTGAATAGTCTTTTAAAATAATGACTTTTTTACAAAGTCAACCATTTTTGAGTAATCGGCCTCCAAAGTGGTTTATAAGTTGGTCCCCCCCTGGCATTAATTCTGAACTATGAGACTCAGAAAATTGCAATTTATTACAGAAAATTATGAAAATTATTTTGAACGAAATCGGACAGTAACTTTTGAAGTAATTTGAAAAAAAGCTATTACGCGTTTATAGTTACGGAACCCTTCTTAGACATGTCCTGACATGCTCTTGGTTAGGTTAGGTTGGTTATTTCTTGACAGTAAGTTGCTTAATCCTGTCTTTAGTTTAATTTTAAGTTTCCGACAGCATCAACGGTCAAGAATAGTTTTACTTAAAATTAATTATGAAAATTTTATGTTTGTAAGACCCACAGACATTTAATGGCAGTCAGAATTATGAATTGGAATTATATATGTCGCAGGTATTTAGTCAAAGACGTTATATTATAATTTCACTAGTGGGAAATTATAATATAACGTATGAAATTAGGTTAGGTTAGGTTAGTGTAATTAAAATTTCACTAGTGAAATTATAATATAACGGTCTTTGACTAAATACCTGCGACATATACAATCCTACTATCCTACTACTATTATAAATGTAAAGTTTGTGAACTTTCACATTTAGAATAGCGAATTACAGTGAAAGTTACATATTTTTCCGGATCCATCCATTGAATGGTTAGATGTATGGACGGAGGGGTGAATGTTTGTTACTCTTTCAATCAAATAGTGCTTAACGGATTTTTATGAAATTTGGTACGGTAGCTCTGGTTTGTTAACATGGGCTTCTTATAATATGCCGAACAAGTAATTTGTTTGTGGGATTTGTGTTCCCGGGTAAAAGCCTTAAAATAATATAAACAATCAATAAGAAATTTGTGTTGTATTCTCTATAATTTTGGATATTCTACCTTCTTCTATATATATAAAAGGCAAAGCTGATTGACTGATGTATCAACGCACAGGCTAGAAATTTGAAATTTTGCACACGTATTTCTCATATGACGTAGGCAACCACTAAGGAAGTATTTTTCAAAACTCAACCCCCAAGTCAACCCCCAAGGGGGTAAAATAAGTGATAAAAGTTTGTGTGAAACTATTTATTCCTTGGACATATTATGAATTAAGTAGGAAAAAAATAATGGGTTACTTCAACGTTTTCTAAAACTCTAGGTAGGTAAAATAGGGGATGAATATTTAAAATCTAATTTCACGCGGGCGAAGCTACGGCCAATTAATGCTAGAGCAAAATAATTTAAAAAACCCGAGTAGCAAAAATGTTGCCGGTTGATAAAACAATTCCTGCCGAGAAATGTCAAAAGTGAGAAAAGTGAACTTGTAGTTTCAAACAAAAATTTAAACAGCGGTACTTAGGACACGTCGTACTAAACGTCTATTGTGTGAAGACTAGACGTAGAATTGCAGAACAAAACAGCAGAGAGAAAAGACTTCAAGACCCTTGTTTTTGTTTGCTTCCTGACTAACATCATTAGCATTTCCTCACAAATTGTTCTAGAATCTAGGAGTTCAAGTTTCCTAATTCTACTTTTATTATGGGCAGCTTAATAAACACATTCCAGGCGGTTGACAAATACGCCGCAAGGCTTGTATGAATTTGATAAGAAGCCGAATAGGATTAATTATCATATACGCCTACAAAAATATGCAATCATAAGCTCGTAAAATACACCTTGAATGAAGTTGGTAAAAAAGAAATGAACCTTCAGCTGTTTTTTTTCTTTAAATATGGTAGTATAGCTTAAAACCATTGCCAGTGTCGGGTAATAAAGGCGGGAAAATAGAATTTCGGGTAAGTTTTCAACATCCTTTTTCTAAACCGTCAAGTCCAAAATCTCCACAAAGTCCAAATAAATCGTCAAGTCAGTCGATTCAGTAAAGTTAGACGCTTTACAGAAACTTCTTAGGGAGTTTTGGAGGAACACAAACACTTTTATTAGCCGCCATTTTCAAATCTTGGCGCTCACTTAACATTGACTCTTGTCTCTACATCCCGTTGAAAGTGAAAATGTATCGTGATGAAAGAGTAAAATAAATATAAAATATTATTTATCCTTTTTTTATTCAGAATAAAAAACAAGGTTTTGTTTTCTGAACGTTAAACAAAGAAAAAAAAAGGATTACAATTACCACCGGTTCGGAACCCCAACCGTACGTAGCAGTACAAGTCAAAGCGATTAATACAAAAAAATTTGTATCTACATTTGAATTTAAAATTGTATTTTTAGGTACCAAGGCTAGAGCGTTGCACTTATTCTATTCTTTTCATCAATTTTTGCAAAATGGTGCCTTAGAATATTTTCTTTTAGCAAAACATTCTAAGTATTTTTCTTTACGAAGTATTTTAATTAGTAAAATCAAATACTTAGAATGTTTTGGTTAAAATATATTCTATAATATATTTTATTTTTAAGCTTTCACTCGCAATTACTGTTACAATATAAATAACATTTAATCGCTTTTATTTCTATGCCAAAATACATTTATCTTAGGTCATCGGTTCTAACAGCCATAACAGCACGATCAATCTCTCTGACATGTTTTTCTACAATATCAAGGCGATATTTAACGACATTCAATCCTGAGGGAGGAGCTCCGCTAAGCCGTTTTGATAGATCTGGCCATCCATCTCCCGAACGCGCCATAAAAAATAACGAGCCGCCATCATGAGCACTTAGTAAAACAAAGAATGCAGTATAATAGCAAGATGGAATGCACTATGGATTTTCCATCTGAAAGAATTCTTTTGTCTCCCCACACTCGAGTGTTTATTTCCGTTTAGACGCTTTATTTTCACAACTGAAAGGATAATTGTCTATTATTGTTTTTTTCGTGTTTTAGTTGTCTAAGCTTTCCATTTTTAAATTAACTATAAAATTAGCAAGAATAGAATCGCTGTTGTTCTAAAAATACTACTTATTTTATCTTTAATTTGCATTATTTCTTTTAAACCTTCGGATTGAATTGAATGAATGAAAAATTGAAAAAGTTTAAACAATTCACTTTGAGAGTTGCCTGCGCCAATTTAAATTAAATTTGAAAAACCAACCATCAGTTTTATTTTATTTTTTACTTTTGTAATACATACGTACATATCATAATATATTATAAATAAGTGCCTACCTAATAATAATATCAATGGACGCTTCCACACCACAATATGGTCCTGTACTAGTATCCGACCAGCTTGTATCACAGGTACCAGTCAGCTTACATAATATATTTATTTAAAACTTTTATACTAACATAATAAATTAAGATAGATAAGGTTGTTATTGTGACAATAACTATTTATACGCTGTGAAACTTTGTAAAGCTTGTAAAAGAAGCTTAACTTTTGCTTGATGAGAAACTGAAGCAAATAAGTTGGAAGATAAATTAACTTCCATAAAGTAAGTATCGTGTAGCCAACTTGGATATATCTATACAGCCCAGTGGCCCAGACGTATATAGCTAGACAGTATTTATCTACAAATATTAGGTACACAAAAAAAGCAAAATATAAGTATAAAGTTTTGTCAAGTTTTCTAACGATAAAATAGACTCGATAAAACATACACTGAATATATAAACACGTTAGGTATTGTTTATTTAGGTATATAATTTTTGTGATATAAAATTATTTGAAATTGTGAAGCCACCGCGATATTTAGTGCATGCGTACTAAATATCGCACTGGCAATAAAATTGTCTGTGTTGCCTACCATTTGCATTTCGATTATAAACTTTGGTGCAAGTGTTTTGCGGAAAAGTTGACTCTACTTCGCGTGCGCCAAAGTCGATTATCGGATGGAGACGATTTTTTGCAAGTGCGTTTTGTTATACAATTCTTTTGTTATACCTACTTACAAACACCTCATATAGGTTTTCTCATAAATTTTTCGATTTGCTCAAATTGTATCACATAGAAAGTTGTTAGCTAGTTACAAGCTCGGTGTACCACTTTGAACCTTAAAAACTTAGGCCTTTTCATCCAATATTGGATGATTTACTCTTGAAATACTGTAGTGCCTAGGACAGTTGGTTTTTAAATGTATGGTTGCCCAAGCACATACGGCATTCTCAGCCTAGTCCAGAGGAATGACTGGTCAATACGTCTGGGGCCAACCATGTGCGGGTTTCCTCACCATGTTTTCCTTCACCGTTGGAGCGTCCGTATAATGTACCTACTTGAGATCTGAAAAAGTCTCATTGGTACACGCCACAACCTGGGGATCGAACCTGCACTCTCTCGAGTGCGAATCAAACGGTCATCTCTTCCTCTTGAAGCTTATTGCCATAGCAATATAGTCGAAATGTGATCGGCGATTGTGACGTGGGGAGAACCGCAGCGCGCAGGACGAAGCTTATGACGACATAATTACTGGCACGTGGTGAAATGCGTTTGACATTATGTCTCTAAGGCCAGGACTTGTGTGGGCTTCAATAGGCTGTCTCTCCGTCCGTGAGGTCTGCTCCGTCCTTATAGGCTTATTAGTGATTTATTATAACAAATGTAATAGTAGATCATATATACCTACAAATGTAATACAGTAATACAGACCTAATAACCAGTAGAGATAATAATTTACGTAAGCATTAAGTACCTGGGAGACCGTGAATTGCTCGGAGTTTTAGTAGAACGATCAAGTAATTAAAAATAAATAAAAAAATTACAAGAAATAAAAATAATCACAAAAATATTCGTCTGACCGGGATTTGAACTCGAAACACCAAATTGCCAACAACGAAAAGTCCGATCACAGAGTAGAAAATATATATTATACCTACTTAAGTACATATAGAGCTTTCATAGAACGATCCAAATCGATCCAAAAATTTTTAAGTCCCCTTCAACGGCCCACAATTTTTCCACACAATCGTGGACACACCGTATACTCGATCTAAAGGTTGAACGAACCCCTACATGTTTGTAATTTTTTTATTTTGTCTTCTGAACTCGACTATATTTGTCGATTACTACTTATATACTATTACTATGCCCTACAGACATTTTTAGCAAAATTGGGCGACCTTTGAAATCTCAAATTATACGTCACCAATTCTTGTATCTATTGGTTTTTGCGCATTTCTTATACGATAGTAATAAATTAATTTCCCAACGAAGTAAGGAACGAACCTGTAATTGTTAATTTGTATACTCTACCTTGATTGTAACGTTTCAGATATACTCGCCGTGTTTCTGGAAATTGTTTTACTTCCTAAATTCAATTCTGTCGAAGACGACGAACTTGTATTACGACAACTGGCGCAATCGTCTTTTGTTTTTATGATTCTCTTCGCCGATAACAAATGTTTGAGTGTAATTTCGTTTGGAAAATAATAAACCAAGAACGGTTTATTTTATTTCTAAAATTCTTGAGTGAAGTTTTTTTTACATTATTTAAATAAGTTATCTTATATTAGGTGTTGCAAAACTATGTACCTACCCGTATTTTAATTAGTTGACTAGTTTCAATAACATAATAATTATGATATTATTCGTAGTTTAAAACTTCGAATATATCAGAGTACGTTATAATATGTGCCTATTTCGGTGTTTTATTATACAGAAACGAAAAATTTACGAATACACGTTTGCAAAAAAATATATAAAAACCTATTCAAAAGGTTTTCCCAGTATTGAATATTAATTTTTACCTTTTTTCAACCGACTTCCAAAACACAGGAGGAGGTCATCAATTCGTGTGTATGTTTTTTTTGTGTAGGTATGTTACTCTACTTCGCGTGCGCCAAAGTCGATTATCGGATGGAGACGATTTTTTGCAAGTGCGTTTTGTTATACAATTCTTTTGTTATACCTACTTACAAACACCTCATATAGGTTTTCTCATAAATTTTTCGATTTGCTCAAATTGTATCACATAGAAAGTTGTTAGCTAGTTACAAGCTCGGTGTACCACTTTGAACCTTAAAAACTTAGGCCTTTTCATCCAATATTGGATGATTTACTCTTGAAATACTGTAGTGCCTGGGACAGTTGGTTTTTAAATGTATGGTTGCCCAAGCGATTACTCCGCCGTTTGTGGACCGATTTTCAAAATTATTTTTTTATTGTAAAAAGTTGACTCCTGAATTGGTCCCACTGTCCCCAAATGGTAGACATGGTGATGATACATGAGGAAACGAGAGAAGTCCTCAAAATTTATAGGGATACCGATAGTCATTTTGACTTCTTTTGAAGTAACTCGAGCATATGCTACCAAAAAGTGAAATGTGCCAAGGTATACCCTGGATCCAAAAGCACTGAACGGCATTTCTCAGTCTTAGAAGATACACGTTTGGAAATTTCAGCATTGCTTATAAAACTACAAGCAAATGTCACTATTAAATAATCATCATCACCACCGCCATCATCACACCATACACCCATGATATTTTGTTATCTAGGTACTTCTCATAGCCTTTTACACCGATATCGATTTCTTGGAACATTCACAGCTACCAAAAAGTGAAATGTTGTGCCAAGCCTGTAAACCCTAACAACGATGATGATGGGATCCATGAGGAATCGAGGAAACCTTTATTAGAAAAGTTAATGATCGTTAAGTTTTCTTACACATTTTTAATTTCCGCGCAACTTTTTCTGTCAACACAACACCACAAAAAAGATTTATGAAAATTGGTCTATCAGTTCATCCGATGAATGACCGAGAGTAAAGGGGTTTTTTTTTAAATATAGAATTTGATCACTAACTATGAAGTAATCTGAGACACGGCGTCGGCCGATTCAACATATTACAATTATTAACAACATATTTTGAGTAGATTTCATTTTAGAACTCGTGAGTGGTGGGACCACTTGCTCCAACTAACTTCATGGAGGTGTTTGTGCATAAGTGCTTAAAATTGACATTAACAACACATGATTATACTATAGTAGACGTCGCTAGCGACTTTGTGCGCGCAAAAGGAAATCCCGCGGAACCGTACATTTCGCCGCGATAAAATGTAGCTTCATGTAGCTGGATGGTAGAATGGTAATTTGTGTGTTGCTTACGAATTGATCTCGGGTTCGAAAACAGGTCAGATAAATATTTTTGTGATTATTTTTATTGCCTTTCTCTTATATTTTTAAATATTTTATCGTCCTACTAAAACTCCGAACAAAGCTCGGTCTCCCAGGTACTAGTTAATAATATTATCACTGAAAAGAAAAAAATAAAAATATTTTAAAAAATATGGAAACCGACTTCCAAAGTAAAAGCAATAACATTCATAAAATCACTAAAAAAGTATGAAATAATTCTTACTGTCAAAATAGTTTTTTTTTTAATCCATTTAAAAACCTACCTTTTAAATTCTGCTAAAATGTTACTATTTTTCTACTCAATCTTCGTGTTTTTAAAGTCAGTACCGGCCCAAACAATTGTATTAATCCTTTGATAAAAAAATCATTAATTTTAACACAACTACGTTTATACATACAAATAATATTTTAAAGAACTCACGTTCAAATAGGCTGGTACCGACTTCAAAAATAAGAAGACTTAAAAAAGCAATAGCTTTTACTTTGTAAGTCGGTTTCTATATTTTTAAAATATTTTTTATTTTAAATACGGTTATTCTTTAAATACAGTGATTCTAGAAATATACAGTTACTGCGAAAGTCTAGTTGACAAGCTGGTTGCTGATGACGTATTCTAAATCAATTTTAACCCGATACAATATGGTTCGACAAAAATACCTTATTTTCTAGCTAGAAATACTTTAATTGTGGTCAAATAACTGTGATCTTGCAATGCAGTAATTTTGGTCGAATTAAGAAAAAAGTTAATAAGATTTCGAAAAAAGTATGTTTCTGAAATAAAGTATTTTTGTCGAACCATATTGTATTGGGTTTAAATTGATTCGGCATTCGTCATCAGCAACCGGCTTGACAGCTGTCAAACATCCCGAATTCCTTGGCATCGTAACTGTATTTACATGGAGAATAGAGGTAAGGAGGACCATCTCTCTAAGGCAGAAAAGCTAAAAAGTGTCCGACAAAAGTAATTAAATAATAGTTCTAAAACTGGCCATAATAGCGCTAGAATGGCAAGGGTGTGTGCTATGAAGTTAGAATTTTTGATGACTATGACTAGTTTTTAGTAGTTAATTCAGTAAATCATGAATATTCTAATTACTCGTATAGTTGAAAATATTTTTATATATAAAAAAGAAGAAGATCCCAAGATTTAATTATCCGTTTAAATTTTGCCCCTTTACATTTGAATTTTTTTTTAAAAAAACATATGTGTCTGTAGCGCTCCCTATTTAACGCTATTTTACGGACACTTTTCATGTATGGAGATGGTACTCCTTACCTCTGTTCTCCATGTGTATTTACTCGTCACTCTGTTCCGTAAATAATAATTATATTCTCGTCGCGTTAAATACGGGATTGAAACCGAAATTTAATCCTTTGTATAGTGAGAAATGAAGATGACATTTTTAGGCTTTAGTGCTCGAAACATTTACTATAGGGTCGTTGACTTCATATTAAATATTTAGTTTAATTTTTGAATATATAATAGATAAATGTAAAAAATTAAAGTTTTATGTGTACCTAGTTTTGCAATTAGGTGCATTTCGAAGTTACAAAAAAGTTGGAAGAATATTTTTTGAAATAATTAGTGTAATAAACCTACGTAACTAGTTTACTTAGATGAAATACAAGAACATTCACTATGGTAATTATAAACATAAATGCAATAATTTCGGAGATATTAGCAAATAATAATAATATGTTCTTACGACCTACACATAATTAATTTCATACAATTGCAGAAACGCGTGACGTCACACTTTTCTATTGAACATTTGAATACGAAACTTGCGAAATTCTTTATTACAAAAAAATTGTTTTTTTTTGTAGTATTTGTTCTGAGAAGTTACTCATATTTATAAACAAAATTCAATCAATTAGGCTATGCTAAAATATTTGAGTTGAGTTGTGAAAAAATACATGTTAAAAACATTTTAATATTACCTATATTAAAATGTTTTTAACATGTATAATGACTTATCAGAGAAAGTTTTAAGAACGGCGCCTACATTATTCATTAGTATTGAAAACGTTTTAGGAAATTCAACAAAGGCAAAATATTATTATCTTAGACTAGCTGTATGTCTATGTACTAGCTGTTTTAAGTGTTTTCTCCACATTTGTTCCAATTTCTCTCACAGTCTAAACCTTCCCTGAACTTCAACAATTATTTCAAGACCAAAATAAGCCAAATCGGTCCAGCCGTTCTCGAGTTTAGCGAGACATTGGATTTTAATCTATTTTTATATATAAGAATGAAGAATATGTAGGATCAAGCACATCAAGAAAGGTTTTCGCGCTATAACTATGTTTCTACAATGTCTGTAAGCTATCAAATTGGTTACCGGATGAGTGTTTGGTGTAGTAACTGCGTAGTGTAGTGTGTGCACAATAAATACACCCGACCGGCGACCACACTGACAAGTGGCTTTGTGATTCGGTTGGCGCACCAACGTCGTTGAAGTGTGTTGTTGCCAAATGTCGGTTTTAAGGTAAATAGGACTTGACAATTTTTAATTTTAACTACTTTTACTAGAAAATACTTTTTTTGATGACCTCTGTGGCTCAGTGGTTAGTGCGTTGGTACCCGGAGTTCGTGGGATCGAATCCCGCCAAAGGAACAAAAAGTTTTCTGTGCTCCTGGGTCATGGATGTGTATGTGTTTTAAATATAATTATATAGTAAAGAACAGTATTAAATATACTTCCGTTGTCTGTTCCCCGTAACAAGTTTTTCGGGTACTTAACACTGGCCCTGGCCAGATTTATGTGGTGTGAAGCAGTGGCGTGCACAGGATTATGACACTGGGTATGAGGCGAAGTACTCGGTCACAAAAACTTTTTCGTTTATAGATTTTTAGCATAGCTACAGCCAAGCGACGGATCTCTAAGTCGAAACCATGCCAACAGAGCAAGTCTTGGATGTACTATTCATGTACATCTTCTACGGCAACGCAGACAAAACAGCGATCTATTGTCGCGGCGGAAGAAATTCTAATAAGTAAAATAATAAGCATATTTTAAAATATTATATCTACTCATCAGTCAATCAGCTTCAATTTTCACATATTCATAATATAATTTAATCGTGTGTACACAACCACACAGCCAGTTATACGTTTCATAACTTTTAACATGAAATTTTCGAGTTACATTATTTTTTGCTGGTTTAATTGTTGTAACTCGGGTACACACCTACCTTTAGACAGAATTTGAATCTTTTCACTGAATGACAATTGTGAGGACTTGTTATTTTTAATTTTTAATAAACAAACATTATCAACGCAAACCTCACAATCAAATAACATAAAAAAAAATCAACAAACGCACTAGTAAAAGCAAATCACTACAATTATTATAGAAACTCAGTAAGAAACTTTTAAATGTACACACTTTCAAATGTTAAAATGAAAAATCTTTTAAGAAAACTATAAATAAACAGGAGCGATTAAATTGTAAACAATGCTTATCAGATGAAATATGCAATACGGCATAATAGTAATAATTATCCAACGATTCTCCTGCTTTAAACCGTCTATCTAACATTTCAGTTAAAAGATTACCGTAATTGGAATCTGAAGGAAACGCTTTCTTTAGACATTCCTGCCATTGAAGCCAAGTTCGGTTCACCGAGCATAAACCCTCGTACCATTTTTTGGCATGACCTGCTAACTGGGGTAATGCAAAATGTGGAATTTGTTGCTCAATCCAATTGTAGATCCGAGCACATTCATTGACCTTCGCAATCCAGTTTTCTATTCGATGATTTCTTATGGTAGGATCAAACTCTGGTATCATATTTTTATCAAAATGTAGCCTGTGCGAATTTTCGGATTTTATAAATTTATTCATAAAATTTAATACAGATAAATTTTCATTTGAGCCTAAGTTATTTAAAGTGTTTGCCATACCCCCAATATCCCCGCTGTCGCGTCGGGACGGTCCGGAAACCTTGTTGCCAGATACACCTGGTAACCGGCCAGGTGTATAGGGTTGTGGAGAAATAGATTGATGCCGTGGTGATCCCGGACTTCTGTACCTCGACCTTTCACGATGACAAGGAGGACTGCGGAGCTCGCGGCGACATGTAGATCGACGTCCGGAACGTGAGTGTGGTTTTGCAGACCCACTTTGTAATATCGGACTACGGCTTCTTTCCGATGCCCGGCTTGATCTAAACCGGCTGTATCGCGATCGGCTACGTCTGTCAGTATGGGATCGTCTGTTATTCATTCTTTCCCGGTGGCGACAATCTCGTTCAATTGATGATGGTCTTAAAATATTCTCGCCCGTCTCATCCATACTTGATTTCGTGTAGCGTGAAAATCCTTTTGCCACTTCTGATATTAACTAACAGAAGGATTTCGGGATTTTAAAACACTTTTTCATCAAAATTTATTTCTTTATTTGTCACTATCACTAGTCACTAAGCACTTAACTATTAAAGCTTAGTACTGACGACTGCCCGCCCATATTCGCAGCACTGGGCTTTATACCATAATCAGTGGCGCCAATTTTACCGGAAGTTGTCAAAAAGAATAAATCATTCTAATATAAAAATATTAATTAAAATACAAAAAATATTTAAAATGATTATATAATTACTTAATAATTTATATTTCATTAAATAAACAATTACAAAATATTTAAACAAAATAAATAATTGATAATTATGCTATACCGGATGTACCGGATGTATCCTCAGATATTTATGAATATTATAAAGCAAATAATACTAGATTCTTACACTTGTTTATCTTTTAATTCGAAAATCAATTATAGACATCATGTGTGAATACAATAAGTATGATTTGAATACCTACAATACCTATATATAAATATATATTATACAATTCGCGTGTCACAGTGTTTGTAAGTCAAGGGGAAGATACTTTTTGTATGGCATGGTGTATTTACCTATAGAATATTTCGCGCCCAACCTAACCATACCACTATTTTTTATTTTTCCTGTCATGCGTTTTTCATCCGGTTTCATGTGATAGGAAAAAGTTAAAACATGCATAAAATAATAGGATTTCCGCAGCCCGCACGCGGACCAGATCCGCACGCGTAACAGGATAAAGGCCCTTAGGTTACACCGAATAGAGTAGGCACCGAATTTTATGCTAACAAAACCTAATTTAGTTAATACAAGGTTGTATTATCGATAGTTAGACTCTACAGCTCATAATATCAGTCTTAACTGTAATCTGTTTTAATCCTGACACATCTCGTCCGTAGTGCGGATCACTAAATAACGTGCGATCATACCCGATGCTCATATTTAGTACCGTGAACCGTGATGCTAGTGGGGAATACACCGGTATATTTGGGCAGATTTATTAATTGGTGTGGCCTCACTGAATGCTGGGGCTTAGGGCCAAACTTAAACTTAACATTTTGAATCAACGCACGTATAAATAACTAGTCTATTTTTGCGAGTACGTTTGGCTGCAGATCATGCGACTGCTAGTTTGTGGGTTTTACGCAGTATTTTTTTAGTGTTAGAAGTTTTTTTAAATACGGAAAATATAAAACGCGCGACTTCCATCAGACAATAAAAATACTTTAAAACTTTTATAGTATATATATATTTAAGATTTTGATTATATTATACACGTATTTAATACACATCCATGACCCAGGAACACAGAAAAACTATTTTGTTCCTTAGGCGGGATTCGAACGCGCTAAACCACTGAGCCACAGAGGTCGTCGTCAAGTACTACCAATAAATTGTAAATGAATCGTCTTGATATTATCATTAACTGATTTTGGAGTTTGGACCAAACAAAACGCGTTTGACGTTGCTTTGACGTATAAGAGAATAAATACCATATATATCGAGACTGCATCGATACTGTATACTTGTAAGATTTGTGAAGTGAAGTGAATCAACCTTCTGGCTGTTAGCCGCAGTCGCTCACATTTCACGCGAGGGAAATATTTAGGGAATGAGACCAAGCATTCTCGCTTCAACTACTTCACATTTCTGTCAACATTTAACACACTCTGGCTAGTACATTTTTAACACAGCAAGCGTCAATATACACCGAAACGAAACGATAGGAGACATGGCGCCGCATTTTTAAGATAGCTATTCAAAATTGAACTTTGTTCATTATATAAGAAGATGCACGTTTCATTGTAAGAGTTCGAATGTAAAGTTGCGGCACAGCGCTTGTGCAGTATATGACTGACGTCATATGAAACGTGTATCTTTTTCTGTAGTGAATAAAGTTTAATTTTGAATAGCTATCTTAAAAATGCAGCACCGCGTAGCTTCTTATTATCATCGTGGTGTGAACTTACCCTAAAACGGCAGTGGAATTTAAAGTATCTTTACTAGCTTTTACCCGCGGCTTCGCCCATGGTGATATTATGAAATAAATTAAGGTACCCGTAAGTAATATAGCCTGTCGGATAATAAGGCCTAGCTAAAAAAATATATATACTAATATTATAAAGAGGAAAGATTTGTTTGTTTGCATTGAATAGACTCCGAAACTACTGTACCGATTTTGATGACATTTGGCATAGATATAGAGTAAACCACGGGGAATAGGCTACTTTTACTGTGGCAAAATGGACGGTTCCAGTGGTACTTTTCTTTTAAGACACGTGCAACATATTCTAGTCTGTTTTAAAATAAAAACTAACTTAAAATTTTCATGTTAACTAACATTCTAGGGCATTTCCTTAACATTAACAAAAATGCCTTTTTTACCATAATAAATTAATGTAAAGCAGGTAATTAAGCTTGTAGGCTTGGCGTAGATTAGCCTGGATTTAATATTTTAGTGATTTGAGAGACTTCACATAAATGAAGCAACCATGTTGTGAAGGATGAAGCAACAATACTGTGATTATTGGTATTCAATAACAAAAAATATTCAAGCAATACGGTATTTTCCTCTATTTTTTTTATTACATAAATGAATAGTGTTCTGAAAAGTAAGACAGTTTATAAATGGAATAGTATACTAAAAATCAAAATTTTCAAAGATATCGCGGATTGTTTTAAGCACTTTTGTGAGTCTCGTGAAAACGCCCCATATAAAAGTCGTACAAGTAGGTGACGTCACACGCTACTAATGTTGCTACGATATGTATGGTCATATGCACAAAAGTTCTGATATCTCCGAAGTTTAGGCGTTTATGTTCATATATACCATAGTAAATCTTTTTGTATTTGATGTAAGTAAACTAATTATGTAGGTTTTTTACAATAATGTTGTAAAAAATATATCAACTTTTTTGTGACTTCGAAATGCATGTCACCGTAAAATTATAAATACCGTTAGATTGTAATATAACTAGCGAATTTATAAAATGTCGACAGATTGTGAAATAAACATTCTGCTTACAATTTTACGCATTATTTTTCGTTATACTATAATATAACGAACTGTAACTCGTCAAATTGTAAAACGGAACTCGCGTGCTGATTGGTTGACCCGTGAATGGCACATGCCCATGACACGCGCCGCCATATTTGTTTATTCATTTAACCTATATGTAGGAAAATACCCAATTATATATAACCAAACGGTCTTAGGTTCGTTAGCATCTTACACTGATAAGCTTGGTGAAACTAAATGGGATCAATAACTAGGCAGAATCCAATAGGGATTGAATAACACCTTGAATAAAGGCATTGGCAAAACCCCTTTTGCGGCTTTGTTCGGTCGAACTTTAAATCACGCTAATGAAAATATATTTAGTGATCTCTTTGTAGAATCGCGTAACCTTAACTAAAATATTGATGAGATTAGATCAGAAATAACAGAACACATTGAAAAAGATCAAATCAATCAGAAAGAACGTTTTGATAAGAATAGAACAAGTCCTACTATTTATAAAATCGGCGATTTAGTTAAAATAAAAAAACAAATATCATCGAAGGAAGGCCAAAGTAAAAAACTTTTACCTAAGTTCTCTGGCCCTTATAAAATAACAAAGATTCTAGAAAATGACAGATATGAAGTATCTAGTATACCGGGTACAGAGTTAGGAAAACATAAATACTGTAATATTTGGGCAGTTGATCAAATAAAGCCATGGATAAATATACACATGAATAAAACGTCTAGTTCGGATAGTGAAGAAGAATAACAAATGATTTGAACATAATTATTATAATCAAAAATAGACTAAAACAAACTTTAAATGATTTCGAGATCATATATAATATTTTTGGAATCTCAAGTTTTCTTGAGAACTTGAGAACAAGACTTGAAGAACTTTCCAAGACATTTATATTTTTTTAAAAGCAAATTATTAATTAGGTGGACTTGAACATCCCAATCCACTCAATAAAACACATACACTTGATGAATTTTCCAAGTTAGTAGGTATGTCTTTTTTTTTTTTATTTATTACCAGGTGGACTTGATGAAATTTCCTATCCACCTATAAAGCTTGACGAAATTTCCAAGTTATATTAAATGAATATTTGCAATGAGCTAATTAAATTTTAAATAGTAAGAAAATTTCAATATTTTAATTAGTGAATTTATTTTGTTTTATTTTACCATCTTATTATACAAATTAATACAATATATTGTTATGCATGTAATTTGAAACTAAAAAGGTCTATTTATGTTGATTGTTTTTTTTTTGTTTTAACTTATTATATATTTAATACTATATTTTTTTTTTATAGGATGTATAATTTTAGGTTTAGTTGTAATAAGTTTGAGGTCAAACTTTTTGTCAGTATGGCCGATTGTAAGAATCTAGTATTATTTGCTTTATAATATTCATAAATATCTGAGGATACATCCGGTACATCCGGTATAGCATAATTATCAATTATTTATTTTGTTTAAATATTTTGTAATTGTTTAAATATTTTGTAATTAAACAGCCTTCGTGGTCTAGTGGTTTAGAGCTTGGCTCTCGACTCGGAGGTCGTGGGTTCGATTCCCGCATTGGAATAACAAAAAATCTTGTTTCCAAGTTTGGTTAGGACAATGCAGGCTGATCACCTGATTGTCTGACAAGAAAGATGATCCATGCGTCGGATGGGCATGTAAAAAGTCGGACCTGCGCCTGATATCTCACCAGTCGTGTCGGTTATTCGTCCCACTGGGTTACGAGAGTAAAGGAAGAGAGAGTGCTCTTGTGTACTGCGCACACACTTGGGCACTATAAAATAACTCCTGCGTAGCTGGCCTGGTTTCAATTAAACCGGCCACCGTCACTGAAATCAGTGTGGGGAGCTATTACTAATTGTTTATTTAATGAAATATAAATTATTAAGTAATTAGATAATCATTTTAAATATTTTTTGTATTTTAATTAATATTTTTATATTAGAATGATTTATTCTTTTTGGCAACATCCGGTAAAATTGGCGCCACTGATTATGGTATAAAGCCCAGTGCCGCGAATATGGGCGGGCAGTCGTCAGTACTAAGTTTTAATAGTTAAGTGCTTAGTGACTAGTGATAGTGACAAATAAAGAAATATATTTTGATGAAAAAGTGTTTTAAAATCCCGAAATCCTTCTGTTAATACAAGTTATCGAAATTGGTTGAAAAACGAACAAAGCATAAAGTTGATATCGGTTGCAGTGCGAATCATAATTCATTGAACAAAAGCCAGGTCATGGCATGATAGCACCGGCATGTGTTAATATTTATGCCATTGTGAAATAGACTAACATTTAGAAAGTCTAAAAAACTAGCCATGTCCGAGTCGGACTCGCGCACGATGGGTTCTGAACAAAACGGCTAAAAAATTACGTTTGTTGTCGGTATATCCCATACAACTCTGAGATTATATAATAATAGGTACGCGATACTTAAATAATAGGTTTACCTATGAAATTGCCGTTCTTCAGTACTGGCCATTTCAAATCAAAATAATTTTTGTTTGGCTAAGAATTCTAATTTCAAATTAATTTTATTTTAAAAACATGGAATTCTTTTTCCAAAAGTAGTCATTTGTTTATTGATTAGTGTTACATTTTCATCGCATTTCAATCTTTTTCGTCATCATGGATACGTTAAAAATTCGAGTAATTATGGAATATGAGTACCGTCGTGGCAGCAACGCGGCACAAGCGGCACGCAACATCAACGACGTTTACGGAGCTAACACTACAAACCAACGCACCACCTGTTATTGGTTTACTCGCTTCCGTTCTGAAAATTTCGACCTGAAAAATGAACCTCGCGGTCGTCCGAAGACTTTGGTCGACAATGACGAATTAAAGGCGATTGTGGAAGCTGATGATACACAATCTACGGCTGAATTAGCAGCAGATTTCGACGTTAGCGTCAAAACAATATTGGGCCATTTGCGTCAAATTGGCAAGGTAAAAAAGCTTGACAAATGGGTGCCCCACGAACTAAATGATCGCCAGCGCGAAGTACGCGTCGAGACGTGCCTTGCACTGCTCAACAGACACACAAATGAAGGAATTTAGAACCGCATTGTTACCTGCGATGAAAAATGGATTCTGTTTGATAACCGCAAGTGCTCAGCAAGTTGGTTGGATCCTGGTTCAGCACCTAAACAATGCCCTAAACAAAAACTTACCCCTAGAAAAGTGATGGTCACTGTTTGGTGGTCTAGCGCCGGTGTGATTCATCACAGCTTCTTACCAAACGGGGTGAGCATTACTGCAGATGTGTACTGTGAAGAACTGAACACAATTATGGAGAAGCTGGCACATCTCCAACCAGCATTGGTTAGTCGCTCGTCTCCGCTGCTCCTGCACGACAACGCGCGACCTCATACTGCACAGCAGACGGTCTCCAAGTTGCAAGAACTGGGGTGCGAAGCTCTCCGTCATCCGCCCTACTCACCAGACCTTGCGCCTACAGACTACAACTTTTTCCAGAATTTGGATAACTTCTTGGCGGGAAAAAAAAATCAATACCCGAGAGGCAGTACAAAATGCCTTTGAAGAATTTGTTGCCTCCCGTCCAGCTGATTTCTTTAAGAAGGGCATCAATAAACTGCCACTGCGTTGGCAAAGATGCATTGATTGCATACATGACAAAAATTCGTTTAAACTTTTTCATACAAAACGGCAATTGCATAGGTAAAGACCTAATATTTATTCTGTTTTTTAGTATTACTTTTTGTTGTTATAGCGGCATCAGAAATATCATCAAATCATTTGTGAAAATTTCAACTGTCTAGCTATCAAGGTTCATGAGACATAACCTGGTGAGATATAGACAGACGGAGAAAAGACAGACGGACAGCAGAGTATTATTAAAACGTTTTTAGCCTTTGGGTGCGGAACCCCAAAAAGGAGATCGTTCGATGGGGTTTTTGTGTTATTTTTTTTGTATTTGAGAGTTTTACCGCTCAATACATTAGGTATTTACCACAGTATTTCGATAGCCCTCACGACGCGTAAGCTCTTAATCTTTGATAAATTCCGGTGACGGTGGCCGGCTTCATTGAAACCAGGCCAGCTACGCAGGAGTTATTTTTATAGTGCCTAAGTGTATGCGCAGTATACAAGAGCACTCTCTTCCTTTACTTTCATACTTTCATAACCCAGTGGGAGGACACGACTGGTAAGAGATCAGGAGCAGATCCGACTTTTTATGCCATATATATTATAACATGCCCATGTTACGCGGGGATCATTTTTCTTGTCAGGCAATCAGGTGATTAGCCTGCATTGTCTTAACCAAACTTGGAAACAACATTTTTTGTTATTCCTACGCGGGAATCGAACCCACGACCTCTGAGTCGAGGGCCAAGCTCTATCACTGTACCACGAAGGCTTTTATAGATAAAGTACATGCCTTATAACCATACTCTGTTCTTATCAAATTCAACCTTTATGCATACAAAAATATTTTCTACAGTGATGAAAATTGACTCCAAAATTTCTGCATATATCTATGTAAAATTCCTAAACAATGTGCCTTTAAACAGTTATAAGGGTACCCGGAGATGCTTTTTAGTTCTCGTCTATTATATCATTTTGTTCAAGTAAATTTTAAAGAGTAAATTTCTTATTCTATTATATTTCTTATACATTCATACATACTTACGTACATAGACTGCCAAAATCATTACCCTTCCTTTTGGCTTCGCTGTAGTGGGTTAAAATGAGGTCCGAACGCAATCGACGCGCAGTCGGCAAGTTTCGAGTCCTATTCTAAAAAAAAAAACGAATTAAGCTACTAAAGTATTGTATATTATATACTACTACTACTACTTTAATGTTGCTATTAAGTTAGTAATTTATTCGAAAATGTTGACACAAAAAATGAAACATATTGAAGAACATCAGTAAATAGATTTTTGTCCAGCTAGATCGGTACTCTTGCCGATGTGCGGCGTACAACAATCACTATCTTACACTTTAAAGCTTAAACGAGACAATCGTGTATATAATATATAATCGTAATCTGGAAAACGGCTGCAATTATTACCATGAAATTTAGTACGCAGGGAGTTTTAGGGGAGAATAATCGATCTAGCTAGGTCTTCCCTGGGAAACTACGCATTTTTAAGTTATGTATGTTTTGTCTTTCGTCGCGTCTTGCGCACAATCGAAAAGTCACAAAGTCGAATTTATTGATATACTCGATCAATAATTTCGACTCTAATATGTCAGTATTTGGTGTTCAGTAATGACAGTAGTACAGTTGTTCGAACCCCGGTAAAATATTTTTGTGATTTTTTAAAATCTACTAGAGCTCCGAGCAAAGCTCGGTTTACCAGGTACTTAATATTAATATGTATAATTGTCTCTCATTTTAAACAAAAGCTTTAATGACATGAATTATTAATTTTATTTATTACTTGCATAATGGTTGAATTAGCTTAGAGAATTTACGAAACTACTGAAAATAATATTAATAATTCGTTTGTTATTAAATATTGATAAAGTATCTTACAAACCCATATCCACAGACATAATAAAGGTACGAAATTCTTCTCTTCACAATACAATATTTATCCGAAATATTTTCCTATACAATGGTAAAATGTTCTACGCATAGAAAGGCTCAATTTAAAATACGCTTATTGATTTGGATTATCAAAACAGAGCTCAAAAATTAATACGATGAGTATTATTGGATTGGGAGATTTTATCATGCGTCAATGGAAATATATCTGCGCCAATCTGACTTCACTGATCCAAATTGAAAGCATTGTTTTTTATTTGTTCAATGGATTTTTCGTCGTCCTTATTCACGATGGTTTTATGATATAAAAATAAGGAAAAAATAATATTGTGTCGCTGGCAATATATACTATACAGTATACACTTGAAATATATTATCAGTCCTGGGAGTAAGCTGAGAGGCACCACACAACTTTAAGTCATTCGATCATATTAACTGGGTACTATCTGGGTAATACACGTATGTGTGTGATATTAGACATTAATCTACTTAGATTAATGTCCAATATCACACACATACTAGACTTACGGACTCGATACTTATGGAGCAAAAAGGTCTTTTTAAACCAATTATTTGCAGTTAAATGTTGGATTTTGGGCATAAGATAGTATTTCAAATCTCTTAATCGAAACGCAACTACCTATAGTAAGTACGAAAGAAAAGTTTCACGGTAATACGATAAAGGCGCTTCGCAAGAAAATCGATATATTATGAAAGTAATATAAAATGCTTTATCTAATAATACACTCGGTAAATACAAATCGCCTATACTGTGGAATGTTCGAGGCTAATAAAATATTTCTGTTTGATATGGATATGAAAATAGATAGAGCATTGGAATGTTACGATACCAATTTCCTTCTTATGTAAATAATGGAGGGAAATATCACGCTAGGTGCGCGATTCTTCCTGCGAATACCGTGTGAATCGGGATTATTTTATATTTATTTATATCAAAATCTGCCGGCATAATAAGGAAGTGATTGAATTTTATTTGTCCTAGAAAAAATTTCAATCGGTATCTCTGTACTGTAACTTAATAAAAAAACGTAGGTATATTCATGTGTCCAGAACTGAACTATTTTATAATATTTTTTTACTATCAAAGGAAAAAATTTAATAAACAATAGTCTTCCTTAACGACTAAAACAACATATTTAAACAACCGGAGGTCGCCCTGTGGTAGAAATTCGCCCATTATAATTAATATAATTTTTAAGTTTGAACTTTTTATGGGCCTCTTAGAGTTTATTAGGTCCTTACATAATGAAATTAAATTGCCTCTTAGAGTTTATTAGGTCCTTACATATGAAATTGGCGTTTTGACGTACTGGCCACTTTGATGTGTGTGAAATGTATACCGCTATTTACTCATGCATTTGTGTTTCGAAAACCATAATTCATTTGTTTTTTCCTCTTTTGGTTTTTTCTTTGCGTCATTCTGTTTACAAAATGTAAAACTTGAAATATCGTATTATTTTCGCGTACGAGTTCCACCATGGCACCAGTGCTGCAGAAACGGCTCGAAGGATTAATGATATGTATGGCGACTGTAGGGGACTGTATAATTCTACAGGATTTCAACCGCCGGCTCAGATTAGACTCGAAGATAGCAAGGTTTACACCGATTTGGGCAGAGCCGGGGCGATAATAAAACACTTATTTTGAGGAGAACGATTTTCACTTCTTTCGTCTTGCTTACCTGGCCCATGGCAATGCCGCGCCCGTACGCCTCTTTCGGGCCGATTTGCTATCTCACTTTTGCCTCTCTATACGGCTATTTTCCATAATTTTCCCTATTTTCCATGAGCCAGGTGAAGTAAAACGCGTTGTGTAAAATTCTTTATTGTTATTCCCAATTACATAAATCCTTATATACTAATAATCTTATTCCATATAAACGATATTCATAATCTAAGGTACACCATGTATGAAATCTTATGTATTTTTACCATTTTCTGCCTAATAACTCCGTATCCATTTATTATATAATCCAAATAATTATTTTTCCTATTAGATATTATGTTTATCTATATAAATAAGAAGAAACTACGTTAAAATTCATTACACTTTAAAATATATAAGCAAAATAGCCTTAAGTTCATAAAACACCATTTAACACGACTTTTGCACACTGATGCTATAGAAATCTATACATATATAGTCACTGAGTGTTCACTATTATAGTTTATGTACTGTTTTAAATTACTTGTTTATCGTTCACATTTCAATTCACTGGTATAATCACGTTACGAGGCCGCTGTCCTCAACATCCTCCCCCCGGCGCAGTAGCCAGGGTCTACGCAGCCTCCTCCGGTGACTGCGGGCTCGCCGGTCCTGCCGTGGACTGCTCCGGTGACTGCGAGCTGCTTGAGCTCGCTGCGGGCTGGTCCGGTGATGACTGTGAGCCTTGCGTGCTTGCTGCAGACTGCTCCGGCGACTGCGAGCTGTCCGTGCTCACTGCGGGCCGCTCCGGCGTCGACTGCGGGCCGTTCGTGCCCGCCGCAGACCAACCCGGTGACTGCGAGCTGTTCGTGCTCGCTGTAGGCTGCTCCGGCGCTCGTTCTGTGCCCGGAGCCGCCCCCGGCGTCGTCCGCTCCGCTACCGGCTCCGTCTGCTCCGCCAGCGGTGGCAACTGCGACTGCAGCGCCTCCTCCAGCACCGCCAGCTTCGTCGTTGGCCTCCGGAACACGCCACTGCGCGTGCGAACGTTCGCACAACGCACTTGTCCGTCCGGGCCAGGGTAAACCCGGTGCACGACCCCCCGCGGCCACGGATTACGCGGCAGCGTCGGGTCAACGACAACAACCAGGTGCCCCGGTACAAGGACTCGGTTGCTCTGCGGGGCCCCGTAGCGAGGTGTGAGCGTGGGAAGGTATTCCTTCACCCAGCGCCTCCAGAACTCGTCGGCAAGGGCTTGCGCGACTTTCCATATCTTCTTGTCCGCCGGCACACACAGTCCAACAGACGTCAGCTCGGCGATCTCCCCTAGCTGATGTGCGACGTATGGCGTGTATTTTCGGCTGCCGTTCTGTATCCAACACAGAACTACTTGTGCGTCGATCCAGTAGAAAACCGTGTCCGTTTTCCACCTGTGCTCTGCTACGACGGCGTTTCCCAGCCTCGCTCCGACCAGGGCAGCCTGTAGCTCCATCCTTGGTATGGTCTGTGCCTTCAGCGGCGCCACCTTGGCCTTGGCGGCGGCCAACACGACTCGTACTTCTCCATTTTCTTGTTCCAACTTCCAAACGACGGCTGCGGCGTAGGCGTCCTTGCTCGCGTCGCAGAATACGTGTAGCTGTTTACTTCTCGTCGGGCTCCCCCCGTTGTAACTCCGGGGTAGCTCGAGCTGACTGATGTACTCCATGTCTGCCAGCCAACGGGCGAAGTGTTCGGCTGACTCGGCGGGCAGCGACTCGTCCCAGTCCAGCTTCTGACGCCACAAGCCTTGTAGGATAACTTTGGCGGTGATCGTGTAGCAGCTCAGCAGTCCCAGCGGGTCGTAGATGCTCATCACAGTACTAAAAGCCTCTCTCTTCGTCGGTGCGCGCTGTAGCTCGCGGACCTCCTTGGGGACTCTGGATAGCGACGTGTTGAATTTTAGTTTGTCGCCTCGGGAGTCCCACAGCATGCCCAGGGTCTTCTGCTCGTCCTTAGTGACGTCCTGTGTCGCGTTCTGGGCAAGGCGGTCTTCAGGCAGTCCCTCTAGCACCCTCCGGTCGTTGCTCGTCCAGCCTCTTAAGTGGAAGCCACCTTTTCTATGTACTTGGTCCACTTGTTCCACGATCTGCATGGACTTCTGGTGGTCTGGATAGCTGTCTACGTAGTCATCCATGTAGTGGGCTTCAGTAATAGCGCGATGGGCTTCGGGATGCGATTCGGCGAATTCTTCCGCGTTCCGATTCCGGGCTGAGTGTGCCAGGAAAGGTGAACACGAAGCACGATGCAGAAGGTCAGGCCCTTCTAACAAGTGATCGTTGAGGCTCACGCCGTTTGTTCTCGCCGCTGCGTCGAAAACCAGTCGCAACTTGCCCGGTTTGTTTGGGTTTTTAACCGGGAAGTGCGGCAGGTACCATGTGATGTCACTTCCGGCCTCTGTCCCGTCGCATTTTTCCGCATATCCCTTGCTTATGAGATTCTTCATCTGCCCATGATACTGCGCCTCGTCCAGGGGGCTCTTCTTGAGTTTGTGTTCCAAGTTCTTAAGCCTCTTTAGCGCATTGTTGTAGCTAAGAGGTAGTTTGACGCTGTTCGTGCGCCACAGAAGTCCCACTTCGAATCGACCGTCTTCCGTTCGTTTGGCCGTTCTGCCAAAGAGGTCGATGGCTCGTTGCTCCACATTGCTCAGCCTCGCCTTAGACGCTATTCCCAGTGCGTCTATTTCGAAGTGTTTCTTCACCATTTCCTCCAGTCGTTCGCCTGGGGTCTCGATCGTAGACACGTGCAGGATGTTTTCGTGTTATTCCTGCTTTATGAGGCGTCTGGGGATGCTTCCATGAATTACCCAGCCAAGCTTCGTCTTCGAGGCTGCAGGCTGGTTTCTCTTGCCGATCCTCAGCTCCCTGGATACAATGAGCTGCCAGTTGTCCGTGCCGATGAGAAGTTGGGGTTTCTTGTCTTCATAGCATATCTCTTCGTTCTTGAGATCACGCAGGTGAGCAAGTCGGAACAGTGATTCCGGGACGGACTGAGTCTCTGAGAATCCGTCCACGGTTCTCGCAGTGATGTCATATCTGGTACCGTCGTGACCCGTACGCCAAGTTGTACAAGTCGGCTTTTTTCTTCCCTTCTCTCGGTATTGATCCCATGCATTCTCAGCATCTTCGGTGGGCCGTCTGCGCCGATAGCCTTAGCGACGTCTTCATCCAGCAGTGTCACTGTCGAGCCCACGTCGAACAGCGCGAAGATATTCGCTTCGCCCCGTGGACCGACAACTTGAATTCTTCTCATCTTAAGTTTCACCGCACGGTCGGAGGTGACCGACGCGGTGATCACGGCGTCCTCAGTCTGCGGAGAGCCACCGGACCGGTCTTCGTGCAGCAGCGCATGATGAGGCAAGTTGCAGCCCTTGACGCCGCACGGCCTCGCTCTGCAGTTGTACCTTCTGTGCCTGCTTCGTATGCACCGGAAACATAGCCCTTCCTTTTTGACTGTGTCCCATCTCTTCTGCACGCTCAGTTTCTTGAAAGCAGAAAAGCAAAACAGAGCGTGATCATCGGCACATATTGGGCACTTCGTTGACTCTTCACGTATTTTCTTTGGCTGGCTGTGACTCGGCGAACCCCTGCCCTCTTCTGTTATCGCGAAGACTGGCCTTCTCGTTCTGGCTTCGTTCTTGTTAGGAGGTGGACGCGGTGTTTCCTTCTTCGGTGCCGTGCTGAACCCGTAGCGCAATGCCCTGTCCGCTTCTCTCATTAAGAATTCAGAGAGAAGGACGACATCGGGCTCGTCCCTGAAGCGCGACGTCTCTTCTGCGTAGTCGTACCACTTGCTCTTCTCGTATGGGCTGAGCTTCTCCAGGATGTCTCTCGTGAGCAACGGGTTAAAGAGGTACCCGTGTCTCAGCTTCCTCAGGATGGCTACCATGTTCTGAATTTTCACTGCAAATTGGTTGAGTTCTGCCGCCGAACCTCCGAGTGGTACTATGGGGAGGTACTATGGGGAGTGCGTTGGTTTGTAAGAGGAGAACGATCATAATTTTTAGGATCCATATCATTTCTTATTAAAAAAATGTTATGTTTAAGTCTTTGCTGTGTTATTTTTATTTGTAGATCTTAATTACGTAATAAAATAAGTTTATTTTGTTTCATTTTGCAAGTCTTATACTAACATAGTTTAATAAGACAGAGTTTTTAAAAATGTTTTATTTTGACTATGTTTATGGCAGAAGTTGCCGTTTTTTATTACAATTGTTAGTAATTTATATAAATATATAATTAACATTAAAATTTGTTAATTCGTATAAATAGTTTTTGATTTATTTTAATTCCCACTAGCTAGGCCTTATCTTATTCTCTAATTGTAGGTATAGCCTTGTCCTGTATAAAGCTTTATCAATTCGACTTCACTCGTCTTTTTGCTCCGAATCGGAGCGGCAGATCATAGTTGTGCCGGAGATACCGTGTGTCTTTATTAAATCTGTTAACCTTAAATAGTGCAATTTTGGCCCCTCAGCGATTAGCCTATTCATAAAAATATAGAACAAAGTAAGCCGATAATCTTACTTGCAGAAAAAATAAGTTTAAATAGAAATATTATTATATCGATTGAACCTAATGTTGATTGTGAACTGTTGTGATTCAAAATAACATCTATCTATGATAGCTTTACGAAATTTTTTCTAGGTATTATTTAGCTTTATACACAGAGCTGGCTGGTGCCCGAAACTTCGTTTGCGTGAAACTATTAATGGACACGGAACCCTATTTTTATTAAACGGGTTTCGGGACCCTAAGATAAAAGTAGCTTAAGCTTTTCCTTATAACATTAGCTATCTGCCAGTGAAAGTCCGGTCAAAATAGGTTCGGCCGTTTCAGTGATTACCTGGTACAAACAGACAGACATACCTAAATTTAAAAAACTGATTTTTTTCTGTAGGTAAAGTATATACTATCATAATATACATTTAGTGCAAACCTCTTCATTTAAAATTACTAACACATTTTAATTTTATTAATTTGTACAGATAACCCTTAAAAAGAAAAAGTCTTCGTTTTTTAGACGAAAGAGTTTGAGTTTGAAATTTTACTCTATAAAACTTTAGGAGTCAGATTCATAAGGACGGTGAAGTTGTCTAAGCCAATTGTCTAGTTTATATTGTTGGAATATTTCTTGACGGTTGTGGTAGAGCATTTTGACAAGGGTAGGCGATAGGATAGACACTTAACGGCTGAATTAGAAGCAGCTACTTTAAGTTCGAGTTATGTATCTGACAAGGTATTTATTGGAGTGTAAAGGATTGGAACTATTTAAATACACTGTTATTATATTATTTATTTATTCTTTATGTACACAAATTTTACAATTAAACTCAGACAACACGGTGATGAATGTACACAGGTGTGCTTATCTCTATAGGAGATCTCTGCCAGCAGAAATACGACAGGACATTAAAAGAGATATAAACGGACACAGATAGTACACAAGAGAATTATGTTAATTATAATCGCAAAATGCATTTTAACTATGCTCAGATTGAATTATTTTATAATCTGAGTAATTATGACTTAAATTTTGAAACACTGATCCACGCCCTAGACCACTAATTGAAGTCGAAGAGGAATATCATATTATATTGTATAATACCATTATATATATTTTTAAATAAAGAATAAATAAACTATGGAATTCATAATATTTATGAAAAAAAATATAACCGTTGACGCAACTTTTCTGTGGAGGACCATAAAAACGGACACAGAATGTGTTTCAATCAAAATCAAAATTCTTATACGCAATTCTGACAGGACTCGGGATAATACTCACCATCTAAACGTGGGTCCTGGCCATCCAATTATTTTTAGTTATCGTCGTTAGGAGCTTACGTGAATCTATTCAGCTTTTTATATCAAGCTCCACGTATCCAGCTAAATCAATGTAGGATGCGAGATATAAAAGTACTAGATACTTATATTATAGTATTTTTTACTTCGTAATATTTAATAAAACTTCTGTACGTGTGTTTACATTTGAACTCCTTCCAAACGGCTGGAACGATTTTTTATAACGTTTTTATTAGTTTCACCTGTATGTTTGCTTGCTTGCTTGCTTGCTTGTTAGTTTCTTTGTAACTGACTCCTTTGGGCTCGATTTTGTCCTACTTTGAACGATCAGATTTAATTCAAACTTTGCACACCTGTCAAAGACCGATGACAATGCAATAATTCGATTAAAATATCCGATTATCCTGATTAAATTCGCCAGGATTCATCAATGTCTTTCCGCATCCTTTGCATGAGAGAAGAGAGATAGAACTAGTGCGCGAACTACGCATGCGTGCAGTTCCAGGCTTACTCTTTGGCAAATCGTACTAAAAAGCAAAAAATAAATTATAGTTAAAAAAACTAAAAAAACAAGCTTTTATAGAAAATCTAACTAAAAAATAAAATTTAATAAATTTGGATTAAGAATAGTGTAAATGAAAAATAACTGTTTATTATTGTAAAAAAGCGTGGGGTGCATAGTGTCAGTAGTTATAAAGATTTTATTGGCAGATATGAGAAGGATCTTCACTTTGATAATATCTTAAAAATCACTTTAAACGAAATCTGACCGTTTGAAGTGGATCAAAATAAAATCCACTGGAGTCGGTTACATACAAACAAACGTACAGGTGAAGACACTGCACCCCACGCTTTTTTACAATCATAAACATTTATTTTTCATTTACACTATTCTTAATCCAAATTAATTTTTTTTAGTTAGATTTTCTATAAAAGCGTGTTTTTTTAGTTTTTTTAAACTATAATTTATACAATTTCTTTTGTGTGTGTAAGTTTATTCGATTATGGTTTAGATTTGAAATTTGGTTCACTGGATGATGTTTAGGAGTAAAAATTAATTTATTATAAGTAAAAATGTTTTACACCCAACGAAGTGGGCACGGGACAGTTTTATTATATTTATTTTTTACTTATTTTAACTTCTCAACATTTTATTCTGAATGCTTTATTGATGAACGGTCGCTGAGAAAAGTTTAGTTCGCTGGTCGTTCCTGCATACAGGAATACCAGCCAAACACATTACACAAGCGAATCTCGTTTGATACCAATTGCCAAACCATGATTCCGATGATGAATCGCCGACTGTGCGTTTGTTGTCAAATTGACAGTCGGAGGGACCCAATTACGCAGGCAGTATTGGCCCGTCTAATGACTTTGCCTCCCGCAATTTGTGATACGACGTTTGTTCTACGCAATTTCGCTTAGACGACGGGACCAATTGCCTGCGCAGAATTCATCATCATCACTACTATTTAAACCCAATCGGTAATTAATGGCAAAATATATTATTAAGATAGAAACCTGGTCTTATCACCATCAGCGTCTTTTTCAATGGAGTATTTAATTAGTTATAACCACCTTCCAATTAATTGGGTACTAAATATTTTACTACAGTAGATTAAGGCGTAGTCCCTCGTGCTGGCGTACATGCAGAATGTTTCGATTTGCCTTATATTATTACTAGCTTTTGCCCGCGGGTCCGCACGAGTAAATACAGTATCCCACGGAAACACTGTACTTTTTCGTCATAAGATATAGCCTTTGTTTTAATCCAGCAGGCTTAGCATGCGCACCCTAGAAACACCGAAGAATCGACAAAATTACAGCAAAATAGGTCTTATCGTAAGGCAGCAAGGTCGATGCATCATCGATACGAGAAACAACATTTCTTTTCTTCCCGAGCATGAGCTCACAAAATTTGACAGCTAAAGTAGAAACGTTATCTTATTTCAATGCCAAATAGTCTTACAATAATGTCAACTACTCCACATCATGGCGCTCCTAGACAAATAGTTTCTTTACGTTCAGTCATTTACTTCAATATTTGTTCCGACAGAAGATTTCCCGGCACCCATTTTAAAAATATGGCTGTTTAGAAATATTGACTTCTATTGACAACCTTGTTACCATTGATTAAGAACTTTTTTGCAACAAACTATTCGGATAGAATATTTTTTCATTAATTTATTTCTTCGGATCGCCTGCTGAGCCTAAAGTACTACCGTACCTACGTATAATTACGTCAAAATACATTCAGTAGTTTTTGCGTGAAAGACAATCCATCCATCCTCACAAACTTTAATATTTCCAATAGTAGTAGGATCGCTGTAGTAGGATGTCAAAACAAAATACTAAACGTTCTCTTCTAAACACAAACATTCTATCAGAAACAAGTAGAGTTCAAAGTTCCGTTTATCCGCCAAGAATTCATATTTAGGTGGTAAGTCGGTATGCAGTCACTTAAGATTCCTCGACTTATTGAAAATCGTAAGCATTTTACAATAGAACTTTCGCGAAGCCTTTCGCTGTGATGCTGGCGATTTGAATATAAATGTGGTGATTTAAAGAATTTCCCATTTTAATACCTGCAATTACACATTTTCAAAGTAGGTGCCTATCTCTATTGGCCTATCTTACTAATATTAAAAAGAGGTCAGATTTGAGTATTTGTTTTTTTGCTTATGTGTTTGTTTTCATTGATTAAGCTTAGAAACTGGACCGATTTTTATGAAATTTGGCACTGTTATAGGACAGACCACGTGAAAGGACATAGGCTACTTTTTATTTGCGGTATTTCCTTTTGCGCGTACGAAATCGTGTAGTACATCATTTATAAATAAGAATTTTATTGACTTTATGCGGTGTGTTCTGTCGTCCTAGATCAGGGTTTCCCAACCTTTTTTCATCGCAGCCTCCTGCCTCAAGCCTCCTGTGATATTTTAATTGAAAAAAAAAAACGCATTTTTATCGATATTTATTTATTTCCATACAAATCTCTTTTTGTAAACAGTAAAACAGTATAATTCTTGTGGAGTTACTGTAAACTTTAATGCGTGTAAAAATTAACTTTAAAAATTTAAACGTACTTACATTTATTATTAGATTAATGTTTCTTTGGGAGCGTTTTGATGCTAAGATAATATCAAGCTGTATTTAAAAGCCATAGAACTTTTAGTAATAAAATAGAAATGGCATGCAAAAACAATTCCAATAAAAAAAGACAGTGCATATAACACGATTCACACCGGCTTCACATTTGATAAAAATACAATAAATATGACTGTATAGTCATACAGTCAGACATAGACGTATATAATATAGACGAGGAATTTTGAGGCAAAAAGTGTGTCCAGTTAAATGACCCCAATTTTGAGATTTTTGGGGCCATTTTGACATTTGAAGTATGGTGAAAACAAGATGGCTAACATTTGAAGTATGGTGAAAACCAAGATGGCGTAACTTTTTCTTGTATGAAGATTTGTTCTGTCAAATGTGACGTACATTTTATTTACGTACAGCCTATTTTGTGTTTTGAGTTTGAAACTCTACACTGACACTGGCTATTCCTCAAGGGAGGCCATTTTTAAAGAAGAAGAAGAGTTTGATACTTCGTAACCTATATTGCCTTATAGATCATGAATACCTACTTGTATTTATTTACGAAGGCGACTTTATTTTCGTTCGAGGTACTTAATTTCTTAACATAGATATTAAAGTACGTTCTGCAACTGATCTTACATCTACAGGCTAGGGCTTCCCTTTGATGGAGAACCACTCGCTACTGGAAAAGAATACTCTATTCTTCGCGGCTCAGTCCGCAACCGATTATTATTCTGTATATTGTACACTTTTAAATATATATACTGTATATTATACATAATCACTTGTTTAGTATGAATCAAGAAATTAGTTTGTGAACGTACGTATAATGATATATACGATTATATTTATTTGCATTTATTATATATTTGGTAAGGGCCAAGGAAAAGTGTTCATCTTATTCTTTCGTAGGATTATAGACATCTGTTACTGGCAGAGAATTAAGAAAAGCCATTTCTATTTATATTATGAAGTCTGTGGTTAAATAGTAGCAATAACAAAAGAATTATTGTTTCCTTCGTAATTAACATCTAAACCAGGCGAGAGAGAGTTTTAGAAACATCATGACGAGTAATGCAGTTCACGTACGTCATACTCCTCCTCTTCACAGACAAGACTCAACGAAACATGTTAATGTGTTGTATGTGCCAGTTTTTAAATATCGCAACAAAAATTTTCTTTGCGAAGCTAATGTTTTGTTTAAAATTCGAAGATTAAATTGCTAGCACGTCTGAAAAAAGTGAATCGCTTAAGAAGCGATGGAGATCTCAATCAAGTGAATACTCACTTGATTTGTAGTTTCTGGACAGCCTATTCTTATGTGTACGTGTGTCCTTAGCGTGCAGTGTAAGTTGTAAGTGCAATGTCTTTATTTATTTTTCGTCAAACCTTGAGAGATAAGTGTGATTTGCGACCTACATACAAGTTTCATACAAAAAAACTGTTGTCTATTAAGTCGGTTTACGGACGATAATTTTACGTGATAACGACATCACAAGCCGAACGCTTAGGCTGATCGTGCCTCTCTATCGCTTGTTCCGCGCTCTCGCTTGCACGCTCGGCTCAGGCGGAACGTGACAATCAGGCAAAACGTGACAATTTTTCGTGTGTGCAGTCGGTGTTCATCGATTTATAAGACGTTATCACGTCAAAATCTGTCTTGCGTAGGCATTATTATTATTATGCAGTTATTAGTACGAGTATTATAGTGCAGGTTTAGATATTATATATTTACATATAATCTTCTCATCATATAAATCATCTTGTATACCTATAGCATATGTTTGCATTATACGCTAAAGGTCAAAAAAGGATAAAAACAAACATGCACTAAGTAAAAAGTCACACACGTAGTTTACTCCACATGCTTGTAGTCATAGGAAGGGATAAATCCATTTTGCTAATAGCGCTCAGCTATCGTCGTTTTTCTATGGAAATGACAGGCGATGTATGAATAACGACGATTCCCGAGAGATATTAAGATCGTGGTCGTACTGTACTAAAATATATATTTCCAGCCACAGCCGTAAAGTGACCATTAAGCCATAACTGGCGATAAACGTTTCGGCTCAACTGCCATAAACCTTCTCCATAAGATTCCTATCTGTTTGGCACTTATATAATGTGATTTTCTTGTTTATATGTATTTTCATTTATATATGGCGAAATTAATAATATATTAAATTGAATATATCCGACACCGGTTTCGGTGGCGTTGGCTAGTTTCGTTGAAACCACTCAGAATCAGGACCGTATCTTTACATGCCTATCGGACGCATGGATAATATTTCTTGTCAGAAATCAGGTGATCAGCTGCAGGCTGTCCTAACCTGGCTTTAGAACATCATTTTTGTTGCCAACGTGGGAATTAAACCCACGATCTTCGAAGTCAAGAGCCAAAATCTTGACGACTGAACCACGGAGGCGTCATTATTGGATTTCGTTAATCTACGTGTATATGTATTATTTTGCGTTACATATTATCGTACTTTGAGTAGGTTCAAAAATATAATCAGAAGTTGCGGTATCTTTTTGTTGCTAGATAGTATACATAATATATAATATTCATGTAGTTTTAAAATTACTTATGACTTGCGACTTGTTTTCAAACATAAATATTATTCCGTCTAAGGCCCCCACAGACGAGAGGCCGATCGTTTCAGTTAGAACTGACGTCATTTCGTCCTGAACGGATTCGAGCATAAACACGGAAAAATCGCATCAGTTTGTTCTGGTTTGCCGCGAGATACGGTCGTGCTTATTAATTGTAAACTCACTACGCTTGTACACGATATACGCCCGCACGGCCGCGGCTCTGGCGAGAACTGAAGCCATTTATCACACGTGGTCCGTTCAGTCCAGAATAGTTATTTTACAAAGTTTTACTACTAAATTAAGTATTTTATTTCCTCCTTAGGAAGTTAGTTGTTAGTAGTGTTTTAGTGGGAAATAGCCAGACAGTAATCATATGCAAAATGGCCTAGGTTAGGCACAAAAAAAATCAAAAAAAAAATTTACACCTTATCATAATAATACATCGTAGCATTCGTCCGTAATTTTCTTAAAACTACCTGTTGAATTACTATATACACAATATTTACTAGTATATTTTAGTTTAACGATAAAATAATTATAATATAATTCAATAAATATTAAATTTTAATATAACAAAACCTAAAATCACTGCATTTTAGGTTTTGTTTTTTGGGGGACTTAGGGATTCCTAAGTTGAGTAGCTTTTTTTAAAGTTTTCAGTATTCTTTTAATAGTTTTTAGTAGAAATCGACGCGAGTTTAGTAGTTTCATAAGAACAGAGCTGGCAACATTGGAATGAATCGATTCAGTCCATCCGGCCGACTGATGCGATCTTGAAATTGCACACAGACGATACGATTTTGCATCCGTTCAGGCCGAATTGAAGGAAAACCCGACCGTATATGGGACCCCTAAACAATTCACGAGCAAAAAAAAATCTTTTGTCTCAAATCCGGATCACCGGGATCATTAATCTTTCACATAGCCTTCCGCAGACAAACATCAAGAAATTTATCTCTGCCACTAAAGCGCTTTTACATAATACAATCTTGGTATGATTCGCTGTGGCTATGACAGGAGATATTTATTTTATTTGATGGGCTCAACTCGAGGGATTGTATGTGGTCTTTTAATATTTTATTTCGCTGGTTCTGTTCGGCGGGTTAGGGTTGTCCAGTGGTTACTTTTTCTGTTGACATTTTGAATTCATTCGAATATCCATACATCCACACTAGTAAAATTATTTTAACATAAGTTTTTTAAATAATAAATATATAATATACCAGAATTTTGTGAAGAAAAATTCCGAATCAAGCGCCATGTTGCAGTTAAATTGGACCAAAAAGTCACGGGAGATGCAGAGCGATACGGAGCTAGAAATTTTAAGCAACGCCAAAGAAATGTTGTTAGAAGTAGAAGTATTATTTTTATTCTGTCTTACATTTAGTACTTTCTAAAATATAACGCCATACCAATTTAATATAAATTCTATAAAAGATACCACTTTTGCGTTTAGTTCGATTTATACATTACTGGCATGTTATCAAGTTTTATCGAAGTGACCTTAGTAAACTTATACTCTTATGCCTGTGTTTTTGGACATTTCATTCTATTTTCTACTATGTGTTGCCCACGACTATACCCGCGTAAATACAGAATCCCGCGGGATATTAAAATATTAATGTGATAAAAGTCATTTATAAATTAAATCTGGTTTCCCGGCGCGCGATTTAATTCGTGTGCATCTGTACAAACATATATAGTGTAAGGATTTATCTCAGCAAGATATTAATTTATATGACGTTTATCGCGTTATTCATTATAGGTTCCGTGTATAATCTGAGTTGAAAAATGTGATACGTGCAATTGTTTTTTAAACAAAATAAATGCACAGTTATAACACACAGGACTTCTTGCACTATTTCCACTTTAATAAGTATTTTACAATATTTTTAATATCTTACACGACTGGTTCCGACAAAATCATCATCAAGTGTGATTAAAATTTTTAAAAATTTTGTAAACATTGTGCAAAGGGTTGCCAGCATCATGAAATTTTTACAATTTTGTGCAACGTAATTTAAATTTTTATTTTTATACCAACTTATTCTATTTTCTACTGTATATAAAATAAATGCAATTATTAATATGTAAGTGCTGCTTTTTGCCAATATATTATTATCTGTGCTGCAGTGTGGTAGATCTCACGTTTTACATAGTCGAATCTATATGCTGACTGAACTTATAACAAACAGAAAATACACCTGTATTGCACATAATAATAATATTTACTTCATTTTACGCAACTTCAATCATGCTTCGCTTCATCGAAACCTGCCACCGCTATTGAAATCGAACGCTACGATTTCGCAAGAAAATGCTTAGAGCCAGAATAAAAATAAATACCCTTTCTCCTTAACTTGATTACCTGAAATAAAACTAAAAACCTTCTTAAGCTCAAATGGCAGCCATTACAATTTCTTAGTCCATTTTACCCAACCGCACGGAGATAAAATGTTCGTATTATCTACGCTCTACACCGCAAAAAAACTATTGAAAATCTATCAACTAATGGAAATGCTTTTAGTAACAAGTTCTATTAAGTATCAAGAGGCTTAGCTGTATTGCAGATTTTTATCAACTGACGTAACTGTGGCCATGATATTATTACATAATGTTACGTGCCAGCGTTTTTATTATTGGTACACCAATAATGTATTTTTTTTTACAAATTTAGAAAAGCGTCCAGATATTTGAGGTTACGACATCAACACAAGGAGACCATTAGAACAAAAGAAGTCATTATAACTAATTTTCAGATACATAAAATCGACTTTTAGCTACTTTTTGGGTAGTATTTCAGTAAAATGTAAATCATGTGCCTAATATAAACATAGAATATATAAAAAAAAATTGACGACAGTTTCTTCATTATGAGTTTTCGGAGCCTACGAAAAAAAGTCCTAAAATGTTTAATTTAAAAGTGTTATAAATTGCAAATATATTTCTTGCAACAATTGCTATTATTAACCGTCCACTTAAGAAAACGCGGACGAGAGTGTCTGACACTCTGTTTTATGTAGCAATGTGTCGCAATCGTTTTTTTTTTGCTATAAATGAAACTTTATTTTCCAGCTGTCCAACCTTCGACCGTTACAGGCTTCGCTGCGTTCGCGTATTTAACGTTACAGAAGGTGCTAGAAAACATTTTTGCAGAAATAGACTTACGAACGAAGGTCGCATTCAACGAACCGTAAATTGATAGTATCTTGTGAATTAACGATATGATGATTTCGTCTTTTCTGAAATAGTCCAAGTATATGCTACCAAAGAGTAAGATTTTGCACCAAAGTATACCCTGGATCCAAAAGTACTGAAAATAACTCCTGACTCCTTATAGCTATTTTGAGAATTTTGGCGTTGTTTAAAGAACTGCGAGCATATGTCACTATGTCAAATACAGTAATCATCATCATCTCCACTATCATCACATACATTTTTTCCGCCGACTACTGCAATAGATAATAATAATTCTTTAATATTATAGTATCTAATGATCATCATCACTCGTGATTGTTTATTAGGTCCACAGATCGGTAATGCTTATTTGGGGAAATACCTCTCAGAAAAGTGGCATAAAATAACGCTTGAGTTTGTTTTGCCGAGGGAGTGAGAATATCAGAGGCTTTTTTATATTTATAACTCTCTTAAAATGTGTTTATAATATCCTACTAAAAAAAAGTGAAAGTTTGTGAGTATAGATGGATGTTTGTTACTCTTTCACGCAAAAGCTACTGAAAGGATTTTGATGAAATTTGGTATGGTAGTAGTTTAGGCTCTGGATTAAAACATAGGCTACTTTTTATCCCGAAAAAGTACAGTGTTCCCGAGAGATACTGTATTTACGCGAGCGGAGCCGTGGTCAACAGCTAGTAATAAATATAACTAAGAGAAAAAATATTATTTTTAAACACAAAATGAAAACCGACTTCCAAAGTAAAAATGTACAAGAAAGTATAAAATCAAAGTTATTTTCTAATAATTTCCCTTTAAATTTGGCTAAAACTTTAACTATTTCTCTACTGAATCTTCATAATTTTGAAGTCAGTACCAGCCCGAACAACATCCTGATTGAACAATATTTAAAATAGAACTCACGTTCAAGTGCATTTTTACTTTCGAAGTCGGTTTTAATTTTTTAAATACCATTATAGTTATAATGTTAATACTTTTACTTTTATAACTATATATTCAGTTTATTACAGAAGTTACATTAGTCACATATACAATCGGTCTTTACAATAAATTTACATTTACAGGTCACAACCGAGTTCTAAAAACCGACTGCCGCGGCGCGCGCGCCGGGGCGGCCCGGCTCGCGCGCGGTTGTATGTACCTCGACCCCGCGTGCATGTGCAGCGCCTCTCGATGCAGCGAAATGCGAGGGGCTCACGCGAGGTGAAGCGCGCTAGCGTCGATCGCTATAATAATATTAGCGCGCTACGATTTGCGAAAGGCCGCTCGCGTTACATACGTAGTTATTATTATTTTTTTTATATAAATATTAGTTAGATTATATTATATAGTACATGCCCTGACTGACTAATTCATCAACGCCGAGGCAAAACTATTGAAAGTACAACAGAAACAGTAGGTCCACTAAGAAGGGATTTTGCAAATTCACCCCCTAATGGGGTAGAAAGGGGTATCAACGTTTGTATGTAACTTTTTTGTTTATGGTCATCTGTTTGAAATTTTGTGATATTGCTCTTCGACATGATCTACTAAAATTCTAATTCAATATTTTCTAAAATTCGATCTATTAATTGGTAAAAAGGGAAACTATTCATACCTAAAATACCATTAATCCCATCAGAGTATTTAAAAGACTGCAGAATCCCCTATCCCCTAAGTATGCTTCGCCATGACGATCAATAAAGCTCTGGGGCAGACATTGGAAGTGGCTGGGATAGACGTAAGAGAGAACTGTTTCTCACACTGACAGTTCTAAGTTGCGTGTTCCAGAATAAGTTCGGCTAGCAGTCTGGTCCTTTAATTAAAAAAAAGAGGTCCTTTAATAGCATAATACACTTTAATAATAAAATAGTCTTAAACTATTTACCATTTAATTTATTTTTAGCATAATTAAAGTCTCTTTCTAAAAATAATAGGAAATTAGTCACCTCAACATCTACGCCTACGAAGTCACGGCTAAAAGCTAGTCTAAGAATAAAATATTTATCATTTATCTTTGTAGTTTTATTTTGTAACCTTTTCCTATATTCCTATACGACTGTCCCGTTGCTCGGCGACAATATTTTTTCGAATTCCGTAGATTCATTTCCTATGTGCTCGATAGTCGTGTGAGGCATGAAACTGTGAATTTTTGTTGACAAATCAATCATATACAATATAATCACTCATCCCAATTTGGAGTATCTCCGAGCATCTCAGGCTGTAGCAGCGTTAAGGACTTGGAAGGTTGTAATAATTGTACCAAAAAATTCAGTAAATAAAATATTTTAGGTACATTTCTTACATTGGTAAAGCGTTCTATATCAAAAACACAAATATATTTTTTATCAAAAAAAGATTAAGGTCAAGAAATGAATCCAAATTTCTCATCGCAATCTCGCAGGAACAATGGCGAAAACACTCGTTGTTCTTGTTCTAACGACGCTCAACTGTACGTAAGTACTTACATATTATGAGGTCTTTTTGTGTCTTTTATTTTGAACTTTCTACTTTTTATAGTACTTACAAAATTTGAGTAACCTTCTCATCTAAAAAACCGGCCAAATTTGAGTCGGACGAAGCCGTACAAAACGGCTAAAAATTTAATAACGTATCTAAAATCTTACATTGACTTCAATCTTAGATTCTCAAACAAAAATTGACGTAACATGACGTGAAGTCAATCCTAGGATCGTTGAAATGTATTGAAATCTTGATCTCAGATAGCTAAAATGAGATTAATATTGATTATTAATTTCAGGCGTCAAATCACAGCATTAGCTGGATCAGTTACGAAAGTGGACTCTACTTCGTAGTGGCCATGAGAGGCCTACGCCGTAGTCGCTCTACGAGGAGCTACGAGTACTTGCTATCACCTCACTGGCTACATTGTAACCCTACTAATATTATATAAACGTGAAAGTTTGTGAAGATGGATGGATGGATGTATGGATGGATGTTTGTTACTCTTTCACGCAAAAACTACTGAAAAGATTTCGATTAAATTTGGTACGGTAGTAGTTTAGGCTCTTTGTCAAAACATAGGCTACTTTTTATCCCGAATAAGTACATTGTTCCCGTGGGATAATGTATTTACGCAGGCGGAGTCGCGGGAAATAGCTAGTAAGCTATAATACACTTATTTTTGTGATGTAAGTAGTTGTAAAAAGAATCTAATATATGTGGCTAGTAATGTTTAAAATTCCTATACTAGCTTTTGCCCGCGACTCCACCTGCGTAAATACAGTATCCCGCCGTCCGAACCGTATATTTTTCCGAGATAAAAAGTAGCCTATGTCCTTCCCCATGATCCACTCTATATCTGTGGCAAAATTCTCGACAATCGGTTCAGAAGTTTTTATCGGAAAGTCACATTCACATTTATAATATTAGTATTTAGTAGTTTAGTAGGATTTAGTAAGCATACGTACGTAAATTTACTGAAATTATCTAATAAAAGTTAAGAAAAGCTTAGTCTTTCATTACAATAAGAACATTAAATAATTACTAGAGATCGTCCAGTGGTCCAAAATTAGCCCGTAATAATAGGATGGACGACTGAATTTTTTTAATGCATAAATGAATTAAATGTGAGTAGGTTCTCAGAAGTAACAGTATACTAAAAATCAATATTTTCATAGGTACAGTGATTCGTTCACACAATTTCGCAAGTCTCGTGAAAACGCTCCATATAAAAGTCGTACTTAATTGTGACGTCACTATTAGGTAAAAGTGTACGAAATATAAGGCCGCAGGAACATACTTATATATTTTTGTAAATATAGTAGTTCAAACTTACGATAGTGAATGTTTTTGTGTAAGATGTAAGTAAACTAATGAAATAGATTTTTTACTACCGTTTACCAAAAAATTTTAAACCTTTTCCTATTTTTTCGATGTAAGTATCTAATTAATAAACGACACATAAAATATATCCTATTTACTAACGTTTATCACGTAGTAACACTTTAATATTTCTGAGTATATAAATCAATCTAAATATTGTACATGTAGTCATGTCCCCAATTGTTTAATTTTTAGTTTAAACTTTATAAGGGCCTCTTGCCTCTCTTGCCTCTTAAAAAAATGGAATATTGTGACAGATTGACAAACGTCAACTGCACGTACGAAATTGTGTAGCTATCAAACGCACGGCAGTGTGTGTTAATAATCTGAGGTAGTGTGTCTTGTTGTTATTTTTATAAATTTTATGTTTCTCTAAGCATTATTTAATTTACCGGTCAAATTTCCGATTGCACAATCCTCGTAAAACTGATAATACTGATAATAATGATGATTATTGTTCAAGTCACACGATCGGTTTAAGTTATCGTCCCCGAAATAACTTAGTTGGGATATATTCTGTCTCCAAGGAGCGCTGAATCGATATATGGAGACAGCTCAGAATACTCGGTGTATTAGAATACTGCTGGAAAGTATTTGTAGGTAAGATTTAACGTAATGAACGGTTTTGTATAAAGTGTTCATTCAAGCATTTTATAATAACCTAACTGTCCCGACACACGTTGTTCTGTCTTAACTAAATACTGCAATAAATAAATAACTTCACCTAGATCTACACCTACATCTGCATCTACACGTACACCCATAACCTACATTACCATCTACAACCTACACCTACATCTGCATCTACACGTACACCCATAACCTACATTACCATCTACAACCTACACCTACATCTGCATCTACACGTACACCCATAACCTACATTACCATCTACAACCTACACCTACATCTGCATCTACACGTACACCCATAACCTACATTACCATCTACAACCTACACCTACATCTGCATCTACACGTACACCCATAACCTACATTACCATCTACAACCTACACCTACATCTGCATCTACACGTACACCCATAACCTACATTACCATCTACAACCTACACCTACATCTGCATCTACACGTACACCCATAACCTACATTACCATCTACAACCTACACATACATCTGCATCTACTCGTACACCCATAACCTAAATTTCCACAACCTACACCTACATCTGCATCTACACGTACACCCATAACCTACATTACCATCTACAACCTACACCTACATCTGCATCTACACGTACACCCATAACCTACATTACCATCTACAACCTACACCTACATCTACCTATACCTACATCTACACCTACAACCTACCTGGGACCGGCCTATATTTCTGAAATAAACCCGATAGATAAACTGAACTATAAATATTTGAAGTCAAGTGACAAATTGAAGTCAGTGAACAGTTAGTATGGGCAATTCAATCGACGTTTTTAGTGTTTTTCCCACAATTTTTCAATATACCGTTTAAACCTTCCCTGAACTTTCACAATTACTTCAATACCAAAATTTGCCGTTCTTGAGTTTTAGAGCTTGGCTCTTGACTCCGGAGTTTCAATAGGGAGGGTTCGATCCCCGTGATGAAATAACGAAAATGTTGTTTTCAAGTTTGGTTAGGACAATGCAGTCTGATCACCTGATTGTCTGACAAGAATGATCATCCATGCGTCGGATGGACATGTAAAAAGTCAGTCCTGGTGTATTGCGTACACACTTGGGCACAATAAAATTATCTAATATTTTTGACAATGTTTTCTTTTATTTGTCATAAGTGCTAAAAAGTTTAAGAGCACTTTAATTATTTAAAGCTTATTATATGTATTAATAAAGTAAAAAGTAAAAAGTAATAGCCTATTTAGATGCTTTATTGAAAATACACAGGGTTTTATTTAGGGGAAATCAGTTTAAGTATTAGTATCCTTAACATATGAAATTGGCGTTTTGTCGTACTGGCCACTTTGATCTCAAATTATCTTCTTTGATTAGGAATTCCAATTTGAAATTTATACCACTATTTACTCATGCATTTGTGTTTCGAAAACCGTAATTCATTTGTTTTTTCCTCTTTTGGTTTTTTCTTTGCGTCACTCTGTTTACAAAATGGAAAACTTGAAATATCCTATTATTTTCGAGTACGAGTTCCACCGTGACACCAGTGCTGCAGGAACGGCTCGAAGGATTAATTATGTGTATGGCGGTGATGTCGCAAAAGAAAACATAGTGTGTTTTTGTTTCCAACGTTTTCGTTCTGAAAATTTCGACCTGCAGAATAAGCCCCGTGGACAGCCGGAGACCAAAGTTGATAATGAAGAATTGAAGGCTATTGTGGAAGCGGATCCATCGCATACCACATTCGAGTTAGCTGCAGGCTGCGCTGTTAGTGATAAAACTATTTTAATCCACTTGAAGCAAATTGGGAAGGTGAAAAAGCTCGAAAGGTACCTCATGAATTGAGTGCAGCAAACCGACAAACGCGCGTCGACAGCTGTGTTACATTACTCAACCGGCACAATAATGAAGGGATATTAAATCGAATCGAATCATCACCTATGATGAAAAGTGGATCCTGTACGATAATCGGAAACGCTCATCGCTATAGCTGAACCCTGACGAAGCAGCCAAAGCCTGCTCTAAGCGAAAATTGACTCAAAAAATGTTACTTGTGAGCATTTGGTGGACTAGTGCCGGTGTCGTTCACTACAGCTTTCTTAAATCTGGCCAGACGATTACGGCAGATGTCTATTACGAGCAACTGCAAATCATGATGGAAAAGCTAGCTGCAAAACAACGGAGGTCGCTCTAAGCCACTGCTGCTTCAGGACAACGCTAGACCACACAATACACAACAGACGGCTACCAAATTAGAGGAGCTTCAATTGGAATATCTAAGACATCCACCGTACTCCTCGGACCTTGCTCCAACAGATTACCTTTTTTTTCGAAATTTGGATAACTTCTTGCTAGGGAAAAAATTTAACTCCGATAGGGCAGTCCAAAGCACCTTCAAAGATTTTATTGATTCCTGTCCGAATGGTTTTTTTAGTAAAGGAATCAATGAACTACCTATGAGATGGCAAAGTGCATTGATAGCAATGGTATTATACATTCACACACTTTGATTAAATAAATATATTATGTTTAAAAAAAAATCGACTTCATGTTCCTCCTTTACAAAACGCCAATTTTATATGTAATGACCTAATATAACCATGTGAGAATTGTGTATTGCGGACGCTGTAGACTAGTTACGACGATTCCTCTAAACGTCACACCTACATCTTACACGAATATCAGGTGTGACATCAAAGAGAAATGTAAGATTACGAGGGATCAAAGAAGTTAAGTTGGCCTTACAGACGTAAGCTTCTTATCTTGTTAATCTCCGACAGCTTTTAGTTCCGATGTAAAACTCTGCTCTTGACTAGAAAATTACACCTAAGGGCCCAGAAAATCCACTAGGACAACACGGTAGCGCCACCAGAGGCTTTATTACGGTTTCATGCCCTAAAGGGCCCTATTACTGAGACTTCGCTGTCTGTCCGTCTACACCTATATCTGCCATAACCTACATTACCATCTACAACCTACACTTACAACTGCAACCTACACCTAACTGTATGTCTGTCACCAGACTGTATCTCCTTAACCGTGATAGCTGGACAGTTGAAATGTTCACTGACGATGTATTTCTGTTGCAGCTATAAATACTAAAACAGAATGAAATAAATATTAATGGTGTCTCCCATACAAGAAACGTGGTTATTTGCCGTTTTGTACGGAACCCTTCGCGCGCGAGTCCGACACGTACTTGGCCAGTTTTTAGGCTGTTGTATTAAACAATGATGCTCGTTAATGACACCACTCTGTACCAGGGGACCAATTTATGTAATTACCTATGCTTCTATACTAATATTATAAAGAGGTGAGATTCGTTTCTTTGCATTGAATAGGCTCCAGAACTCCTGGACCGATCGGAACCGACCTGGAAAATTGGCACAGATGTTAGAGTAAACCACGGAATAGGATATATGCTACTTCTTATCGCGGCGAAATGTACAGTTCCTGCGAGATTTCTTTAATTCAACAACTAGTTTTATGATAAAATCTCGTTTGGTTTGGCACGCGGTCGCACTCGTATACGCGTCAAATCGAGAAATCATCATATAGTATAATATAAACGTGAAGCGAAAAGTTCTTACCCCTTTTGAAAACTCTGTAGGTCTGAAATTTGGTGCAGTTAACGTTTATGTAGAGGAAGGTGTGCAAAAAGCTAATATTTTTTAAGTAAAACCTAGAAATACAAAAAATTTAATAAATACAACCTTACACACTCTGTCTCAGATTACTAACTCACACTACCATGCGTTTTTATAATAGTATTATATTATATATAATTTATATTATAAAAAATGTTATTTTGACATTTGAGACAAAATTGTCAATCTGTCTTTTACATTCTATAGACAACATTTACATTTCTTTTTATTTTTTATCTCTCAGAGGCAAAATAGAATTTTAGAAAATTTTGAACGTTCAAACTGTTCAAATAAGTCTTCGGGAGTTTTTCAGTACGAAAATATACTTATACAATACATAACTTGGGCTTTACGCTGACTCGGAATCGGCCTATGCCTCATACTGATTAATTCCACGATGAAACTATTTATTAGCTGATAGAGCTCTACATCTACGAAATGTATTTTGAGATTCTACGATGCAATTTCTTTCGCTTGATGTTCATTTTATTTTCTTTGAGCTTGTCTTTGATGTTCTGTTTTAGTATTTTAAAGAACGATATAAAGGTAGTCTAGAGAAATGTATTTTTTTTATTATTCTTTTAAGACATTGCTGCATTCTTTGCGAATATTAGGGTCAATTCACATAGAAACAAAACGATATGCGATAGCTATTCAAAATTGAACTTTATGCATTACACAAGAACATTTACGTTTCATTGTAAGTGTTCTGTCAGGTTGCCCAGTTGGTCTGTCGAATGTCTGTGTATGACTTATGTCATTTGAACGTGACGTGCGATGACGTGTTTCTTTTTGTGTTGTGAATAAATATCAATATTTGAATCGCTATCTGAAAAACGCAGCGCCGAGTAGCGTCGCGTATTGTCGCGATGTGAACTGACCCTTATGTACACATATTTAAGCACACATCCCTATTATTTTAGAACGTGAAATTATCAATTTACAAAAAATTTCCCTTAAATATCATGGCCATGAAGTTTATCCTTCACTAATGTTAATCAGTGTTTTATCATTTTAATGATTATTTACACCAATATCCGTTTACTTATTGATACTAAATTGCTCTGAACATCTTTTCTTATTAAATTATTTGTAAATTTGAGTGTGTCACCTTTGCCTACAGCGCGTCGGCAAGGCGAAATTGTTTGATCTCTGGCTTCGCGCTATCAGCTAATGTATTTTAATTGTCGCTGGTGCGAAATGTTCGGTCACACTTATTAAACATTGCGGTTTTGTTAAATAATTTTACGATTATTTATGCAAAATATGTTAAGCCATACTAATTGTCACACAAATTGTTGTAACTTTATTTACGAAAGAATCTAGCAATGGAAACAATACCGGTGAATATTTGAAGAGAAAATTTTAAAATCGATATAATTTGAAACACGGTAAAACAAAAAAGTCTTCTTTAAAGCAACTACATACAACTATAGGATAAAACTTGCGAGAAATGAGATAAAGTGCGGTCTCGGAGCACGTATGGTTTCGTACATTGACGATAAGTCACTTTTACTACTACTTGACTCTTTTAATCGCCCACGAATATTTTGCTATCGCGCTCATATCGCGTACGAAATAATCGTGCACGAAATTCTACGCGACCGTATTTTAGATGGCATTTTTAAAGGTTTAACTTCAGTCGTGAGTAAACTGCACGTATGTTTAATTAGGCTATGAACATCGTGTATTCTGTTTTATGTGAGAGCAATGTTAGATCGTTTCGTCATACGTTTCATTTCTTGTTCGATGACCGGAGTCAGCACAGTAACGATTTATCCACGCTCCCAATTGATCGCTGATTGCAAACTAATTTGTTACAATATTTCACTATCGTTCAAAAAGATGATGTCATCGTAATTTTGATCACGCTATTCGTTGTTAATTTTAATATGGCACATCATGTGAAATATTTTGATTGGCCTAAAAATATAAAAATACAACGAAAATTATGCGCATTCTATATTATGTGTTGAGTATTTCTATTACAAAATTTAACACATACATAAACACACAACTACTCGCTCTGAATACTTTTAACCATGTAATACACATATTTTTTAGTCTATTATACTATTTATATCAACACTAATAATAAATACAAAGAGGAAAGATTTGTCTGTTTGCTTGCATTGGATAGGCTCCGAAAGTTTTGGACCGATTTTGATAAAATTTGTCACAGATACAGAGTAGACTACGGGGGAGGACATAGGCTACTTTTTATCGCGCCAATATGTACGATTCATGCGGGATTTATTTTTGCGCGCACGAAGTCGCGGGTAATACCGAGTTTAAAATAAAAATGTGGAGCAACTGATTCAGAATGCACAGGTCAGCGCGCAGCGACGCAATCTTATCTATAATATCATGTGCCATGTGCAACCGAAACGGATTGACACATTATTATAGTGAAAATATATTAAAATAATAGTCTTTTAATAAATTACAGTGCGTAAGAAATTAAAATGTATAATAATAGTAATAATAAATTAAAAGGAGCTCACTGCTATTCAAACTTGGTTTATTTCAAGACGGTCGTTAGTATAAGTTTATAAAATATAAGTGATAACAGGTAAGTTTGAAGGTATTCATTGTCATAAGGCTCAATAATAAGGATTAGTTTACGAATTCTAATGGACTCCGTAAAACAGCTTTAGTACCTGCATACGTGAAATTTTCTCAGAAATTATGTACGGAAATATAGGTTTTGCTAGCCATAAAAAAAAATCATTACAAAATAACCTGCAACATATTATAACGCGAAATCTATATCATATAACGCGAAGATAAAAAAGAAGATTATTAATTACAACGGCAGAAATCACAGTTATTTATACAAGCAAGGGTTAACTATAATTCAATAAACGTAGGTATAGGTACTTTAAATTATTGATATAAATTGTACATTTTTTCATAAAATTACTCCAAAAAACGTTTTTTCTAAAATATGATTGTCATCCTACGCAGCGTGATATGCTAAAATAGAATTACTTTCCAATATTTCGCGAACGAACATAATCTAAATATTGATGAGCCGATCGAAATCTAAGTGATGAGGTGAACTTGTGAGTTGTGTCGTACCTATTAATATAACATATATTGAATTCAAAATAGCTGATACGAAGTAAAGTTTCAAAGTCTTGATTAATTATCAATTAAAACATCGCTTAAAGTCAAATAGAAATTCATTTACAACTTGTTCAAAAATAATATACTAGAGTATTTTTTTTTTTTTTTCAATTTCTCTTTCTTGCTTTTTGCTTTAAACTGTCGTTTGCTTACTGATGTGCGATGCTTCCGTCCGTTAAGCAAAGAAACTGCATTCGAAAAAGAAACATTCATCTAAGGCTGATAAAAGCGTGTTTCACTGGCTTAGAATACCTATTAGGTGTTCTGTAATTAAAAATAAAGTGCGAATTTATTGTATGTGGATGTCGGTCTGTCTTTACTATTATGTTATGGTTTATTGAGTTTTTCCTTTATAACATAATATATTATACTGGTAACTATAATTTGCAACTGTTATTTATATCGATACTACATTAGATATATGACCGACATGATATAATATGATGCCTTAGTACAGCTATTTATATCGTCGCCAAACGAAAATAAATAAACGAAAAAAATAAAATGAATGAAAAACATTTATGATTTTTGCTGCTTATATTTTAAGTTGCTTTTATATCTGTACTAGACAAAAACTCTATGACTTTGAAATGCTTTGACCCGTTTGACCAGAATTTTGTGAAACAGAATATAAATTAGGACTCTTTTAGTAGCAATAGCGTTTTATTTTCGTACAGTATTTTCGCTGTGATTATATAATTGCTGATGTTCGCGCCTATAGCGCGGCAACACTTCGCGTACCACCGCAGCGCTCGCGGGGCACGCGGGGCGCGCGGGGCGTGCGGGGACTGGACGGCGGCGACTAGCATGCGGTCAACGGCAGACACTACACATACGGACTCCTCGGCAGCTGGACGATTACACTAGGCTTAATAAACGTATTATTACAGTTCGCTTTTCATTGAAGGATCCACAGGAGTTTTTGCCTCCTCAACAGCTGACGTTAAATCTTATCTATAATGGAGGGATTGTGAATTATATGCAGCCAATTTTGCTAAAAAGTGTAAACGTCAGGGTTGTCACAAAAATAAATGGTATGTTCTCTTTTTAATATTTGTGACATACATTTCTACAAACATTTTGCTTACGTAGTACAAAATAAAATTTTTATAAATAAAAATTAAAACGCTTGTATAAAAATTCACCGTTTATTTGTTTATACGAATGATGACATAATGTGTTTACTGCAATAATGTTCGTCGTGGAATATTTTATTACAAAACTTTATAAAATAATCTCCTTCTTATAGTCACACTATAACAGCTAATATATATGTTTTTCACGCTTTGTACTCATTAGTAACGCTCCTTGATCTAGGTATGTGTACTAATAATTTTGTGATGCCTTCAAAAACGAATCCCGTATTAGATAATACAGGTACATTTTATGTTGCTATCAATGAAAAAGGTTAAGGTTAATATTGAAACGAAAACAAGCTATTTATTACGGTGGAAACGACATTGCAGGATTTTTTACTAAAACACTAAGGTGTTTAAATGATTTAGGTAAAAAAACACAGGCTGCATTATTTTCTACTAGCTCATTTTAAAGTACCTGAATAAAAATATAGAAAGGAATGTAAAAAATAAATAAAATATATTGACGCAGGATTTTGGTAGTAAAATTTCCACTGCGGTATTGAAATATTCGGAAGTCCTATTTACCGCGGAACTGGAAGTCGTTATAAATTTTTTGCTACAAAATGTGAACTTATAACGAGGATGCTAATGCGGCCATTACGGGGCTCCTACCAGGCAGCCGCAAACAAGATTTTGTGAGTTAGCATGTTGTCGAACGCGTATATACCGACTCAGTAGCTTAGATCTCACAGACGCGCAGTTTTAAAACACGTTACGCCACTGCACTGGAGCGAATTCGGATCATCATCATCATCATTAACAGCCATAGGACGTCCACTGCTGGACATAGGCCTCCCCCAAAGATTTCCACAACGAACGGTCCTGGGCCACCCGCAACCAACGGCGGCCCGCGACCTTCATAAGGTCATCGGTCCACCTAGAGGGAGGCCGTCCAACGCTGCGCTTTCCAGTTCGTGGTCTCCACTCTAGAACCTTTTACTCCCCAGCGGTTATCAGATCTACGAGCGATGTGACCTGCCCATTGCCACTTCAACTTGCTGATTCTGAATTCGGATACCAGGCTGTATTAGGGTCAATTAATACCGAAACAAAACGATAAGCGACATAGCTATTCAGCGCATGTGCACTGTGCAGTGTATGACTGATGTTATATGAAACTTGTATCTTTTTGTGTAGCGAATAAAGTTCCATTTTGAATTTGTGAATCTGCATCTTAAAAATGCAGCACTGCGTATCGTCGCGGTATGAACTGACCCTTAAAATACAAATATTATTTCTTATACCGGTCCGAATCGGCGCTTAAGTTAAATGTCCATAGCTCCAAGAATATTAATTTCTTCAATAAAATTTCTATGGACATTTAATTAGTTTTCAATCAAGAATATTTCGATGCGCTTCCAATGAGTAGAAATCAACTAAGAATCCTCATCAGAACCTCAACTGGGCACTGCAAGCTCCAAACATCTCAACAAAATAGGAGTCGGTGACATCACTTGCAGGTTCACCTTCTCCTCGACTGTCCAGCACCTCAAAAGAATAGAAACAGGTACCTTAGGGAGCACATTCGTGCTGGCAACTCCACCACAGAGGATATTCGTAGCACCAACCCCAACCATATCGTTCAGTTTATGAGCAGCATAGGCCTGGGGGCTATACGGTACTGTAGCGCGCAGGAGTCACAATAGATTCACTTTGGGTCGCAGTGACGTCAGTGCTCGAGTTTGACCTGCCTTCGATAGAAAAAAATCGAGAATATTAAAAATGTCCGGTTAGAAATAACAATACAGTTTGTGACTACAAACCCAGGCAACGTGCATTTATATAAAAGTAGAGCCATATAAATAGGACCGCATATAATTGAGATGTAATTATAGTTATCAGTACTCGTGTCATTCATATCATGATATTTGTCAGTGTGGCCACACTGTGATATCAAATAATAATTAATTATAATTCCTTGACATGTTATAAAACTAGCTTTCTATACTCATTACTTAATTTCAATGCCAATGTTTTAATTATATTTTTGTCTTGCTTGTGTATTATTATTGTATTCATTAGTATTCTATGTTTTTGACTAATATTCTATGATTGTCCCGTCCCAACCGGAACCATGACAACTTAATAACTTAAGTTACATTTTTACTCACCTGAATTTAAGAGATTTTTAATTTTGTTTTAATATTATTGTAATCTAACGTAAGTACCCATATTTTTTTTTTGGTTTGTAAATTTTACTAAAAGGTGTTGTATTGTGTTTTATAAAACAATGTTGTGCATGTCTTTAATTGATATGAACACTGTTAATGTACCAAAATGATAAGTATGTAAGCTTGTGTTTGTATTGTCGGTATGCTAAATAAATAAATAAATAAATAAATGAAGGAATGAATGAATGAATAAATAAATAAATAAAAAAATATTGTTTTCTATTTCTTTGTCATCGTCATTTTGTCATAATATGTGTCATGTCTTTAGTGGTCTGAAAACTAAAATACTTGAATAAAATATAACTAGCAATCCATGTAATAAGAACATAATACTCGTAGTTAATATTAAAACACACGTAATTTTCGAGTCACATATAGCTTGTACAATATTTTAGTAATTTCATGTGAGAAGACCTAACTAAGTGCTAGTAATCCCTGGCGATCTGCCAGTTCTGGAGTTCATTAGGAGTGAAACCGAGGTGGTGATAAATTCATACCAAACATTTATTCCAGCTGTCCAAAAACTTTCAATCAATTTTAGATTTCGATAATCCATCATATTTTAAATATTGATTTTTTTTTGTGTTACCTAAAATTATCTAATTTTCTGTTGAGCTTATACACAATATGGAGTTTTCGAGGTGGGTGTTATGAATTAAATTATGACGTAGGAAAACACGTGACAAAATAAATGACTCACTAAAACCATTCCGATCAAGTACCGAAATGAGTTCGTATTAATATTCGTATTAATATAATCAATATTTCTGGGAAACGATCATCGAACGGCAACAGATTGGACCTCTCCCGCTCGTAATTAGACTCCTGGTTTAGGTTTTATTTACAAGAATATTTTGCATCGCATCTCGGATATCGTCGAATAATCCAGTTTCTATGTTCAGTTCAAAAGGATGATTTTTGTTTTTACGGTTCCGTACTCCAAGTAAAAGGGTAACGAAACCCCATTACTGAGATCTTGCTGTCTGTCTATTTGTCCGACCGTCTCTCATGAAAAACAGAATAAAATAAATATTTAAGTGTGGCTCCCATACAAAGAACGTGAATTTTTAGCCATTTTGTAAGGAACCCTTCGTGCGCGAGCCCGACTCGCATTGGTCGGTTTTAATTTACTTTTATGTTTTATTTTCCAGGATTTTATAACCTTTAGTTGTGATAGAGATTTTACGCGGGTATCTGTATGAAAGGACCTAGCAAAAAGGAAAATTAAGGTGGCGGAGAAGTTTAATTTTAGCAAACTAAAATAGTTTTGAACACAGCTTGCATATTGTTCTAAACAATTTTTCATTACAAGCAGATTCTGTAAATTCTGTGAAATGTTACTTTTTTAGAAACACAAAATGTACCTATTATAAAAATCATTATAGCTATGAGAAACTGTAACATAATAATATTTCTATACTAAGAATAATTTAAACAACAGACGGGGCCGTATTATTTACACCCGGAATCTGGTGTGGCAACACTGATCTGACTGGACTGTAGATGATTTGAAAAGCGCAAATTCTTTTAAAAATTCTCAATAATTATTGTTGATTGAAATTATTAGGAATGGTGAATTGCTTAGTGAACCAATATAATTTGTCAGTCGTCACACATGTTTATTTTCTTCATAGGTTCATACCTATGAATAAAACCTATGTCTTAAAAATAAATAAATATTCGCAATTATTTTACCGATATTTTACGTTACTAAAATACACATAAAAATATTAAAAGAGAACACTATAATATAATCAAGGCAATAAAAACTAATATATTATGAATTGTGGAGTGAACTGGCTAGCCGCACACACGCAAATCGCATATTGCTAGAATAGATTTGTCAATTACTTCAACATTTTATGGTCCCCGCATACTTCACAATTTTACTGTAATTTTTTTTTGTATATAGGCTCAGTCAAGTACATTTCCTCTAACTCCGCAGAAAGGAGATGTTTGATTTTGGGCCAGCTCCATGTACACCACATAGGTAAATAGGAAAAAAATATGGGAATTTCATAAAAATACAAAAAAAAATAATAATTTGATGAATACATGCGTACAAAAATTTTACGATTTAGAGATACGATTACGATTATTTGAAAAGTTTTTTAATGCGATTACCTTATTTTTAGGGCGGCCATGACAGTTGTTTTGACTTTTGACGTAGTTGACAGTTTTTGGAAAAGACGTCTTCTTGAACGTCGTCTCGTCTTTCTTTGCCATCTCTCCCAGTGTAACCAATGCTATTCTTACTCGCGCAATACAGAAAATGAATATGTCTAATCGGTTGGCAGAACTTATATTGATAACCGGATCCACCGCTTTACAGCCCAATTCACAAGAATTGATGGTCAACTTCCTGAGTAGAGTATTTTCTCTGAAATGTTCATGTCTGAGTTGATACTTATTGGCCTGGCTACCTATCAAATAAAACAAGCTCGAAGCTATTTCGGGGAACATGTGATATGGCCTGGATCATTTCAGGTAGAAATATCTGATCAAATGGAAGCTGTAGCAGAAGCAACCTCACGCCAAATTGATGCTTTTTTAAATCAGAGGCCGGTTACAATCTAGACGTAGCTCAAGACGAACATGTTACGCTAATATATTGCTGGTAAGGTAAGGATCAAGTTGGGATGATAAAATAATCAGCTACTATTGTAGTTGTCTCTCCGGAAAACGGACAGTAGGTTGCTGTGCTCAAATCATGACCATTGTGTGGTATTTGGGTTGGGCTCGATACCAAGAGAATATAATAGCACCGGCGTCATTCCTGGAAAATGGAATATTAATAAGGGATGATGAAGAAAATTAATAAAATCATAAACCCTGAAATGTTGTTTTATTATATATACCTCTCTCTCTTACCTAAGTTATCCTGTAGGTAGTCTTATTTTCTCCAAACCGAAGATTTTCATAATTCATGTTATTTTTATATCTGTATGTATGTTAACTGCATTAACCTATATATATACCAACTTCCAAAAAAAGGAGACGGTTATACGTTTGGCTGTATATATATATATATATATATATATATATATATATATATATATATATATACCATAATAGCTCCCACACTGATTTCAGTGACGGTGGCCGGTTTAATTGAAACCAGGCCAGCTACGCAGGAGTTATTTTATAGTGCCCAAGTGTGTGCGCAGTACACAAGAGCACTCTCTTCCTTTTACTCTCGTAACCCAGTGGGACGAATAACCGACACGACTAGTGAGATATCAGGCGCAGGTCCGACTTTTTACATGCCCATCCGACGCATGGATCATCTTTCTTGTCAGACAATCAGGTGATCAGCCTGCATTGTCCTAACCAAACTTGGAAACAAGATTTTTTGTTGTTCCAATGCGGGAATCGAACCCACGACCTCCGAGTCGAGAGCCAAGCTCTAAACCACTAGACCACGGAGGCTGTTAACCTTATGTTTCCGACTTCAAATTTATAAAATTAAGTAGAGAAATAGTTAAAATTTAAGCGTTATATTTACAATTTTAGCCGAATTTAAGAGGGGAATTATTTAGAAAATAAAGTTTTATTTCATACTTTTTTGTGCATTTTTACTTTGGAAGTCGGTTTTATTTCTTGTTTAATCTAGTAATAAATATGTACTTATAGTATATGTATAATATACTATTCTAATGGTGACTTTTTTTTTTAAATTGGTCCAGTAATTTTGGCGTGATTCGGGAATAAACATACAAAAATACAAAAAAAAAACAAATCTTTCCTCTTTATAATATTAGTAGGTATAGACGTATAGATATAGACTAGTAGAGATTAGTACATATATAGATATAGAGAAAGGCAACATAAGTAAAAAATTGGCAGCTGAACAATAAAATTCCGTGTGGTGCAAAAAAAAGCCTACCGTCATTATTCGTTACAAATATTTTTTATAGAAGATTGAGTCTTTTGCGTTCGGTAAAATATTTATGACGTATCATGATGTCGCATCGTCGTGTACATTTAGGTATTGTAACAATGTAGATATTATGATTTACAACAATATTAGGATATTTTCCGTAATATACATATCATTATTTGGCGTTTACTACACAGAGATAATAAATTAAATAATAATAATAATAATAATAATAATAATAATAATCATAATAATATAATTATTATTTATTCATCTATTAAACTGAGATAATTATCACGTGTTTGGTATCAAAAAAAGGTCTTGACATGCACATTACATATATCTATATACACACACCGGCATATTTAGCGGAACATAAAATAAAGGTTTGATATCAGTATCATATAAGGTTGCTGGCTGGTTTATACGTCATTTAAATTAAAAAGAAATATTTTCAAATTAAGAAAACAACTGAACATCACATTTTATGCAATTTTTTTAATTTTATTCAAATACACCTTATCTGGAGCGAACTTCGAGTATTTCTTCCTTCTGAGTTTGATTTAAAATTTCATTGAAATACTGTTTTTTGTTAGTTTTTTTTTAATCGCGTATCTTTTTGGAGTTGAGGACTGAATTATGCCTGACTTAGCCCAATCGGAGATTGCCAGGGCACCAAAAAGGTGAAGAAATGGTCAAACCTACAGAGTGATATCCAGAGATCTTCGTCGACCAGTTTCAACGATCCATCGCAGTATCCAACGGTTCAGGGAGACCGGTACTTATGTGAGAAGAGCAGGACAAGGCAGAAAAATACGCACTTCGAGTAGGGATGATCGTTTCATTCGGCTTCGTGTACGTAGGCACCCCCGTTTGACGGAGGTCCAAGCCCGACATGAGTTAGAAGCAGTGCGGGGTGTGACCGTAAGTGAGCGTACGGTACGGAAAGGTTCGAATAAGCTGGTTTGGGTTCATTTGTGCCCGCCAAGGCTCCAAGGCTCGAGGTAAATCATCGTAGAAACAGGTTAACTTTTGCTCAAGAACATCGACTTTGGAACGCGGACCAATGGAGTAAGATATTGTTTAGTGATGAGTGCAGAATTCTCTTAAATCAAATTGACGGCTGGCAAAGAATATACAGACGCAAAGGAGAACGATACATTCAGACAAATTTTGAAACTACAGTTGCATACGGTGGTGGATCAATAATGGTTTGGGCAGGCATTTGTTTGGGAGTTCGCACAGACTTGGTAGTGATTGACAGAGGGAGTCTGACTGCAGACCGCTATATCAGAGAAGTTTTAGAAGAAAATATCGTACCGTTATACCCATATATCGGTGACGATTTTGTTTTTATGCAGGATAATGCTCGGCCGCATACCGCTCGGGTAACTCAAGCTTATCTTAATGATATGAATATCACTGTTATGGAGTGGTCGGTGAGGTCACCGGATATGAACCCAATAGAGCACGTTTGGGACTTGCTGAAAAGAAAAGTTAAGTCCATTCCAGCTCCTGCCAACGTGGGTGAACTGCGAATCGCCGTAGTTGAGGAATGGCGGAGACTATCCCAGGAGACCATCGATAACATCATTCTCAGTATGCCTAGACGGGTAGAAACTTTAATAAGGAAAAAAAAACGTGAAGGAAATACGCGATATTAATCACCATTTTTCTAATTTAATTAATTGTTATTTTAATATTAATTTTCACTTTTCCCGGTTACATGAAAAGTTCAAAAATGTACAATTTTTCACAAATAGCCTTTACTCGCAAAATCTGTACTTAATGTGATCTCATTTTAAGTAAAACAAATGAGACTTTAAATTTTTGTGTTCCGCTAAATATGCTGGTGTGTTTATATTATATTAAATCGTATCGTTTAAGTCATAATATGCGTTTAAAATGCGATCGTACAACCCAGTTGTCCAATTTTTGAACATTACGTAATATAAGACTATAATTATATAATTTATATATTAAAATATATTATTGTACCTTCTGTGAATAACTAATAAGTATTCCTGTTGAATGATCTCTATTGCATTTCTTGATTATTTATTTACTGTATATTGACACATCAACAGTTTGTAGGAGTATTAATTAATAATAATTATTATAATAAAAATATAATTATTATTATAATTATTATTATTAATATATATTAATAATAATTATAATCATTAATTAATAATGACCTTTATTAGATGCAATCATAACATACACTTTTCGCTTCATCCATATTCAATACTCTACGAGGGCGGTACTGAAAATTTCGGGAATCAAAGAAGTGACACAACATAACTATTTAAAAATGTATTTATTGCTTTTCGAAGTATTCTCCGCGAAATTTGACACATTTTTCCGTACGATGGAACCAATCATTGAAGCAACCATTCCATTCGGAAGTTGGGGTCTCCAAAATGGCCGTTTTGTAGGCGTCCACAGCTTCTTCAGGTGATGAAAATCTCTGACCACGCAATTTATTCTTTATTTTAGGGAAAGTATAGAAATCATTAGGGCCTAGGCCGGGGCTGTACGGCGGATGGTCTAATAATTCTATGATTTCTTCCTCTAAAAACTCTTTTGTTCTGTGCGCGGTGTGAGAACTCGCATTGTCGTGATGGAGGATGATGCGGCGGTTGCAGTTCTCTTTACGGAGTTCAGAAACGACCTGTGGCAAACAAATGTTAGCATACCATTCTGCATTAACCGTTCTTTGTCCCTCAAGAGGAATAGTCGCAACATGGTTTTGGAGACAAACGTGGCCACCATTTTTTTTGCAACACTCCGTGAACGAACAATTTTTGTTGGCTTTAACTCATTTTCGAACACCCAAACTCGTGACTGGTTTTTTGTTTCGGGTTCGTACGCATATATCCAGGATTCGTCACCTGATACGATGTTGTATACAGCATTTGAGGATCCTGCGTGGAATCTTTCGAGAGTTCTGACGCACCATGTAACGCGAGCCGCTTTTTGCTCTTCACAGAGCAAATGCGGTATCCATCGGGAAAACAAGTTTTTTACACCTAATTGTTCATGCAAGATTATTTGTATTTGACTCATGCCAATGTCTAAAGTTGCCTGAATTTCGCGGTATGTCACATGTCGATCTTCCTCAATCAGCTTACGCACAGCATCAACGTTTTCTTGGGTGACTGCAGTTTTTGACCTTGACGGGGATCATCACTGAGCTTGACACGTCCACGTTGAAATTCAGCAAACCAGCGATAAATTGTGGTTTTGGATGGGGCTTCGTCACTAAATGCAGAAATCATCCGGTCAACACACTGTTTTTGTGTTAAACCACTTCGAAAGTCATAATAAATCATCGCTCTAGAATTTTCTCGAGTCAATTCCATTTTCTCAACGACATTTTCTCAACGAATCTTTTTTTAAATAAATAAACGGTATTCGATTTTTAAAACCAAGGACTTTTAAATTAAAAAGATTTTAATATGACAGGAACAGTGGAAATATTCCATTCCCGATACTTTTAGTGCAGCCCTTGTATGTCACGTAACTATAATTCCAATTAGACTTCAAACATTACAGCACTAATTAATTCGCGTCCACGAGAGACTTTAATTGACCAATACTGATGAACGCATGGGCGGCTACACCAAATGAACCCAATTACGAGAAACATAGAGTTCAACATCGCACAGCATAAAAAATGAGTCAAGTAAATCCTGCTTACGTGACAATGAATTAAAATTAACGAGGAAATGTATTGGTGTGTTGTTCTTCAGAAAGTACTCGAGTAGTATGATGCAGCATGATGAAGTAATAAATAATGCATAGCGATGCAAGGTATCGCATATTACGAAATACTATCTGTATATTGTGGCACAGTCGTGAACTAATATATGTGATGAACATTAGACATGCGCCAAATTTGACAAAAAATTGTTAATTCATAATTCGAATGGATGAATTTTGCGCGTCAGATGTCTCCACTGACTATAGACGCTCGCACAGCCGAAATCGCTAATGGTAGAAACGTGAAATTTGGACAGTAGTTTTTATTTACAATATTGACGGGCACTAAGAAGAGATTTTAAAAAATTCCACCCTTGAAGTGGTGAAATAGGAGTTGAAAGTTTGTATGGAAAATCTTTGTTTTTTCATCGACTTCGATGAAAATTGGGGTTCATGCTTTTAAATTCCTTTTCATTAGATACGTGTTTTAGGATTTATTAGAATTTACCCTCTGAGGGTGTAATAAGGGTTGAAAGTTTGTATGGAATTCGGCCCCTTAAGTGGTCCAAAGTTTTGATAGTAAAATATCAACAACTGGTCGGATGGCGTTGGCACATAGATAGTTATTATGGCGTAGAAATCCGTTATTAAAGCATTTTTCGAAATACATACCCCACAGGGTCGCAATGGGGATCGACGCGGACGAAGTCGCGCAAAAAGCTAGTCTATAATATAAGTGCTCTTAATTGTATGTCTACCTAGTAAGTACCTATTGTTATTACTTAAGGGTTGTAAGAAAATTAAAGCTTGTAGAATTAATTTCAACTTGTACTTTGAACTCTATTATTCTCTTATAAGTTTCTAGAACTCGCTAAATTTAACCTGCGAAGTCCTGTTCAGTTTCTGATCCCGATACTTAATGGGGTTTATGGTTTTTAGATGACAATTATTATATGAGATCCTTTTAGACGTGTTTTTTGGATTTTTTTTTGCCATTAGAATTTCTCTTTAAATTTTTCCTACAAAAGAAGGAAAAGGCTATATTTTTTTACTCTCAAACACATTTGTTGGGAGAATTTAAAGAAAGAAGTATAAGATAATAAGTAAGTACGAAACTATAAAACCTTTCACCGCAACAAATTAATCACAATACGGACTGCCTAAATGCGGTTTGTATTTGGCACTTTAATTGGCCGGCTAAATAGAATTTATGCATCGAAAAACGGATAATCTGCGCTGTCACATTATGTAGCAATAACAATCATTAGAAATTGAACTGCTTATTGACGAATAATGAAACCATCGTTAGCTAATCTGTTGTTAAAAGTTGATTAATTCTCTAGAACATTTTTTCATGTCAAGGTCTAGGTAAAGCTTGTGGTGAGATGCGACTGTATTTTCGTAAGGTAAAACAGCTAAGGATTGTCACTTTTGAAAAATAACTTTTGTACACCTAATGAGGTTATGTCGGTAGCATTGTCTTCATTAAACCATGGTTAACATTATTAAACCATGGTTAACATTATTAAATTCAATTTTACTTGGTAATGCAATCGAAATTGTTTCAACGCCAGGGACACAATTTTGTGTGGCTTTATAACTTCAGACGATAGGATATTTTCTTAATTTCCAATTAATGACTTGTTCCTAGTCTTAATAATAATGGGTCCTGAAACTTGAAGGTTTCATTAATTCAAATATTTTGTTTTTAAATAAAATTTTACAAATTGAATAATTAAACAGAAATGTTTGGAGGCGTTCGAAATATTTTTAGTTGCTTAGTTGTAATTTTGAGAATTTTGTCTGCAATAATGAATTTTTTCAAATGCTAAATATTTACTAAGTAAGTAGGTCCTCGAAACATGATATATAATTTAACTATTTTCAGGGCATTTAAGTCTCCATTCAGACAATAAGTAAAAACTGAAACAGACTTCTAGGTACTATCGAACAAGTTGCCATTCGACCAGGCATAAGATGAAAATCGCTTAACAGCGCTGTTGAATCTTGCGTACGCGAACACAAACTCACGTGTAACACGTGTACGTGGTTCAACGAAAGTTGGAGTCGTCGCGGTCACTTCCTTTGTGTTTAAATATTTTGGGGCAAAGGAAAATGTTTAGAAACTGGTCGATCTGGAAGTTTGTCGATATTGTACATCTTAAAATGTAACAATTTGTTATATTTCCTTCCGTATTTGAAAATGAATAGTGGTATCAAATTAGATTGGCATAATGTATTCACCGACGGCGACGGATCAGTATTAATATTTATGTGCCGTCGGATAATAATATGAATAATTTATTAAACCATACTCAAGCTTCGAATTCAGCCATCGAGTGACTTAATCATTTAAATTATCCAATTAGCAGCTTTATAAATTGTTAAAAATCAATTTACAAGTCACGATCGACATGTGTTTAGTCAGGAAAAATGTATGGTCGATAGACCATATAATATGTTCGTATTATAAAGACTAGAGATCGCACTGTGTTTTAAGTCTCAACTTTATTAGGGATTTTATCAAAGGCTTTTGATGGTAGCACGTGACTGAACCTACGAGTAAAAGCAAACACATGGAAATAACTGTATAAGGTAATTTATAAGATTTAAATAAGAAGATTGTTAAATTGAATAAAATATGGTTGGCTTAAAGGGCGCTAAGTGGTTTTCTATGTCCATTTGCCGAATCATTCGGAGTGCATGCTGTGAAGACTTTAAAAGAATTAGTTTTAGATTTTATTACAATCACAAACGATCGTTTGTTAAATCAAAAATTTATTTTACGGTTTGAGAAGCATCTATTTTAGGGATCATCTTAAAATAGCTCAAGACCGAAAGCTACATCTAGCTTTTTAACCTTTCTATGTTAGTATTCAAACATATTTATTACTAATTACAGAAATTAATATAATAATATAAAAATTAAAAGCTTGTTAATGAAATATCAACCTCATATTTTATTTTTATTTAACCTTATTTAATTTAATATTAACTCGAATTTACACAACACGACCCCGTTAATTATGAATTTCAAGGATGTCCTGGAAAAGCAGCTTACAGCTCCGTAATTATATTAAATAAACAATTTATAAGCGCAGACAAAAGAAAATTTCAGTGGAGTTAATAAGCTAAAAATGTAAAATTCCATAGCGGTCGTTTTATTTATAAAAAGATCAAAGTTATTATACTATAGGTACCTATTTAAAAGTTAACAAAACATTTCTGTTTCCTTTTTATAATAAGTTACTTTATGTTAGTGACCGCCTATTCACATAATATCACTGTCAGTAACTTGGCAGAATGACCAGGATTACACGATTAGGGGGCCCCCAAACTTTAAGAAGCGTTAAAATAGTTAACAGAATCAGGCGTTACCCACAACCTTCAAGCAAAAAAATAAACTAGTACCCCTAAAATAATTTAATGAGCGGTGACGTGGTCAAGCAAATTGTGCTTGCAGTTTGTGGGAATTTTTTCTTGGGATATTGCTAGATATAATATTAAAGTTTAAGCCTTAAAATATTCGAATAGCGTTAGAATATTATAAATATTCTATTAAACATTTAAAGCCCGTGATGTCCTAGACACATATTTTATTTATTATTGGTATACCGATTCCCTTATCTCTCCGAATTGTCGTTTAGAACAGACATTTGTTTTATTTGAGGGGAATAGCGGGTATCTGTGTTATTGCTCAGCGACTGTAGTCCCGCGAGAGCCAGTTAATATGAGGTCCACATGTTTTAAACATTTTATAGCCTTGAAGTGACTCGGAAACGTGCGCCTGACTTTATTTACAGAATTAATAGGATTTATTTATATGATACCACATTCAAAGTTCCAAAAAACATAATATACTTCAAAATGGTAAAAATATTTCTTAAATCTTCGCGGTACTTTTATTCAAATGACACGATAGTTAGACACCAGTTTCATCATATCTATAATCCATAATAATTTTGCAGACTTATAAACTTTCTTAGCCTTCTTATGTAGTTTTAAGTTACGTTTTTGTCGTTTTCTGTGTTTGAATTGTTAATTCGTGAACAATAGCCATTTATTTATTACTCCTATTAGTTGATTGTAATAGTTTAAGAGTAACATGTAATTGTTTTTGGATCAAAATATTGAAAATAAAAATAAAAAATATTGATATTCATTTTAACCGGGACAATACAATAGAGTCTTGTTCATCTCCATCCCCGAAGCTATGTGTAGATACTGAATATGGAAGATTGACGATATTGTGAAACTTACCATCTGCAGCGATAAACTTCGTCGATAGCGACAATGTGAGAACAAAGACGATGCCTTATAAGTCGGGATTACGAGAAAACTTTTAAATTCATATAGCTGAAGGTTAAACTGATAGCAGAAGGGTCTCGAGATATTTCTTGTGGACGTGACGTGGGTTTCTCATGCACATCAGTACTACTAGGTAAGCAGAGGTTTGCAACCTTTATAAACTATATTTCTAGTAACCTTTCAAAAGGCTGATAATAAAATTAAGTGTGTGGTAATATGTGTGTGTTATGATAAAAATATTAGGTACCTAATCACGAAAGTTATAGACCATCAAAACACACGTTTTCCGCACATAGCTACTTGCCCCGGAAAGAAATCCACGCTAGTAAAACGTCTTGAGTCAGCGATAATTTTAGCCAATCAGAAAACCAATCACCCACACTTCGCCAATAGATCGATTATCACCTTAACCGTCAATGCATATTCCATCCGCCTAATATGCCAATTAGTAATCAGGAAGCGTTCCGCGCAGGGCCGAAGTGGGATTGACGATTTTGCAAATTTGTGCGGGGTTTGTGCGGAGCTATGTGCGCACGTCCCACGCCGGAGTTGCAAACAGAATTCATGGACACGTTCTTGTTAAACGCGTTGTGGTTATATTGTGCATTCATTATGCAGGTGTACTAACAGGCAAAACCGAATAGAATCGTCGAATTTGATTCGAAAACGAATGTTTTATTGCACCAAAACTGGTTACGCGCGTCCGCATCACATAAAATTTTACAAGCTTTTGTCACGAATGAGGAGATCAAGGGCGTTAATAAAAGCAATTTCGTCGTAGTTTTTACGTTGTTCGAGGTAATGAATGATATTATATGATGTAAAAAAAATTGTAAATTTAAAAAAAACGTACATTCGACGCCATCTTGATTTCACCATACCTCAATGCCAAAATGGCCCCCAAACAACCCCAAAAGTGGGGCTTGTCTATAATATATACGTCTATGATATTAAGGAAATAACTAAACCAACAGGTTTCTAGTCACATCTTATAATTTCATAATCTAGCATCAAAAAAAATTGTTAAGCAGTTAAGTACTATTTAATTTTTTTAATCGGTAATATTCTAAACCAATTTCGATCAAATAGGACAAAATCATAGGTTGGCCATTTTCGTCACCGCTGAATCACTATAATTTCGCATGTCTAACATAACATACACAAAAAATTGCCTTCGTCGGAAAATTTAAAATACATGAATATTGTTAAGCTGCAGCGCGGCAAACATTCTCATTGTATTTTTATCGAGCACATATCGGACATCGGGATGTTCAGTAAAAACTGAATGCGACCCGGGCAGCTGACCTACACACGCCGTGGTCATTCCGCTCTTTGTGCTTTGTACAAAGTAGGCAGTTTCAATCACGTTTAATCTATTATTTTTGCTTAGATATGCCAAGTAGGCACTACTCGTATATGAGTCCCAGGATTGAGCTTAGATTTTGTACTATACAGGAATCTAATTGGTAATTGATAAAATTAAGATAAGTTTTATCATTACTTATTTGTATTATAATAACGGCATGCAGTCACAATACAACTGACGTAAGTTGTCGTATGACAACAGTCAACCTGATTATAAATTAGATTCCATGACACATCAGTGTAAATTACACGATAATGGCAGCAGTCACTGATAGACCTATCACATCACTACGAAGCCAAACCAACGCGCGTTAGTAGTTCAGGATAAGGTAGAAATAAAACCAAGGATATTAAAAAACTTAGATTCAACATAGCTTACAAAAACTTAGCGAAAACATGTCCGCAAAGTACATCTATCACGTAAATGAGAAAATACTATATTTGACGTAATTGAAAATCAACCTTACTCACTCACTAATACAGCTTTATTACGCTTAGCGTAGTTAGAACTTTTGAAAATAAACAGCTAAAGTCGTGAAATTTTATGACCAACGTTAATTGTATTACAATTGTAGACTTTAATTCTGACACTGTAAGTTTCAATATTGACTGATTGTGATTATTGGCAATTTAAGCACTCTTGAGTCGGGACACATTTCGAGCTTTCGTACTAAATCTACGGCATTTTAAATATATACCTTGACCTTTATGACTTTATTGCAACCAAAGGAGTCTGCCAAGTTCAAACAGCATCTAAAACTATAATTTCAAAGGTCCAGCTTCATTAGCATTGTAGAATCACCTGAAGTTATGTTAACTTGTCCTCGAACTTTCTTGTCGAGAGTTTCATTATCATGTAATGTGTATTATATGGCAGCTTTAAACTCTTAGGGATCCCATACACGGTCCGGTTTTCCTTCAGTTCGGCCTGAACGGATACAAAATCGTATCGTCTGTGTACAATTTCTAGATCGCATCAGTCGGCCGTATGGACTGAAGCGATTCGCTACAGTGTTGCCAACTCTGTTTTTGCGAAACCACTAAAATCGCGTCGTTTTCTACTAAAAAACTACTAAAAGAGTACTGATAACTATAAAAAGCTACTAAACATAGAAATCCCTAAAAAAACAACAAAAAACCACTGCATTTTCTTTTTTATAATTGAAAATATGATAATTTTACCTTAAAAAAATAAAAACATAGTAGGAAATATTACGTAATATAGAAATTAAATCGGTAATTTTAAGCGACTTACGGACGCGTGCTACTATGTGCTATTATGATAAGGTGTCATAATAGCATATGCAAAATGGCGTGCTACCATAGTATTTTGCATATTATGATTACTGTTTGGCTATTTTCTACAAAACTACTACTAACAACTAAATTCTTACTAAAGAGGGAATAAAATACTAAATTTAGTAGTAAATCTTTGTAAAACAACTAAGTTGGCAACACTCTGACCTGTACGGATGGAATGAAGGGTAATAAAATTGGACTGAACGGTAATAAAATTCGAGTGTAAAATAAAACCGGTCAAGTGCGAGTCGGCAAGAGGGGTTCCGTACAAAACGTAAAAAATCACGTTTGTTGTATGGGAACCTCAAATTTTTATTTTATTCTGTTTTTAGTATTTGTTATAACGGCAAAAGAAATACCTACATCATTTGTGAAAATTTCAACTGTCGAGCTATCACGATATAAGAAGGTTAAGATACAGCCTGGTGACAGACGGACGGACAGCAATGTGTCAGTAATAGGGTCCCGTTATTACCCTTTGGGTACGGAACCCCTAAAAATAGCAACGTGTTCTAAAGAATATTAATTAGAGACTATTGAAGTATTTGAAACTTTAAAGCCACTATGGTTGATAAAATCTAAGGACTATTACTATAAAACAAAGAGAAATGATTTCTATAACAATTATTACTGGAAAAATGTATGGCACAATAATTCGGATTCATCAATAGCGTGACTACAGTTACAGCAAAATACAATAAATAAATAAAGTAATAACCTAACCAAGAGCAAGTCACGACATTTCTAAGGAGGGTTCCGAAACTAACAACGCGCAAGAGGTTTTCTTTGACTTACTTCAAAAGTTATTGTCATAAAGTTATTACAGAAGCTAGGAGAGCGCACAGACAGACAGACGGACGGACAGTGCGAAACCATAAGGGTTTCTAAAGTATTACGGAACCTTAAAAACAGGACCGAAGCTCGCGGCAAACCAGATGCGATTTTCCGTGTATGTGCTCGAATCCGTTCAGGCCGAACCTTAGATTAAAATGCCTAGAAACCGGGTACGCACATGAAAAGTGAAGCAAATCATACTGAGCCATATCGGCTCAGTTTGTTCGAACGATCCGTCAGTTATCAAGCACTAGTGCATACTACATCTCCCGACAATTTTTTAATAGTCGGACATTATGACTATTTGTGTCGTTATAGGGTGTCACAATGCATCGGAAAAGAATTAAAAAAGCTTGGGACATAACATTCCATATGTAAGTACTACAACTTGACTTGTATTAACAGCCAAATATTTAAAATATTTTAAAATAAAATCACATTTTGTCGCCATCTTGCTGCCCTATTGTGAATTATGAAAATGTTACTAGTAATATGAAATTTATTTCAAAATTTTCATGGCTAACTAATAGTTGTAACTAAAACAAAGTTTTTTAATATTTTTTGATATTTTTAACTGTCAATTTAAAGTATTTTCAGTATTAAGATAATCCTTAATATGTTCCTTAATACCAGTTTAATATAAATAATATTTACAAATCGTGTTTAGATGGTTTAAAATGAAATATAAGTTACATTTTTACATCTCACGATATTAAGAAATTATTTAATTATTACAATAATTCCAATTTTAACAGCAATATTTTCTGTGGAAATTGTCCCTTAAAACTGTACACACTCCACAACATTAAAGTTTTGTAAGCGTGTCGGTATGTAATGCTTACGCCTACATCTATCTGTTGCTTGCCTCACTTAGTACGATGCATTTATTTGAAGACTATCTAGGCGTTATTAATCTAAGTGCCGAACTGACGTCAGTTCAGTCGGATGGGATTTTTTTTGTGTCTGTGCTCGAATCCGTTCAGGCCGAACTGACGTCAGTTCTAACTGAAACGATCGGCCTCTCGTCTGTGGCGGCTAGCTTTGTAAATAAAATCATACTCAAACTATACCTTAGAGATTGTGGCAGTATTGAGTACCACTTGCAGATTTCTTCAAAGTGAATAGTGAAACACACAATATTCAGAATAGGAATGTATATTTTTTTTTTTTTTTCAGACCGGATATTGGGGACAGCTACGGGTTGTAAGCTATTATTATGTCGAGAGGGACACGGGTCTCTCCTGCTAAGAGGTCCAACCCTTTCCTCACTCTCAGAGGAGTTAGGTTGCTCGCGCGCGGTAGCACAAACTAACGGCGTGCGAGTTAGGAGCGCGATAGAGGAGCTCGAGTTTTTAGTGGTTTAGGTACTGAGAGGGCCGTTCCTCTCGCCTTCCGCGTACGGTCGGGATGTTTCGCGCGCGTAAGTTCTAATGTCGATTAGGTTCGCGGTATTGGAGAGATCTCTATATCAATATCGCGGTAGCGGTCACTATTTTGAAGTGTACCTAGGCTACTAGGATGCGAACTCGAACTCGGGTTCGGGTTCGCAATAGTGGCCTCTAAAGTTAATAAAGATGGTGGCTCTAAGGGAATACAGTGTAGTGATTTTTTATAGTAGATAAGAGTACCTCCGAGTCGGGATCGAGTTCTGTCGTTTCTAACTATTTTGTAGTTTGTAATTTTTGGGCTCCTCATACTAGGTTTTAAGAACGTCTTCTGTACTAGAAGAATGTCGACATTTTGGCTGCTTACTAAATCGCGAATTTCGTTTATGTTATTTCTGATGCCGTTCATGTTGAACGACACTACGCGTAATGAGTGCGGATTTGTCCTTCCCAAAGGCTCCATTAGTTACAGTCGGGGGAGAGCGCCTTGATCCTACTGATCAAGACTGCGGTCTGTGACCGACCCTTTTAGCTTTGTGGCTTAAATAGAAAGCTCCGAAAGAATAGGGTCAATAGGCCCGATGTCGCTTAGAAACTGTGTGACGAACGAGAGGTTGGCAGTGAAACTGGGAGTCGGAGAGGGTGAGGGAGGGCGGAACGCGGTGAGGAGGCGGTGATCCTCCGAAGTTTTAACTTGGACTTTAAACCAATTGGGGTTGTGTGTGCAGAAGAGTAACGAAGCTTTTGTTCGTTAATCGCTGCGCTAATCAGGTTCCATTTTTCCTTCTCCTGTATGATTACAAGAGGAGGCATTTTTGGAGTCGGGATGGTCTGTGAGGCCTAGGGGCCTGGGAGGCCGGAAGGGTCTCCAGGCCCTCCAGAGGGCCAGTGGAGCTACGGGGGCCGCGGAGCTATGTGCACCGTGTAGGTTCGGTTTTCCTATTTTTAGTAGCTTTTGTGGCCGATTTTGACGGGGAGGATAAGACTGGAGAGGAGGTGCCCTTTTTTTTTGTAGGGCCCATTTCTGGACCTGCTTGTTCCCCCAACAACGAAGTCAGGACAATTTTTTGCCTGTTAACCTTTTTAACACTTATATTTAGTTTTATTGGTTACACATTTTTAACAGCTTCCATTTTAATCTAGTTTCATCTTATACATTTATTCTATTTTATTTTATTTTCTTAATTCTATTTAATCTATTTTTAACGTTCCATTACATTCTATGTTTTGGGTATTACATTTCTGTTTACATTTCTTATTTCTTTTAACTTTCATTTGTATACATTCTTGTCCTTTCCTTAACTAAACATTATCTATTACATTACATCACCCCTTATTTTGCATTTCTCGTATCTTAACTTTACACTTAGCATTTCTTTACTTTTCTCCTTTACATTTGCATTTCTCTTTTATAGGTACATTGTCCTTCCTATGTTTATTTATATAATAACTCACTAATTAATATTTCCACGTTACTGTTTCATTTACATTTTCTGTTGCTATATTTATTATCCTACTTTTCCATAAGTTTTTCAATACTTATACTTCTACAACCCATCTCTTATATGGCTACTTGCACATTTCCGCATTAACTACTATCACACTACTCTACTATCACATTTGCTTGTTCTTCCATTCAGCCCGGGACGTCCGCCCCGACGTTTTGCACAAAAATTATTTACTATAATGATCCCTGTTCGCAATGTGTGTTTTCCACATGCGCACGAAGCGTTCCCATTTTGACGCGGCATCGGGAATTTCATTCTTTAAGAACGACAGGAACTTTCTGATTAAGGCATCTGTCATAATTGAAAAGTTGATGACTCCAAGATACTTCGCCGTTCTCCCCCATGGTATTTCGGCGTCTCTGATCTTCGGAGGAGCCGGGAACCCTCTTCTCGTGGTGACGGCGAGCGCTTGGGACTTACCTGCGTTGACGGATAGTCGCCAATTGCTCAGCCAATCAGGGAGAAGGTCCAGCGTCCTCTGAAGATTTATGGCGGCGAGATCGGGGTTTAAAGAGCTGGCTATGAACGCCGTGTCGTCGGCGTATAACGCTGCGGTGGTGCCAGGGTCTTTGGGGACGTCGCTGGCGTAAAAATGGTAAAGCCCCGGAGAGAGCACGCTGCCTTGATGCATACCGGTGGTGATGGGGCGCTCTCCTTGAAGGTCCGGCCGGAGAGATAGGATGCCACGAGCCTTACCAGAGGGGGTGGGACGTTGGCTCGGATGAGCTTGAAGAGCAGAAGAGCACCTTCATGCCAAACGCAGTCGAACGCCTTTTCCATGTCGAGGAAGTCAGCGACCGGAGCTTCCTTCTTGTTCGCCGCAACGGAGAGATGGTAGATGACTCGTACCAGCTGGAGAGTGGTACTCATCTCTGACTTAAATCCAAATTGATCCTCACGAGGAAGGAGGTAGGGGGCAAGGTACTTGAGAAGAAGGAGTTCAAACGTTTTGAAGAGAGTTGAGAGGAAGAGTTGAAGAGTTGGGGCGGTAGTACTCTGCCCTTCTCAAGTTTTTGTGGGGTTTTGGGATGTTAATAATTAACCCCAACTTCCAGGGTGTGGGAAGTGGCCGGTCCTGACAATTCCGTTATACAGGCGGGTAAGGGCGGCCACCGTCCTGAATGGGAGGTGTCGGAGGGCAGAGTTGAGAATACAGCTGCAATGAGAAGCCGTCCCAGTCTCGGATTGGGTAGGAGGGGAGAGGGGGTACACTTACCGGGGAAGCTCGGATGATGACCATGACCGGGAGATGGTCTGAGCCATGGGCCACGTCGAGTACCTCCTGATGAAGGTCGCCTGCGATGCGATGGATGATGGCAACATCTAGGACGTCTAGCGAGTGCGAAGGGTTCTCGGGGTAATGGGTGGGGGTGTATGTATGTACCCACCACCGTATACCCAACTTGCTCGGAGTCGACGAGCAGACGTCTGCCGTCCGCATTGGACGTGCGGTAGCCCCACTCGGGGTGTTTACAATTTAGATTTCCGGCAATTACAGTCGGCTCATCTGATATGAGCCTGTGGATGTCGGAGATATCTAAATGTGACCCCGGGGGCTTATAGCACACGAATAGGCGAGTGCGGTGGGTGCCGAGTAACACTTCGATGCTCAGCGCGTAAAGGGATGACACCGAAGGGGTTGGGAGGAGTTGGTGGAGGAGCCTCCTGCCGACCAAGACAGCGAGACCTCTGCACACTTGGTCGCCTCCTAGGTAGTCCTGACGGTAGGTTATGTACTCAGGGACATGGAAACAGTCCGGGGGGAGAGAAGGGTTTCGCTTAGGAGAGCGATGTCTACCTCGTACTCCCGAAGGAGGTGACGGATTTTTAGTGAGGTTGGGGCGTTGGAAGCCACTGGGAAATCAGTTTTGCAATGAGGGAGGGCCCTTCAGGGAGAGCCGACAGAAGACTTTTAAAAATGTCTTCCCCGGCCTGGATTTTGAAATAAACATCCATGGCCAGGGAGAAGAGTGCTTGAATAAGCTGAGCAGCGGACTCAGGGGCCTCGAGGGCCTCCCTCCTAGTACGACGCTGAGAGGGCGGTGGAGCGGTAGTTGGGAAGGTGGCGGCAGCTGCTGCTGGATTGGCAGGCTCGGTGTCGACCTCGGCCATTTCGGTAGTTGTAGAGGCCGGCGGAACGGCACGCGAGGCACGTGAGGTGCGCGGGGGGCGCGGGGTGCGCTGGGGTAGGGGGGGGGGGGGGGCGACAGAACGGCCTCGACACTAGGGAGCGGTAATGCAAGGGGCTCGAATTCAGAGTCCCTTGCAGCCGTTGAAGTGGCTCCGGACTTGGGGCCCTTCTTCTTCGTTCTCTTTCTTCTTTTCTGTTTCCGCGCTGGAGGGGCGGGGACAGTAGAAGACGAGGGACAGAGGGGTGGGATCATTTGCCTCGGCCATGAGGGATGTGGCCGTAGGCGCTGGTGGGGGGACCTCTTTTTTGGTGATAGGTGGGTCACGACTTACCCAGTTGGATGCGCGGTGGGTGCGGGCAATGGGGCCCGCACGACGGTTCTGGGCCTCCCGTTTGAAGACCGGGCAGTGCTTACTATTGGCTGGGTGGGCCCCCATTCAATGAATGCAGGTGGGCTGTTCGGTAGTCGGGCGGGGGCAGTCAGTAGCGAAATGCTCTTCGCCACACCTGACGCACGCCAGCTTACGGTGGCCATTCCGGCTGGAGTGCCTGAACTGCTGGCAGCGATGACACTGGGCGGGGCCGTCCTTACCGCGCCAGGCTTCCACTTTAATGCCTGGCATGTTAAGTAGCTCCGTCAGCTGGTATATCCCGGGGACCAGGTCCGGGGTGCGTTTTAGCAGCACAAACTATGAGCACCCGGGGCGATCCTTCCTTGCTAGGATCCGGGACACGTGCTCGACTTCGAAGCCCTTTGTGGTGAGTGCGGCGGCTATTGCGTCTGTAGGAGTGTTGACAGGTAGGGTGATACCTACCTTGAGTCCACGGTCCTGCGGGAGCGCGTAAGAGTACCAGCTGACGTGCTCGGTCTTACTCAGTTAGTCTAGGTATTTTTGGACGCAGCGATATTCCTTTTCTCCTTGTGGGTTAAATTTAACCCCTTGGCCCAGCGACTTTGCGTTGGGAGAGTAGCCAAGGAGTCTAGCGGGCTACGACCTCTTGATTTGTGTCCTTCTTACGCTTGAGTGGTGATGATAATAATACAGCAACAATTCTTATATTCTCCTTTATTGGTGCTTAACACAGATACGTATTACATATGAGATATGTCTAACACAAATACGTCTACAGTCTACACTGAGTATGCCTTTTAGCTAATCGAAATCCACCTAAGTAAATAGGCTTTACTCTTGACATCTGTCAATATGACATTGACAATTACATGTCTTAAAACTACTGTTGTCATTATGCAACAGGAACTCCGCTAGGCGGCTGAAATGCCTCACCCAGTCCTCCAGCTTTTCCACAGGGGGGGGGGGGGCGGCGGCGAACTCACGTTTGGTGCGGGTGTTGCGGTAGTTGCCGTGGTGGTGTCCATCGACGATGTGGCCCTCGAGGTGAGGCCAATGGTGATCCGGATCTGGTCGGAGCAGCAGCAGTGAGACGTCGGATGACACCTCCTGTCGTTGCCGTTTAGTAACCTGCACGGGAGGGGCAGGGGGCGAAGGGCATGATGCTCGATGAGGGAGCCGGTGCGGGGGCCCTCGGAACAGGAACACTTACCGCACGGCGTTCCTCTTGCGGCGGTGAGGCCGGCGAGGCCGTAAAAGTGAGCTTGGTGCCTCAGTGGCAGCTGCTGGAGGATGGCGGGGGGTGCACACCTCTGTTGAAGGGCGCGCGGGGCGCGGCGGTGAGACCGAACCCTGTTCGGCTGGGGTCGCCGTCGGAGGGAATTGGGGCGGGGGGTGTCAGTACACCCCCGCAAGAATGCCGAGGGCGGCCCGGGGCGAGCGGTGTCCGTGCCGCTCAAGCTGGGCTCGGTAGGCGTCAGATAGCCACGCTCAGAGGCGCGCGAGCTCGACCTAGACGAGGTGGAGCTGCGCGATGACCCTGAGGTGGCGCGAGAATGGCTGGGACGGTAGCGGCTATGCGGCCGCGAACCGCGGTCGGCCAAGGTAAAAGTACAATATGTACTAATGTACTATAGGTACATGGACATGTCACATAATGTTCACATAATGTTCACACACACGGGACATAAATGTACATGTATACAGAAAAGTTAATATTAAAAGTACTCACACAAAAACACAGGTATAACTAAACACTTAATTATTTAGTAAAACTTATTTAGTGTCAAAAGTAGTCACTTAAGTGTACTTACTTTGCACAGAATAAGACTTTGAGGGCTGGCTCCCCGTGACCCAACGTTGGAACGAATTCCAACGGGAGGCCAAAGGCAGGGCAACTCCTCAGCCTGTCAACAATTCACACCTTATTCTAACGAATAAAGTGTATATTGAAGAACGCTGTTTAGAGTTTGTAGGCACTGCACTAAAAGCGGGATCGGCACGTAGCGGCACGTAGGCAGGGCTACGACGTAGCGATACGGAGCAACTGAATAAGCGCACGCACTATGGGAGTCAGGACGATCCGGACTATTTTGGCTTCGTCTTCTCACGCCGGGCCCCTGAAAAGGGCCTTAAGCGGGGAACCAATACCAGGGGCTAAGCCCCTCTACTTGGGGTGGGGATGACGCGCCCAGTACGAGGACTGTTAGAGAAGGAGACTCTTCTCTCTCGCGCCGGGCCCCTGAAAAGGGCCTTGGGCGGGGAACCAAAACCAGGGGCATAGCCCCTCTACTTGGGGTGGGAAAGACGCGCCCAGTACGAGTACTGAGCGCATGAGTCTACGTTTTAAGGGAAGACCCCCCGCGACAGAACTCGGGGGAAACCCATGGGGGGGGCAACAACAAAATCAAGGGAGTGAAGATTGCCAGTCCAGGCACAACCGGGACCTGCGGTCGGCTCCAAACGGCGCGTGGGGGTCCCGACCCGGGGGCCGGGAAACGTGTTTGGGTCCACTCCCTCACGCGCCGCGTTCACCGGACCGCGGAAACGAGCGACCTGGGGAAGAGGGGGGAAGGAAAGCTTCCGGTTCCCGACTTTTGGTGTCGGGGGGAAGGTGCACCAAGGGGGCGACGGGGTGGCAAGAGGGCTGCCACTCCGACAGACCCCAGGTGGTCTTTTGACGATGTACGCCGGCGTTTGGGTTGCCGACGTAAGGGAAAGGTGTGGGGGGGATACGATCCCACGGTGGATGGGGCGCTGTTGCGCCGGGGCGCATCATTGCGCGTGGATGTGACGCATCAGTGCGTCAGGGGCTCCTCCTCTTCAGGGGGGCGGTGGGGCGGGCTGCGTGGCTCCGCTGGGTCCTCCGGAGGGGACGGCATCTCTTGGCAGGCGGTGGCGGTCGGGCGGGCGGGCATGCCACGGCGCCAGGTCGGTCAACTCAACCAGGCGCGAGGCATCCGCTCGCGCGAACAGCTTCGCAGAGAGCTGGGCCACAAAGGCCTCCACGCTCTCCACCCTGAGGTCCCTAGATATAGTGGTGTTGCGGACGTACCACGGTGCGCCCGCGATTCGGCGCAGCACCCGGTTTTGTGCTCTCTGCAGCAACCCTTTCTGGGGTGCAGATAGCAGGTGGTGCCACGCGCCGCACTATCGCCGCGTTCGCCTTCGCCACCGCTGATGCACATTGGGCGGCCATGGAGAGTCGGCGGTCCAGGGTGACCCCGAGGTACATAGCTGTCCTACCCCACGGGATCGCAGCGTCACCAATCCTCAGAGGCGCCGGAAGAAAACACCTCGTGCTGACGGCGAGCGCCTGGGACTTGCCTGCGTTGACAGAGAGTCTCCATTTGCTCAGCCAGTCAGGGAGGAGATCCAGCGTCCTCTGGAGCTTGATGGCGGCATGCTCGATGGACAAAGAGGAGGCGAAGTACGCCGTGTCATCGGCGTAAAGCGCCACGGTGGTGCCCTGGTCCGCGGGCACGTCGCTGGCATAGAAATTATAAAGCCCCGGGGAGAGAACGCTACCTTGCGGGACGCCAGCGGTGATGGGACGCTCGCCAGAGAGGACTCCGTCGACGCGCACCCTGAAGGTCCTGCCAGAAAGGAAAGAGGCTAGTAGCCTTACCAGTGTCGGAGGTACGTTGGCCCGGATGAGTTTACAGAGCAGACCCTCATGCCAAACGCTGTCGAACGCCTTCTCCATGTCTAGGAAGACCGCGACCGACGATTCCTTTTTATTTGCCGCAACGGACAGGTGATGTACTACACGTACCAGCTGGAGGGTGGTGCTCAGGTGCGACCTGAACCCGAATTGTTCCTCACGAGGAGGGAGGTAAGGAGAGAGATGTTTAAGAAGGAGAAGTTCGAACACTTTGGAAAGAGTTGAAAGGAGGGTAATGGGCTGGTAGCCCTCAGCCTTCCTTAGGTTTTTATGAGGTTTGGGGATGGTAACTACCAGGCCCATTTTCCAGGGGGAGGGAAAGTGGCCGGTCCTGACAATGCCGTTGTAAAGGCGGGTCAGGGCGGCCACCGTCCTGAAGGGAAGGTGACGGAGAGCGGAGTTTGGGATGCCATCTGCACCGGGGGCCTTTTTTGGTTTAAGGCAGCTGAGGGTCTTTTGGACCACCCTCGGTGAGAAAGAGAAATTTGGGGGGGAGGAGGGGGAAAGTAGGAAAACCTTTACCTCCTCGGAGACCACTCGGGCGTGTTCCGTTGCGGTCGTCGGCCGCGGTGAGAATTGGCGCTCTAGGTGCTCGGCATGGATGTCCGCTCTGTCCTCTGCACGGTACCTAAGATTACCATCAGGGTGCAGCAGGGGGAGTACGGGGGCAGTGGCTCCGGAGAGGCTGCGGCAGAAGCAGTGGAGGGAGGGCCAATCCTCTCCCGCATCCTGGATGCGTCGGGTCCAGTCCGCAGCGTTGCGGTCCTCGAGCGCGGCTTTTACCTCTGCGGTGAGGCGGTTAAGTTTCGCCTTCAGCGTGGGGCAACGCGTGCGCTGCCATTCGCGGCGCAGGCGCTTCTTCTTCACGATGAGGTCAGCGATGTGGCGGGGGAGAGGGGGCCGCTTGGAACGGCGGTAAGTAGACGTTTGGGTTGCCGCGTCCATCGCGGCTGCAATTGCCTCGGTGATCTGCAGAGTCATCAGTTCGACGTTCTCTGCAGAGTCAACCGGGAAATTGGGGGTGCTCTCGTGGAGCCGCGAGGCGAAGACGTCCCAGTCACAGACTGGGCGGGGAGGAAGAGGGGGGACGCTTGCGGGGGCGGCACGTATAGTGGCTAAAACTGGGAGGTGGTCAGACCCGAGGGCCACATCGAGGACCTCCTGGTGAAGATCGCCTGGTAGCTGGTGGGAGATGGCCACGTCGAGAACGTCAGGGGAATGTAGAGGGTTCTCGGGGTAGTGGGTGGGCGTGTATGTGCCCACCACAGAGTAACCGACTCGTGCTGAATCGGCGTGCAGTCGGTTTCCGTCCGCGTTCGAGGAGCGAGAGCCCCATCCGGGGTGCTTACAGTTTAGATCTCCGGCAATCACAGTCGGCTCCTCTGATAGGAGCCTATGGATGTCGGAGATATCTAAACGCGACCCCGGAGGTTTGTATGCCGCGAAAAGGCGTGTACGGTGGGACCCGAGGAGCAGTTCTATGCCCAGGGCGTATAATGAAGAGACCGCAGGGGGGGGGGAGGAGCTGATGCAGGAACCTTCTGCCGACTAAGACGGCGAGGCCTCGACACACACGCTCGCCCCCCAAAAAGTCCTGGCGGTAGACGTGGAATCCGGGGGCATTGAAGCGGTCCTGAGGGGACAGGAGGGTCTCGCTCAACAAGGCAACGTCCACCTCATACTCCCGAAGGAGGTGGCGGATCAAGGTCACCTTGCCGCGGACCCCCCGGACGTTCCAATGGACGACCTTTAGTGAAATTGGGGCGTGGGGATCCATAGAGATATTAATTGAGAAATGAGGGTGGCCCCCTCCGGGAGGGCCTTCAATAGGGTTTGAAGGATTTCATCCCCGGCCATGATTTTGTTGAAGGTATCTAAGGCCAGGGAGAGCAAAGCTTGAAGAAGCTGGGCCGTGGTCCTGGGGGACTCACGCCTTTGAGAAAGTGGGGGGGCACGAGAGGGCCGGGTGGCGGTTTTAACTGCCGGGTTAGCAGGCTCAGTGCTGACCTCGGTCACTTCGGTAGTGATAGTGGCCGGTTTGGGAGCACGGGCTGCGCGAGATGGGCGAGGGGGGCGCGGGGTGCGCTGAGGTAAGGGGGGGGGGGCGGTATGTCGGCGGCGGTTTGGGGCAGTGGGAGCGCTAAAGGCTCAAACTCTGAGTCCGTGGCAGCCGCAGAAGTGGCTCTGGACTTGGGGGCCTTCTTCTTCTTTCTTCTCGCCTTCCGAGCAGCGGGGGCGGGGGTGGCGGAAGGAGCGAGGCGGGGGTGGGTTCATTGGCCTCTGCCATGAGTGAGGTGGCGGTAGGCGGAGGGGGGGGGGACCTCTTGGTCCGGAATGGGGGGGTCATTTGTTGACCTAGGGGGGGCGGTACGGGTTTCCCTAGAGGTGCGTGCAATGGGCCCCGCATTGCGATTTCGCTTCTCTTTGAGGAAGACGGGACAGTTTTTACTGTTCGCCGGATGGGCTCCCTTACAATTCGCACAGGTGGGCTCGTCGGAGATGGGGCGGGGGCAGTCGCTGGCGGCGTGCTCCTCGGCACACCTTACACAAACTAATGGGCGGTGGCAATTTTTACTGGAGTGCCTAAATAATTGGCACCGGTGGCACTGAGCGGGACCGCTCTTACCTCTCCAGGCTTCGACCCTGATACCCGGCATATTCAGAAGCTCTGTTATCTGATATATTCCGGGTACCAGATTCGGAGATCTTTTGAGCAGGGCAAAATAAACACACCCGGGGCGGTCCTTACGGGCGAGGATACGGGATACGTGTTCAGTCTCGTACCCTAAATTGTTTAATTCGGCGGCGAGCTCCTCCGTCGGTGTATTTGTAGGTAGGCCGTATATACCCACCTTTAATCCACGGTCCTGGGGGAGGGCGTAGGAAAACCAGCTGACCTGCTCCGTTCCGGTAAGTTCAGCTAGGTATTTTTGTACGCACCTGTATTCTCTTTCCCCTTGGGGGGAGAATTTGACGCCTAGGCCTAGAGGTTTTGCAGAGGGGGCGTGTCCTAGAAGTTCTCTAAGACGGCGGAAGTGCCTGGTCCAGTTATCCATCTTCTCCACGATAATTGGAGGGCACCGGGGGACTGGTTTCGGCGGCGGCGAAGTCGCGTTCGCTGCGGGGGTGACGGAGGTTACCGTGGTCACTTCCATCGGTGAGGGGGCCCTCGAGGTAGAGGCCACGGGAGATCCGGTCGGGGCAGCGGTGGTCGCTGCGGCGTACGTGATCGGACGATCAGCGCGTTTGGCAGGAGGCGAGACGTCGGAGGACACCTCCTGACGTTGCCGTTTGGTAACCTGCACGGGCGGGGCAGGGGGTGGGGGCATGGTGCTCGACGAGGGAGCCGGTACGGGGGCCCTCGGAGCAAGAACACTTACCCCTCTTTGATCCTCTTCCGGCGGGGAGGCCGGCGAGGGGGGGCGAGCTGCGGGCTCGCAGTAGATGGTCTAGGCGGTGGGCATGGGGTGCTCACCTCCTCGGTGCGGCGCTTGGGGCGCGGCGGAGAAGCCGAACCCTTGTCGGCTGAGCGATGCGGGGGCCCAGACTCGCGGCGGGTCGCCGTCGGAAGGCATTGGGGCGGGGGGGTGTCAGTACACCCCCGCGAGAATGCCGAGGACGGCCCGGGGCGAGCGGTATCCTTGCCGCTCAAGCTGGGCTCGGTGGCTGATAGATATGCGCGCTCAGATGTGCGCGAGCTGGACCTCGATGAGGCGGTGCTACGCGACGCACCAGAGCTGGCGCGAGAATGGCTGGGGTGGTCGCGGCTATGTGGCCGCGAACCACGGTCGGCCATGGTGACGGGGCACTATATTAGCGTCCACCGTAATTAGGGGACATGTTCACAATGACACAGCACTATAGAGACATGAACGTAGGCACAAACACAAAAAGGTATTCACATAACACTGGTAACACTAAACACACAACACGTATTCAGTGTCTAAGTAGTCACTATAAGTGTACGTACTTGCACGATGATAAGGAGAGGCTGTCTCCCCGTGACCCGACGTTGGGAACAAGTTTCCAACGGAAGGTCAAAGGCAGTGCAACCCCTCAGCAAGGCGGCAATCCGCTCGCTATTCTTACGAATAACGAGAAGATTGACGATCGCGAGTGGGGTACAACGGCACTGCACTAGGGGCGGGTCGGCACGAGCGTGGAGTGAGAGGGACACTCGACACGTTCCGAGCGGGACGGCACTACCGCGGAGTGAGCGAGTCACTACGACGCGGATAACGCGAGACGGCACGAGAACGCGGAGCAACCGAGATAGCACTACCACACGCGAGAGACAGGACGATCAGTACGACAGTACGAGTACTATTTTGGTTGATTATGTATGTACAAAATTAGGGGGTTTAAGCGTAGGTGGACGTACTAAGTATTACACCGGCGAAAGAGGGTGATAGCACGATGTTGCATCCTGCACATTTTTCGCGTTATGTTACACTTCATTTTCGCGTACCTTTCACAGTGTTACGTGCGAGTGTGAAGCGGGCTTTAGCGATAATTCGATACTTTTTACGCGACTCTCTAAAGAACAATAAATAGACAAGAAATGGGATAAATAATAATAATTGCACTCATTTTATGCTTATTAAGGTAAATTATATTTTTTTTACTTACAGTAATTATATCAATTACATTACTTACCAGTATGTACTACGTGCTCATACTCATGCAACTCTTATATATCAGTTGTAGTTGTATTGTATATATAACTCATACAATTCATAAGAGACGTTGAATTTTTTTATCCCCTGTTTAAAAAAGTGGCGACCACAAACCATAATACTATTTATAGATAAGATTATAATTATAAGATTGTACAGTTTTCATTCACATTTCATTTCCCCTAATTGTTTTAATTCAGATCCATTTCAATTCAGATTCCTAACGTTTTTTTTTCTGAAGAATAATACTATTTATTTTACCTCGTAAATGTTTCTTACTAATGTAAAAATCACACACAAGAAAGACATTTAAGAAACAGAATTTTAATGTAAAATAATTAGACAACGACAATACATATAACATGCTGTAAAAGTAATAATATTTCAAATACAAAGCATAGAAAAATGTAATTTAGCGGTAAAAAGCCTAGGAAATAAGGCCGTGCTCATAACACAATATGACTCGTAGAAATGACAGAATACGTATTATAAGCTGCGGTAAGATTTTTTCCAACATTAGCGACACATGTTACATGGCATACATAAACTTGTGCCTTTTGTTAATCAAATACCATCTCGAGTAATATCTAAGTATCTGGGAGACAAAGCTTTGCTCGAAGTTAAAAGAAAAAGCAATTAAAATAATTACAAAAATATTCGTCTGACCGGGATTCAAATCAAATACATTAATTTGCTAACAACTCAAAGATACCAACGTAAACCAAGCCGCATTTCGGATTCGTCATTTAGAAATCGAATTCACTCGTATGTAACATAAAATTGTGCTTAAGTTTAAAAGTTTCCCAGGGAATAAGTCCTAGCTAGTAGGATTTTTCACCCCTAAAACTCCCTGCAAACTAAATATACTTGCAGCCATTTCCGAAATATTGGTTATAGATTTACAAGATTATTTCGTTCAAAGTGATATAAAGTACACATATTGTGTTAAAGGGATGATGTCTAATATTAATTTATGGCATACTCGCGAATCGTTTTATCTTAAGATTTCCTTAGGTAGAATATGGTACTCCGACTCAATTGGCGACCTACACGCCGGTTTTCTGAGATTTTTTGCCCCGGTCGAGCTAGTTCTCGTTCTTGCTCCCACAGACGTGTATAAAAAAAATTGAGTGCATTATAATAATATTAATTTTGCAATATATACCGACATGTAAGGACGTCGTAGGACAAATCCAGCCGAAAAAAGTCGCGGGCGAAAAATAGACACAACTTTTGTTATACTTACAAAAAGTACAGTTTGTATGCACCCTAATATTGTCATTGTCGTAGTAAAATAAGAACAACGCCGGTCACAACAACGCTAAACTGACGTTTTCCGAGTGACGAGTCGTAAATATGAGGTTTTATTAAAGTCTGTTATTACACTACAGTCTACACGCTCGCTTCCGGCACACAATGCGCTAACCATTGCAATTAGTACTTTGATATATCACTGTATATGCTGCGTCACTTCGTTTTTACTTAGACTGTTATACTCCAGTTATACTGACGGAAACCGCCGATAGTAGGCGAGATGACTACATCTAAAATATTTAGTTTCATTAATATACTCAGAAATATTGAGGCAACCAAGTAGTAATTGGTAAATTTAAAAAAAATATAATATTTTATGTGTAGTTTATTAATTAGGTACATCTAAAAAGTACAAAAAAGTTTTTTTTTTGCTAAATTAGTAAACAAAAGCTAAATCGTTAGTTTAGTTACAAATACTTCATACACTTTTACCTAGGCGTGACGTCACAGCTAGGTACGACTTTAGTGTGGAGGGTTTTCACGAGACTTGCGAAATTTTGTATACAAATCGCTGTAAATTTGAAAATATTGACATTTGATATACTGTTTCTTCTAAGAAGTTACTCATATTTAAGAGTACCTACTATTCATTTTTGCAATAAAAAAATCTGTCACAATAAAAATATAAGTGCCTGAATTATTTCTATAAAAAAAATATACGCGCAGGGGCGTGCGCTCCATATAGGCAGAAATGCAGTGCTTTACTTGTCATTCACAGATATTTTAATAAAACTTTCGTACGTTTTAGATGACTTTAATAATTAATTAATAGTAAATAAATTAATTAAAAAAATATAATAACTTAAAAACGCCTAATATTTTATAAATAGCAACTCATGTGGTTGCTTTGTGCATGACAAATCATCGCATGTATGTGTAATTTTCATACTTCGCAAACGCACACACCCATGAATATCGACATGATTATATTAGCGAGAACTCCAGCGGCAGGCGATGGCTGTCGACTTCGGTTCGGCTATCCGATCGCTTCCGAAAACCGCCGAACTGGCTTGTCGGAAATTATTCGTTGCCTATAATCCGAGTAAAAAGAATAGTCGGAAATCTAATAAGTCACGTATGCACATTAAGCATTTTTGTTTAGTAAGGTTTTATTTGTTTAAATAGAAGAAACGTTTTGTGTTTCGCGGGGGCCATATTGCATATTTCATGTGATAAGCATTGTTTACAATTTAATCGCTCCAGTTTATTTATAGTTTTCTTAAAAGATTTTTCATTTTAACATTTGAAAGTGTGTACATTTAACAGTTTATTACTGAGTTTCTATAATAATTGTAGTGATTTGCTTTTACTAGTGAGTTAGTTGATTTTTTTAAAATGTTATTTGACTGTGAGGTTTTGAAAATGTGAGTTTATTAAAAATTAAAAATAACAAGTTCTCACAATTGTCATTCGGTGAAAAGATTCAAATTCTGTCTAAAGGTAGGTGTGTACCCGAGTTACAACAATTAAACCAGCAAAAAAATAATGTAACTCGAAAATTTCATGTTAAAAGTTATGAAACTGTTTAGAGAGTACGGCTTGCTCTAAAGGCCATGATAATTTGGAGTCCCTAAAACAATCTGTACGATTGGCAGTGAAGAATTTTCCCATTGAAAGATTGCGCGCTTTTATTGATAACTGGCCTCAACGTTTAAAGAACTGTATTGCAGCCAATGGAGATCACTTCGAATAAGCTTTTTATATTTAAAATTGTTTTATATTTATGTATTAAACTACCGCACTGTAAAAGTAATAAATGTTATTTTTGCAATAGAAAATTATTTTTTTCTTTGTTTCAGTATTTATGACAAGACTAGGTATATTTAAAAAAGGGAATATTTGTTTTTTTTTAATATTCAGACGGAGTTTTGACGGAAATGTCACTATGCGATGCGTTGCGTTTTTGTATTTCTTGCTAAATTCGTGTTATTTTAGTTCTTAATGTGTAATATTGGTAGAATATTAGCCATTAGAAGTGGTAACTTCAAAAAACATGCTATTTTGTGTATTCTTTTTTTTAACTTGACACTGGCATTGGTTTTAAGCCGAATGTTTTGTTGAATAAATTTTGTTGAATAAATATTTGATTAGGTACGCCTGGTCAAGAACATTCACTGATTCAAATTAAAAAAACTACATAGAAAAAAATCTTATGCACTCTATTATATACTCGTAGGCAATTATCTAGTACCTGGATAACGGAGATTTCCTCGGAGTTCTGATAAATAATTATCTAACCTGGATTCGAACCCAGCATATTCCGTATTTTCGAACAAATCAAAAATTATACATATGCATAACAAACCGCCAATCGGACTGACATAATAAAGCATAGACGTATATATTACAGACGAGGCATGTTGAGTCAAAAGGTGCCTCCAGTTAAATGGCCCACTTTTGAAATTTGTGGGGCCATTTTGACATTTATTGTATGGTGAAAACAAGATGACTGACATTTGAAGTATGGTGAAAACCAAGATGGCGTAACTTTTTCTTGTATTAATATTTGTTCTGTCAAATGTACGTCATAGCCTATCTTGAGTTTTGAAACCTTTGTAATAGAGTCGAAATTATTGAAATATTGTTGCCTGACGAAAGAAAACCATTTAGCTTAAAAATGCGCAGTTTCCTAGCAGGACAACACCTATCTAGATCGATTTTTTCTCAAAACTCCCTGCATACTAAATTTCGTGCTAATACTTACCGTTTTGGAGAAACCGTTTAAATATATATACAAGATTGTCTCGTTTAAAGTATAAGATGGACGCTTCCACTGGTCACAATCTGGTCCTGTACTGAGTATCCGAGGAACTTGTATCGCAGGTACCAGACACCGGAAATATATTTAATACTTTTATACTATACACAATTACACATATTTAAGATTTTTATAGTGTAATAAATATATAATATATTAAATACACAAAAAAAACTTTTTGTCTCTTGGGCGGGATTCGAACCTGCAACCTCCGGCTTAAGCGCCGACATGCTAACCACTGAGCCACATAGGTGATCGTTATGTTTTCTAACATGATGAAAATTTAATCTTGTTTGTCCAAGAAGGTCGACAAAGTGGTGATGTAGCTCGGGGCATTATGAGATGTGGATAAATTTTTCTGCTTTCAATTTCTTTGTACAACTTTTTTAGCTTTTCCACCAAGAATTTATTCACCAAGACTAATTTCACAAACATTTCTAGAAATCTGTGTTTCATTTACAAATTCTGTTCCTAATGTTTTTTGTTTATCTTGTACAACTTTCACTTCTCATCTTGTGTTCTTGATGAGTTTTTGTGTCAAGTAATGCAATATAATTATGTTACATGCAAAGTCGATTATATGCAGATTATTCCAGGAATGGCTACTTTATCCTAGGTTTGACCGAAGCCTTCGGGCAAACCCTGAAATATATACCAATTTTGACCTTTGGCTAAAATATTTTAAGTCAAACCTTGAGGTTCCTACCTTTTCAGCCAAACGTCGAAAGTAAAATAAATATTTTTTCGGGATTTGCCTAGTCGAATATAGAAGTAACTGGTCAACTCAAATCAAAGGCTGAAAAACTTCAAAAATTATATTTTGTGCTTTGACTGACGTCATAACGTCAAGTCAGACCTGAGCATTGACTAGTCAAACCAAGGAGCGCCGGAGCCTGGAGGTTTGACTATAACATATACATTACAATACAGTACAACTCCCGGTTATAAAAATTAATAGTATTAGTATCCAGTACACGAAAACATTTAATTAGCAAGGTGAGTGTTACCTGTTGGGAGTTACAATAACAAGCTATCTCTTACTTGGCGCGGAGCCAAAATCAATGGAAAACTAATACATATTAATTGAAATACACCTTGATCAATTCTAGGATTGAAATAGTTTACGATGACAACCTTCACGGTTATTTCCATACGAGAACATTCTTTAGTTTTACATTTTAAGTCTGGTCATATCGATTCTTCTTATTACAAATGAATATTATAGTTTCGTCACATTGAGTAGAGACCGTGCTCCACTAGGACATTGGTGGTCGATCCTTACCTAATAAACTCAAAAGGAAAATACAGTACTTTTATATATCATGATATTATATATGTTTTTAGAATTATGACGATATTATTGTTCAAACGAAAAATACTTTTGAAAATAAGAACAATACGAGTCTTTAGGTATTGTTTAAAATAAACGATGGTAATGCGGAGAACGTGCGAGCTGTAGATTGTAGCTTGTAGCACAGATTAAAGAAAGCTAGGAGTTATATGTATTGAACTGTGTGTATGAAAAATAATTGAATAAATAAAAATATATCTTATTTTACCTATCAAAAATTTCATTTTCTGGGAGATGTCTTGCTTTATTATATGAGCGTCCATGACCTAGTGCATAGACATCCTGCGTCACACGTGTGATCGTGCAGGTTAATGCCGAGTTGTGGTGTGTACCAAATAGACTTTCTCAATAACCGTATACTAACGCGAGACTTAGTTTAATTTACCCCCATCTTCTGTGACAAGCCTGACAAAATTGGGATCGTTCAATGTAAACTGTTTCTCTGTGCGTAAGTATTTTTAGCGCGTGCAAGTGGCGCGAGCAGCGCCCGCATCGCTGACACGCCCTAAGAACGAGCACGCCTAATGTGGGGGAGGCCTTAGTTGTCCCGACATACGTTGTTGTATCTCTACTATAAACATCCAATATTTATCACCGTTTAAACCTTCCTCGAACTTCCACAATTGTTTCATGACCAAAGTTAACCAAATCCAGCCGTTCTCGAGTTTGAGCGATACATTGGAATTGCAATCCATTTATATATATAAGATTTTAAATGAACATTAATATAGAGCCAAAAAAATGCAGGTACAGTCGCCAACTAACCCCGTTGTATCACTTACTTTATCTAAGTCTTAGTAACAGCCATAGTAATAAGATAGAAATATTGATTGTCGGCGATTGTACAAGAAGTGTACCTAACAAACAGTATGTGTAATCGCTCTAAGTAGTTATCGACGACGACGAAGATGATGACGATCATCATCAGCCTGTTGCGATCTAGCGTTGAACGTAGACCTCCACTAATAAGGATTTCCTACGTAATAAATCCAATTTTTGACACATTTTTTCACATCATAAGAGGAGAAAACAGTCGTTAGATAAGTCCACTGGGAATTGCCTGCCGGCGCGCATGGTGTGAGTGCTAGCGTGTCGTTAGGCCAATTAGCTAATCATTCTTAAGTAGTTTCAGCGAACTGAAAACTCTTAAAAATTTATGGGTGCACTCTTTCACGCCTAAATCTATTAGTGTTCATATTGTTGTATGTTCATACATGTTCAGCCCCTAGATTTTCAACTCCCTTCCTTATTACGACGTTATACGGTCGAACGGGGGTTAAAAATACATGGGTTCAAAACAGAATAAACCGCCTAAACTGTTTTGAACGAAATTTAGCAGTCATATCGCTGGTTTATTTTATATCTCAATAAAATATACGATTTGCTAGATTTAAGATTTTTTTTAACGCAAACGTATCTTTAAGACTTAGGGTCAATTCACATTAAACAGAAACGATACGCGACAAGGCGCTGCATTTTTAAGATTCAAAATTGAACTTTTTTCATAACACTAGAAGATACACGTTCCATTGTAAGAGTTCGAATGTCTAATTGCACCGCGCTGCTGCACCGCGCATGTGCAGTGCATGATTGGTGTCATATGAAACGTATATCTTTTTGTGTAGTGAATAAGTTCAATTTTGAGTAGCTATCTTAAAAAAAGTATCGCCGCGTATCGTCGAAGTGAACTGACCCTAAAAATTTATTTCAATATCTATGTGCTAAAGACACAAATGTAGCATTGTTATCCATCGGCATCCGTGAGCATTTGCTCCAGTTTAATAAGAATTTTATCCGCTTGTTAAACGGCTTCAGCCTTACACAGGACAGTCTTGTCGTTTGTGGAAACTGAAGCCTTTCGTTATCCACATAACTACCTGCTAGAGATTTGGTGTCACTTTTTTCAAGGGATCTATAGTTAAGTAAGTTAAGTCAACCTTTTTCCATAATGTTGCCTTAGGTTTAACTTTGTGGCGTATTCTTTAATACAGGTGTGATTTCCTAGGTATTATACATCTATGGCGTGAAGTTATAAGAGCGCTTACAATTTATTCCCCGCAGCGAAATATTATTCAGGTCTTTAAAAAACGTTTTAGATTTTAGATAAAAATGGAGAGACGAGTTAACTGTGGCGATCTTTCCACGCTTTTAGCTAAATAAGACAATACAAAACTGAAATAAATGAAAGTTTACTGAATTTATAATGTAAATTCCCTCCAAAAAACTGTAATATATATATATATATATATATATATATATATATATATATATATATATATATATATATATATATATATATATATATATATATATATATATATATATATATATACACCGGCATAATAAAACAACTGAACATCAGATTTTATGCAATTGTTTTAATTTTATTCAAATACACCTTATCTGGAGCGAACTTCGAGTATTTTTTCCTTCTGAGTTTGATTTAAAATTTAATTGAAATACTGTTTTTTGTTAGTTTTTTTTAAATCGCGTATCTTTTTGGAGTTGAGGACTGAATTATGCCTGACTTAGCCCCAACGGAGATTGCCAGGGCACTCGAAATGCGAAGAAATGGTCAAACCTACAGAGTGATCCAGATCCAGTGATCCAGAGATCTTCGTCGACCAGTATCGACGATCCATCGCAGTATCCAACGGTTCAGTGAGACCAGTACTTATGTGAGAAGAGCAGGACAAGGCAGAAAAAGACGTACTTCGAGTAGGGATGATCGTTTCATTCGGCTCCGTGTACGTAGGAACCCCCGTTTGGCGGCCGTCCAAGCCCGACATGAGTTAGAAGCAGTGCGGGGTGTAACCGTAAGTGAGCGTACGGTACGAAGAAGGTTCGAAGAAGCTGGTTTGGGTTCATTTGTGCCCGCCAAGGCTCCAAGGATCGAGGTAAATCATCGTAGAAACAGGTTAACTTTTGCTCAGGAATATCGACTTTGGAACGCGGACCAATGGAGTAAGGTATTGTTTAGTGATGAGTGCAGAATTCTCTTAAATCAAATTGACGGCAGGCAAAGAATATACAGACGCAAAGGAGAACGATACATTCAGACAAATTTTGAAACTACAGTGGCATACGGTGGTGGATCAATAATTGTTTGGGCGGGCATTTGTTTGGGAGCTCGCACAGACTTGTTAGTGATTGACAGAGGGAGTCTGACTGCAGACCGCTATATCAGAGAAGTTTTAGAAGAAAATGTCGTACCGTTTGCCCCATATACGACGATTTTGTTTTTGTGCAGGATAATGCTCGGCCGCATACCGCTCGGGTAACTGAAGCTTATCTTAATGATATGAATATCACTGTTATGGAGTGGCCGGCGTGATCACCGGATATGAACCCAATAGAGCACGTTTGGGACTTGCTGAAAAGAAAAGTTAAGTCCAGAATTCCAGCTCCTGCCAACGTGGGTGAACTGCGAATCGCCGTAGTTGAGGAATGGCGGAGACTATCCCAGGAGACCATCGATAACATCATTCTCAGTATACCTAGACGGGTAAAAACTTTAATAAGAGCACGTGGAGGAAATACGCGATATTAATCACCATTTTTCTAATTTAATTAATTATTATTTTAATATTAATTTTCACTTTTCCTGGTTACATGAAAAGTTCAAAAATGTACCATTTTTCACAAATAGCCTTTACTCGCAAAATCTGTTCTTAATGTGATCTCATTTTAAGTAAAACAAATGAAACTTTAAATAACAAAAGAAGTGTAGTAAGTAGATTTTAAAATAAAACCATATTTTTTTTATTATGGACCTTTTTTTTGTGTTCCGCTAAATATATGTGTGTTTATATAAATATTACATAATAATATTATAAAATGGTGTCAAGGTGTTTGTAATAAAACATTTTATTTATATCACGACAAAATCAAGTGAATTGTATTCCATTAATGAAATTTTCTTTGGCATTTATCAAGCGAAAACAAGTGCAATCAATGGAATTAATTAATTTTAATAATGTAATAATATATGGAAAAATAACTCTTTAACGTAAGCAGTTTTTTTTTGTAACTCTGCGTAACGAAAGTCTTTTTTTACGTCAATCAAAATTTCTGGGCTTTTCTTTGAATTAAAATATGTTCTAAAACTTTCTTGTATAGTGATTTACTAATCTAGGATATCGAGAAACGTTTTACTAAGGCAAAGAAATTGGCTAAGTTATCTAGATTCTAGAAAGAGAGTTAATGATTATGCGGTTAGAAGTTCTCTCCTTTGATGTGATTATCTCCTTAAAGACGACGGACGATGACGGACGCTGGCTGCACGGTGTTCTACCCTTACTGCAGAGCAAGATAAGTCGGTTTTATATGTCTGTATATTGCTCAGTACTTTCTACGTCTATGCGGCAAGCTTTGACTGCTAAAGTCACTTGCTCGCTTGGACACCGTTAGTAAAATGTGTAATATTATAGTGGGGTGTCGGAATGTCGGAGTTTGACCTCGGAATCCAATTACTTTGATCTAAAGCCTTCTGAATTATGTTGTTTGTGAAAAACTAAAAAGTTTGCCAATATTTTTTTTTTACTCTACGCACCTACAGCGAGCACGTCGAGTAAAAAAAACGCCGCGCACGCGTCCGCGGATCATTTTCAGCGATTTAAAGTTATAAATAATGGATCGAGTTTCGGATGTCAAGAGGTTTTTAATGTTCTCCTGCTGTTTATAATTAATATTTTTTCAGCATTTCTTAATTGACAATCTCTGTGGCTCAGTGGTTATCGCATTGGCGCCATAGCAGGAGGTCAATTCGAATCCCGCCAGGGAACAAAAAGGTTTTCTTTGTTCCTGGGTCATGGGTCTGTATTAAATATGTGTATAATATAATAAAAATCTTAAATATAAGTATAGTATAAAAAGTATTAAATATATTTCCGTTGTCTGGTACCCGTAACACAAGTTCTTCGGATACTTACCACGTGACCAGACTGACGTGGTGTGAAGCGTCCATAGATATTATTATTATTATTTCAACGATATCGGTAACGGTATCCGTTAGTATCAACGGCAATCCTACTAATATTATAAATGTGAAAGTTTGTGAGGATGGTTGTTACTCTTTCACGCGAAAACTACTGAACGGATTTCGATGAAATTTGGTATGGTAGTAGTTTATGCTCTGGATTAAGACAAAGGATACTTTTTATTCCGAAAAAGAACAGTGGGACAAATAAAAAGTTCCAGTAGGATATTGTCATCACGCGAGCGCAGCCGCAGGCAACGAGAGAAATTTTTGTCATATTTGATTTTACTACAAATAATAAGCAACAAAAAACTGTATTTTTTAGTTGTTTATCCATACAACATAATATTATTCAGAAGGTTTTACATTAATTCATTTAAGGTAATTGGATTCCGATGTTTTTACATTTCAGCCGCTTATGGCACTTCACTAATGCATAATATGAGGAACTTTGTTCGCAGGTCCACTTCCTGAGGTTGCTCCGGGGTCGGGGTGAAACGCGCATCTGCAACCTGCATGGTAGTGTCGGGCCTTGCACGATTTTGCTGACAATGTTGCTTGTGTGGTGGTCGTATTTGCACGATTTTGTTTCTAAGTGTACGCGTAAGCAGTGTGGGAGGATCCAGGTGATTTATGCATGCTTATGCTTACATTTGCTTGCAGGTTGTGGGTATTTTGCGCGGGATATTGCTAGATATAATATTATTAATTAAAATGTAACATATGAGTCACAACGCACACTATCTGCAGATCACGCCACCAATTTGAATAACTCTGGAGTCTGATGACGCCGCTGAGTAGTGAGCTCCCTCACTCTTTCTTAGTGGCAACTAGCAAACTTTGCTAAGTTTGCGTCGATGTCACATGTAGATACTGTTCCACTTTCGCTAATATTATTATCCGTGTAAGTGCCACTTGTATCTTGAGAGTATCCTAATTAGTTCAGTCGGAGACTTGTATCGTGATATTATGTTTTAACTAACATAATTTATGTGAACAGCTATATCTTCTAAGATATTGTTAATTTTGTTTTAACGTTATGATATACACAAAAAACGCTAAATGATAAAAAACGGCCAAGTGCGAGACGTACTCGCGCGCAAAGGGTTCCATACAAAACGCCCAACAACAACGGCAATACAATTCAACCCCCTTAAATACTTATTTTATTCTGTTTTTAGTATTTGTTGTTATAGCGGAAACAGAAATATGTAATCTATGAAAAGGTGTGTCTAGCTATCACGGTTTAGGAGATACAGCCTGGTGACAGACGGACAGACAGACGGATGAACAGCGAAGTCTCAGTAATTGGGTCCCGTTTTACCCTTGGGTTACGGAACCCTAAAAGGTAATGATAACTTCAAAGTTATAGTTACCTATTTTTTATCGTTTAAAGTTATTTATTGAAACTAAATTAAGCAAAACCCCTATATTGAAATCGAGATTATCAAAAATACGAGCGGATGCCCCGAAATATAATAAAAAGTTTGTCGAGATTTGGAGTCGATTAACTAATGAATATTACTCGATCTCGAGGCTATTAAAGCAGTAAATTCGATTAGCACAAGTCGTTTTCCTCAGATGTCAGTCACATGCCTTTTTGCCGAGTGGCTTACCCTCGTAATTAAATAGGGCTTGTCATCCCTCTACTTATTCTTAATAGGCTTTTTATGTAAACATATAGCGCTTAAAGCTACGAAGTTCGTAGATCGTGTTCTCCCTCTATCTTTTAAGCTATTTTTAAACATAAATATACCGTAAAATAACATTTACTTAAAATGTCAACCCAATAATTAATGTCAATCTGTGCAATAAAAAATTTAATTATATATTTACACATTGAACCAAAGGATATAAAAATTACGGTTCACACAATTTATTTACACTGCACTTAACTCTGGTATAAAGTATAAATATATTTTAAATGTCAATTTATATAGGTGTCGTAAATGGCACATATATTATAAGCTTGTTGACCTGACAATGAAGTGGTCACTTGAACACAAACAATACAATGTGTCTCTACAAATTGAGTTATCAATCCTGTCGAGACACGAAAGGACATCATGTAACCTATTCCACTGATATATCGCTTATATTAATTCTTGGAAGGGTCAGGGGTCACAATTTCCTTTTCCTCTCCACGCTTTTGATACTTCTATGGTAGTATCAATTGCGTACCCAGACCACAGACTGTTGGCCTACAAATTAAGTATAAGGTGAATAATAATCATTACAATCCTTTTTTTTTCTACATAACTATTTATGTTATCAAAGGACTAATAGAGAAAAATATAAGTTTCATACTAAATTAAAATACTATATAGTATTATATTAGAAAGAGGGTTTCATATTACATTATATACTAGACAATGACAATTATAGACAATGTAGAGTAGGAACATAAACTAAAATTTAGTTATTTTTTCCAAATGTAATCCTTAAAACCATAAAATAATAAAGTTATTTCAATCCCCATCGAAGCGCAATAATTTAAGGAGTTTCCAATAAAAGTGGGAGGTGCGAACTGGGAGTTTCATAAGCGATTCTCCCGCTGACGTTGACGTAGGTTCAGCTATTTATTATTGGTAGCGAGTTTACGCACCTTTATAGAATATTTAGTAACATTTGCCCCATTTGTAGGGCTCCGTAGTTTACGTACCGTATAGTTAACCGTATAGTATAGTTTTGTCATGTCCGTCCGACCGTCATTAGCTTTTCTAAAATCTATCTATGAAACCTTGCTTGGAGTATGTGTATTTTCCAAGCCGACAAAGTGCTAAAATAAAATTAAAACAATGTTTATTTTTTGGGGTACCTCCCCTACACGTATAGTGGAATTTTTTTTGTCTCGCGTCCAACCCATAATGTGCGAATATCATTAGATGTGGTGTTAAAAACATTGAGAGGTTGCTAAGACGATTTTTTGATGTAGGTATCCGTTAGCGAGATATTCAACTGTAAAGCGCATTTTCTGTTAAAATAGGGCGTTGAATAAATTTTAAATTTAGCTTTTTTAATAAATAAAGGTTTTTGAGCCCGGTTGAAATTAAGGACGACAATAATTCGGTTCCTTCATATTATATTCCGCATCATGGCGTATTTCGCGAAGATAAGACCTCCACTAAACTACGCGCAGTTTTAGATGCTAGTTGTCGGACTACATCGGGTCAGTTTATCAATGATATTTTACATACCGGCCCGAATCTACAGGTGATTTATTTAACATCATAATAAATTTTCGTCTTTTTAAAACTGCTCTGTCAGCTGATTGCCGCCAAATGTTCCTTAATATTGTATTGGTGTTCGCGAATCTGACCGTAGATTTCAACGGATTCTTTATCGCTTTAATAACGGTGAACCTTTAACCGTGTATCAGTTCAATCGAGTTTGCTTTGGACTCCGCTCCAGTCCTTATCACGCGTTACGAGTTGTCCGGCAATTGATCGCCGACGAGGGAGCTAAAAGCTAAAAGGCTGGCTCGGAAAACCTGACAAATTTCATGATGGTAGTCCATGTGTTGAACTTTGAAGTCCATGTGAAAAACTTCGTACAAAAATAACGAAATGATAAGTAAATATGTAAAATGCTGCTATAGGAATCCTTCGTGCGCCACAAACGCCTGAACAAAATAGGCGTCGGTGACACAACGACTCGCATATTCTGCGAGCAAAAGGACGAGACACCCCTCCACCTTCTTGACCGTCCGATTCACTCTTGGCTGGTTTTATTTATTATTATATTGATTAGATTTTATGAAGCGGCTAGCTGTTTGCGAAACTAAGAGCTCAGCCCATAAACAAAATCAAGACATACATTATAGTATATTTGGGCACCTTTTATATGGCTTGCAATAAATCATACTTTTTAATGTAAAGTATCTACAAAACATCTAAAATCTGCTAGTTGATAAACTAATATTCCTATAAATTAATATTTAAAATATTAAATTACACATTGTCTTTCTCTGTCGGATGATTAAATTGAACGAAGCTGTTATTCGTATTGAAACGAAATTTAATCATCCGCAGAAAGCGCAGGAAAGATTCCTGTCCTATCCAAGCTAACATAACAATCCTACGTGATATATTACGGCTAAAAGATATGGATAATTTTACTATGGATTGCTATGGAACCAAAGCCACCAGGCGACCAAAGATAAAATTCGGTTGGATGTAAGCGTAATTGCATCTGGATTAACACGGCATATTTCGCAGGAGGTAGGGTAAATACTGTTATAATTTAACTAAATTCAACGAATATTCATATAAAATATGTTTAATAACTCATTGATTATCTCCACTTCTCAATTATGGATCTGAATTGAAATAATTTCGGAAAATAAAATGTGAATGAAAATCTTAGGCACAATCATTTTGTAAGTATTTTGGTTTGTAGTCGCGACTTTTATATAAAGCGGGCAAAAAACATCCAATGTCTTTAGTTCTTATGTTTTGGCGTATAAAAAAGGAGGATAAAAAATCGGTTGTCTGTAAAGTCGGTTTACTGACGATAGTTGAACGTGACAACGTCTAAGAATTGGAACGCCTCAGAGCGATGTAACGCCGCATGAGTCATGTTTATCGACGTAACGCCCGACACGCCGGTAACGCCGCATGAGTCATGTTTTTTCGTGCGTGCAGTCGGCTCCATCGAATTATAAGACGTTGTCACGTCAAAAATCTCTATGTGTAGTAAAAATTTTATGTGTGTAGTTATGGAATATATAGTTTGATCTCTTCGTATGCAAGTATTATCCCCTCTGAAATTCCCTCAGATTAATAACTATAAATGAATACGTGAAGCGAAAAATTTCGGTACAGTTTTACGAGAATTGTGCGAATGGAGGAGTATGAAACTAAGCACAGTCGAAGTTTATGTGGAGGGCGGTGTGCAGAAAGCCGTGCGTTTGATGGATACAATTTTGTTACACGTTGACGTTTGTCAATCATTCGCAACATTTACAATTTTTTTCGATCCAAGAGGCAAAATAACCCTTATAAAGTATGAAGTTAGACATGACACGACTTAATAAGGGCGAATTTCAACCAGAAGGCGACCTTTAGTTAAATAGCATAGATACCCGGCTATTAGCAGGAGGAGGAGAACTTCATACCAAATAAAACAAAATACTTTATCCTGTATTTTATTTGTATATTTTATAGTTTATTTATTTATTTTTTCTTTATAATACGAACACACAATTTTTATAACATTATTTTATATTTTCGTTTTTACAAATTGTCTTTATTTACAAATTATTTTTATCTACTTACTTACTATATACTACGTCATTTTATAAAATGTTAAATGTTAAAATGAGATCAAATTGAGTTGAAATTCAATAAATTGAAAGTCGACCTTTTTAGAAGTTTGTAAATAATATTAATTATTCTCAAATTCACGAAACAAATTGAGTTTCAAATAACATTTTTTTAAATTGTATGTATTGAACAATCGTTGCTTAAATTACATCCCGTTTATCAGGTATAAATAATACCTGTAAAATATATTTTACAGGTATTTAATTACAATATAATATATTATGTAATACCCTACATTAAAATGTCGGTTGTATGTTGTGTCGTTAATGTAAACTTTTCTAATAAATTCATTATTTTTACCTGTATCTTAAATTAAATGTTACTCAACAGACAACTTGAGTCAACAGCTGTCAAAATCCGTTACATTTTGAATTATGTTCACAATACTTTACCTTTATTCTTTATACTATACATAGGTATACATACTTCAAATATTTATATTTAGCTTTAGTTTTTCATTACATAGGGTACGGTCCCTGCCTTTAATGTCAATTTAATGTGATCCTGACGGATGATTTAATTATTATATTTTAATTATTTTATCTTAATACCAAGTATATACAATCGAGGACAATGAGATACAGCAAAAGATTCTAAGAGGTAATCTAAAGTTTCTTAGTCAATAGGCCACTTGACCTTGTTTTTATATATATATTATATATAAAATAATGTAATATATATATATATATATAGTACATTATTTTAAAACCTACAAAAAGTATTTAAAAAATAAAAATTTTAAATACCGCCGAAAACACTATGCGCCATGTTGGTTGATTAGATTATCTGTGCTGTGACGTCATACTAGTACTTTTTGTAACCTGTGCTATAGTCCGTAGTAGTAAAATGGCGGTGTGACGTTCCGTTTGACTTTTTGACTTATATGTAAATTAAGTAAATATAAAGATACGAATTTTAGAACAAACATGGAAAAAAATACAAACACCATTTGGAGCTAATTCAGTATAGCATGGAATTAGAGGTAACAAAATACATAAATAATGACTTTATATGATGTCATTAACTATAAATTTAGAGAAATACGTTCCATTTCACTACTACATAATATGTGTTAAGTGTGTCAAATATCGTCACATCCTTTCCGGAAATTACTTCGAGGCGTTTTCATCAGTAGAAATTAAAAAACAAAAATACATATTTTTAAATCAATTTTATTTATCAATCTTAAGTTTTTAATTTGTGATATCGCTAGAATACGTTTACCTAAGCCAAGTACTAAAGGAAACGATCCTTTAATGTATGAAATTAAATATGATTCAAGTAGCCAACTCTCACGAAGTCGAGCTATCGAGCTAAGAACGATTACTGTACACTACTTTGATCGACTTTTTATTTGTTTTCTGCCAGCATCAGTACAGATTAAAGAAAGACGAACAGATAAACATCTCCATAGTTAGCTTTCGATTTGATTGCACTACTACAAGCATACGGTGTGTTCACGATTGTGTGAAAAAATTGTGGGCCGTTGAAGGGGACGTAAAATGTTTCAAATTTGGATCGTTCTACGAAAGCTGTTTCTCTGTACGTAAGTATAATATATATTTTCTACTTGTGGCATCAGCAAGACGTAGATGTTCTATGAGTAAAGATCGATAGAACCATACAAAAAGCAAGTTTCTCTTGACCCGGAGAGGAACACAAAGTATACTTATGGCCCAACCTAACGTCGCTGAATTAATTAACCAACCCAAAATTATAAAGTGAAATTTTTTGCACATGTTTTAACCAAACCATGTTTTTTTTATATTTTGAAAGAATTGTGTTACTGTAAACAATATACCTAAGTGTTAATACAATGTATTCTAATATATATGTAGGTAACACACAAAAAAAAACTAACAAACCAAAAAAAATAGAAACAGTTTGAGGTAAAAAACGTATTTTCGTGATAACTCTGACGTTATTATTTATTCACTTCGCAAAAGTCCTTCTGGTCAGTGATTCACTAGCAGATAGTGACTATCTGATCTTCCCAAAACTCGGAAGTTATAAAACGAACATTACGATTTTTTTTGCAGTACGCTTATCTCAAGGCAACGCTGCCAAGGTCGGAAAATTTGAAAATCTATCATCTTAATAGGTTTTTTTGGGAACTTTGTTAAAGAAATAAATCACGAAAAATGAAATTTTATAAACGTAAGATCCTAAAATGTTTACTCTATTTCATATCGAAATAGAGTAATAGAATAAATAATATAGTTTCATATAAATACTAAAATAACAAATATAGCGATACTTTTATAGAAAAAAAAAAATACTTGTTCGTAAATTCGGACATAGGATTTTTAGGTAATTAGCTTATTTCATTTGGCACAATAACTTTTTTATTCAATATACATTTACAGGGAAGTTGGCTTAAAAAAAAATAAGCAATTCAGTATTCGGATAAAGAAAAACTTTAAGAAAATGACACAGTTTTAAAACTTACATTCTTTATTCTTACTCCGATTACAAATTACCTAATTTAATTTAATTTACATGTCTATACATACAATTTCATCTACACATAAGTTACTCTGTTTTATTATTATTTGAAAATAGATAAATAAAAAGATAAATAAAAAATCTAATTTCCTTACGTGTGTAAGTGTGTTTGTGTGTGTGTGTGAGGGGATCTCCTTATAATAAGTTTAAAACTTGTACTATGAGAATCCCGTTCTTTCCTTGAGACAGTTTTTACAATTGCTACTCATAGTTAATAATTTTAAGTTTAATGTCAATTTCTGTAATAATTTCTTAATTATTAGACATTAATTGGAACTTATAATATAAAAATATAATGTGTATCTATATTCAATGTTAGGCTTAGCTGTAACATTTGTACATCTATTTTCATACAGACAAGATCTTGTGAAGTTTCTAACCTTTATAGTATATGAGCATCAGACATATCGGGTATTTTAAGCCCACGCGGCACGCCTATTATTTTTATGGTTTTCTGTCTAATACATGCATAGGATTTACTTAATTTATGTACTCGTATTTACAATTACACTGTCGTCTCAACGGCCTTACACTGTCGTCTCGCGACAAAGTTGTGTCTTTACGAATTCAATGCGAGAAAATCGTCTGCTTGACGAGCTTCGCGGTACGAGTGTAAAGCAGAGGTTACACTTCGTGTACATGTACTATCGAACACATTGTCGCTTGACCAGACATAAGATTTAAATCGCTTAACGGCGCTTTGAGGCGACCCAGAGTAAAGGAAAATGTTTTGAAACTGGTCGAGCATTGTAACTTCCTGAGAAGAATTAACAAATATTTTACATTATAACTATTACATTAAAAGGTTTTGCAACATTTTATAATTTCTTGTTTTATTTTTATTTACTTCTAAACTTCAATTCATTTAGCCAAATTTTGCCTATATTTAGTTACAGGTACATTAGAAACGCTCTCTTTAACCTAATTGGAAATTGTTTCAAGATGCTGCTAAGTGAAATTGAACTGGAATTCCCTAAAAAGCCGTGCACAGATTTTAAGCCTTTACTTAGACAGAACCTCAAAAGTCTTATATATACGAAAGACGCATAAATTGTACAGTAATTATAAAATTTCAAATAGTCATATGTAAGATAATTCTACAAATTTTGGGTTAAGTATGTTTCCTTTTAATATTTTTTGGCCATAAAAAATCCCCAACACAGATTCAATGTTTCTACTTTGAAGTTATTACTGTACGTAGTGAAAGTATCGAGTTATCATGAGCGTGAGAGTTAGATTATAACTAATGCAAACTGTACGTGATGGTTCGATGAGTCCAGTATCTACATAAGACATTCATATTATTATATTGATTTAGAATTGAGCTTTCCGTTTACATTTACATAAGATTGTTTCACATATCTACCACATCAGTAGTTTTATTATATTATCATTATTACCACTATGTTTAGTAAAACTAGTAATAGTCCGAATTAATATTAGTAATAGAGTCATAGATCGTGTATGTATAGGCTGGGGCGGGGGCGGGCGCGGGCGGCGGGCGGGCGGCGCGGAGGGCGCGGCCCGAGCCACAGGCGCCGGCGCGGGCGGCTCAGTCATGCAGCAGCGGGCTTGGCGAGCGCACGCGCCGCGCGCCGCTCCACGGCTCCATCATATCCTCGTCTCCCTGCACACGGGCACTCGACATATTCTCGGCATCATCCTCAACCCCCCAGCTCTATCGAGAGTTTCGGACAATTTACTAGCGGCCATTTTGGATATAGATAGCCCTTTTATACTTGACGGAACGATGATGCACTGGACGTTTGCCCTTCGTCGAGCCTACGAGATCTTTCGGCATGTGCTCTTAATATTTCATGCAAACTTAATGCAAATCAGCAAATACCGTAACGATTTGAATGAATTGAATTATTACTACGAGAGTTTTTTTTTTTATATACATGGCGGCCATTGTCTTGTAGATGTGTTCCGTAACTTAGTAGACAAAAAGTTGCCAACTCTCAAGTATCTGCGCGATTGTTCGTCGCAAATACCAATTCACTGACAAATATTTTTTTATTTGCCTTTTCAAACCTGAATGCTAATTATACCATTGGAACAACTTATCCCATAGGAAAAAAAGGGGTTCCGTTTTTTTTCGCATAATTTTTTTTGACATAATTTAATGTGGCATACTTCAATAGGCATAATTTTGTTTGTTACAATAATACTTTGTCATACTTGTTTCTTGGCATACTATATCATTAGGCATAATTAATATCATTTAGACTAATGTTTTTTGTCCTAATTTAATGTAGATTATTTAATTGGCCTAATTAATGCCTCACTAGGCATACATTTTTTGTCATAACAATACTTTGGCATAATTATTTTTTGGCTTAACTCGTTAGGCATAAATAACGTTTGTGTAGTTTTGGGTAAGGTTAGGTTAAAACTTTTTTATCAAGTTCAAAACATCTACGGAGTGGTAACACGGCCTCACAAAAACCCGGCGTGAAATAACGTTTGTGTAGTTTTGGGTTACCTTAGAACTTTTTTATCACGTTCCAAAAGTCTTTAGATACCTTTATATCATTATGCCTAAATATGTTTATGCTTTGTAAAAGTATGCTTAAATAATATAATTATGCGTAAATAAATAAATACTTAATAATAAGTATGCGTAATGATTATTATGCTTCAAGTGATTATGTCAAAAAGAAATATGCCTAAACAGTTATGCCAAATTAATATTATGCGTAACTATTATTAGGACAAATTAAATTATGACATATGATTTTATGCGAAAAAATATCGGGAACCAGTAAAAAGAAAAGACAATAAATTTATATCATTGTTACGGCTAAAGTTGAAATTAGAATGAAAATTGTTTAGCCATTAACATTATAAATGCTGAAATATTATTTTAACAACATTGTTCTGTAGCTAATACCCAATTTACTTAATTGATTCTCTAAAAAACATGAATAGCACTTAGATATATCAAATTGTGTTGAAGTGCAAAGATAAAGATAAATCTAACTACTTCCACTAATTACGTTACAGCCAACAAGCAAGATCTAACTATAATTTCATGAAAATAGTGTGTATGAACTATATTTACAGTGAAATACTTTTTTGTCAAATGACACTTCTACACCAATTGTTTGAATGCAGCGATAAATCATAACAATAATTAGGGTAACAGCAATGTATATAAGGTTACATGTACAATAATGTAATTAATCCAATCCAACTTCATTGTGTTTTCATTGAAATCGTTACGAGTCTTGAAGCTGCGCTCCGTCAAATGTAAAAGTATTTTACGCTAATTTGTTAAGTATTTACACAACACCATGCAACTAATATCGGGTTTCAAATATTTTAATTTCAGATGAATGAAAGGGAAATTGAAGACTGAAATTCCCGACTCCTTTTTCGTTTACAGGTTGTTTCTAGACAAATGAATATTATAATGTTAAAGTTTTTAGACAAATTATCCACTTGGGGGACCATAGGATGGTTATTATATTTACATAGATATAAAGAAAATATATTAAGACATGATGCACATTCAGTGAACTATTTTTTTCTTGAAGTCGATAAATCTACGGTGTTCAATTTCTACGAAATTCGTAAGTTTTTAAATTGAATTAGATATAATATAAACATCGACAAACTCGCTAGGGGCACAGGGGACGTGCGGGAGGAGTGCGCGTGATAAACCACGTAGTACGGTGTCAACACTTACATATAAGAGGTAATTACCATCATCGTGTGCGGCACGGGGTGCCCGCCCATGGGCACGGGCGGCCCGCCCAGCGGCACGGGCGGGGCGGGCGGCGCAAGCGGCGGCGGCGGCGCGGGCGGTGGCTCCGGCGACGCGGCAGCGGGCGAGAACGATGCCGGCGCAAGCGGCGATTGTGCTGCGAATAACCATGAAACTTACACTCCGAAGATCAATTCTGCTAAATAAAACCTGCAATAATACAATTACAATCAAGTCCCGACACGCTAAAACTGTCAAATCGGTATTCACATAAACGTCAAAAGCAGCGTCAACGCTTCAACGATTGGTCCAAACGTCAAAAAATCAGTTTACGATTACAAGTCGCTTCACTTATAATACAATCAAAGGAAAATGAAAGTCTACTTTAAATTTAAGAATTGAGGTTATGTTGTCTGATGACACAGTAGGTATACTGTGAGTTGAATTGAACGACTTGGACAATAACAAGCTCGCTGGAATAGGGGAGACAACTACATATAAAATATTTTTGTAGTTTAATTTATATACACAGAAATGTTAAGGTATTACTACTGGATAAACGAAAAAAACCAGTTAGTGTGTGTAGTTTAGTAATTAGGTAAAAATTACAAAAGTTTTATATTTTTTCGCTAAAATAGTAAAAAAAACCTACATCAGTAGTTTACTAACCTACTTACATCATATACAAAAACATTCACTATAGTAAGTATGAGCATAAGTGAGTATAAGTAAGTATGAGCTTAAAGCACAAATATCGGAGGTATTAGCTATTATGTTCCTTATATTTTTTACATTTTAACCTAATGGAACATGAGACTTGCGAAATTTTGTAAACAAATGTGTATATAAACCTTTGAAGAAATTGATTTTTTATATACCGTTTCTTCTAAGTACTTACTAATTTTCATTTACTATTCATTGCAAAAAAAAAACAATCGTCTAGCCTATTGCGGTTATTGAAATATAAAATCTGGCTCATCGTAGTTGTAAAAACGTGACAACCCTAGCAAGATTTAAGGGTAAGTTACCTGCTGCCGTAAGCGCGAGCACGAACTGGCTCCAGTGCACGCAGCAGCCGCAGCACAGCTGCAGTGCTGCGCGGCGCAGAGCGCGGTGCAGCGCCATGAACAGCAGCGGGTTGACGGCGGCGTGTACGTACGAAATGTGCAGCGTTATTTGAAAGTACAACTGCACAAATTAGATAAGAGTATTAAACGAGATAACGTAAGCTAGTATCACATTAAACCAGAAACGCTTAAGCTGTTTAAATTTTTGTATAAATCTATTTGCACTCCTTTGTATAGCTGGTAATTAATGTGTTAAAGCAGGCATGACCAACCTTTTCAAGATTGCGTGTCATTTCTTATTTTAAGCACAACCCGCACGGGCCGCGCATCTATCAAAATCCACAATTCGTCCACAAAACCCCAAAAATCAATGTTTCTCAAACATTATCAAATATTGTCATAAACGCTCGGCCGCCAGGCGAATATCGTGCTTACCGTTATAGACACAGGATCGGTTACCGTTTGTACGCGAATATCGGGATTTTTCGATAGATCGTGTTTGTAAGCAATCCCGATTCGAGGTTGAAAATTAGCTCAGGGGCCACATGGCAATGGCCCGCGGATTGATCATGCCTGTATTGAAGTGTTTTGAAAAACCTAACCTAAAACCACTAGCCATTATATCTTAGAGCATTGCATTATTATAATGATAAGGAACGTGTACCTTTTATCAATTAGGGTCAGTTCACACCGTGACGAGACGCGACGCGACGTGGCATTGCATTTTTAAGATAGCTACTTAAAATTGAACTTTATTCACTACACAAGTATCTTACATTAGCTATCTTAATAATGCAGCGCCGCGCAAGGTATCGTCGCGGTGTGAATTGACACTAAGACGACAGAGAAAAGGTAGTATTATTAATTAATTTTAATTAAAATCAAATCATCCTTTGATGATTAACGGTTTTGCTAATTAAAAAGTAGCTTTCAAGTTAAATTTAGAATTCTTAAAGTTTTAAACGTGAACGTATTTAGATTCTAAATGGCAATTATATAAATTTGAAGAGACATTCCAGTTGCAAGTCCGCTTAAATATACAAAAGCGCTCGGCATTTATTTAGCTCGTGCCATAAACTTTTGTAATTTAGTCTCAAGACTAAAAGCTAAAGGCTATCTATAATTTTTAATTTGTTTTACTACTTTCATTTTGTTTTCTATTTTGTAAAATTGTTTTTACAGTATTTTAGTGTTTTTATATCCAGCTTATTCCATATTTTGATGTAGTCAGGCCTTTACTTAGGGTTTAGTGTACGTCTGTAAGGATTAAGTCCTATAATTGTAAGTGCTTCAACTCAAATACATTAGAATTGCTAATTGTCTGCTAAGTTCAGTATGTAAATGTCACCATCCTACAGCTACCTACCTACCGGTATCTATTTATTGTACGTCTCAAGTACTTAGAAAGTAAATTAGGTTCAGATATTGTCGTTTTTTGTAACTAGCTTAGGGGTAACTGCTTGGTCCGCTTTATCCACGAGTGGGATAATTGGACCATTTTTTATTTGAAAATGCACGGGGACAAGCGACGAATGTCAATGGTGATAATTATCGACTCATGATCACGGATTTCTTTTTGCCGAACCTGCGAGCTCATCTATCGTTCTCATCACACGGTGGTTCCAACAGGATGGAGCGATCGCACACTCAGCCAGAGCCTCAATCAGTTTGCTGCGAGAAGCTTTCCCTCAAAAAGTCCAAATTGTGCAGTAAACTCGGTTGAATTGTGGTGATTTCTCACCAAATGTTTTCTTTTAAGGCCACAACAGTGCGCGGATTGTTAGTGTAGACTCTCTCCTTGAGGTAGCCCCATAAAAAATCAATGGGGGTTAAGTCGGGTGACCTCGGTGGCCACGGGATGTCCCCAAAGCGACTAATCACTTTGTGAGGGAAAGCTTCGCTGTTGGAACCACGCGTGTGATGAGAACGATGGATTAGCTCGCAGGTTCAGCAAAAAGAATTCCGTGATCATGGGTCGATCATGGCGCGGAACACAAGGCTCTGATTTGAACAGTGTGTGCAACAGGACGGGAGACATTTGGATGACATAATATTTAAAAAATGAAATCAGCATAAGTACTCTGTCTTTCAATACTTTTATTGAAATGAATTGTCAAATGGTATTATTTTTATTTAATTTACAAAAATCATAAATCTGCTACCAGACCTGTATATCAACTGTATAACTTTTCCTAGTCAGTTTAAATTCTATAAATTATAAAAATCGATTGTGTAATAATAGCTGATATCATTTTAGAATATACCACGAACCTACGTGGAGATCAAACTGCAAGTCAATCAGATTATAGCGCAATTTACTAACTACAAACTAATATCTAAATGAAAATTAAATAGCGAGTGATTTGAAATTATATTCACGCGACGTGATAACAATCATTAGTAATGCCTGATTTATACAGCGTCAGCAAAATAGTAATTTTACAATTTGGATTTTACTCATATTATACATATTTTTGCATAATTAAATTTTAGCAAAATAAAATAATTATACAATTACTGCTTTTGCTGGAATTGCAGATTAACTACAGATTATTTATACTATATATATATATATTGGATGTTAGATATCAAAAGTTGGACACTCCTCTATAAAACTTACTTCATACGCCACATGTGACGTAAACGCCGGATGATGGAGGAGCGTGATGATGAACAGCGGCCCCCAGAACAGCACATACGCGGCGGTGATCACGAGGAACATGCGCACGCGCCGCACGCCCTCTCTCTCAACGCGGGCGAGGTACCCGCGCAGTCGTCTGCCCCCGCCGAGCGGCAGGTTGGCACTGGCGCGGCAATGGCCATCCGCTAGCGCGCCGTCTACAGTCTGGAAATATTCAACTACCCTGCACAACGATTTAATGACAGTCGGTTCACTAACTACCCACTTTTGAAACTTTTTTACTTTGTACCATGAAAAGAAGTTTGTGTGTTAAATGTAATGTCAAAAGTGGCATCTTATAGTGTACCGACTCATGCCCTTATCCCTAGTATATCGGAAATAAAATTATTAAAAAAAGATTTTAATTCTGATTTAATAAAAATAGCTGAAAGCGTTGAGAATAGATGTAGGTATTAAATAACTATTAGTTAGTAAAGTTAAAAATAGAATAAAGAAAGACTAAAGCATAATAAAATTAAATACAATTTATTTTACTACCCCTACTACTCATAAGTAAAAATTAAAACTTTCTGTCAATCATTATATTGGGAATTGCACTATGAATAGCACAAATTAAGTACTTACATTATCCAGAAAATATATGTATTTGAAGTGACAATTTTATACTATGTATGACTTTATGTATTTATAACTTTATGCATATTAAAATACATCTATGAAGTTGTCCTTATTGTATTATTCAATATTGTAAGTATTGAAGTCCATAAATAATAAACTGCCGCACGAGACTAAAGAAAATTATATTAGGTTTAAATTGAACAGCCTACTGTGTAGTGCTACTAATCAAAATTGTTTAGTTTTAAATAAAACTTTACCGCAAATCGATGTGGTTGACTTTAATAATATTTTTATCTCTAGGTTAAATAATCTAACATATGATAAGTATTACTTATCAAAAATTTTTACACGACATTTAGCTAAATGGCTATATAATTTTTTAGTTTTAAGACAAGCCAAAAAATTGGCTAAGCCGACCACTGCTTTTATTGAGCAGTGTTCTTATACTGACAATTTTATTAGTAAAAACTTGGAATATGTTCCAAATAATTTAAATTAGATTATAGGACAACAGAGGCTCACTCTAGCAATTTCTTAGCTGGAAATATTTATACTGATGCCTCCTACGAAGGGCCTAGTAAGAACTCTGGGAAAAACTGTAATTTTAATATAAACTTGGTGCATCAAAATTAACAAGGCATAATAGGGAAAGAATTAGAACTTGAGTTATTTTTAAATGAATTTAAAATTGACATTATATGCGTAACAGAACATTGGTTAAAAAATCATGAATTAATATTTAACTATTGTGATCACCAAGTAGGGAGCTCTTTCTGTCGAGAAAATGTCATTAGGGGTGGCTCCTTAATTTTGATTAATAATAAATTGAAATGTAAAGAACGTAAAGATATTGTAAAACTGTCTAGTGAACGAATTATTGAGTTGGCTTGTATTGAGTTGAGCCACCTTATTATTGTATGTGTATACAGGCCTCCATCAAGCTTATACGATTCTTTTGAACAAATAATGGATCAAGTGCTGACGAAAGTATGTGTCTCTAATAAGAAGATTATTGTATGTGGTGATTTTAATATTAATTTATTAGACTCTAACTCCACCACTGTTAGATTCACATCTTTGTTCAAATCGTATAATCTAATTAATTTATTTTATGAACCAACAAGAATATGTGAAACAACAGCTACTTGTATAGATAATATTTTCACAATGGTCACTCCTTTTAGGAAAGACATAATTAATGTACTTAACTCTGATCACTGTGGACAGCTAGCATCATTTGATCTTAAATGTGATAATAATCCGATAGAAAATATTGAGTTTATTCCTGTAAACACAAAACGTATTGAGAAATTTAGAAGTAAATTACTTTCAAGTTTTCAATGTTTGAATGAGTCAATTAATCCAAATGAAACTTTTAATAATTTATTTAAAGTAGTAAAAAACCAATTTGACTCTGTATTTACTTCTAAATCGGTCAGATTTAGTAATAAAAGAAATAATTTTAGTAACTGGGCAACTGCAGGTATTATTGTTAGTAGACAAAGATTGTATGACTTGTATAACGAGAAGTCAATGAACAGGAGTGAAGCTTTTAAACTATATGTCAAGAAATACTCGAAGATTTTCAAGAAGGTATGTCAAGCGGCGAAGGTTCTTCACATCAAAGAAAAAATTAAGAACTCTAAAAACAAAGTGAAAACCATCTGGAAAATAATTGCAGATGAGACTGGAAGAGTCGCCAGTCGCAACTCTAAATTTGAACTTTATATTAATGATAAAAAAGTTAGTTCTGACATTGAAGTTGCGACAGTATTTGAGAAGTTTTTTGCAGACATTCCGATCTCAACTACAAAAAACTTAAATTCATCACCTACAGTTGCCGAAAAATTACTTAGAGATAATGTGAAGGAATGTGATGTAAATTTTATTTTCAAAGAAATAGACTCTAGAGACATTATCAAGGCATTTAAATTACTTAATATTAAAAGTACAACTGATCTCTGGGGTATGTCCACAAAAGTTATAAAACCAGTAATTGACATCATTGCCCCTCACCTAGCATTAGTTTTTAATAATTGTATTAAAAGTGGCGTGTTCCCTGACTTGATGAAGCACAACAAGGTGATGCCTCTCTTTAAAGCTGGGAATAAATCAGACCCAGCTAACTATAGACCAATATCCATATTACCGACTTTAAGTAAAATTTTTGAGAAAATTATTCTAAATCAATTACTTTTTCACTTCAACTCGAATAAATTGTTACATAGTAATCAGTTTGGTTTTACTAAAGGTCGGTCCACAACAGATGCAGGCATCAGTCTTCTGTGCAGTATATTTGAAGCTTGGGAGAGGTCACAGGATACACTTGGTATATTCTGTGATTTATCCAAAGCATTTGACTGTGTGGAGCATGATACGCTGTTCAGGAAATTATACCATTATGGTGTAAGGGGCACGGCACTAAAGCTTCTAAGCTCTTATCTAATAAATAGAACACAGACTGTAGAAGTTAATTCCAAAAGGTCTAATGGTACTAAAATTAAACTAGGAGTACCACAGGGGTCTATTTTGGGCCCTTTTCTATTTCTCATCTATATAAATGATCTATCTTATCTAGTTAATGATAAGCATGAGATAGTACTTTTTGCTGATGACACTTCACTAATTTTTAATGTGAAGCGACGACAATCTAACAATGACGAGGTAAATAGTGCTCTCTCAAAAATAGTACATTGGTTTAATGCTAATAATTTACTGTTGAATTCTAATAAAACAAAATGTTTAAAGTTCAGCTTGCCAAATGTTACGCAGGCACAAACCAATATACTATTAAATAATGAGAAAATGAAATTAGTAGACACCACTGTATTTCTAGGTATAACATTAGATAGTAAGTTACAGTGGGGACCACATATTGCTAAATTGGCAGATAAGCTGAGTTCTGCAGCATACGCTGTTAAAAAAATTAGAGAAATTACCGACATAGAGACCGCGCGATTAGTTTACTTTAGCTATTTTCATAGCATAATGTCGTACGGCATCCTCTTGTGGGGAAACGCTGCGGACATTAATACAATATTTGTGCTGCAGAAACGTGCTATACGTTCTATTTATAAGATGTCGACTTTTGAATCTCTAAGGGAAAAGTTTAAAGAAATAAAAGTTCTGACCGTCGCATCTCAATACATTTTGGAAAATGTGTTATATGTAAGAAAGAATCTAAACAACTTCAAAAAGAAATGTGATAATCATTGTGTAAACACTAGAAATAAGAACAAGTTAGATATGCCAGTGTTCAGACTAAGCAAAGTTAGTAAATCCTTTAAAGGCCAATGTATACGCTTATACAATATAATCCCAGAAAAGGTTCAAAACTTTCCCATTAATAAGTTTAAAAAAGTAGTTAAAGAGCGTTTGTGTGCCAAAGCGTATTATAAAATTAATGACTTTATTCAAGACGGCACACCTTGGGAATAAGGTGGCTCCTTATCTTATCTTATTATTTGTTACATAGACATAAGTAAACATTGTAATAATTTTGATTTTAAAAGAATAATTTTCCATCTTTTTGGTAAAAGATGGCCCCAGACGAGTTTCTTGCCGGCTCTTCTCGCTGGGTTAGTTCTCGAACCGGTGGTAGGCATCACGTAGTATCGACGTTCAAAAAGAGTATTTAAAAATACAAATTTTGAATAAAAAATTTTTGATTTGATTTGATTTGAAGTAGTTATAGAGGAGAAACGTAGGTAAGGTTTTATGATTCAAGGATAAATAAATCTCCTTTTTATTTATAACTTAACTTGTTTGCCTCAAAATCCGGTGGAACAAGTACTTCACTATTTTTAGAGTTAGTTTTAGCGAAGGGGCATTTAAAATTCAAGCGATCTGTCCCCGTCTGCAGCCCAGATATATCCTACAAAAATAAAATGCTGTAACTCTCGTAACCTAACGGTTTATAGTTTATAGTTGGAGCAAAGGCAAATATTCTGAAAAGATCACGCTGAAACGCAATAACATAGACGTAGTGTACTGATAATGATAATAAATGAAGACACGCCCACACGCTAGGGTGGGGGTGGAGGGGCGCCCGTCGTCGTGTGATGCACGACGCACGGGCAGTCTATTACCGACCGCCTCAACGAACGGAAGTGTACGTTATACAGTAATCAAGTGTAGTTTGTATTACCTTTCCCGATATTGTGCATATTGTACAATAGCATTGTCTCAAGATTTTTAATCGCGAGATAATTCACATTTTGTTTAAAGTTTTAACTTTGTCACTGCACTGGCTTCAATTACTAATTTCTAATGAGGGAGTTTGAAATTTTTTCTGCCGCTAAGGGGCAGACCCAACGCACACAAAGTGTCATCTGGTGGCGTAAATGGTATCAAAAACGATCAATAAGAATTTTCGCTTCTTCTTCTGTCACCAGGCGCGCTTGGTAGTCCGACGGTCCTTGTTGTGTCAAAAAGCTTTTAGATGTTACGAATTTAAAAACCCTCATTACAGATTTCGCTCTCTCCAGGCATGTTTCTCACGAAGCATGTTAGCTAGACAGTTGACATTTTCATAGATGATGTATTTCTGTTGCCGCTATGACAAGAAATACTCTCAAAACAGAATAATATATTTATATTATTCTGTTTATATATTAAAATATTTAAGGGATGATCCCATACAACAAACGTGATTTGTTGCCGTTTTGAACGTAACCCTTCCTTCGCGAGTCCGACGATGATAAAAATTCTGAGCAAAATCAGGTGCCAAAGGAGATATGCATGTCTAAGCATTTATTAGAATTTAGAAGGGCTTTATTTAGCAAATATAAAGGGCTGACCTTATTATCCCATATATATATTATATCATATGTCCGTATGTGACAATCAGGTACAAAAAAAGATGTGCAGTAGTATAATAAATAATTTTCTTTGAATTCATGATACCTGGGCTGATTGATAAGTGGCCGAAACGACGAACTTAAAAAAATGATACGCAAAAAAGGAATATTACATTATATTCTGGCATCTTTTTGAAAATAGAACGCCAAATTTGAATTTAATCGAACTGATGGAATTTGTTTGAGAGGACGTAGAACTTTCTCTGTCGTAAATTTTCTTAACAATGGAAAGAAACGAAATTCGTGCGGTGATAAAGTTTTACGTTTTAAAAGAGAAAACATCAACCCAGATTAAAACTAAGCAAGACAGTGTTTTAGGTAATTCTGCTCCTGCATTGAGTACAATTCACACCTGGGTAACTGATTTTACTGGGTAACTGACGCCCACAGGTCTGGCCGTCCAAATGAAGTCACGAATCCGGACATGATCAAAAAAAATTCACAAAATTGTATTGAATGATCGGCGCTTAAAGTTGCGAGAGATAGCAGAGATGGTCAGCATTTCATCTGAACGCGTTTTTAATATTTTGTAACATTTGGGAATGAAAAAGCTTTGCGCGCGATGGGTGCCGCGTTTGCTCACTGTAGACCAAAAGCAACGTCAAGTGGACGATTCATCGGAGTGTTTGGCGCTGTTTAACCGAGATCCTAATGAGTTTTTGCGGCATTATGTAACAGTGGATGAAACCTGGATATATCATTATACTCCCGAGATAAAAGAACAATCTAAGCAGCGGACTGAGAGCGGAAAACCTGCGCCGAAGAAAGCAAAAACGGTTTTGTCGGCCTGCAAAGTGATGGCGACTGTTTTTTGGGATGCTCGAGGGATTATTTTAGTGGATTATCTGCAAAAAGGAAAAACAATAAATGGAGAGTACTACGCAAGCTTGCTGCAAAAATTAAGTGAAGAAATCCAGAAGAAACGACCACATTTGGCCAAGAAAAAAATTTTGTTCCACCATGACAACGCACCTGCACACACGTCAATGGTTGCAGTCGCCAAACTCCATGAATTGCGGTTCGAATTGCTACCGAATCCACCCTATTCCCCGGATCTGGCCCCGTGCGACTTCCACTTATTCCCAAACCTGAAGAAATGGTTAGGTGGCCAGAGATTTTCATCAAATGAAGAAAGTCATTGTTGCCGTGGACGAGCATTTTGAGGGGTTGGAGAAAACAGTTTATCAAACTGGTGTAACGGCATTGGAGAAGCGCTGGACTAAATGCATCGAGGTAGAAGGAAACTACATTGAGAAATAAATTTATTTTAAATAGATTTTTGAAGATTTTCTTTGTCGTTTCGGAAACTTATCAATCAGCCCTCGTACATAATATTATGGTCGAATATCTGTGAATCCAGAGCTAGAGCGCGTAGGTTTACCTAAGCGTCAGTTCATACGATGACGCGAATCAACGCAACGCGGCGCTGCATTCTTAAGATAGCTATTCAAAATTGAACCATATTCACTACTCAAGAAGATACACGTTAGCTGACGCCGCGCTACTCAGTTCGGTGCAGCCTGAAATTCGAACTCTTGCAATTACGTGTATCTTATTGAGTATTTAATAAAGTTCAATGTTGAATTACTATCTTAAAAATGCAGCGCCGCATCGAATCGCGTTGCGTTTCGGTGTGAGCTGACCCTTATTCAAAAAGTGATAACACATTTAAAACAATGCAAAATGGCAAATCTATTGAATATTTTGTTTTTTTTTCTTCAATTCTTTGGATATATAAAAATATCATGACACTCGCGTGCATGTATCAGGAACTAGTTACAGGTTGTCCAGCATGCACGGCATGCAACTTACCCTGGGTCCGACGCTGTTGGGCAGCCTGTTGTCACCTGCCATGCTGACTAGCGTGGTCACTAGACCAGCTACTCGTACTGCTTCTACGTTAGCCTGCATGCAATAAGATTTAAATTTTATCACACCGTAAGCGCCTTTTCACACGCTTGTACCTTAAGATGCCTCTGCATTTGCAATCGTGTCCATATTGAAAATTTAGAGACACCTTTATCGGGAGATTATTATTTATGCAATGTGGAACGTGTGAAAAAGCACTCTTTCAAAGCTTCTTCCATGTTTGTTCAATAAAAATTTAAATCTTATAGTGATTGAACCGATGAATGTTCCCATCCAAATTCTCGCTAAGAAGCCCCCGGGAGTAGATTTGTGTATGTGTTACGAACATTGAAATTTACTGCTAAGTTTGTCTTGAACTGCAACAGGCAACCAATCTGACAGGGAATCTTGGGCAAAGTCTGAGGCGATGTGTTTTGAAGCTACCTTTGACTAACTTTCTTCATATTCGTAAATGGTGTCTATATAGTCCATTAATTATTGTTCTGGAAATTGATTTTATTAATACGTGATTAGTTGAAATAATTTTGACAAACTTTTCACCTTCTAAGGTCGCGATACAATGACGTAAAAGTAAAGACAATTTTGCGCCGGACGGTGATCACTAATCATATTTATTTTATCATTCATATTTCCGGGTCTTCTTGCGTGAACCTGGAGAGCCTAGTGTATCTGATGTTGTCTGTTCAAACGAAATACTGTGATTATGTTACAGCAAAGAAAATTCAACGTAAACGATATTACCATCGTCTACGAAGCTGTAAGCTATCGGGTAAAGCACATTTAGTGTAAATGTGGTACGCCATGGAAGCCATTACATGGGGAACAAACCTTCGTAAGATCCCGGTGGAGTTTCTTTAAGTGGAATAGAGTGAGGCCGACGCAGACCGCGTTAACACCGATCCACAGGGCGTTAAGGACGTAATGGCGGAAGGGGCCCCGTACTAGGGGACAGGATGGCGAGGGACCGTAGGAGCTGTAGGATCCCGCACTCGCTGCCAGGGCCCCCGACAGGAACGTGGGCCCCAGGTTTATGGTGATAGACGCGAACCATATCATAAAAGTGCCGAAAACGACGCACTGAAACAAAATTGTTATTTTATTAACCCTATAACACTACCTTTTCCTTTATAACGTGTTAATGCCTTCCCTTTCAGTAATATTTTCGTTATGGAATAAAATAACGAAACCAGTAGAGCTAAAAGTATTTTTTTCTGTACATATTTAGATATTTAACGAAGTCCTTAGTTACCGAAGCTATCCTCGTTTGACGTAGCAAGCGCGACGATGTAAGTATAATTACAGATGATTTATATAAAAAATGTGACTATTTGTAAATGGAAATAACCAGCGTAAGGCTATATGGTCCGAAATCTCGAACACACGACCTTCGAGTTTTCAAATGTCTGCCGTGTGTTGTGATGTGGTCGAATTTCAACTCCATTGTATTAGCCCATAGTTCTATTTTCAGTGCTCTGAATTTACTCCGTCCGAAAAGATTCCAGATTATATAGCCTAAGACGGGCCCTCCGGAGGAGCAGAATACGGCGGCTTCTGCTGCCATCGGACTCCGTCGGATCTCTTTGGGCCGCGGGCTCACTTTTTTCCTTGACTCCAAAACGTTGAGTCGATATTGCGTCCGAGTCTAGAACTCTATTTTGTAATATTTAATTTCAAGATAAATACAATTCTAAATATAGTCCTTCTTTTTTATCTCCACACTATCAAAGAAAACGGGGCAACCCGAACACTACTTTTGTACATATTAGGCTTGGTAAGTGTCAATTCACTCCGCGAAGATACCTGACACTACGCGACTATTTTTAAAATAGCTATTAAAAATTAAAATTTATACATTACACAAAAAAATACACGTTTCATAATAATCAGTCATACACTGTTCATGCGCTGTGGAGCGGAGTGCAACATGACATCCGAACTCTTACAATGAAATGTGTATCTTATTATGTAACAATAAAGTCCAATTTTAAATAACTTGATTAATGAATCTTAAAAATGCAGTGCCATGTCGCGTATCGTTTCGTTTCGATTCGGAGTGAATTGACCCAAAACTCTAAATATTAAAAGTATAGACAGTAGGCGCCTGCGTCATCTGGTTTTTATGTGATTGGCTTCCAAACTTAATACCTTATTTTATTGATGAAATAGACTGTTAGCTCCCTACCTGTGGACTGTCCATCAGCAGCGGCGCGGACAGGTCGGCCTGCTCCTCTTCGTTCTCGGGGAATATGGGGCTGTCGTTCAGCACGGTGGTCAGCATGTTCACCGTTGACACCGTCACCTGCAGGGTTAAGTGTGAGCCTGGGTAACGTTGTTGGTTCCACTATTGACCAAAGGGGACGGGAGACGTAGTCGGGTAAATAATAGGGACTTATTGAGGACTCTGACTCCAATAACACATAAGTTTCGAAGTCAGAGATCTACCAAATACTGTAATCTTTCTTATGTCCTTGGTTTATTTTGTTCTGCAAAGTTAATTATCTGCAATATTATTTATCTTTAGTGAAAACAATGTCTCCTAGATGGATTATACGATTTTTGTATAAAAATAAATTTTGATCATCATTATTATTAATAAAAACATACCGGTTGTCTGTAAAGTCGGTTTACTGACGATAGTTGAACATGACAACGTCAACAACAACAACAACAACAACAACAACAATAATAATGAGGTAAAGTACTTGGTAACGGTACTTGGTAACGATAACGGGTAACAGGTAACGCATGACGTCATGTTTTTTCGTGCGTGCAGCCGGCTCCATCGATTTATAAGACGTTATCACGTCAAAATTTGACTAGATGCGTTTGTTTTTAATTAGTGTAATATTCTTCAATCATAAACTGTAAGTAGGTTTTCAAAAGTACTAAAATAATTTTCGAGCACGAATTCTATATAATTTTCCCCGAACATTTTATTTAGAACTAGATGTTGCCAACGATTTTGTACGCGCTTAAGAAATACCGCGGAATGTGTTAACCTAGAGCCTAATCTACTACCAAACAAAATTTTATCTAAATCCGTTCGGTAGTTATTGCGTGAAAGAGTAACAAATAGGTATATCCATACTTACAAACTTTCGCATTTATAATATAATATTAGGTCCTTACATATGAAATTGGCGTTTTGTCGTACTGGCCACTTTGATCTCAAATATATCTTCTATGGTTAGGAATTCCAATTTCAAATTTATACCGCAATTTACTCATGTATTAGTGTTTCGAAAACCGTAATTTGTTTTTTCCTCTTTTGGTATTTTCTTTGCGTCACTCTGTTTACAAAATGGTAAACTTGAAATATCGTATTATTTTCGAGTACGAGTTCCACCGTGGCACCAGTGCTGCAGAAACGGCTCGAAGCATTAATTATGTATATGGTGGCGCTGTCGCAAAATAAAACACATTGCGTTTTTGGTTCCTACGTTTTCGTTCTGTAAATTTCGACCTGCAGAACGCCGAAAGCCCCGTTGACGGCCGGAGGCCAAAGTTGATAATGAAGAATTAAGACTAGTGTGGAAGCGGATCCATCGCAAACCACGTCCGAGTTGGCTGCAGGCTGCGATGCTGGTGATAAAAGTGTTTTAATCCACTTGAAGCAAATTGGGAAGGTGAAAAAGATTGAAAGGTGGGTACCTCATGAATTGAGTGCAGCAATCCGACAAACGCGCGTTGACTGCTGCGTTACATTACTCAACTGGCACAATAATGAAGGTATTTTAAATCGAATCATTACCTGTGATGAAAAGTGGATCCTGTACGATAATCGTAAACGCTTATCGCAATGGCTGAATCCTGGCGAACCAGCCAAAGCCTGCCCCAAGCGAAAATTGACTCAAAAAAAGTTACTTGTGAGCGTTTGGTGGGCTAGTGCCGGTGTCGTTCACTACAGGTTTCTTAAATCTGGCCAGATGATTACGGCAGGTGTCTATTGTCAGCAACTGCAAATCATGATGGAAAAGCTAGCTGTTAAACAACCGAGGTTGGTCATTTGCTCTAGGCCACTGCTGCTTCAGGACAACGCTAGACCACACACCAACAGACGGCTACCAAATTAGAGGAGCTTCAATTGGAATGTCTAAGACATCCGCCGTACTCCGCGGGCCTTGCTCCAACAGATAACCATTTTTTTCGAAATTTGGATAACTTCTTGCAAGGGACAAAATTCAAGTCCCATGGGGCAGTCCAAAGCGCCTTCAAAGATTTTATTGATTCCTGTACGAATGGTTTTTTCAGTAAAGGAATGATGAATGATGAAGAAATTGAGCCTATGAGATGGCAAAAGTGCCAATAGATAGCAATGGATATATATATAGATACTTTGATTCCATAAATATATTATGTGTAAAAAAATCGACTTTATGTTCTAATAATTTGGGGTTTATAATATTGGTAATGGAATTTCAAGAAAATAATAATAGGATGGTTTACAAGAAAATTATAAAGTACAGCTGCTCATTGCATAAATTAAGAAACATAAATCAAAACAAAGAGGCGTATTTAACATTTCCAAGCGTGAATAAGATGGATAAAAAGTTTTTAATATTTACTCCCGTTTTATTAAAACTTAAATTTGAATCTCGCTTGAGGAGCAGGTTTTGTTTAAAATTATATGCTGAAATATATTGAGAAGAAAGTTCAACCGTTAATTTCGCGGAGTTCAAAGAGTTCTGCGGTTTATTTTTTTGCGCGGTTGTTTGTTTGCTTTTTGAAACGTTATTCATTTTGCGCACTTCTAGTAGTGTTGAAGAGCGAGAAATTAAGGCTAAGAAATAATTTCTATTGTAAAATTTATATAAATAAAGATTGTATATTATATATCTTCTAATCGAATACTTTAGTCTTTAGGATGTAATGAAATATTATATTAATATTATGAACGTTGTGTGCATAGATGAAACTATAAATTGCACTGTCTAAAGTACCTACTACTGTTGAAGGTGAATCGCGCTTTGGCTTCACATGTTACTGAAAATCAGAGGGACAATTATTCTGCTAAATAAAACCTGCAATAATACAATTACAATCAAGTTCCGATACGCCAAAACTGTCTAACCGGTATTCTCGTAAACGTTAAAGCAGCGTCAAACGCCTCCTGATTGATCCAAACGTCACAAAATCAATTTACGATAATAAGTATCTTCACTTATAATACAATTTAAAACTAATTTAAACACGAGAATTGAGGTTAAGTAATCTATGCCAGGTCACATAAGAGGACGTCACACACTGTGACGTATTCAACTCTTGACTATAAGTACCTGGGTAACCGAGCTTTGTTCGGAACTCTAGTAGATTTAAAAAGAATCACAAAAATATTTTACCGGGATTCAAACCCACCACATTCCGAATTTCCGAACAACGTAAAAGTAAACCAAACTGCCAATCAGACTGACATTATTAGAATCAAAATGATTGATATATTGTTACACGACGATAGAAAAAAACATTTATAACTTGAAAATTCGCAACTTCCCAGGGATAAAACATAGCTAGATCAATTTTTCTCACCCAAAACTCACTGCATACTGAATTTCATCCGTTTTATTCATTAAATCCGTGTGGGGACGGAGAAAGAATACAAATCCCCACCGCCGTCCGGAAAAGCGTGTCGTAAGAGGCGACAAACCCGGACCTCAGGCGAATGGGCAGCAGCGTCCGTCTGAGTAAGTAGGTATACACCACTGAGGTCACCAACCCGCCTGCCAAGCGTACCAAGGGTGACTACGGCAAACCCCCACCCCCCCCCCCCCCCACAAAAATGAACATCACAAAACGGCCACGGCCCCTAGTCACCGGCAGCCCCGCTATCCCTGGCTACGGTAGCGGCTACGGGAACGGCGGGGCAGGGGGTGCGAAGAATCTCCGGCTCCGAAATTCCGGCTACCACCCCCGACGACTCGACCTGGCAACGTACAACGCACGCACTTTGAGGGAAGATTCGAAGATTGCTGAGCTGGAAGAAGCAGTGGACAAGTTGCGATGGCATATCATAGGGTTATCTGAAGTCCGAAGACAGGGCGAGGACACGATAATTCTCAAATCTGGCAACTTGTTCTACTACCGGGAAGGAGAACGTAAATCCGAAGGTGGTGTCGGGTTTATCGTCCACAAGTCTCTTGTCAACAACATAGTGAAGATCGAGAGTGTGTCGAATAGGGTGATATACCTGGAACTCAAAATTACCAGTCGGTATTCGATCAAGGTTATACAGGTATACGCACCTACTTCGACACACCCTGACGATGAAGTTGAGATTATGTATGAGGACATTTCTAATGCCATACATACCTCACCAACCCACTATACGGTTGTGATGGGAGACTTCAACGCGAAACTGGGCAAACGAAGCGATGAGTTGAGAATGGGACAATATGGAATTGGGCAGCGGAACCCAAGGGGGCAGCGACTGGCTGATTTCATGGAGAAGGAGGGACTCTTCATGATGAACTCCTTCTTCAAGAAGCAGCCTACCAGGAAGTGGACCTGGATCAGCCCGGACGGTTCCACAAAAAATGAGATCGACTTCATTATGACGACCAAGCGGCGTATATTTAATGATGTCTCTGTGATCAACAGGGTTAAGACTGGTAGCGATCACCGCATGGTAAGAGGCACATTAAATCTAAACGTTAAGCTGGAAAGGTCTAGTCTGATGAAGTCCACGATCAGACCCACCGCTGCCAATATCCAAAATCCCGAAAAATTCCAACTCGAGCTCCAAAATCGCTTTAAATGCCTAGGCGAGTGCGAATCTGTGGACGATATAAACAACAGGCTTGTGGAAGCTGTCCATGCGATTGGGTCGAAATTCTATAAAACCCGACGCCAAAGTAGAACTCAAAAGCTCTCCGATGGAACTCTGGAACTCATGGCGCAAAGGCGAGAAATGAGATTGCAGTCTTCAGCTGACATGTCACAATATAGACGGATTAATAGACAGATAACCAAGGCAATGCGACACGATATCGCTCCTTCAATACTAGATGTATTGAGGAAACGATTGAGCGAAACAAGGGCTCTAAAGTGTTCGCAAAGAAACTGTCTATCGGACAAAGCCAGATGACGAAGCTGAAGACCGATCAAGGCAAGATCATCTCGTCGAAGCCAGAGATTTTGGAGGAGATAGAAGAGTTCTACAGACAGTTGTACATATCGACACGGATACCTGTTAACAGCGCGGCTAAAGATCCAAGAGCCAAGCTAACTCGACACTATACCGAGGATATCCCGGACGTCGGCCTGTACGAGATTAGGATGGCCCTAAAACAGCTTAAGAACAACAAGGCGCCAGGTGAAGACGGAATTACGACAGAACTTCTGAGAGCAGGTGGAAAACCGGTACTCAAAGTCCTCCAGAAACTGTTTAATTCCGTCATACATGAAGGCGCCACACCTGAGGCATGGTGCAGGGGCGTTGTGGTGCTGTTCTTCAAAAAAGGAGACAATACCTTGTTGAAGAACTACAGACCGATCTCGCTCTTGAGCCATATCTACAAATTGTTCTCGAGGGTTATCACGAACCGTCTCGCACCACATCCTCACACTCCGCCAGATTATAGAGAAATCGGAGGAATATAATCGTCCGCTCTGTATGGCGTATGTGGATTATGAGAAAGCCTTCGATTCGATCGAAACCTGGGCGGTGCTTCAGTCTCTTCAGCGGTGCCAAATTGACTATCGCTATATAGAAGTGTTGAAGTGTTTGTACAACAATGCCACCATGTCGGTCCGAGTACAGAATGGAAGTACGAAACCTATCCAATTGCAGAGAGGTGTAAGGCAGGGAGATGTCATCTCTCCTAAACTCTTCACCGCAGCATTGGAAGATGTTTTTAAACTCCTAGACTGGGAAGGATACGGCATCAACATAAATGGCGAATACATCACTCACCTTCGGTTTGCTGACGATATAGTCATAATGGCAGAATCGCTGGAAGACCTTAGCGCCATGCTCGGTGATCTCGATAGAGCTTCCCAGCGAGTGGGTCTAAAAATGAACATGGACAAGACGAAAATTATGTCTAATGCCCATGTTGTACCCGCTCCAGTATTTGTTGGGAACTCTAAAATCGAAGTTGTTGGCGAATACGTCTACCTGGGACAGACAGTCCGATTAGGCAAGTCCAACTTCGATAGTGAGGTCCAACGACGAATCCAACTCGGATGGGCAGCGTTCGGGAAACTACGCAGCGTCTTCGAGTCCGAAATACCTCAGTGCCTAAAGACAAAGGTCTTTGAACAGTGCGTGTTGCCAGTGATGTCTTATGGATGTGAAACGTGGTCCCTAACTGTTGGCCTCTTAAATAAGCTCAAAGTCACTCAAAGAGCGATGGAGAGAGCTATGCTCGGGGTTTCTCTGCGTGACAGAATCCGCAACGAGGAGATTCGCAGACGAACTGGAGTAACCGACATAGCTCGCAGAATCAGCAAGTTGAAGTGGCAATGGGCAGGCCACATCGCTCGTAGAACTGATAATCGCTGGGGAGTAAAGGTTCTAGAGTGGAGACCACGAACTGGAAAGCGCAGCGTTGGACGGCCTCCCTCTAGGTGGACCGATGACCTTATGAAGGTCGCGGGCCGCCGTTGGTTGCGGGTGGCCCAGGACCGTTCGTTGTGGAAATCTTTGGGGGAGGCCTATGTCCAGCAGTGGACGTCCTATGGCTGTTAATGATGATGATGAATGATGACTGAATTTCATGGTAATACTCGATGCCATTTTCGAGACACCGATTATATATATATACAAGATTGTCTCGTTTAATGTATAAGATGTGAAAAAGAGATTAATTGCAATCAGAGTACTTAGTACAGATAGTTTGCGTCCGCTATCAATTGTATAGCTTTAATTTGTGTGGCAGTGACGCGGGTTTTGTGTGTGTAACGTATTACACGTTACCCACACGTATCGCTGCACGCACAAATCTGAATCAGTACTAAGTACGTTAATTGCAATTAATCTCTCGTTCACAATAAAGCAAAGGCATCTCATATTAATAATTTTATTAGCGCCCATCATACGTACAGTCCGGAATGCGAGAAACAGCCCGCGCCGATGTGAGCACAGATTAAGACCTGTGCTCACATCGGCGCGGGCTGTTGATGCGCGCACAAAACTGTAAGCAGTTTTGTGCGCGCATCACGTGTTAACATAAAATAAAACATGTCGGTTTCGAGCGATAGCAGGCCAGACTTTATACATACCCATCCGACGCATGGATCATCTTTCTTGTCAGACAATAAGGTGATCAGCCTGCATTGTCCTAACCATACTTGGAAACAACATTTTTTGTTGTTCCAATGTGGGAATCGAACCCTAGACCACCGAGTTGAGAGCCAAGCTCCAACCACTAGACCACGGAGGCTGTAAGGCTGTTAGGGCACTATTCTTTCATCACTTTATCACTGCCCGTTTGTCTCTCTAGACATGTACAGTTATTAGACTAGGCTATGCGTCTTGCAAGATGCTATCCCTGATTTCAAATGAACATTAGCAACAGTGCTATTAATATATTATTATGTACTTGTAATGGCGCCCGCATGCAGTAAGCAAGCAGCTTGATCCTCAATGTGGTAGGTCAAGGGGCACCTAAGTATTTTAGGGTATGTAAACCTAGCATATTAACGGAATACAAAACGGACAAGCGTTAGAAAATCTCAGATTTCCAAAAAAAATCCGAAAAAGGCGATAGAAATCGGTTAAGATTGCATTAAATGGAGATCTCGTGCTCTCTGTCTACTACTATTATCAATGTGCAAGTTTGTGAGGATGGATGGATGCTTGTGACTGTTTAGCGCAAAATCTTCCGCACGGATTTTGATAAAATTTCGTTTGGTAGTAGTGTAACTCTGGAATAACACATAGGCTACTTTATACCTCGAAAAAGTATAGTTTTCCCGTGGGATATTGTATTTACGCGGGCCGACCCGCGGGCAAAAACGAGTCTATAAAAAGTATGTATATATTTAAGAAAAACTTCCTTAGTACATATAATACGGGTAATATTAAGGGCTAAAAAGGGCGATCTGTATTATAGCGAACAAAATTAATTCTAATAAGATTTTATGTTGCTATCCGCCGGCATTGGCAGAAAATGAAAAATACGATGAACATTTTTTTCATTACTTATAAAATATAAAAACACGGCCTTTTGTTCCGCTCATCGCAAATAATTTATATTTCAGTAACATAAAAGGATTACAAAGCCGGGTTTGAGTAGCACATAGTGTAAAACTAGTAGTAACAAAATTGTAACCAACGCATAGCTAAACGTGTATTAATCTGAAGTAGTGTGTGTAATGTTATTTTTTAATAATTTGATATACTTTTAATCATTATTATATAAAATATTACAGCAGTTCACTCCACCTTAGGCCTTTTCATAACTTTCATAACTTAGGCCTTTTCATCCGTTATTGGACGATTTATACAGTATTCTCCGAGCGAAGAAACTACTCTTGAAATAGTGCCTGGGACAGTTGGTTTTTAAATGTCGTATGGTTGCCCAAGCACATACGGCATTCTCACAACAACTCCACCTATATATAAACTTTAACTGTGCCAAATTTCAAACACATTCGTTCGCATAATTTCCATAAAAAAGTACAAAGTTTTTGCTTCACTTATTATAATATTATATATTTTTAATGAAGACACGTGTGCCTCAAACTGAGCGTGTTGAATCCATAATAACCTTTAATTATAAACATTTATCGCTAATTGTCATATTATCGGAAATAACCGTGAATAAAAAATAATTAGCAACATTTTTTCTGTTTTAGTTTCTCGGTAAATTTAAGTAATTGGATGTGGAGTAATGTTCATGACATGGTGTGATATGAATTCTATGAATATGAATGAATTAAACCAGGAAACGAGCAGACAGTTTGCCTGATGGTAAGCAATCACCGCCGAATTGCAACACAGGAGGAGTTGCACTTGTAAATTCATCTGGCGCTGGGCGCTTTCTAGTCTTATTTCTGGTCCTTAAAATCCCCAACCGCATTTGGGCCGCAGGTTCCCTAACACAATCGGCGAGACACAACGCAAGCGTTATTTCACGGTGGTTTTCTGTGAGGTCGTTATCTATCCGGTCGAGCCGGCCCATCCGTGCTGAAGCATGAGTCTCCCAAGTTTAAACCTATCCATGATATAAAATTCCACACGGGATAAAGAGTAGCCATCTATTAACCAACACAGCCTGTAACACTTTCATATTGTTTTTGTCATTCGCAGTTCATGTCACAAATAATACCGCTAAAGTTCCCAACTGAAGTTTTCTATGGTATTAGAACGTCAGAAACAAAAGAACGCTCTTGCTTTAAAACCTGAATGATTTTCAATGTTATTTTTATAAAGAGCTTTATCATTTATATAAATGGGATCACAACCATGGCGCTGGTTATAGTCATTGAATATGCTACGAATTTCAAGAATACTTCTAAACAAAAATATTTGTTTAATATTATTCCGATATTATATTATATCAGTACATGGTGATGTATTTACCAAAGCGACAACTAATGATGTTTTCTGTTGGTATAGCCCTGCTACAGAAATTGGTACAGATAAATAGAAACACAAGCTACACAACTCGATTCACGGTACGCCCGTTCACGTTGCTATGGTAATAGTAAGTTTTATTTTTGTAGCACTTCGCCTACGAAATAATATGCTACGCCGTAAATAATAGTAAAGGGTTTCTCATTAAGAGCGCTCGAACTTTGAAATGAAATAAAATAACCTGTTTAAGTGATATAACCAAATTTTTTATAACATTTGTAAAAGGTATTCCATGACAATGTGTTTGGAAAATAATTTCAGCCAAATAGTCGTCATAAACTCCACTGTAGACAAATTTTTGTCGACAACTTTGCATAAAATGGAGCTCAAGTTCACGAATAACCCCAGTTATGTTATATAGCGGTTTGTCTGCGTAGACTAGGGGTTTCGCGTAGCCCCTCAGCAAATTATTTGATAACAATTTTCACGTGTTTTCGAAGCGAGAAGCTTGCCATGGTAAGTCGTCACATCTTAGTATGTATTCATTACAAATTTTACAGCAATCGCTTTACCAAGATAGCCGCCGCTATGTGCCGTTAAAGTACGATCGTCCCTATTGAATAACCCTTGTCTTACACTAGAAAATATTTCATATTCCAATAGTAAATAATTAAAATAACACTAATAAAAACCTAGCAATTTTAATATAAACCAAATATCGTTCGTTGTGACAATCAAACAGACGTGTCACATGTTGGAAAAAACTTACCCCGTATAGGAAGTTGGCTTTAACTTTTCACGCTAAATAAAAAGCCAAAACAAAAAAAGTAGCTTACATGTGAATCAATGGACAAGAATCTGAGGTTTTTTTGTGCCAGTTCGGAACAACGGCCTCTATCGCGGCGGCACGCAGACAAAGCTCACATTGGCAATCTGCCACCACCACCAATCATATATGTGATAATCAAATATGGCAATCATATTAGTATAACAGTTATAATAAGGATAACGGATAGGAATAAGACAATGCCTGCGTTACCGAGTCAAGGATAACATAAAGAAGTATTTCCTGCTTGAACAAATATTTTCGCGGTAACGAAGTCACGGTTTGAACAGCTAGTTTACAACGGCTACACATTATGACTATCGTTCTAAAAAAAATTGATGTAAATTTTTGTCTTGGTAAAAATACAACTTTTAGTAATACAATATTAGTGTTTAAATACTTCATTCGTATCATTTAATAGCTAGTTATTCTATACAAGCTTTTGTCTGCGACTCCGTCGGCGTCGTCCGGCGTAGATACAGTATCCTACATAAAAAGTAGCGTATGTGTTAATACAGAGCTCAAACTACTACCACATTAAATTTTATCAAAATCCGTTCAGAAGTTTTTGCGTAAAAGAGTCACAAACATCTATCCATACATCCAACATTCCTAACAAACTTTCACATTTGTAATAATAGTAAGAATTAGTTCCACACCACTCAATTACTCAGTTATTATTCTAACGTAATATTTCATTAGAATATCAAATAAAGCTAATGATCCTTACCTAAGGAAATTAAGTCTAATACATTTTAATGATGAAGCAATTGTTGTAGTTTTAGTTTCTTTTTTCTTAACGCTAAAATTAAATGATTATATTATTAAGTGGCATCACAGACGGCGAAGATACTATAATATATTATGTTAAGATAAAATATTGCTTGCAGTTTGTATGAACTATCATAGACGGTTAAGATACTGTACATTATTTATATTTGCTGACAATTATGCCCGGCACCTTAAGATAATATAATACCTTTACAATTATTGTACAACGAAGCTCTTTTATGAAGTGAACCCACTAATAGTTATTTTAAGTGTTACATTTATGAGGTAGGAAGTATTCAAAGGTGTCGAGCTTCTTTTGCTTAGAAACTGAATCTTCCGATACTAAAGACTTCGTAAAATGAAACGAAGTTTTGACGGAAGCCACAATAAGATTTTCACGGCTCTGTGCTAATTCTAACAGCTATAAGGGTCAATTCACTGAAGCAATACGCAACGCGGAACTGGATTTTTAAAACAGCTATTCATAAATTGAACTTTTTTCATTACACAAAATGCAGCTTCGCGACGCGTATCCTCGCGGTGTTAACTGACCCTAAGCAATTCCTGGAAAACCGTTAAATATCAGATTTATACGTAAATATCATGTGTCTTTTGAATAAAGACATAAGACACATACATGTAGCCACAGCAGTATAATATTCTCTATATTACATTGTAAGACTAAATAACAATATATATGGACGCTTCACACAACGTCAGTCTGGCCCCGTGCTTAGTATCCGAAGAGCTTGTGTTACAGGTACCAGACAACGGGAAGTATTTTTAATGCTTTTATACTACCTAGTCTTGGCATAAATACTGAAAGAAAGAAAAAAAAAATCTATTGCAATTAACATTTATTACTTTTACAGTGTGTTAGTTTAATAAATAAATATAAAACAATTTAAAATATAAAAAGCTTATTCGAAGTGGTCTCCATTGGCTGCAATACAGTCCTTTAAACGTTGAGGCCAGTTATCAATAGAATCACGCACTATTTCCATGGGAAAAATCGTTGATACCTTTTTCACAAAAGTATGGCTCAGTCTCTCCTTCATAGCTAATACCCCACCAAACCATCACTGAAGTCGGATAGTGCCCACGTTGCACTCTGTCGACTAATTGGGAAGCTTCCTGAGAGCTTTGAGCATAAATACGGTCATTTTGTTTGTTAAAATGTTGCTCAGTTGTTAAAAAAATTCTCATCCGTAAACAATTTTTTTCTGTGACCTCCCTTTGCGTACCGCTTCAGTAGTTGTTTCGATTTTACCATCCTATTTTTTTTTTAATTATCATATAAAAATCACATAAAAATGAGAGATTCCAAATTGAAATGTAATATTTTGTTTATTTTTAATTGTAACAGTATTTATGGCCAGACTAAGTATACATATATTTAAGATTTAATACAAATCTATGATCCAGGAACATTGAAAACTAGCATTCGCATGAACTATTATAATATTGTCAAAGCTGAATTCAGTATCGAACACTATGACAGTGTAATGTGTATCTATTGTTACGGACATGGTACATAGGACTTTATGTTCTATACATCCTGTCTTATCTGCTCGCCCCAAATAACTAGTTATATTATGTATAATAGTTATGTTTTCCGTTACTACCTCTATATATATAAATTAATTATAATATTATTTTGCGTGGTAATTTTTAAAGACGTACAATATTGTAAAATAAACAGATCCATTTTAATATTAACATATAAACAAAAATATAAAATTCGTCCAAATTATTATCTCATTGTATTTTTTTATTGCACGGTAATTAAGTGATATTAAAATTAATAACATTAAAGAACTCTATTGTTTCTGTGTTTACGTTAGTTTTTTACGTTAAAACTAATATTTTTGATCACGTCACATATTGATATGTGACAACAGAACACCAAATAATAGACGTGACCCGCAAAACTTTACCGAAATAGTGGACCGTAAACTCGGCCGCACGTTTCAAACCCTCACTACGAAATTTCCTTGATTTCATAACTCCCATAAACCTGTTTCAAAAGCTCAGCTTTTGTTTTCTTGAAATTTCCAAAGTTATACTCGTAGCCCTTGAGGCAGACACAAGTTAACTTTGAGCGCGATAAAATTATAATTTGTGCAGATTTTCCTTAATACGTAACGTAAGCTTCGCCGGTATTTTTGATTATTCTAAAAATTTAATATATTTTTTAATTACATTAATTTTTAAAACAACTATTTATGAAGAAGATGATTATCTGAAAAGCTACGTAGGTACCTTTGCGTAGGATTGCTTCTTTATGTCGTTCGTTACTCAATGGTTGAGCGCGTCAGTACTCAAGCTGGAGTTCGCGGGTTCGAATCAAGCCAAAGGAGCAAAAAGGTTTTCTATGTTCCTGGGTCATAGATGCGTATAATATAAATGAAAATCTTAAATATGTGTGTAATATAAAATTATTAAATATATTTCCGTTTTCTGGTACCCGTTACACAAGTTCTTCGAGAATTCGAGCACGGTTCCAAATTGACGTGGTGTGGAAGCGTCCATATATATTATTATTATTATATAAGATTTCTTAGCAATTTGATACCATAACAAATTACTAGATCTTATAATTTCCGTACAATCAATCAATCATTGTTTTACAGAAATTGCTTTAACAGGGTTGTTATAATATGTAGAATTTTCACAATTTGGACACAATTTCTGCTCCTACGGCGTGGAAAAAGTAAAATTTGTGATAACAATCATAATTACCTAATTTGTATAACTTTTCTTTGCTCAGTTTTTGGCCACAATAAACAACAAAAACATTTGGACAAATTAGCACCTTATCAAAGTTCTTCTAACCCAATCCATGACGCACGGCAAACTAAGTCTCTCGAGAACTCGGAACGTGATAACGAAATTATTTAAGATGCCGAAATCTTAGTTTACCCTCACTGATTAACTCAAAAAGTTAGGGAGTTGAGCAAAGTTTAATTAAGCGTGTATCCGACACTAGAGGGTTGAAGTGATTTAGAACATTTGCGGATACACCGAAAATAACTGCACATTGTTCCCATAGCTCAATCTTGTCTAGCACCAGGGACGTTATAGTAGTATCTAGTATCGTGTATATTCAGTAAAAAATATGCTGTGCATTTTAATATAAAAGTAATATAAAAAGTATAATGTTTTAATGTAACAAATATAATGCTATAATGTCGCTTAGTATTCTCAAATTAACCTGATACGGTATATACTAGGCAGATTTACCAAATACATACACAGTAAGAAATTAATAAGTATGATCTTAAACACACAAATTTCGGAGCTATTTAGAAATATGTTCCTGCACTTTCATATTTCATACACTATTACCTAATCGTGACGTCACAGTTAGGTACGACTTTTGTATAAAGCGTTTTCGACGAGACTTCCGAAATAGTGTGAACAAATCGCTGTATCTACCTTTGAAAATATTGACATTTTATGTACTGTTTCTTCTAAAAACTTACTCATATTTAAGAGTACTATTGATTTATACACTAAAAAATCCGGACAGTAGGCTAAACAGCCTATTATATCACACCATCATTCATTGCCCACGGCTTCGCCCGCGTGAAATTAGGTTTTAAACTTTCATCCGCTATTTTACCCACCTAGGGGTGAATTTTAGAAAACGCCGAAATATGTAATTCATTATTTTTTCCATACTCATTTCATACGATATATCATGCAAATATGTCCAAGGAATAAAAAGATTCATACAAATATTTATCACCTATTTTACCCGCTTAGGGATTGAATTTTGAAAAATCCTTCCTTAGTGGATGCCTACGTCATATGAGAAATGCGTGTGCAAAATTTCAAATTTCTAGCCCTAAGGGTTTGGCCTGTACGTTGATACAACAGTCAATCAGCTTTGCATTTTATATATACAGATTTACCTATAGTTAACAGCTAATCTACAGTTATAAAAGTATGTAACTATATACTTAGGCTTATACTAAAAGTTATGAGATAAATACTCACGAGCAACAGAAAAGCCGTTTCCACCAGCGAGCACTTGTACACGGGCTGGCAGCGGAACACAGCGATGCCGAGCGGCAGCAGGATGGCGGCGCGTGCGCAGTCCACCACCGCCTGGTGGAACAGCAGCCCGTGGGACCATCTGGGAACAAACATGTTCTAGAGTTTTCTATCAAATATGTTTTATAATATAAGCTCATCATTCTATGTCATACTTAGAAAAATAAAGCTTAAGAATTTAATGCATTACCAGTCCATGGGACCAGGGGGTCTAAAACCACTTTAGGTGTTTCATATTAAGTTTCATATATTTTTTTCAGCTCACATTATATGCGCATTTCTATTGAAAACTGTCAAAATTGATTTCTAATATGATAAAATCAGATGAATCATGTAGCCATTTTACCATTTCACGATTTTTGTATGGAAAAAAATATATGAAACATCTAAAGTGGCCTTTTTAGGCTCTTCAGCTGGCAACAAACACGTTCTAGAATATAGAATCTAGACTTTTCCATGAAAATTTGTTCTTACACTTAATTACGCGTTTACATATTTGACATAAATAGGCTATTTTGCGTTCAAATGTAACCAAACACTACAACACTATCAATCGTCAAAAACAGAGTAAGAAAAATATAAAATATATATATATATATATATATATATATATTTTAGTATAGTAAATACTATTTTCCAGAACCTCTTCATCCAAATAGTTTCAAAAAGAGGTCGTGCTTAGGAAAATTTATTTTTTATTCGAACCAGCCAAAAGCATTCGCGGGGCATAAAGGGCGTTGCCGCGGTGTCACATCAGGATGCTGTAAAAGTGAGACACAGTGAATGATAATATTGTGCAATTTACTTCTCGCAACATTAAAATGTATACTAACACTATATTATAACTGTAAGTAGAGAATCGTACTATTTTACCGCGATAAAAAGTAGCCTATTTTCCCCGTGTTCTAAATTTTCATCTAGTATTAATAAAAGGTTCCTTAATACTAGTTGTTTCCCGCGACTGTGCGCGCAAAAGGAAATTTCGAGGAGCTATGCATTTTGCTGCGATAAAATGTACCCTATCTCCTTTCTCTATATCTGTGCCAAATTTAATCAAAATCCGTCCAGTAGTTTCGAGGCCTATTCAATGCAAACAAACAAACATATAAAGTAACAAGTCTCTTTATTATTTAAAATAGTCTAGACTAGAGATTTGACGAACGCTGTGGCTCAGTGGTTAGCGCATTTGCGCTCAAGCCGGAGGTCGCAGGTTCAAATCCCGAAATGAAACAAAAAGTTTTCTGTGTTCCTAGATCATGGATGTGTATTAAATGTATGTATAATATAATAAACATCTTAAATATAGGTATAGTATAAAATATTTTATATATATTTCCGTTGTCTGGTACCAGTGGTACCCGTAACGCAGGTTCTACGAGAACTTCACACGGGACAAGATTGACGTGATGTGAAAGCATCCATATAAATTATTATTATTTTTTTACCTATAAAGCTATCAATATTAGACTATTTCTCATTTAGGTCACACAGGGTACTCGTCTAATTCTTATAATAGTCACGTACAGAGTTCGGTATTACTATTCAAAACTCACACGTTCTACTGCACCCTATAAAGCATTGTAAGTGTTATGTTCAACATTTATTACAGATCCTGCGTTAGGGTTAGTTTTGAATAGTTAATACTTTTAAAGCGACTATTCCAAAGCATTTTCCTGAGAGAGTTGTTTTGATGAAAAGGCAGTTTTAAAAAAGTATTGACACTAAAAGTATTTCTGACTGTACTATAAAATGAGGAGTTATAGTGTTTACACACAAATTTCCGTTTAATAGTACACATTAGATAGGCATATAATATTATTCTTTATAATATATTATGCTTACTATTATGCTTAGGCATCTTATGTGAAGAGCCCACTCACCAACTCACAAACAAGGTAATTTGATTTATATGTCTTTATCTGAAATCTAAATGAAACTATCCTTCACTATATTATTACTTATATCTGAGATGGAAATCTCAGACTTCACTTAAGTTCACATCACAAAATGAAACGATACGCGTCACGACGCTGCATTTTTAAGATAGCTATTCAAAATTGAACTTTAATCACTACACAAAAAGCTACACGTTAATACAATATGCAGTGTTATGCAACTTGATACTCGAACTCTTAAAATGAAAAGTGTAATATGTAATGAATAGGGTTCAATTTTTAAAAGCCATCTTAAAAGTGCAGCGGCGCGCCTTGTATTGTTTCGTTTCGGTGTGAATTGACCCTAATACTACTTAAACCTACTTTGGCTTAGTTCCTGTTTGGCCAGTTTTATGATAAACTGAATATTGTGTGTCGCTCAGCTGTTATTCAAATACAATACGCTTTTGCATATTGATAACATGCATGCTAAGTGGATGTAAGAGGGAATGACAGGCTACTGACATACAAGTACCCAAAGCTGTCGACAAATTTGAATATTTTAATTACAATATTTGAGTTTCGGTTAGACTATCCAGAGAATAAGTGTTTCGTTGACGATGTACCAGGGACTTATACCTTCCTTTTTGTTTCTATGTTACCTAAGTGATATGTAGGTTGTCGTTAACTTATGCCCGGTTTCTGAATATTAAACATAAACTCGAGATAAACTTAGTTTAACGAGCGCCAAGTTTCCGAACCCCAAGAGATCCATCTGGTGGTTACTACATGAATCTTTTTCAAATTCGAGAATAAAGTTGTTTCGTTTTGCTATAATTCAGAAGGTAACTAGTTTTATGAAAAACATTTACTACTTTGAGAGTGTCTATATGAAGCTTTAAACTATTTTAACTATGAAAAATAATCATTTTCTGTAATGATTTTTATATCCTTTTTGAGCCAGCGCCAAGCTATACGTAGCAATGTCAATTACGAGTTATGTAATCGATAAACAAAATACTTAGTTCATATTATCACCTTTTTGTTCAGAGACGCAATTTACACAAGTTAGCGAACCAATATAGAACCAATATAATAACGTTAATGAATATAAACTATCGACAAATCAACCTCAGAAACCGGAAAAATAATGCCGGTTTCTGAAGTGAATCCCGTTCAGGCTACTTATATAACACGTAGCAAATACAAAAACAAACAATCTAATTAAAAATTCCATCCGAAAAGCCTAGAAAGAGGGAAATGAATCTAATAAAGCGTAATTTAAAATCTGAACACATTTTCAGCGAGGTCAGTGTTCGTAAAACAAACAGCTATTGCAAGTTATACAAATACGGGTTACAATAATATGAATTTTACCCAAGCTGCTGCTACATTTTTAATTGATCTTTTTTTACTGTACAATTTAATCAATATTATATCTAGCAATATCCCCCGAAAAAATATCCACAACCTGAGGTGCACTCTGCATAAGCGTGCACAGGATAAATACAAAATTGATTTTATTAACTTTATAACGGCTTCTGTGGCTCAGTGGTTAGCGCGTCGCGTTGGCGCTCATGCCAGAGGTCGCGGGTTCGAAACCCGCCTGGGAACAAAAAAGTTTTTCTGTGTCTCAGGGTCATGGATGTGTATTAAATATGTGTATAATACAATAAAAATCTATAATATATGTATAGTATTAAATTATATATTTCCTTGGTCTGGTACCATAACACAAGTTCTTCGAGAACTTACCGCGGGACAAGATCGACGTGGTATGAAAGCGTCCGTAGATATTATTCTTATTATTGTATTATAATATTATTATAAATACTGCGTTTATGTATTTCATGGGCAAATGTCACAAATAACATAAGGATTTGAACAGTAGTTTTTGTTTTTCTATCATAGCAAAGATCGTCGTTTTTAGTCATTTTTAGTCCTGTAACTTTTTAATTTAGCAACTGATTACTGTAAATTTTTTCTGTAAATTTTGCTGAATTAAAACATCTGCATGTTCCTTATTAGCCTGAGACGAAGCTAGAACACATTACACAGCAGCCACATTTCCAAGTCAGACAAATATAATATTCAATAGTGATAGGTAAATATTTGGAGCAGACCGGCTGAGTTTAAATTTAAACTGCGACATCTCTTTCTAGAGTTAGTATTATGAATAGGTTTTAGTGGAGTATTGCATCTTTATCTTATAGCTAACTTACATCCAAATACTCAAATGTTTGCTGCGTCATTGTCACTCTGCCTAGCAGAGCCAGCGTCATATAAGGGGCTCTTAACTTTAAGAAACGTTTGAGAATTCAACCTACCTAACCTTACCAAACCTTTTACTATAGAAGTTTCATTATAAATTAAAACAAGCGGGGTATCTAGCTATAATAAACAGAAACCTAACTGTCATATATTAGGTCCTTACGTATGAAATTGGCGTTTTGTCGTACTGGCCACCTTGATCTCAAATATATCTTCTTTGGTTAGGAATTACAATTTTAAATGTATACCGCTATTTACTCATGCATTTGTGTTTCGAAAAGCGTAATTCATTTGTTTTTTCCTCTATTGGTTTTTTCTTTGAGTCACTCTGTTTACAAAATGAAATATCGTATTATTTTCGAGTACGAGTTCTACCGTGGCACCAGTGCTGCAGAAACGGCTCGAAGGATTAATGATGTGTATGGTGGCGGTGTCGCAAAAGAAAACACAGTGCGTTTCGTTTTAACGTTTTCGTTCTGGAAATTTCGACCTGCAGAACAAACCCCGTGGACGGTCGGAGACCAAAGTTGATAATAAAAAATTGAAGGATATTGTGGAAGCGGATCCATCGCAAGCCACGTCCGTGTTAGCTGCAGGCTACGGTGTTCGTGATAAAACTGTTTTAATCCACTTGAAGCAAATTGGGAAGGTGAAAAAGCTTGAAAGGTGGGTATCTCATGAATTGAGTGCAGCAAACCGACAAACGCGCGTCGACTGCTGCGTTACATTACTCAACCGGCACAATAATGAAGGGATTTTAAATCGAATCATTACCTGTGATAAAAAGTGGATCCTGTACGATAATCCGAAATGCTCATCGCAATGGCTGAACCCTGGCGAACCATCCAAAGACTGCCCCAAGGGAATATTGACTCAAAAAAAGTTACTTGTGAGCGTTTGGTGAACTAGTGCCGGTGTCGTTCACTACTGCTTTCTTAAATCGGGACGGACGATTACGGCAGATGTCTATTGCAGGCAACTGCAAATCATGATGGAAAAGCTAGCTGCTAAACAACCGAGGTTGGTCATTCGCTCTAGGCCACTGCTGCTTCAGGACAACGCTAACCACACAATGCACAACAGACGGCTACCAAATTAGAGGAGCTTCAATTGGAATGTCTAAGACATCCACCGTACTCTCCGTATCTTGCTCCAACAGATTACCATTTTTTACGAAATTTGGATAACTTCTTGCAAGGGAAAAAATTCAACTCCGATGTGGCGGCAGTCCAAAGCGCCTTCAAAGATTTTATTGATTCCTGTCCGAATGGTTTTTTTAGTAAATGAATCAATTAACTACCTTCGAGATGGCAAAAGTAAATAGATAGCAATGGTGTATACTTTGATTAAATAAATATATTATGTTTGAAGAAAATCGACTTTATGTCCCTCCTTTACAAAACGACAATTTCATATGTAATGACCTAATATTATCACAGATATGTCAAATCGCACGAGTTCGAGATAACATAAATAACGTAAATTATCTAAGTTTACATACATCGTTTAAATGATTAGTATTACTCAATATATTATATATTGAGTATATATAATAATATTAGTAGCAAGTTCTAATTAGCGTAGGAACTATTTAGTAATCTGTGGTATTAGTAACATAGTAACTATTTAAATGCTTAGTATACAATACTAGCTGTTTTCCAACGATTCGTCTGTATAGTATGCTAGTTAAAAGAACGTGGGTGCTCGTCTTATAAAATTTTCGTAGTTTTAGGTATATCTTTTTAACCATAATTTAATTATTACTTGTAACGAAGCATAATTTTCCGGAATGGCATGGCAATGGCAAGCTTCTGGTATGCAACACGCTATTAATTTCAGTATTTCTCGAGTTGTAAAGTCATTTTAAAACAGAACTTCCACCTAGTTACTTGTTAGGAAGAATTTCTCATATTTTATTGCGTCTCGTTCTGTCTACTGAAATCAGGATAAATTATTGCAATAGCTCTTTCAACTTTTACAAGTGCAGCGAGTAACAAACTTTAGTTTTTCACATTGTATTGCAATTAATGAAAAAGTATAAGTGCGGAAGCCACTTATACTTTTTCACACATGGCGATATATCAATGACGTTAAATCAAAATTCGTTTCGTGATGCGTGTCGTTACGTGACGCAAACTTGAAATTTCACTCTCAACGACGCTAAAGCTGTTTCACTTCAAAAACTTATGCCAAATTGGTAGGTTGTTAAGATTAATAATAATAATGTACAGCTTCGTAGGTATATAATATAGTAATTAAGTAAAAAAATGTATGAAGTTTCATAAATAAAAAGGAATAATTTTTAGGCACTAGGTACAAGAAACACTTATAATTTCGTTCTGTCCGTCCGTCTGTCTGTAGGCCGTTGCTAACTTCTGTCATTATATTCATAATATTCATAAATTGACGAAAATGAGGACAGTAGCCCAAGCATGATTAATTGACAACAAAGTTTTCGTAACATTATCGAAAGGGAATTAATTGTATAGGCGCTGTCATGATTTTCATACACTTGACATTCGATGACGATACGAACACTTTGTCGCAAATTTTTCGTGCTTGGGCTACAGTTATAGATTGCGTAGAGATTTACTTGTGACAATATGAAATAGTCATACTTTATATTATGAAAAGTGAGGGGGATTTTTTTTTCATATTTTACCTCATCCTGGGGGGAAATGCTCTATTCTCGTCGAAAAGGTCTTTTTAAATCAAGGCTTCGAGGTTTCGACTTTGAGTGTCTGTGTGTGTGTGTGTATGTATGTCCGACAACCGAACCGATAAACCGATTTGATCTAGTTTTTTTTTTAAAGCTGACATGATCGAGAGTGTTCTTAGATATAATTCATCATCATCAGCTCGCTCACTACTTCGCAATTCGGGAGCTTCTTCATTTTTTTAATTTTGTTTATACTTACTCTAATATTACCCAATCTTAATAAAACTAATTATTTTAGTTTCAGTTCGTTAGATACTACGAAAATAAACCGAGATAAAAACTCGTAAAATTTTGTTTTATTGACCATTTTATTTGTTGTTGTCTTCGTATGTTTTCACGCCCCTATTCACATCAGTTAACTAACCTATATTACCCGCGCAAATGTTATTAGCACAGCATGATTATTTGCAGTATGGAATTGAAAATTACAACTCAATTTAATAATAAAATATTTGATAATATTATGATTGATTATACGCTTCTATGATACCAAATTAATTTTATTTACATTGTGTAATTGGATGTTTATGGCTGTTACAATTTGGTGGATATTTTATTTGCTTTACCTACTTGTTCCCGCTATTATTTAGTTTTATCGTTACGTGTGTGGCGTTACATTAAATATAGATGTTGCCCACGACTTCATACTTGCAAAGAGTAATAGCGGGAAACCGTACATTTTGCCACAGTAAAACGTAGCATATGTCCTACCCCGTGATCTAGTCTATGTCTGTGCCAAATTTCTACAAAATCGGCCCAGTACAGTTTCGGAGCCTATTCAATGCAAACAAACACACAAACAAATCTTTCCTCTTTATTATATTATTATTATAGATTACTAAAGAGTGAGCGGCAACCCCACGGCGCGGGGCTTACTGATATCACCTGAGGTGGCGTGATCCTGGCGCGAAGGCGATGGAGGGACCTGACGGGGTGCACGCGCTTGCGAGCGATCTACGGGAAGATGGGATGGGATGGACACTTCTGCTCGCGCACCAGACTTCGACAGTCGTTGCATTATTATTTGCCTAAATTCATTGTAAGATTAAAGTTAATTGTATAAAAGTAACTTGTACATGTTATAAATATTCCGTTCAATAAATGTTGTACCTATTGTTTGAGTTGTTTTAAAAGTATTTCGTATTTAAATTTATAATCATAGATTAATTCAACCGCTTCACGAGTACCTTCGTCAAAATCTATTGTTTATGAAAAAGAAAATCGTCAAGTATTTTATTAATCAATTCTCAAGACATTTTTGGATATAAAATGTAACATATTCTAACAAATTGAAGTGTGTGCGATCTAGAAACTTCGCTTGTAAGGAAACGACATAATACGTGTCTGGGGAGCGCGTGATGATCTCAAGACTAGTCTTGTTAGGGATCGCCTACATTTCTACAAGAGGTCCTGTGGGAAAGCCAGGTTATGGCTGGATCATAATCATACTACGGCCTCACAGAAAACTCAACCCGCTCACGATCACAAAGAACCTAGATACGAAAGGGTTGCGAAAAACGAAGGAAAATGTAACTGCTCTCACATTGATAGAAGTCGATTTGAAGAAACATACCAATAAACATGTATTCTTACGATGAACAAATTTGAACGAGCTGTGGATTTGTATTGTGGCCAACTGGTCACTTTGATCTGAAATATAACTTCTTTGGTTAGGAATTCCAATTTCAAATTTATACCGCTATTTACTCATGCATTTGTGTTTCGAAAACCGTAATTCATTTGTTTTTTCCTCTTTTGGTTTTTTCTTTGCGTCACTCTGTTTACAAAATGGAAAACTTGAAATATCGTATTATTTTCGAGTACAAGTTCCACCGTGGCACCAGTGCTGCAGAAACGGCTCGAAGGATTAATAATGTGTATGGCGGCGGTGTCGCAAAAGAAAACACAGTACTTTTTTGGTTCCAACGTTTTCGTTGTGGAAATTTCGACCTGCAGAACAAGCCTCGTGGACGGAAGGAGACTAAAGTTGATAATGAAGAATTGAAGGCTATTGTGGAAGCGGATCCATCGCAAACCACGTCCGAGTTAGCTGCAGGCTACGGTGTTAGTGATAAAACTGTTTTAATCCTGATGACCTCTGTGGCTCAGTGGTTCAGCGCGTTGGTAATCAAGCCGGGGGTCGCGGGTTCGAATCCCGCCGAAGGAACAAAAAGGTTTTCTGTGTTCCTGGGTCATGGATGTGTATTAAATATGTGTATAATATAGTAAAAATCTTAAATACATGTATAGTATAAAAGTATTAAATATACTTCCATTTAAAAAGTTTAAATTTTCCATTTACATTTTAAAAGTATTAAATATACTTCCCGTTTTCTGTTACCTTTAACACAAGTTCTTCGGATACTTAGCACGGGGCCAGATTGACGTGGTGTGAAGCGTCCATAGACATTTATTTATTTATTAATCTACTTGAAGCAAATTGGGAAGGTGAAAAAGCTTGAAAGGTGGGTACCTCATGAATTGAGTGCAAAAGTTACTTGTGAGCGTTTGGTGGACTACTGCCGGTGTCGTTCACTACAGCTTTCTTAAATCTGGCCAGACGATTACGGCAGAGTCTATTGCCAGCAACTGCAAATCATGATGGAAAAGCTAGCTGCTAAACAACCGAGGTTGGTCATTCGCTCTAAGCCACTGCTGCTTCAGGACAACGCTAGACCACACATTGCACAACAGACGGCTACCAAATTAGAGGAGCTTTAATTGGAATGTCTAAGACATCCACCGTACTCCCGGTCTTTGCTATAACAGATTACCATTTTTTTTCGTTTGGATAACTTCTAGCAAGGGAAAAAATTCAACTCCGATGGGGCAGTCCAAAGCGCCTTCAAAGATTTATTGATTTCTGTCCGAATGTTTTTTTTAGTAAAGGAATCAATGAACTACCTATGAGATGGCAAAAGTGCATAGATAGCAATGGTATATACTTTGATTAAATAAATATGTTATGTTTACCTAATATAATAAAATTATAATATATTTAATACTTTCATATTAAACATAATAATATGTTATATTAAAAACACACACACACACACATACCTGGGCTGATTGATAACTGGCCGAAACGACGATCTTAAAAAAATGATACGCAAAAAAGGAATATTACATTATATTCTGGCATCTTTTTGAAAATAGAACGCCAAATTTGAATTTAATCGAACTGATGGAATTTGTTTGAGAGGACGTAGAACTTTCTCTGTCGTAAATTTTCTTAACAATGGAAAGAAATTCGTGCGGTGATAAAGTTTTACGTTTTAAAAGAGAAAACAGCAACCCAGATTAAAACCAAGCTAGACAGTGTTTTAGGTAATTCTGCTCCTGCATTGAGTACAATTCACACCTGGGTAACTGATTTTAAACGTGGAAGACAGAGCTGCGAAGACGCCCACAGGTCTGGCCGTCCAAATGAAGTCACGAACGCGCATTTCATCTGAACGCGTTTTTAATATTTTGCACCAACATTTGGGAATGAAAAAGATTTGCGCGCGATGGGTGCCGCGTTTGCTCACTGTAGACCAAAAGCAACGTCGAGTGGACGATTCATCGGAGTGTTTGGCGCTGCTTAACCGAGATTCTAATGAGTTTTTGCAGCGTTATGTAACAGTCGATGAAACCTGGATACATCATTATACTCCCGAGACAAAAGAACAATCTAAGCAGTGGACTGAGAGCGGAAAACCTGCGCCGAAGAAAGCAAAAACTGTTTTGTCGGCCGGCAAAGTGATGGCGACTGTTTTTTGGGATGCTCGAGGGATTATTTTAGTGGATTATCTGCAAAAAGGAAAAACAATAAATGGAGAGTACCTACTACGCAAGCTTGCTGCAAAAATTAAGTGAAGAAATCCAGAAGAAACGACCACATTTGGCAAAGAAAAAAATTTTGTTCCACCATGACAACGCACCTGCACACACGTCAATGGTTGCAGTCGCCAAACTACATGAATTGCGGTTCGAATTGCTACCGCATCCACCCTATTCCCCGGATCTGGACCCGTGCGACTTCCACTTATTCCCAAACCTGAAGAAATGGTTAGGTGGCCAGAGATTTTCATCAAATGAAGAAGTCATTGTTGCCGTGGACGAGTATTTTGAGGGGTTGGAGAAAACATTTTATCAAACTGGTGTAACGGCATTGGAGAAGCGCTGGACTGAATGCATCAAGGTAGAAGGAAACTACTAAACTACTACTAACTAACTAATTCACTGTATATATACTATATATATACAGTAAATAGAGAAGTATAATAAACGTTCTCAATAGCGTATTTCAGAATTACTTATTGTAAATTCCATTTCCGCGGCGTTTCGCTCAAGACCATCTGTGGCGCGACAGGTGCTGAAAATATTAATTTTACCCCATACCCGTGGCCTCTATAGTGATGATAAATTAAATTCATGTAATTTTGAACGTCTAATGCAACCGGTGAAGTGCCTGGTTTGACCAGGTTTGGTGATTAGATTGATTGTGACCAAATGGTCACAATCAATCTAACCTTGATCTTACCAGGCGAGTGCTTTGATGGTGAGGTGCGTACGGCGAATATTATAATTGTATAATTTCCCTATAGTGAGTTAGTAGAAGGAGCTTAATCGCAACCAGCAAGTTATTCCTTTACTGGAAATCTTGACTCATTAACGGAAATCTAATTATACTGATTGAGAATAAACCGTACCATAGTAGAGTATCAAGTTAGTAACCAAAAATATATTTTTGTTCCTGCTTAGTAACAAACAAATAAGGGAACGACAAAATATTAAACAAACAACTTTTAAGCATACGAAACGAATACACAATACAATTCTTAAGTTTAAAATCTTTTGTCCAAATTCAATATTTACAGTCAAATGCAAAACTGGTAAGCGACATTTAGTAATAAGAATTTTGAATTTGTGCCAAGTTTCGGGATCCCAAAGTTGTGTTATTGGGAATTGCGTCATAGAGGGGAGTCACGTCTCGCCACGCAATAACAAAACGGGTATTATGCTCCAAACACACTCGTCAAACGTGACAGAAGTTTGAAAGAAAATATAAAAGTTATATTATTTATAAACGAACAACTGTCGTTTCAGCGATAAGACGTCCATAACAGCTGAACTTCTCTGCCTTAATAATTCTTGTTACATAAATTAACTAAGTCATAACATTATAGAATATCGAATAAAAAAATTGTAACCAAAAATCAATTCGGTTACATTTTTATAATGTATCAAACCTAGGAACAAAATCAGAAAATAAAATTTATAAAGTTCGTAAAGAAAACATGTAAAAAGTAAAAACCTAGCATTAGGTTTTAAGATTGACTTAAGGATAAATGGATGTAGGCTTTTACTCCTTAAATGGCTTTTTATATTTTGCGCTTTTTATATGCGCTCCAAAAGAATCTAATATTTAATGAATATGCCTCAGGTTCATTCAGTATTAAGAGGATTTTATTCTTTGGGCGGCTCTCGTAATTTCAAATTAAATTACTTTTTTCATCATGAAGTTGAAATAAATTTATAATAAAAGTAATATTTTTATATAGTGAACACCTAATTATGTTTCATGACGCTGATTGATTATATACATAAATTAAAATGGTTTGTGCTTATGACGGCAAATGAAAAGTAAATGTAGCTTACGAAGTTTTTACAAGACAAAAGTATTTCCATGTGGAAAATTGTTACACAATTTTACCGAAACCTTAAGTTAAAAAATTAAACAATCCGAACATTCTATTTATTTTATTAATAACGATATCACTGTAAATTCGTTCATGACAAACTACGAGGCGTATTAGCAAAAACCTAGTAAAGTTTATTTATGCACTCACCTTGCTAATATAGGAGTTTATTCCGATCTTAAGCTAGGGTATTATCTGCGAATGTGAAGACTGAAAGGCATATAATGAACAATGGCAATTTCGAGAAAGGAAGAAATTGAAATGCGACAGATTATGGAAATACCTGGTAACTCGGGTGAGTAAAAACTTTGAGTTGTCAATCGCGTAATATTATTCTGTGTTTTTCATTTTGTAACTGCCTTTTGCATTAAACTATATAGATACCTATATATTTTGCATTAAACTATATAACTATATATTAACAAATCTTTTAACTGTTTGAAAAAACTTATTGAATGTTTATCTCACAAAGCGCCTCAGGAAATTTGGTTCAAGTAGATTGATTGTAAAGATAGAAGAGATCGCGAAAATGTTGTCCTTGAATTAGTTTGTTACGTAATGGATGTTTTGTTTTCTAAACATAGAAAATGTAACAAATAACTGAAGGAATATTCTATGTGTATACTTAATTGCACCGGGGAGGCTCGATGCTGCTGATGATGATGGTCACTCACCGGCGCAGCTGCTTCTTGCTCAGTATGACGGCCATGAGCGCGAGGTTGGCGGACATGCCGAGCCCGGATAGCGCCAGCAGCGCCGCTGCGGACGCCGCACCGCCGGGTGGGCAGTGCTTCGTGTTATTGACGATGGAGGAGTTGGTCGCGCCCGCCGAGCCGAAGCGCAGGTTGGCTCCGATCATGGCCACCGCCGAGCCTGCTGTGGGCAAAGTAATTTGTACAAAATATAAAAACATAATTCTAATAACCCGGCTACGGCGAAGCCATAAGGAAGGGATTTTGGCTGTATATGTATGTTTGTAAGTCTATTGATGTTCCACCGTAGTGCTTAAACTACTGGCCCGATTTTAATGAATTAGGAGTCATTCGAGTAATATAATAATATAAAGTAACTTATGCTATATAATTTACGTAGTCGGGTTATAGTTTAAAAGAAAAAAGTTATTCGTTGTTAGTCCCAAACCTAATATAGCCGTAGGTTATCCTCGGGCAACTCAAAGATCATATTAAAGATAAAGAGTAGTTAGCTCTGTCGATCTGCTACATAGGAATCGCATTAGTGGGAATTAAGTATTGGGCTACCCACTAACTACAGACTACAAGTGTCCCTGAGTGTGTCCCCATATAGGTAACATGGTTTAAACGCTTAACACTTTTACTGATCTTATGGAAATACTCTATCACAATATTATTACAATTTTTAAAACGTTCCAACGGTAGTATATAAAAGTATAGTAATAGTAGTATATATGTTTTTATAGTATAATATTGATCTTTTTCTAACAAACGAACCTGTCTGTAACAGCAACGGGTATTCTTGGCTACAATGGGTATCATTGTAGCCAAGGTACACAAAGCGTCATCTGGTGGCGTGAGTGGTATCAAAAACGGTCAATAAGAATTTTCAAATTATTTTTCTGTCACCTGGACCGCTTGGTAGCCCGACGGTCCTTGTCTTGTCAAAAAGCTGTCAGATGACACGAATTTAAAAACCCTCACTGGAACGGAAGAAAGTAAAAAAATTGTAATAATGGGAATATCGGAAATTCTGTCGACCTTTGTCTATCTACCGAACGAAGCTGTCCGTAACACTAACGAACGGAATCGGAACGATCCATAAAACATTCTGTTTCTGATTCAGTTACGTGACGGACGGCACTGTCGCTGCGGTAGCATTAATTGGACTGCCTTGACGTTTGATGTCTTCATTGTGAGGTACTGAGTTATTGATGCCATTGAGATTCGAGTAGAGGTTCGACTAAGTTCACTGGTTTATGTATATTAAAACCGTAAAGTATACATACAAAACTCAAACTAAAACAAAAATATTTTCATATAGGTTATTATATTATAACCCTTATATAATTGTCCAACATGGTGCCTACCACCGTTAGAAACTAAAAGTTACAAAAAAGTTTCTAAATTTTTCGTTAAATTATTTAAAAAAAAACATACATCATTAGTTCACTTCCCTACATCATACTTATTATACAAAAACTGTTATGTATGAACGCACGACTTTAAGTGATATTTGCAATTATGTTCCTGTGACCTACATATTATTTCATACACTTTAGCGTGACGTCGCAGTTAATTCGACTTTTGTATGGAGCTTTTCACGAGACTTGCGAATTTCTGTATTACAAATTGATGTACCTTTAAAAATATAATTTTTTATTATACTGTTTCTTCTGAGAACTCACTCATATTTAAGAGTATTTCTTTAAATCTGCTGTACCTATCAATGCGGAAAGCAAAGACTTTGCGTGAATAACATCAATACAATCAGAATATCTGTGAGATCAATGACATTAGCGCCTTAAAGAGCGTACTGTAATTTTATTTAGTATATTTTGTTTTTGAAATTTTAATTATTCTTCTGCCTAAACGTTTTTATATAACCAGTAGAACATATTATGCCAAAAATAAATTGGTTTTGAACAACTTTATACTCGTATATTAGAATTAAAGGCTTGCGACACACCGTTTAATTGTAGTATGAAACAAATGGGCCCCATTAGTCCAGCACGAGCGGATAAATGTCTGGCACTTTGTTCACCGAGTACCTTTTATTGAGCTTCTGTACTCCCTCTAGCACTCCTCTGTGGTAGCGTCAGTAGACGTGGATGAACTTAACTAAGTAGCAGAAAATGCTATAAGCATTAAGACCGCCTTTTTGTACAGTTCCTTTATTTAATTATTGTTATGTGTGTGTGTTTTTTGTGCAAATAAAGAGTTTCCTATTCTATTCTATTCTAACTACATACAAATCAATGTAATGTGGTCTCTCTAGGAATATACCAGTAGCCACAACATGACGCACAGTAATGACGCAATAATTTCATCAAAATGTATACTAATTTCTAGTTTAACTTCATAAATTTGAAGTTAGGACAGTCGTAAATTTTTAATTATCACTTTGTTTTTGAAAAAAAAAGTTTGTTTTGTTTGCGTTTAAATTATTGTAAATCAAGTCTTCGTTTATCTTCTAGTTTCTAAATATATTTTATGCTAAAAACAAAGTGACTGTTTTTTTAAATTTAATAAACACCGTATAGCACTTTATTTGTTCGCACAAAGTGCCATCTGGTGGCGGAAATGATTTCGAAAGCTGTCAATAAGAATTTTCGACACTTTCCCTGACTGTGCTGCTATGTAGCTGTCAGATGTCACGTACTTAAAAACGCTCACCATCAGAGTAAAGCTCCTTATAAGCTATATCTTATCCCTATTAACGTAAGCGCCTGAAAATATTACGCTCTCTTTGTACCTACTGATATATTTTATGATGGGTAATGAAATTAATTTTGTATGTGCATTGTGGAATATGGATTGAAAAAGATTAATTATAATAAACCGATACACGATATAACATAATAAGAACTTACGATAATCCTTATTGTAGGTTTAATATGTTCATTGTAATCTGCGTAATAGAGTTTTACTATTTGTAATACGCTACCAACACTCCGGGAGTATTAAAGTTGATGAAAGATGCTATTACAAACATAATATATGTATAGCATGTATAGGGATCCCGGGATTAAGTTTGAACGTTGGAGGATATTGATTTATTTAATTTATATTTATATTTGTAGCAAAAGGTCTAATCATTTCCAAAACATAATCATAATATTACAATTTGGCGCTGTAGTTTTGTACCCTTATGGCGTTTTCATACCTTAATTTCCTGACATGTTATGAAAAGGGAATTAATTTATTTAAAAAACAGTTTTCACAACTAAGTATATTTGATATCTACGATAGTGGAGGGCTTTTTTCCTCTTTCGTACCTAGTATCGAAACTGTTGGTCTATTCTACCATATGTCCAAGGTAATGGACATTTTGTGGACATCGCATCGAGTGCGACTTCCCTCGCGCACGGGCTTAGCTAATGCGGGGCGAGGGGTTCAGAAGAAGAGAGTTCGACGGGTCGGCGTCGAACCTAAACGAAAATAAACGGAGTTCTATCTTTGCAGTTTTTTTTTATATATCCCACAAGGACAAGGATAAGAACCCGACAACCTATCATGTTTCCACAATATAAAACACTTTAAATGTGTGTGTGTGTCAAAATTAGTATTTTTTTAATATAATTTATGTAGTATCGAAAATTTTGATATGATACTAGTATTAAATGATGTCGGTATTAAGGAATCACGGGGCGGTTAAAATATTAAGTGAAGTGTTTAGACGCGTCGGTAGTGTGTGAACGTTTCGTTAAATGCACGAAGTTAGTAAGCCATGGATGGTGTCATTGACCAGGTTGCAAGAGGTATTGCCGCGGCGGATTTGGAAGACGACCAACTTCCGCGACTGAGAGTCCCAGAGCTCAGAGAGGAGCTCAGGCGTCGGAACCTCCGGGTGACAGGTCGCAAACCAGAGTTGCTGGCGAGGCTAAGAGCTGCACTGTTGGTGGAACGGGATCGGGTAGCCGACAATGAAGAAGAAGAAATTACACTCCCTGACGAACTTTGCTGTAAGATAGACCTCTGTCCATTTGTCGATGTAATGTAATCTTTTCAATAAACACTTCACTTAATATTTTAACCGCCCCGTGATTCCTTAATATCAACCTCATTTAGTACTATTATCCTATCAAAAAATCAGATACTACATTTATAAATTATATTCCTTCATAATATTATATTTTATTTTATAAATATAATTTTTTAAAGGCAATACATAATAAATTAAAATAATTAAATAACACCTATATTGTCAAGCAGTGAATAAGCTGATGATGATGAATTATAGCTAAGACCACTCTTAATTATGTCAGCTTACAAACAAAAAAAACTAGATCAAAATCGGTTACTCGGTGCATCCGATTTTAATAAGAAAATGAAGATGAAATCAATTACTAGCACTTTTATTACTCACTGGTTCAATAGATGTCACGAGTCGATTACGAGTACGAAGTACGAGCCTTAAATTTTTCTGAATCGCGGTATCGTTGTGTTTAGAAGTTTGTGATATATTCCACTACAATTATTGTATAAGATCAAAATACGATTAAAAGTGAATAAGTGTTTAATTTAATATAATCTACTCTAAAATCTATCTACTCTACTCTAAAAAATTTCGGCACGCTCGCTTCACTCGCACACAAATTTAAATTTGGAATTTTGTATTATTCGTCAAAAGCGATATTGAAGATGGTACATGTTATTGTATTTCAAGTACATTACTTAATAACATTAAAGAATATTTTGAAAATAAATAAAATATTCTCGCGCTTTCTTTTTCTTTTGATAATATACGTATAAAAGTTTTTGGTTTGTTCTTTTGTTAGTCTTTTGTCACAAAAAAATGTAAAGAAAATTTGCCCGCTTGTGGATAATTTGTAAAAAAATAGTTAGATTGGGAAACGGAAAAATATTAAATAAAAAAATAAGTTTAAAAAACTATAACCCGACTACGTAAAAAAAGGGGTCTAAAAAGGCCGAAACAAGAAAATAATTCAAATAGAAATCTAGAAATGCATAGTTACAAAAATGGTCCTTGTAATAAAACCTTGGTCGCACCTACTGTTCGGAACAGTTGATGTCAAAACGCAGCCGTCTGGAACTATCTTGGGATATGCATGTGTACATGACGCATATACGCAGTTTCAGTTTATACCCAGACGTCACGCATCTCGGTGTGAACTGACGCTTAGATGACGCCATTAGTGTGTGCGACCACGGCTCTACCTTGACCATTTTTGTAACTATGCATTTCTGGATTTCTATGTGAATTATTTTCTTGTTTCGGACTTTTTAGACCCCTTTTTTTACGTAGTCGGGTTATAGTTTTTTAAACTTATTTTTTTTATATAAAAAGTCTTAGGATGAACACTTTACGACCATATTGCGTGCTTGAAATAATGAGAGTTTTTCTCAGAAAGTGTAATATAAGAAAGAATTTAATAGAAATGTAGTGAAATGTGACATCTATTCATTTAATGCCCATTTAGCCGGCGACACCTTACCAATGGAGTACTTCTACGAAATCTAAATTGGTTTCCCGCAAGTTCTACGTTCCTGTAAAACTAAAATATATTATTGTCATGGAACTATATATTATAACAAGATAAAAAGTTGCCTTTTTTAATAGCTCCCCTGATTAGCACTGATTTCAGTGACGGTGGCCGGTTTAATTGAAACCAGGCCAGCTACGCAGGAGTTATTTTATAGTGCCCAAGTGTGTGCGCAGTACACAAGAGCACTCTCTCTTCCTTTACTCTCGTAACCCAGTGGGACGAATAACCGACACGACTGGTGAGATATCAGGCGCAGGTCCGACTTTTTACATGCCCATCCGACGCATGGATCATCTTTCTTGTCAGACAATCGGGTGATCAGCCTGCATTGTCCTAACCAAACTTGGAAACAAGATTTTTTGTTATTCCAATGCGGGAATCGAACCCACGACCTCCGAGTCGAGAGCCAAGCTCTAAACCACTGGACCACGGAGGCTGTTGCCTTTTTTATTGATATGATGATTGGCTGGAAGTGGTTGGTTTTACCATTGCCTGTAAACCCTGTTCTGCAGGGCGTGTACCGCGGCACGCTGGTGTACTGTGGACATTAGTTGGTGTGCCTCGGGAAAATACGGTTATCTTAAAAACTTATTTTTAGTAAGTAAGTAAGGGCAAGAAAAATACTTACACATAATAATATGTAAACCACACGAGTGCACCAGCGAGGCGTTTTGTTTCATTCATCTAATTCTGTGGTTTCGTTTGGCGCCGGCGTAATATTGTTTCTTTGATTAATAATGAATGTTGATTAATATTAATTAAAACTGATTTTTAATTTGTGATGTACCTCCAAAAATTTTCGTTTTCCTATATGTACCTTGAACCCAAAAAGTTTGCGGAACACTGGCCTATATGATAGCTGATTGTCTGTACGTAAGTATAATATATATTGTCTACTTTGTGGTGACGTGACGGGTAAATGACCCACGGAAGATGCTATGTTATTGCTATATGATGCTATATTATATTATCTGAGAAATGACCAACAATGTACTTGTAACTTAATACTTGTTCCTCTTAACTAATACTTGTGATTTAATACTTGTTACTTGTAACTAATCATATAAAAATGTGGGTAATGCTAAAATGATTATTTACCTGCGGACATCCTGCCGGTTATTCTGTAGCTGGTCAGTAGAATCCGCCGGTTCTCCCTCCACCTTCCCACTGTATGGTGATCACTGTGGTCCCCGCCCTCATAACACTCGTGTCAAATCACTTCACACATTACTGTTAGTAAGACTGGTTAATAACAAAAATAAAGAATTAAAGGTTTAACTGTTTTATATACATATTTTATTATAGATTCGGTGACTCGAAAACGGGGAGTTTTGGAGGAGAAAAATCGATCTAGGTAGGTTAAGACCTATATAGGGATAAGTCCCCGGGAAACTGCGCATTTCTTAGCTATATGTATATGTTTTATTTTATTATATGTTATGTGAACAATATATCAATAATTTCGACTCTATTATGTCAGTCCGATTGGTAGTTTGGTATGCGGATGTATAATTTTTGCTTTGTTCGAAAATTCGGAATGTGGTGGGTTTAAATCCCGGGTCTGATAAATATTTTTGTGATTCTTTTTATTTTTTAAATTTATCAGAACTTAGTTATTAAATGGTTTAAACGGTTTCCCAGGTACTTAGTTATTAACACAATACAGCGACTGTTAGGATATATTTAAGTTTCATTTTCAGAAAATCTTTAGGTAGGTACTTCGCTTTCTTAACATGCCAATCTGGCTACTAAACCAAAAATTCTCACTGAATGCTTTCCACGTTGTATCCGATGAATTTTAGACATCACTAGGACCTTATTTTCAGAATTCATTTAATCTTAGTGTAATGGCAAATAGACGAAGTAAAGTAACTTTAAGTCATATAATTTCATATTTCACTTCATTTCACCTCATTGTCGCAGACGCACGTTCTATTTCACCTATCATTAGAACTCATTTTATCTATAAAAACATTGTTTGTATTTTTTTTATATCATTCTGCTCCATTCTGCTCTCGGACACCGTCCGATGAACAGCTCCGCTCGTTACGATCGTTGCCGTCGTCCCGCGCTCTCATATTGCGCTCTCGCTCAGTCGCGTGTGACTTTGCTCACGATAGTGCACCACTGGAAGAAGGAAGACAGGAAGACAGGAAGACAGGAAGACAGGAAGACAGAAGACTCAAGAGTCAAGCTTCAAGAGGCAAGACTCAAGAGAGAAGAGACAAGGCGCCACCCAACCGCCTTTGCCGCCCGACCCGTGCCGTACCGTGTCTCGCGCCGCGCCGCGATCGCCGCCTACCGGACGATTCGTGCGACCGCTCGCATCGTCCGTCTCGCTCTTTAGTGCGAGCCTTCTGCTCGCACACCCGCCGCGTAGTTATCACCGCGTTAGGACGAGCGTGCGACCGGTCGCATCGTCCGTCTCGTTTTTAGCGCGAGCCTTCTGCTCGCGCTCCGCCGCGTCTCGTTCGCGAACACTAGCGCCCTAGCGTTTAGCGCAACGTTAGTGAGTGAGTTCCAGCCGCCCAAGGAACAATTGTAAGTACCGTGACACGGTTAGGTACACTACACGAGGAGTTTTCCTCACTACACACCTCCCCTCCCGGTCGCCGGGAGGGGCTGTATCCCCAATATTAATTAGAGAGTAGAATCCCAATCCCGGGATAAACTTCCTAATTATGTCTGACGCCATAATTAGAAAGTTCCTGGAGTTTTTGAAATTAGAAGTCCCAGATGTCGCGTCCAAGTGGGAACGCTTCGTGCGCTTGCACGAAGCAGACTCACCGGCGTCGCCCGATTGCGACGCCCCGCTAATTCCGGCCGAAATAGAGCCCTTATCATCTCCTTCAGAGATGTCTTGCTCAGAGCAAGAATCCGACCGTAGTGAACAAGGCGAGTTCACTACCGTCAAATATAAGAAGACGAAGAAGAGGAAGCGCCCAGAGGGCACCGCCTCTCCAGTCCTATCTTCCCCGACCAAATCGGTCCCTAAAAGTAGAAAAACCGTGCAGGCTCATGGCTCCGCGACCCCCGTTACCCCATCGGCCCCTCTGGCCTCCCAGGCCCCTCTGGCCACTCAGGCCTCTTTGGCCTCCCAGGCCCTTCCGGCATCTCAGGCCCCTCAGGCCTCCCAGGCCCCTCAGGCCTCTCAGGCAGTCCGTACTCCAAAAATGCCTCCTCCTGTAATCATACAGGAGAAGGCCAAATGGAATTTAATCTCCGCTGCAATTAACGAGCATAAGCTCCATTACTCTTCTGCACACGCGACCCCCATAGGTATCAAAGTGCAGGTCAAGACGTCGGAGGACCATCGCCTCCTCACCGCGTTCCTACGCACAAAGAACATAGGTTACCACACTTATGCCCTTGAAGATGAGCGCCTTCTGCGCGTCGTCATTACCGGAGTCGATAAGTGCCTCTCCACAAAAGAGGTACTCATGGACATCCAGTCCCAAGGTTTTCCCGCCTTAGAGGTACATCGCATGTACCACCCCATTAAAAAGCACGAGTACAATATGGTACTAGTAACCCTCCCTCTTACACCAGAGGGCAAGGATATCTTCAATATCCGAGCCATCTGTCATATTACGGGCATCCGCGTCGAGCCCCCCCGTAAAAGGGGCATCCCTGGCCAGTGCCACCGATGCCAACTTTACGGGCACTCGGCACGGAATTGCCAAGCTAGGCCGTGTTGCGTTAAGTGCCTCGGTGACCACGGCACCTCTGACTGTCTCCGTAAGAGCCCAGCTGAGGAGTCCGAACCCCCCAGCTGTGTTCTCTGTAAGTCTAAAGGACACCCCGCCAATTATAGAGGGTGCAAAAAAGCACCCAAAGTAAAAAAGCGTAGTGCACCGCAGACAAAAAGTGCCCCCCCCCAAACAGAGATTCGTCGCTGCCGTACCCTCCCAATCTGCATGGTTCAAGCCCGCGCAGAAACGTAGTTCGGAGTTAGCGGTTTCCCCCGCTCTCCCCAGTAAGGCCATGCCCTCCGCGCACGTAGCGCCTAAGGCCACGCCCCCTCCGACTCCCAGCTTCACTGCAGACCTCTCTTTCGTCCAGCAGTTTTTAAGCAACATCGGGCCTATTCACCCGATGGAGCTTTCTATTTTAGCGACAAAGCTAAAAGGATCGGCCACAGACCGCATCCAAGCTTTGTCAGACCATCAGGTCTTGATCCGTCAGATTAAGGCCCTCTCCACAAACGGTAATTAATGGAGCCCTCGGGAAGGACAAAGCCGCACTCGTTACGCGTAGTGTCGTTCAATACGAACGGCATTAGGCATAACATTAGCGAAATTCGCGATTTTGTAAGCAGCCAAAATGTCGATATTCTTCTAGTGCAGGAGACTTTTTTAAAACCTAGTATGAGGAGCCCTAAAATAGCTAACTACAAAATAGTCAGAAACGATAGAACTCGATCCCGACTCGGAGGTACTCTTATCTACTATAAAAAATCACTACATTGTATTCCCCTAGAGCCACCGCCATTGTTAACTTTAGAAACATCTGTTTGCCACATTAGTATGTCCGGTCACGGACCCATTGTTATAGTAAGCGCGTACTTAGCGTGCAACAAAGAACTCCATTCAAGCGACCTACAGGCGCTATTCAATTTAGGTAACGCTGTCATTATTGCCGGCGACTTTAATTGCAAACACACCGAGTGGGGCAATGTTCATAACAATAGAAATGGCACCATCCTTTGTAGCTTAACCGACACTTTAAATTTTGCACTATTAGCTCCCACCGACCCCACTCGCTATGACACTAATGAAAACATCAACGGTGTCATACGCGATCCTAGTACGATAGACATAGCCTTAGTTAAAAATGTTTCTCTCAATATCTATATTGAGACTCTCCACGAGCTTAACTCGGACCACAGACCGGTTACGATTACACTTGGTAGTCTTAACCCCAATAATTCTAGTACTAGGAAGATAGTAGATTATAAATCATTAGCGGAAAACATCAAAGTCCTTCAATCTAGCCACTTAGATAAAATCCCCGATATTATAGATAGTAAAGAGACAGCCATAGAGGCCGCCTCCCACTTGACCGACCACCTGGTAGCGACCATAGAGAACTCATCTAGGGAGATGCCAACGACCCCCAAGGGCCGTTGGCCCCTCCCTGAGGACATAAGGGAGTCCATCAGACTCCGAAATGCGGCTAAGCGCACATATGATCGCTACCCGTCGGAAGAGTGGAGGAAAGCCCTCCGTCACTACGAGAGGGAAGTTAAGTTTAAAATCAAACAACACAAAGCCGAGAGTTGGGATCGACTTCTCAGTGATTTAGAACCGTCTCACGTGGCGTACTGGCCACTCGCGAAGGCCCTCAAAAACAACACGGAGAGCGATATGCCTCCGTTAGATAGACCTAACCCTCCTCCTGCATTCGAAGACATTGACAAGGCCGAGTGCCTAGCTGATAATTTCGAACAACAGTGCCGGCCGAGTACTCTCCCGATTGATCCCGTGCACCTTAGCTTAGTTAATAGCGAGGTCAACAGCCGACTCTCGAGGCCACCTGATGTAGACAGGGTGAGGATGGTGGACTCGGAGGAGGTCAGTGACATTATTAAGTGTATGAATGCCAAAAAGGCCCCAGGCCTCGACGGTATTTCAAACAAAACACTTAAAATGTTACCGTCCGAGCTAATTCAACTCCTAGCTATTGTCATAGGTATTCACAAACCGGGGAAACCCCGGAAGGTGCCTGGCAGCTACCGTCCAATAAGTCTCATTAGCTCCCTTGGTAAAGTCTACGAAAGAGTTATTAAAAGGCGCCTTAATGTCGTCATAACCGACAAAAAACTCCTTCCAGACGAGCAGTTTGCCTTCCGCGAAATGCACAGCTGTCCCGCTCAAGTACACCGCTTAACGGAGTAAATATTATCTAGCAAAAACGACAGGAAGACGACATGCGCCGTATTCTTTGACATTGCAAAAGCTTTTGATAAAATTTGGCATAACGGACTGTTATACAAACTCTATCAAATGGAAATACCCGATTATCTCGTTTTACTAATTAGTAACTTTTAAAAAAATCGTAAATTTCATTTCCGCGTAGAAGGCGCACTGTCGTCGCCAAGATATATGGAGGCGGGAGTACCGCAGGGCTCGGTCCTCTCGCCCTCCCTATATAACCTGTACACTAGTGACATCCCCAAACACACAGCCCTTTATTATTCAAACACACGAGCCCGTACCGCGTCTAAAGCCCTCCAGGAGTCAGTTACCGCTCTCAGTAATTGGTTCTCCAAGTGGGGAATAGAAGTCAATCCCGACAAAAGTCACGCCATTCAATTCAATAGTAATAGGGCAGCGAGGCGTAATTGCCCCCGTAAAGTAATGAGCCCTATTAGCCTGCACGGCAACATTATCCCTGAGGTCTCTCAGGTCAAATATTTAGGCGTAGTACTAGGCAAGTCGATGACGTTTTCGAGTCACATCAGTAACACATTACGTAAAGCGAAATTTGTACTCTACAAATTATATCCGCTACTTAATTCGCGAAGCAAAATGTCCTTAAGACATAAGCTTACATTATATAAGGTTTGCATTAGAACGATACTCACTTATGCGTGCGTCTCTTTCGCACAGATAAGCGAGTCTCAAATGGATCGTTTGCAAAGAGTCCAGAACCGGTTTCTACGCATGGCAACAGGCGCCCCCTGGTACATGCGTAACATCGACTTGCATAGGGACTGCGAACTCATCACTATTAAAGCCTATATCAAGGAACTCGTAGAGAGATTCTTTGATAAAGGCAAAAATCACCCAAACCCCCTTATCAAAAAGGCACTGGACTATAATCACGACGCACTGACTTTCCGACACCCGCACAAACGGCCTAAGCATATCTTAGCCGATCCCGTTGACCCGATCACAAAATACGTAACGTACTGTGTACAGTTACGTAAACACAAACCACACGCACCCGCGACGCTAGCATCGCACCGGGGTCGACGCCGGCGCCTACCCCGAGGTCCCACATCCGACACGACAACACGTACAGACGTACAAACCGACCCTAACACGGGACCGGACCCGAACCCGAGTTCGAGTTCGCATCCCAGTAGTCTAGGTACACTTCTAAATAGTGTCCGCGACCGCGATATTGATATAGAGAGCTCTACCAATACCGCGAACCTCATCGACATTAGGACTTACGCGCGCGAGTCATCCCGACCGTACGCGGAAGGGGAGAGGGACGGCCCTCTCAGTACCGATATCGACCAAATCGAGAGCTCCTCTATCGCGATAACTCGCACGCCGCTAGTCTCTGCTACCGCGCGCAAGCAACCTCACACCATCAGCGAGTGAGGAAGGGGTCGGACCCCTCAGCAGGAGAGACCCGCGTCTCCCTGTCATAATAATAGCTCTTAATCCGTAGCTGTCCCCAATATCCGGTTTGAACATCACCCGGGTGATGTTAGGGAGGGTCAAACCCTCCCATCGTCTACCACCAAACAAACTAGCCACCAGGCTAGTTATAGTCCGACTTAGCTACAGCGGTCTTAACCCGACCCTTAGCATAGACCCGTTCGAAAAAAAAAAAAAAAAAAAAATTTTTATATATTACCAAATGTTGTTCCGTTGGTGAATCAATAAATAAATAAATAGAATTAATTGTACAATGTTTCTCAATTGTTTTTTATTATTCTTCAGCGCAATCAATTTTACTTACAGTGTAAAATAAAATGTGTTTACCCATTTTACTGCATTTTTGATGAAAAGATAATTTACTTGACGGTAGAAAACAGGTAACTTATCAAATCATTATAATAATATAATATTATATCATAATATTATGACCCCCGACGTCCTTAAATTGGTGATAGTAATTTGTTTTGCACGAGCAGAATCTATTAATCTAACGCGGCAGTGTGTATGTAAATGAACTATTAATAATTATTATTACATTTATTTATCTAACCAACTAACGTGGGAGAGCCATGCTTCGGCACGTATGGGCCGGTTTGAACGGATAAATACCACGGCCTCACATACAAGCAGCGTAAAATAACACTTGCGTTGTGTTTTGCCGAATGAGTGTGGTTACCGGAGGCCCAGGGGGGCTGGGGATTTTAAGGATCAGGAACGCAAGTGCGCAACACCATAGGAGTTGCAATTAGTGTAACTCCTCTGGTGGTGTGAGTGCCCATGGGGCGCTGGTAATCGCTTACCATCAGGTGATACATCTGATCGTTTCTTGCTATTATTATTGTATATTTCATTTAGGAAAAAAAAAACGTTATAAAATAATCTGGCAAGTTCTAATCAATTTATTTACTAGCTTTCATCATAAATAACGCTATTTCTTGACACTATACCAACATGATTAATGATAAGAGAAGTAGATGGATGAGCGACGCGGGTGTCAAGACAAGCTGAAGATGGGTTTCCTAACATAATAAACCGGAATAAAATACATTATTCAATACCTTATCCTGGGAATAAGTAACGTTACTCAAGTGCTATTCCAGATAAGAAATATAATGTGTTTTTGTAAAAGAATGGATATTTCTATTCACATGGTATCCATGCATTTGGAATAACAATACATATAACGCGTTTGTTAACTTCATGGAACCTCAATGGCGTAATAACTAATAACGTTTAGATAATGTAAGTTCAGTCTGCTTTTAAATTAATTAACAACAGTTCAATAACGGGTATTATATGGGTCAATTTAAAATAAATGTACAGTAAAACCAATTCTCTAATATTTTAAAATGATAACACGATCGTACTGTACTCTGCAAGTCAATCATACCTAAATCTTATGTATTGGAAGTTTAATATACATGAAAGGAGCACTAAAATCCAAGCAGCAAGCAGCTACCTGTCTCACAAATCATCCATCGCAAAAACTCATGAGAGTGAAAGAGTAAGCAAATCCATGTCTTTTCGCTTTTCCGAAGGTTGTCTCGCCTTGTTGATCTTTTGGGATACTTCTTTTAGGTACTAATATCAGGGTATCTATCGTATAGTTATTAAACTGAGTGTTATGCAAAAAGAGAATCGTTTTTTTTATATTTGGCAATGAGAAATAACTGCGTAGTTAAAGTTTATGTGGAGGTAGGTATGCAGAAAGATATATTTTTTAAAATAATACTTAGTAATACATAGAATTAATAAAAATAACAATAACACACAATACCTAATATTAATTATTAACACACAGTACCGTGGGTTTGATAGATATACAATTTTCTTACACATTGAAGTTTGTTAATCTGTCACAACATTTAATTTTTTTATAATTAAGAGGCAAAAAAACGCTTTTAAGGTTCAAACTTAAAAATTATATGAATTATTATGGTACAATTTCAACCACATGTCGACCTCCAGTTATTATAAAAGAGCAATCAGAAAACAACAACACTAAAACTAAAAACATAGGTCAATCCAATATTTTTTGACATGATCTGAACCGAAATAAACCGCTTATTAGTATTCATTCGAAATTGAAACAGACATATTTGAAAATTTAAAATGATAACAGAATATCGTGTAAGAAAATAGTAGTCCTTTTTCGTTCGAAGTCCCCGCGGATCATGCTTGTTCAATTTTAAAAACGTTCACGTTCGCGCGAGAGGTTGCTTTAAATTTCGAATTTTGCAAGGGATATAATATTCAATACTTATGATTTATGGTAATTTGAATTCATTTTTTTTTATTATAACAAGCACAACACGTAGGCAGTACAATGTTTCATGTTATGTATTAAGAATTAAAAAGACAAGCTAATTAACCAAAATGTTTATTTCTTTTTTAATCTTTTTTTTTAATGAATAGCTATAAGCTAAATAATAATGCATGGCCTTTTCTTAAATGAAAAATAGTATCTCTATTGAAGCGAAGTTCAATTTATAATGAAAATTATTTTCCTCCCTTTCCAAACAAAAGTTTGGCGTCACTAGTGAAAGCAAATTATGAAATTAAATTCAAACATTGTTGCACAAATACTGTCGGTGAATTTCAAGTGTGGTTACATTTTAAATTGATATTTTAAAATACTCCAGTTACTTCAGAACGAACACAATTGGATTAATTACATCGCCTTGTTACTTTTACAACTTTTGACATAGGTATATTCTCACAGAAATAACACACTTCTTGCTTATAACATAATTCTTGTTTTTATCACACATTCGGTATTTTACTACTTTTGAGTAATTTATAAAAACTGAAAAAAGTTGGTAAAATTACTATTTTAACTGATATGTGAAGATCGAGAAAAACCTAACTTAATTAACGAAATTACTATCGATATGTTTAACTTTACTAACGGTCCGCAGAGCTTTCAACTCACAAGATGTTGAAAGTGCGAACAATTAGTAAGTAGTAACACAATCGTATAAAATAGTGAAGATGTAGTGAAGTGAAGTAAATGTCACGGGTGCAGCGTGCATACAAGCCGGCTTCCCTTATGAATATTGCTTATAATATGCACCATAATATGAACCTTAACCATTACTACGCCTACTTAACATATACGCCATATGAATAAAAAGTGATTTTTTATTTACTTATTAATCTCAACTCGTCTCGTTCGTCGTCACAAGATGTTAGCGCATTTTTTTGGGTGCATTGGGCGCAAATGATTGTTTTGGTTTTGAACCGTATTTAAAAAATTTGATTAATACAAGTGTATAATACAAGTGTATAATACAAGTGTATAATACAAGTGTATAATACAAGTGTATTAATCAAATTTTTAAAATACGGTTCAAAACCAAAACAATCATTTGCGCCCAATGCACCCAAAAAAATGCGCTAACATCTTGTGACGACGAACGAGACGAGTTGAGATTAATAAGTAAATAAAAAATCACTTTTTATTCATATGGCGTATATGTTAAGTAGGCGTAGTAATGGTTAAGGTTCATATTATGGTGCTAAGTGCAATAGAAATAAAGTATCGTTGTTCTGTATTATAATTGATATTTTCTTACGCGGCTTACTACTGGCCGCGTACTCGCCACTGGTAAATATGTATAGTAGTAAAGATGTAACATAGAAAAGGTTTAAATAGTAAAGCAGTGGAATGTAAAGTAGTGACGATGTAAAGTAGATCGAAAAAAGCAAAATTCGCCGCCGCAGTCGACCTACTAACCCGCTGCACGAGTGGGGAAAACGTTCTTTTGTGTCGTGCGTTACATACAAATTCGGCGCACATCCTTTTCATAATTCCCGCTTATAATTCAAATATTAATTTACATTTTAGTAGCAAGTAATTTCGTAAAAGTTCCCGTTGGAAATATTCGTATGTGTGTGACTTGGATGTGTAATGAGAACTGCTTCATGGCGATTATGCGGACAAGCAAAACTACAATGTAAAACTATAAGGAATGTAGTCCTTAGAAATATTGAGCAATTCCAACTAGTGCAATATTCAGTTACAGTTAGAGTTAAATATATAATTGTAACATAGTGGGGTACCATATATTTAAGGTCTGCAAGGGACGCTTGTAGTTTGGCTTTAAGATTGTTTAAGGGTCATCTCACATTGGGGCAGAGTCGAAGCGACGCTACGCGTCATGTCTTTCACCTATAGCAAAATTTTCATGTCTATTTTTGCCATTATTAAGGCACAATGGAGACAACATATTTCCATAATACAAATCCGGTGCAGGGCCCTACTACGTCAAAATACGTCGTAGCGCGCGATTCTAACTTTAAAAAACGCGCATTTACACGTTCGGTTCGAAGCGCGGGTTGGAACGGCGCGTGCTATTTCCGGCGGTAATATCTGTACGTATAACGGGCGATAATCATTTTATTTTGATTGCTTTTTTATTTAGCTACACGATAGAGACAATAATTAATTAATGAAATTCAAGCTGTAAAAAATGAGCCGATTGATCGCACTAATATCATAAATTCTAAAGCTTTTGTTTCGCTGAAACGACTGAAGTGACATACTTACTTACAGCTACTTTTTAACTCGGAAACATGTAGGGTTCCCCGGGGTTACCCTTGGCGCGAACATTGAGCTACGGGTAACATCCAGTGATATTAAAGACAGCATTCTATCAACGACATCATGGGCGTTATGTACTATAGTAACTTGCTTTAGCCTCAAAACTATCTGAATATAATTTAATTTTAAAGCGTCGACCACTTAACACCATTATTAAAAGTGAAGAGTTTTGAAGAGGGAATATCTCCACTTACCAATTAATATTTGAATAAAAGCAGTTCGCTCCCACGCCCTTGAATCATAATAATCTATGGATTTGAATTTGTGAATTCAGAGATTTATTTTATTTATTAATAAGATTTACCAACGATTGTTAACACTAATTACATTTTTTGGGTCCCGTAATACTATGAACCCTTACAGTTTCGCTCTGTACGTCCGTCTGTCTGTCTGTCCGCCCATGTAACTTGTGTAATTATGAACATAAATAGATGAAATATTGATATAGTTATAGACTGCATATAGATTTTATTTTTAGCATTATAAAATAATAATCATTTTGAATTTTAGGGGTGGTTGTACATGTGAAGTGGGGATGATTTTTTTTCATTCTTCCACGTCGTCGAATAATATGTATTTTTAAGGCGAGGGTTCAAACTCGTGTAATCAGCCTCCAAAGTGGTTCATAAGTTAGTCCTCCGCAGGCAATTCTTAACTATAAGAGGTAGAAAGTGGTAACTTTCCACGATGATAGGTTATGCTAAGTACTTTTTAGAGTAAATTCGCCCATTATAAGTCATATAAGTTTTAACTTTATAAGGGTTCTTCTGCCTCTTAGATCGAAAAAATAAAAAGTGCAAATGTTGCGAATGATTGTCAACGTGTAACAAAATTGTATAGACTATCATGCGCACGGTAGTGTAAGTTAATAATCTTAGGTAGTATGCGTTGTTGTTATTTTTATTAATTTTAAGTATTTCTAAGCGCGCTACCCACTGACGCAGGGGCGACACTCTCGACTAATGACAGCTCGAGCACCGGCGAATGTCAGCAACATTGACATAAGCCTAACGTTGACACCGAAATAATTTTAAGTCTATTAATAATTTTAAGAACAAATCTATCATAAATATTATGAAATTCCATTGTCAATTATGTCAAAGCGCGAAACGACCAGCGGCTGGCCCTGTGAAAGAAAGTCCTGGGTGGAAAAAACTCACCCCCGCTCGCCACGCGCACTCCCCGCATACGTGTGGCTAGACGTATGAATACATAGCTGCGAGCTGTCAATCGTGTAAGTCTATCGAATGACGGTTCTTTACCTTAGCTATATATATTCTTTGCCACTGAGCCACAACTCAGGCCATCTGTGTGATGTGAAATGTTTAGTGTGTGGTGTGTAGTGTTTAGTTGTGTGATCTTATGTCTTATCTTATCATCTTACATGTGTGTATGGGTGTGTTTGCATTTATATACATACTAGCTTTTTCCGCGCGGCTCCGCCCGCGTAAATTATCGGCTATCCCACGGGAATACTATACTTTTTCGGGATAAAAAGTAGCCTATGTTTGAATTCAGAGCCTAAACTACTACCATATCAAAATTCGTTCAGTAGTTTTTGCGTGAAAGAGTAAGAAACATCCATCCATCCATCCTCACAAACTTTCACAATTATAATAGTAGTAAGATTATGTGTGTAGTGTGCATAGGTACGACTCAGCCATAAAGTTTACGATTTTCTTGACCTTCTTAAAAGGTTAAGAGGAAATTTACAAATATTCTGGGAAATAGATCTATTTCCCGGATTCGTATCTCCAATGTATTAAGCGCACACTATAAAAACTTGGGCAATTTTCACATGATACCAATTTTTTTTTTATTTGTCATTAATCCTTTTTTTAAAGTACATGGAAGAGGTTTTAAGCTCTTACGTATAATATTATGTTATAATTTTTTTAATTACTTGTTCCTTATGAATTTCTTTATTTTAATTACTTTATTAAAACAACTGCCTTATATCAGAAAGAGTATCATATTATGTTGCTCGCTATAAAACCGTTTTCTTACAGCCAAATATAACCGGCTATATTATAATCAAAACTGTCCAAGTGCGAGTCGGACTCGCGCACGAAGGGTTTCGTACCATTATCTATCTATTGAACTATTAGTACTGATATCGAGCACTAGCATTAACAACGAGCAAAAAAACAGCGAAACAAATTATAAGCCCCCATAAATATATTTATTTTATTTTTATTTTATTATTTACTAGCTTTTGCCCGCAGCTTCGTCCGCGTTGGAGAGTGTTCGTGGCATAAAACTTCTTTAGCAAAGATACCTGCTGATATATAGTAATAGCACAGAGTAAAAATATATACTTATAATAAATTTTCACACGTACTTTTTGATTTTGATACATCTCCTAGATAAGGATTAGGTAATATTGTATCCGTCTAGCTTCTGAAAATACCATATTATTTGTGATCGTTTCTTTAAACTTAGAATGGGTATAGTAACCTATCCTTAAACGATATAGATATCTATGCCATCGCGAACATATTTGTAGACACCATGGTACCGACTTCAAAAATATGAAGATTGAGTAGAGATAGTTATTATAGCGGCAACAGAAATACATCATCAGTTAAAATTTCAACTGTCTATTATCACGGTTCACGAGATACAGCCGGGTGGAAGACAGACAGACATACAGACAGACAGACAGATGGACAGTCGGACGGACGGACGGATAGTCTCGGTATTTGGGGTCCCGTTTTTACCCTTTGGATATGGACCACTAAAAAAGTTACGTTCGCAAATTCACATGCGTATTTCTTTCCATTCCCGTCCAAAGTTACTGCTCGGATGAACATAAAATCTTGAAACCTTACGGACGCGCAGATTGAGCTCTACCTACCATTTTATGTATTTTTTATGTTTACTTTCACTATATATTTTATAATTTTATTATATATTTATTTTAGTATATATTTTAATACTCAAGTGAAATCTAGGATTTCGTGATACATTTAAATTATTCGTAAATAAACTAAAAATTAGGTATCAATTTTTATTTTTTGTCTCAGCTACCTGGACAGCTAGGTAGAGTATGATCAGCATTTAAGGTTGCATTTTCAAATTCGAAGTAACCGCTCAAAAAACTGTTGATTCTAGATTTACATTTTATCTAATGTAAATGTAGTCCATACGCCAGAATTGCTTTATTCGGTAAATTTTTTTCGCTCCTTAAAAAGCCTAAGATATCAGTAGCTACAGGAAACCAAAGAGGCTATATTACTTGGCAAGGAGCGACTCTATTATAATAATGGAATTTAAATCGAAATCATTTTCCATGCAAAGATATTTACATAATTACCAAAAAATGTTTTGGCAATGGCTTTGAGTTCTTTAAAGAATATTCTTTTTCTCTGCCTTGTCTTTGTTAACTTCCATTGTAGTATGTTGTGCGAATTGTACTTGCAGAATGCAGGTAGGCATCAGCGGCGAAGGCTGGTTCTCCTTCGTAGGGAAGCCGTAGTCTGTATAATAGGTAGGGATTTGGATGGGGGTCTTCAAAAGGTAAGTGGTAAGTGAAGCCGATAGGAATGGAGTTACATGAACCCCACGCCACTGGTAGGCATAGAAAATTAACCCTTACCAAACCCACAAAAAAGAGTTGGCCTGCTTAAAGTAACACTTTTAATTTTTAATCTTATCAATCCAGACTAGTAATATAGGAGGTAAAGACAAAAAATTAAAACCGGCCAAGTGCGAGTCGCGAGTGCGCACGAAGGTTTCCATAGAAGTTTTTCCAAGTAAGCGCATGTTACAAGTTAGGCCTCTATAACTCCTGAACTAAAAGAGTTATATATGCCGTTATAGTTTTCCTTCAAAGTTACCACTTTACCTACATTACTGATTTTTTTCAGATTTTCACAGTAGTTGGCCTTAAGAGGGACGCCTTATTTCAACAAAAATGCGTTTAAGTTGAATATCTCGCAAACGGATACCTAAATAAAAAAATCATCCTAGGAACCTCTCAATGTTTTCAAAAGACCTAGATAATGATACCCCACACTATAGGGTAGACGCGAGAAAAAAAAACACCTCCTCCCCCATACCTACGTGTAGGGTACTCCAAAAAAACATTTTTCGTGATTTTATTTTAGCACTTTGTCGGCGTGATAAATACACATTTCTATGCAAAGTTTTATCTTTCTAGCACTTACCGTTTGGACGGTAAGCCGAGGACGGATAGACGGACGGATGAATGGACAATGGATAAGTCACATGACGAAACTCTAAGTGCTTTTTCACGTGCACCGGTTACCGAGTAGTTAGTAAGCCATGTTCGTAAGCTTTCACACTTACCGGTGTAATTCGCTACACGTTGGGCGCCGGTTAGACGGCACCGGCTACGCGGCAACCGCCACGTGTGAAAAGGCACTTAATTAGGGCACGCGATCTGCGGAACGAACCGAAAAATGCCGAACTTCTGAAAAATTGTTCAAACTTGACCCTATTTTTTCCGAAGTGCAATGTCAGTATTCCCTGTACTTATAGACTTTGACAATCATCGGAGGCCCGTTAAGTCTAACCAACCCGCAGTACAACCTAAACCTATTCATATTTAATAGAGATAAGTACCGCAGGGTGTTAAAGGCTTGGTTAAAATCTTTAGAACCCGTCACATCCAAAAATATAATATAAGTTCAGCAACTCACCGAGGACAATGCTATCGCTATGCTAATACACTAATCCACATCACCTGCGCTTGGTTAAATATAAAAATGCATAATTCATGACCTAAAAATGTATGCTTAAAATCTGCATATATTTTAAAAACTAGGAGAATTGTGATTGTGGGCTTTGCGAAACACTCGCGAATATATAACAGCCTCGTACAGCGGGGCGCCACGCCGCATGCAAAGTCAACGTAACTATTGTGTTGTTTCGTCTTTTATGTACAAACGTATAAAAATACTACATTTTATTGATAAACAAACATGGTGCTAAGGTGTTCTAAAACAATAAATAGTTTTTGTATAAAATCACAATTTAAATTAATCGCTGGCAACGGAAAATAGCTCTATGTGTTCGTAAAATATTGAACAAGGTAAATTGATACTTGTTTGAAATACTGAAGTAGTTGCCGAAAATTGCTGAATATTTTATGACTTCTCAGTATACGAAATAATATAAAGGCTATACGGAAACTAAATGGATTCGAGCAACCTTGAGCAACAACCAATCTGTGACTTTTCGAAAAAAAAAAGTTCGTTTTCTTGTTACAGTTAAGGATTATCAGTTTTACCATGACGCGGTAGTGGAGCATAGAGTATGTTTTAAATAAAATTATAAAATACCGACACAAACTGCACTTGCGCTCCTCCACTGTTATCCGCTGTGCAGATTTAAATCCGCTTTGCTTTAATTGATTAAAGTTCACAATTCTCTCGGCTAAAGTAAATCTCTGGTGCCTAATGAATCTGATTGAAACGTGTTCGCGTACACGAGGCTCTAGTGGCTTAAGAAAGTAGCAGAACCAAGTTTAATTTCAAGTTGTTACTTGGGTAGCATGTAAATAAAACCTTTTTTGGCTCGCTAGATTGATACCCATTGGAGTCTGGTCCCTTGGCGTCTAGTTGCTTAGGTGACCACTAAGATAAGGCTCATGGTTTACTCAAGTCCGCTACACACGTAACGATAACGCTGAACAATTCGGTTTAATTTAATGCTGTTTACAGGGGTTAGCAACCTTTTGACAGACATGAGCCACATAGTGAAAAAAAAATTGATGTAGGCAGATAATTTTGTCAGATAATCAGATAATTTTGTACCTTATCTACCAAGCTACATAATATGTAGCTTGGTAGATAAGGTAGCTTGGTTTATATTTCCATTAAATTACAGATGACAAAGGAAAAATGAAAGCCAAATGAGGGGAAAACAAAAACTAATATAAAACAATGAGAGAAATAGAGTGGCGCCCACGGGCCACGCGTTGCCGACCACTGGTTTAACCGAACTTTGCAGTTTTATCGTTACATGTGTAGCGGGTGTTAGATATTTCGAGTTTTTAGGGTGTTAGACAGTTACGTGCCGGATTTTCTAGTTGAATACAAAATATTATACCACAAAAGCTGTTTATTATCATAAAATGTATGTCTCTTACATGAAAATACATACAGGCTTACGCATAAACATTTAATAAAAGTGCGAAATTAAATAATTACGGCCCCTCAACCACATTCTCCCTTGTTGATTGACCGGGGTCGTAATTTAGCAGGATTTATCACCGCCCTGAGAAATTAATTTACGCCTATCAATGACTAAATATGCTGTACAAAATATAGCTTATGGGCCCTAGAAATTTTAATTAAGCTGTCACTTGAATATGTTCAGTTGGATAATTTTCTGCCACAATTTACTAGTAAAAGTGTTAAGGATTAATTCTTTTTAATAAATATGTTATATGATTATAATTAAAAGTTCTATTGGTGTCAATTCACACGAATACACAAAACAATGCGTGACCTAGCGCTGAATTTTTAAGATAGCTATTCAAAAGTTAACTTTATTCTTTACGCAAGATGATACACGTTTCATTGTAAGAGTTCGAATGTCAGGTTGCACCACGCAGCACAGCGCATGTGCACTGAGGTCGTATGAAACGTACATCTTGTTGTGTCGTGAATAAAGTTCAATTTTGAGTAGCTAGAGGCTCCGCGTTGCCGACCATTGGTTTAACCGAATTGTGCAGTTTTATCGTTATGTGTATAGCGGGCATAAGCAGTAATCAGGAAATCCTGCACACGTACGCTGAGCAAGCATTCGAAGGTAAATATAAACTTTTACGACTTTACTAATGAGCCTTGTTTGATTGATTTCTAGGATGTGTTGGGTTGTACGACAGTTAATTTTTACTGTAAGCTTTTTTTTATACATCGAATTATCTGTGACTAGAAATACTTGAAACTCATTATCCATACAAATAAATAAAACTGATGTGTCTGTTTGTAATTTTGAATAAGCATCTTTTCACTAAATACGTATGAAAGTACATACGATACTGCTAATAAAAATAACTTTTAAAAAAATTTGCTGTCCGTCTGTCTGGTTGTTCCGGCCTAATATCTGAAATGGCTGGACCGATTTTCATAGGACATTCACTGGCAGATAGCTGAGGATATAAGGTGTAATAGTTAATTAATGGGTAATAGTAGTAGACAATAGGTAATAATAGTAAAATAGGTAATAATAATTAATAGTCAATAGGTAATCTAGCCTTAATAATAAAATTGTATATATTATTCGTTTATTTAAATATTCAAAATATAAACCCTTTCTACTTTAATTGTACCTGGGAGGCCAAGATTTGCTCGTAATTTTAGTAGCACGATAAAATAATCAAAAGTAATTCAAAAATTGTAAAAGAAATAGAAATAAAAAGTCTCATCGTCGTCTAACCGGGATTCGAAACCGAGACACCAATTTGCCAACAACGCTAATCAAAACACCAACAGAATTTGATATTTAGAAATCGAAATCACTCGTATCTTATTACGCGACGAAAGGAAAAATATAATAAATAACTTTAACAAATCGGTTGTCTGTACAGTCGGTTTACTGACGATAGTTGAACGTGACAACGTCATAAGAAATGGAACAGAGCGAGGTAACGCCGCATGAGTCATGTTTAGCGAGGTAACGCCGGTAACGCATGAGTCATGTTTTTTCGTGCGTGCAGCCGGCGCCATCGAATTATAAGACGTTATCACGTCAAAATGCAGTTTCCTAGGGATAAGACTAGATCGATTTTTCTCCACCAAAATGACATACATTTGACGTTCATGGAAATAAATGCAGCCGTTTGCAATATTCCGATTATAAATACAAGATTTTCTCGTTTAAAACTTATCATTTAGCTCTAGGAAAACGTAGCGTCGATTCGAATTTCGGTGGTAATTTATTCTACCACATATTTAAGGACTCTGCGCCTCGCTCCGTTTGGAAATGAATAAAATTCGTAGAGCTTTTGTAGAGCGTGTAATGCTCCGCTCCGTAGAGCTGCTACGGCGTAGGCGACATTTGTTTTAAATGAGAAATAGTGAATTTAAGTTTAATGATGCTTTAAATTCTAGCTAAAATTTGGTTTTACATAAAAAAAAAACCTTTCAGTATAAACATTTACACGGTGATTACTTGAAGGCAAAGGCAAATTCTATTAATATAACTGATTGATACAAAAAAGAAAAATATCTAGAACTAAGTTGATATTCCATATAGTTTTTATTCAATTAAAACCGCTTGAAATGATTTATGTTAAAAGTTTTTCTATAATAGAAGTTTTAATTTGATTTTCCGCTGTAGGGTCTTTAACGGACAGAAAGTTCCACCTCTGGGGTTCGATTACAAAGCCTATGTCCTAAGTTAGATAGTTATTAGTAGTTTTGGTGGTCTTAAATCTATTTTATATGTTATTTTTTATAACTACGAATAATAATAATAGTAAAATAACAGAAAACTGATAGGCGTTAAATGTTTAGAAACTGTTCGAGCTGGAACTTTTTCAATATTGTATATATAGATACTGTATGCAGACATAAGCTGTAATATATTGTTAGCCTAATTCCCAAAGAAATGTAAACCAAAAGGTTTGGCGTTTTATTTACTTATAGCCGACCAGACCAGAGCGTTAAACATTTTTATTTGGGACGTAATTATGAGTGTGGATCGGTTGGTACTGAATGGTATGATTTGTTTCGGACTGCCAAAAGGAGGGTTATATTTACACTGCATATATGTACCAATTTGGCTATGTGAATTATAAAAAAAGTTAAAATTGTGCGTATTTACGTTTCGATAATGTCAATTTTGCCAACGTGTGCTGCGTAAACGCCTCTTTGCAGCTACGGCGACGCCTTTGCAGCTATGGAATCTGAACGGATTTCGGCGTCAGGAGTTCACCGCGGGCGCTGCGGAAAAAATGACACCGCAGTCGCGCCGCAGGAGCTGCGGTAAGTGTGTAAGCGTACTAAGGAGCGGACTGCGCGAGTTAATACGACCTTATCTCTTTAACCATTCATCCAAATTATATAAAGTATAAGAGAAAAGTCGTATATTTTAAACACAAGCACTTTATGTCTCAAGTGCTTAAAACATATGACTGTTATACATATTACTGTCGTAAATTTACTATAACGTATTTATATATATACATTATACATATATTCGTAAATTTACTTATTTTGATAAGAATTGATAATTGTTGATGATAATATGATCCATAATCATCACCTATTGATTTTAATTATTTGTTGAATATAAAAATTAAATTTTCGTGATTTTTCGGAAAAATTTTCAAAATCGGTTCTGTAGATCTAGACCCCCTTTACCTCTTTATAATGTTGGTATAGACTATAAATTAATGGAGCGCGTTGGCTTATTTTTGAAATTTTCAACAAAATATGTTAACACTTATGTACTACTATGCAAACTGAAAAGACACTTGAGGGTGCAGGAAATGTTGAAAAAGAGAAAAACATTTATCCCGGAAACCCGACTCTAAAAGCCACTCAGCAGAAGTGAACTAAAGAGAGATATGATACGCTCTTGTCGTTGTGATTCGTTAAATGTATACTGTATCTCCCCCCTTATCGAACATTTGGGTAAGACCACACAGTTGAAAATATAATATATTATACTGAGGTACAGAGAACCAGCTTTCATAGAACGCTCCATATCAATCCAAATTTGAAAATTTTGACGTCAGCTTCAACTAAGCCTTCAACGGCCCACAAATTTTCCACACAATCATGGACACACCGTATGCTTGTAGTAGTGCAATCAAATCAAAAGCTATCTATGTAGCTGTTTATCTGTTAATCTTTCTTTAATATGTGACGATACAGCGTTGCGACGACGCATCCCACAAACGACGTCGTACAATTCTTGTAAATTGTATTGCAATGCGACGTCGTTTTAGGCGATTCATCGTAGCAACGCAGTGTTGTGGTTTCGTCCTTTGATGTTCATATTTCTTCTTTGATGGTCTTCGGTGTCACTTGAGTATCAAATCTTTTTAAATCTTTTTAAAAAAGTTTATCTGTTTGTTTGGACTGCTAAACAGTTCTATTTTAGAAAAAATCGTTATAAAATTGGGACTTATTGTAAGGTTTAATGTAGCCTAAGATACTCCTTAAAACATTAGCTATCTGCCAGTGACAGTCCGGTCAGAATCGGTCCGTCCGTTTCATAAATTAGCCGGAAAAAACAGACAGACAGATAGACAGACGGCCGGGCAGACAGACAATAATTTAAAAATTTATTTTTGGTCTAGGTACCGTATTTACTATCATAATTATGAATTTAGTGCAAAGCTTTTAATTTAAAATTACAAACGTTTAAGACGTTTCCTTTCTTGTTCGTTTCGATGTTTTAAATACTTAACGGATTTTAATGCAGTTTTCAGCAACAGATAATGTCACTCAAAAGAAAAGGTTCAAGGTGTATTTTTATTTTATTTGCACCCGTCCAAAGCCGGGGGCGGGTCGCCAGTTAGTAATAATTTGTTACTAATTAGTGATTGTGAATACCGTACCAGCGATTTAATTAAATCCACGCCTCAAGAACACTTCAATATACAATTCTATTAACAAAAAGTAACCACAGAACTTTTTAAAAACGAAGTGCTACTTCTTACACTTATTATTTTATAATTAAAAATAAATTTCATAAGTTTTAGAAAAGGGGAAAACCGATTTAATATTTTATTCGGAACTCAAAAAAGTCATTGCTCTGCTTACAAAAAAAATATTACCCAAAAAATACTATTCAATTAAAAAAGAAAGAAAATCTTGCTGAGATCCAGCAAAAACAATTGAAAAAATTGTATCGCGAGATCCAGCAAAAAACTCGTATGTACGGAGCCGCTTGGGCAGGCGCTAGGCGGGCGGCCGCGACGGCGGTAGGGCGGAAACTGGATGCGGCAGCCTGCGTCACGGGCTCCTCACCTTCTGCGGGACCCTAATTAATTACAGGAACTGATTGACGAGGACCAGGGATTAATGTGTTAATAGCGGGTGATTACGGGATACATAAAGGTATTGTATACGTCTTCGTTTAGTTAAAAAGGGGAAAAGAATATTACTGATATCGAATAAATAGGTAAGTAATTTTTTTTTATGTGTAATTTTATATTTATTCAGGCCAAATAAAAAAGTTTTGTCCGAACCGAGTTTTGTCTAACAAAAACTGAGGCCGGTTTTTTACGCTTGTAGCTACGCACTACATACCACAACAGCAGCTCGCCCAACAAGGTAAGGCGACGCGTAGTTTAGACCAGCTTCACTGTGTGGTTCGCAGATCTGCCTTCACTATTTTATTACATGTAAGTATATGTTTGATAACCGTATATTATAACATTTTTCTATATTTATTAATTATTCTTTACATTATGTATTCTCGTGCTCAAATTTTTTGGCGCAGAATTATAAATGAGCTTTGTAGCTTCGTTCTAAAATACAAAGATGAGTTATGCAAAAATAATCGACATCATTCGTTACAATAAGGGCTGTACGTATTTTACACGTCCTGTCCTAGCTTTCCAGTCACAGAAATTAGGTGGCTACATAAACGTTTATATTATATACGTGGCATGTCGAGGCAAAAACTGTCCCCACTTAAACGGCCACACTTTTGGGGTTTTTGGGGCCATTTTGACATTTGAGGTATGGTGAAAACAAGATGGCGTAACTTTTTCTTGTATGAAGATTAGTTCTGTCAAATGTACGACATAGCCCATCCTTAGTTTTGAAATCATTTGTTGGCTAGTTACAACAGATAGCTGCAGTATACACGCAAAAACAACTTCATTAAATTGCATCCTGTTTTCGTAGTTCTAACTTTGAATTCGGTGCATGTTTTCAGTACCTTAGTGGGCTGCAGGCTATAACTAAGCTGTTTGTTTGGAACACAGAAACTTTGAACGGTTTTCTACTGTATCAAATAATCATGTTTACGGTGGCTGGTTTTAACGATACTTGCCAGGCTAAATGCCCAAGAGCATATTAGATGCAGTCATTAGACATAGGTATTATCAATTCAAAATGGCAACAACATTTTTGTTGACTTACACTTCTGTTTCTCTATGATTTCGACAAAGATTATTACAAAGATTAAAGCTGTCTGCGTAGGCTAAAATGATATGGCAGAGATAAACTTTTCAAAACATCACAAAAGACCATTTAAAAAGCGTCCGCGTTAGTTCGAATACAAAATTAACTTTAAATGAAATAATATACAAATTTAATTGCGAATTAAACATTTATTTATAAGAAATATGTGTAGTAGTATAATTCATATTTTAAATTTCAACTCCATTTTTTCTTTTGTCTCTTAGATACGAATTAAAATATGTAAATATTGACAATTTTGTCAAACCAATACGACACGGTCTACATTATTAAACCTGTTGGTTTAATAGTGTAGTGTGGTAGTGTGAGTTATTAATCTGAGGTTCGCTACTAGGGGAAAACCAGGATAGTTACCTCACTTTTTAAAATTACTCCATATCTCTTATAAAATAACGTTAAATGCTTAATTTATTTAGCCAGGTGGTACTTCCGGTTTTCATTTACCAATTTATGAAAAGTAAAAAACATTTCTTTGAATATTTAACAAATTATTAGCGATCTTAGAACACCTCTTAATTTTGTGACATCAATCCCACGTATAGGGTAGTAAACTAATTCATATAAATTCCGTATAGGATAGATGCCCTCTCCCAAAACGAGTTAAGTATCCTTGAAAAACTTTGATCGCATTTTGCCTTCCCATACAATTACATAGAAACTTACAACAGAGTCAACGTAGTGGTATCTGAAAAGTATTTCAATAAATAATTGAAACAATACACAATACATTCATTCGCAAAACTAGAGTTTTTATTAAAATCGGGGCAACTATCCTGGTTTTACCCTAACCTTACTGTAGGATTGGGATGGGTAACAGAAACACTTCTAGACTGCTGTACAACAGACCCACTCGGTCGGTGGTCGGTGTTCGAATGGCAGTGAGCTGAGTGAGCAGATGAGTTTAGGAAGGTTGGTATCTTGGCTGGGAATGACAAGTCGTTTAGACTTTGACTGTGATACTTTTAATACATATATACTAGCCAAGGCATCAACTTTTTGAGACCAGCTGCGTCATTTTTGTCGCAGCTGTTAGGCATAAGATATAGACTAGGGACACATTTACACACATAGGCTAAGGAACTGAGAGACTTAGTACTATTAGTGTAGAAAATTATTGGACAATAGGACCAACTACATCATTTTTGGTGTAGTTAATAGGTTAAGTACATAATTATACATATTAGACTTGTGACTCTTATTGGAGCACAGTTGTTTCTAGGTAAATAGTTGCGGACAATATAAGGCTCCGGTATAAAATAAAGAGCAATAAAAACCGACAAGAACGCGATTTGCTATTAAATTATATCAGGAGGAATTATTTTGACCTAGGACAAAGAAGCAGTGTTATCAAACGAATACCGGAGCTTCAAACTATACTAGTCAAATAACAGTTAAGTTGCTCACTTAAGCAATAAATACTTGACAACTATACTAGACCCAACTTTTTAAGACATATAATTAAAACTTCATCATTTTATTACTTTATAATTGTATTAATATTTTATATTTACAAATTTACACTTGACGCGTTCCCCCACGTAAATTTTAGAACTGAAATAGTATATAATAATAAAGCCCCCTTGACGTGCCTAAATTTAAATAAATAAAAAGTAAATTACATTTGACCCAGATGGCTATGGTACATACTCCACACAATAGCAACCCCAGAAACCCGAAAGCGCGACTGTCCGTGGAGGGCATGGGAACTGGGGGAAGCGGCGGCGGAGGTGGCGGCCGGAGAAACAGCCCAGTAGCAATAGCTCAGGACACCGTAGACTCTATGGAAGCCCTACTGGCGGACATATCGCGCGCAGCTAGCGCGAGAGTTTTAATCTGCTAAACCAGACTAGAAATATGAAGAGCGACTTAAAATCTGGTTTGGCAGATAACCTCACAATAATAGAAAAGCAGGCAGGGAAGGCGGCATTACTAAGTAGGCAAAAAACGGAAAATGAAAGGGAGAATATAAATACTAGGGACTCGGAAACTCAGTGTGATAGTGATGAGGATGGGACAGTGCGAAAGGAGTGCGATTGTAGAGAGATAATGATAGATGTGTATGGAAGATTGAGAGATTTAATAAACAATAGGATGGATAACCTCACAGGACATGTAGAAGAGACAGCGTTTCAGACAAGGAGTAGTATACTGGAGAATGTGACTGACAGTATCAGAATAAACGGTGAGGAAGTGATAGAGGAAAATAAGAAAAGCAATGATAAGACTTTTGAAGCGGTGGTTTGCTCCAACAAGGGAAATAAATAGGGAAACTAGGCAGGAGATAAGAGTTGGATTTGAGGAAATAAATAGAACAAATCAAGAAATGATAAAGGAGTGTAAAGGTTTAAAAGGGGAAATAAGTAACAAAATTGAAGAAGTCAGGCAAACAAATCAGAAATTAGTAAAAGAGAACAGGGAAAACTTAAATAAGGCAATCGAAGAGTGGGGGGCCAGGGCTCCGGCAGAACCGCAACCCGCGACATATGTGAGTGTGGTCGGTGGCGGTGGGGAAACCCAAACCGAACCGCACCACCGGAACCGAAGCCCATGACCCACTCTTTAGTGGTAACGGACAAGGAGAATTCTATGTCGGGGACGGAAATAATAACAGGAATAGGTGAGATAATAGAGGCTAGAAAGGAGGGGATAAAGTAGATAGGATTCGAAAAGGGAAAGAGAGAAAGGTTATTTTAGGATTTAGGGACAAGAAAGAAAGAGATATAGAATTAAAAGTAAAATAGAAAAAAAAAGTAACTTTGAGGTAGAAACAATAGAAAATAAGGACCCACAGGTAGTGTTGTACTTAAGATAAAAACCAATGAAGATGTCCTCGATGCTATAAGGACCCAAAATAAGCACCTCATGCAGTCACTATCAGAAGAAAGTAAAAGTAGAATGTCAGTAAAGTATAGAAAAAAGGGAAAGGATAATAGTACTGAACACGTGGTGCTGACGGTGTCGCCAGGGTTGTGGCAATGCTTCACAAAAGCAGGCCACATTTATGTGGACATGCAACGCGTTCGAGTCGCCAACCAGTCACCCCTTATACAGTGCTCGTACTGCTTAGGGTACGGACATGGAAGGCGGCACTGTAACAGTAACACCGAAGTGAAGTGTAGCCACTGCTCCGGAGCGCACCACCGGTCCCAGTGTGAGGGGTTTAAAGCAGGAAGCACAGCATGCTGTATAAATAATTGTCAAGTAGACAATCTAGATAGGACGGACCATATCGCGTTTAGCGCGGAGTACCCGGTAAGGCGTCGGTGGGACGCAATAGCACGATCGACCGTTGCATACAGCGACGAAGAAGACATAGATTGCCCGTAACAGCACCAATAAAATATGAATGTGTATGTTATGTATATGTGTGTGTTATAAAACAAGCAGTTGGCAATTTATTAAAGTGATTTTTAATAAACCCACACTCGCAAAAAAAAAAAACCCCTGCTTAGCATATATGGCTATAGCATAGCACAGCATATATAGCTACAGCAAAATATATAACTGAATGAATGGATGGATTAACCGATTACATGTAAAATGTAATGTAAAATGTTAAATGTAAGCTGGTGCTGTTATGGGATATTAGAAAGTAGGACGGTATGCTTTGCAGACCACCGACACTTGTAATAAGAATTTATTATGTAATAATTTTTTTGCAAAAAATGCCCGCCGGACGCTTCGCGCTCAGCGCGAGGGGAACAAAATTCACACATTCATGTGTGAATTTTGTCAAAATTCAGAATGTCAAAAATGACATTGACACTTACTTTTGTCAATATGCAACAACTAATAATTATCATAGCTGTTTGAGATGACTCCTTCACAACTCTTTTCTAATTTAGAAACCATATTATAATTATTGCTATTTTTCACCTATTCAAACAGGTTTTCGTCATAATTTTGCCTTCTTCGAGATTATTTCAGAATATCAGTTTGGTCTCAATTTACGATTTTTGAGATCCTCTTCCGCACTTGAAGTCTTAATTGTAGCAAACATTATGTTTGCCTTTACAGAGATTTACAGATCTTGTGTTTTGTGCAGTAAAAGGTTATAAAGTTTGTCACACTAGGAATAAATTTGACTATTTCTTCTGCATTGGTGCCTGTTATGTATTGCCAATTTTTGCTATAAAAACAGTCATGATGACCTACATGATGATGAAAGAAAACATCAATCTTACATTAAATCTATTTTATCAGTTCAAAAAGCTATGATGAAGATATTTATAGCTAACTAGCTGTTTCCCGCGGCTCCGCCCACGTAAATATATCATCCGGTATCCCGCGGGAATAAAGTACAGACTTTTCCGGGATAAAAAGTGGCCTATATTTTAATCCAGAGCCTAATCTACTACCATATCAAATTTCATCAAAATCCGTCCAGTAGCGTAGCAAAAGAGTAACAAACATCCATCCATCCTCACAAACTTTCACATTTATAATATTAGTAGGATTAAACCAAAATATAACATTATTTTCTAATTGATTTTTAAATTTTGCGCTTAACAAATAGAATCCATACTATTAATATTATCAATGCAAAAGTAAGTCAGTCTGTTACGCAATCATTCCCAAACTACTGAACTAATTTGATAAAATTTGGGGTAAGTCAGAACTTAGAGAAGGATATAGATTACTTTTATCGCAACACGTGCCACAAACGAAGTTTCTTAAACTTGTATGTTATCCAGTAGCCAGTACCAAATTATACACAAAATACGTATTTCCCGAATAAGTTTTTTCTGTTATTGTAATACAGTGGATTATAAATAAAAAAGCAAAGCAAAGCCAAGTAAAGTACTGTTACAGGAAGTAACAGCGTACAAGCAAAGTATTGTTGTAGGAATAACCACAATAGTAAAGATATTTTATATAAATTTTGTTCTTGTTATTCCATTAAAATTAATCGTAAGTACATAATCGAATGTGACACTTACAATAAAATATTCCTGATAAATACCAAAGTAGATTATCGGAATCGGCAAATCGGATACATTTTTGTTTATGCAGTTCCTAGAAAATTAAGAGAGCAAGCTCATTTACGTGGTATACTATCGTAACTCAATTTCCGCAAAAACTATTTAACTTTTTGGATTTTTGATACCATGTACTAATTTGTTATCCTAATACTACTACTATTTATGCAAATTTTCATAAGGATCTAACCATTAAGGACAAAGTATATACGAAAAATAAACTTTAAATCGCTCTCCTGAAAAGTAGCATTTTTCAGATGCAATAATGTACGTAGGCGCCTCGCCGTCGAAATATTATCTCTTATATTTCTCATTGTTATTAATATAAAAATGTGACTAGCGATCAAATAACAGTTATCATTACATCTGAATTTAACCGAAATAGTCAAAATTTAACTTTTAACTGGAATTTGCAGTAGCTCTAAACCGGGCTAACCGCCTAATCCTTGCTCTAAATCCTACCACTCCCGCCTAACTTAGTAATTCTTTAATTGACTGAATACATCAAATTGCTACTTGATAATTATGTCTTTTGGATAATCCTGTAAATGATTCTCCAAGTATTCATACAATTTAGCGTGGGATATAGACTTATAAACTATTTGAAGCATGCACTTTGTCTTAGGCATATGTAACTAACTGCCATAGCCTTTAGTAGGAAACAGCATTTTAGTAGGAAACAGCATTTTTTTTACAAGTAGGAAAATTGATCCCATATTATAAGTTGCTTATATTCAAGAGTATATTGACTCCTGAAAGTTTAGACACTGACTAAAAAAAACACTCTTTATTATCTTATCTTTTATATAATATAAAAGATAAGATAATAAAGAGTGTTTTTTTTTTAAATATTGCAATTCCACTGTCTCGTTAAAACTCTAGAACGGCTGGACCGATTTGGCTAATTATGGTCTTAAAATTATTGAGGTAGTTTAGAGAATGTTTAAACGGTGAGAGATATTGTAAAAGTTGGTGGGACGATAGAATTTTCCCACACTAACTGTTCACATTGTTAAATTTGTCACTTGAGTGGCAAATATGTTTGGTTATTTATTCGCAAGTCGCAACACCAGAGCAGTTACCAATGTTACCCCTCTGGTTTGCGACTTGCGTTCCCAGTCCTTAAAATCCCTAACCCCCGGTATCAAAAATCCCAGGTAAAAAAATCCCCAATCCGGTAACCTCACTCACTCGACGAAACACAACGCAAGCGTTATTTTACGCCGGTTTTCTGTGAGGCAGTGGTATTTACCCGGTCGAGCCGGCCCATTCATGCCAAAGCGTCGCTCTCCCACGTAAAAACTAAAGTTATTCCTAAGTACTTAAACAAAAATTCCAGTTATTCCTGGCTCAAAATATATATATAAAAGGAACTGTTGTTCTAGAAGCAGAATCAATAAAGCGGCCATTTTGAGTGGGACAGCAACACTCGCAATAAGCTGTCACAACATCTTCAGCGCTCGTAGTCCAAGAGCCCACTCCGTGTTCACTTAGAACCAGCTCTCAACGGCTTAATTGGAGGAATTATGAAAACAATGTTAAAATATGTCTATGTGATTTTTATCATGGTATTCCAGAGTTACTCGTAAAAACCAACCCACGACTAAGTATTGTTTGCCTTTCCATCCCACGAATATATTATTTTAGTGAATAACAATTAACACCTATAAATGTCCATCCATTCTTAGAAGTTTTTTTATTCAAAATGGGTTTACAAAACACACTTTTTGACGCCAATAAAGAATAAAGTACAATACAAGCTGGTAAAAATGTTACAATCACCATAGGTATGTACATAATATTATTTATTGATGAAAATATCTAGTTAATTTCTGCGTTGACAAAATATTTAAGTTAATTACTGTATACTTTTTTTTCTACCTACATATACATATACAATGTACATATACAATGATAATATACAATGTACCTATATACATATACAATGTATAATGATAATTTTATATTAAGACTATTGCAAGATAATATGAAAATTACATTTTGCGTTCGGCTTCTTTATAGTTGTCGTAATATGCAAATTTTATAGCTTCACGGTCATTATGAGTCTCAAGACATTTATATTCTTGCTAAATAAAACTTTTTTACAATTTATGTTATTGATTGTAGTAGAAATACATATTTCACAGTAATAATATTAATACTTTATCAGTATTTTACATTAATTTTAATATATTATACGACCGGATTCGACAAAGTTATCATCAGGTGTATTTAACGATTGTTTGTTGAAGTTTGTCAAATTGGTTAAAGTTGTTCAAACTACCCGAAGATTCTTCAATTATTATTTGTGTTCCGACCCACGCATAACATACTAACAGTATCTTGAAGTCGCGGTGTTTTTGAATTAAATTTTATTTTGTTTACTATTGGATCCCAGCTAGATGGCAGCATAGTTAAAACTTTAACTAGGTTAAAATTAGGGTACTTTTTAATTTCGATAGCCTCGCGTATCATTCTTGGGCAATAACGGTGTTCCTTTGCCAGTACAGTGTAAAATAAATAAAGTTACGTAAATGTAACGGGATCAGCGTTATATGGCTCACGCTTTTCGCATGCGCGCTCCAGGACTGTACGTGAAAAATACTCGTACGTAATAATAAACGTCGGGAAAAAGAAAAGTGCACCGCGACACAATCCGTAAGTTTTTAAAACAATGAATAATATTCGTGTAAACATAAGAAATCAAGATTGTATTGAAATAAGAATGGACATCTTCTGTATTTTATTTACAATATCTTTTGTTTACAAGAAAAGATTAACTCTATTTAACCGACTTCCAAAAAAAGGGGTTACACGTTCGGCTGTATGTATTTTGTTTTTGTTTTTGTACGTTCAACAATGACTCCGCCGTCTGTGGACCGATTTTCAAAATTATTTTTTTGATGGTTTTTTATACCTTAGTATAATACCAAATTGGTCCTTTTGACATCAAAGTGGTGACCTGATGATGGGATCCTCGAGGAATCGAGGGAACCCCTCGAAATTTATATGGACACATGGTGATTTCGACTTTTTCTGAAGTAGTCCAAGGATATGCTACCAAAAAGTAAGATTCTGCACCAAGGTATACCCTGGATCCAAAAGTACTGAACAGAACTCCTTACTCCTTATAGGTACATGTTTGGGGATTTCGGCGTTGTTTAAAGAACTGCAAGCATGTGCCACCATGATTACCACCATCATCACACCATACATCATCACATTATGATGATATAAAATGTACTTCTCAAAGTACTTTACACCGACACGGATATCTTTGAACATTACTCTGCCGTTTATGGAGTAATTTTCAAATATTTTTTTTGATGTATTGGGTACAATTCGAAATTGGTCTCGTTGTCACCAAAGCGGTGACCTGATGATGGGATCCATGAGGAATCGAGGGAACTCCTCGAAATTTATATGGACATATATAGTGATTTTGACTTTTTCAGAAGTAACCCAAGCTTATGCTACCAAAAAGTAAGATTCTGCACCAAGGTGCATACCCTGGATCCAAATGCACTGAACAGAACTCCTCGATCTTTAAAAATACGCGTTTGGAAATTTTGACATTGTTTAAAGAACTGCAAGCGTATGCTATTATGTAACTTACAGTAATCATCATCATTATCTTATATACAATACCTAATGGAAGCTTGGCGCGTATTCAATTATACATTCGACCGTTTATTTTAAACGATCTTAAAATGTATTAATAATAATTTAACAAATATCACTAAAAAGGGAAAAATTATTATTATTTTTAAACAAAAAATTAAACCGACTTCCGAAGTAAAAATGCACAAAAAAGTATGAAATAAAACTTATTTTCTAAATAATTCCCCTTCTAAATTTGGCTGAATTTTTAACTATTTCTCTACTCAATCTTCAAAATTTTGAAGTCGGTACCAGTCCGAACAAAATCATGGAAATACATGAAGCAGTTACCGAGATTCTGATTGTATACACAAGAATTGCTCGTTTAAAGTATAATAAGTTCTAGAGACGTAGTCGCCCCATGTACTATATATTATCGCTGCAAGAGCATTTTAATCTCTTAATAGATTCATAAAATGGCGCACTTTACAGTGTAAATATACGAGTATTTATTGATTTCTTATGTTTACGCGAATGTTATTCATTGTTTTAAACACTTACGGATTGTTAGACGGTGCACTTTTCTTTTTCCCGACGTTTATTATTACGTACGAGTATTTTTCACGTACAGTCCTGGAGCGCGCATGCGAAAAGCGTGAGCCATATAACGCTGATCCCGTTACATTTACGTTACTTTATTTATTTTACAACGTATATCTACGGTGCATTCTACGGATATTTACAAATCCGCATTGGCGTTAATAATTTAAACTATGTTAGTTTAACGGTGCAAATGGAAATAAGTTAAAATGTATGTTACATTTATATATAAATGTGTGCATGGTTACCTAGTTTACTTTCTAAAATTTTAAGTTAAATAGTGTATATTTAACGTTTAGTTTAAAATCTACAGTGTTTTTAATAAATATATTGTATATACAGGATTTTTATGTATTATAGTGCTTTATCTCATTTATTTTAATACACTAGATATATATTAAAGCACTGATTACCGGAAAATTTCAGGTTAGGCGGTATAATGAATCTCATAAATGATTGACTGATATGAAATTGATTGATGAATCAATACCTTTATCAGTATCGATTTAGTATTTGACAGCCTGCTAATGATGAGAACGATTACTCAAGATGAGCGACTATATTAGCCGTAATCCATATGCATGCCTAACGGCCTGTCCACATGTTCACCGCACGACGTCATCAACATAAAACGGCGCAGTGTTGCGGCACGGTGCGTTGAGTTAACATGCAGATTCACAACTCCATAATATGTAGGTCACGACGATGGATCGCCGTGTTATGTAAAATGCTGGTACGTTCTGTGTGTGTGTGTGTGGCAACCCGACGTTGCCGTGCCCTGAAACCTCCAAGGTGCGGCAAGGCCACGACGCGACACCGCGTCTCCGCGCCGTGTCACGTTAACGACGCCGTGACGGGGACATGTGAACAGGCCCTTACATTGTACATTAGATAGGGTTGCCGATGCATTACAAAATCAGCACGGTCGGAATTTTTAACCAAACCTGTCACTATACTCCGTCCCGATTCAATTTAGTCTAAATGAAACAGGACGAAAACAATGTGCCATTTGCGCGGTGATTAGGTGACATTTAAATTGGAAGCGTAATAGCCCATATTGAGATTTGTTTACATTTAGATTACACAGGATCGGAACGGAGTATACAAAGCCTGTTTGTGTAAAATGTTGAACGCCTTTCTTTTACCTCCCTTTTTAATGACATTTTAAGGGTCCAATCATACTAGCGCAGAGTCGAAGTGCAGCGAATTCGCGCGTGTTCTTTTTATGTCAGATATTTGTTCTGACCAAAAAAATAATGTAACGAAATGCATATAATGTGTGTCTTATGTAATTTAGACATAGGGTTCATTATGATAAAAAAAAGAAATAATGTTTATTCAGTATCTTTTACAAATATAACATACAAGTTACCAGGGTCTCCTTTTAAGTATAAACCTGTGTTAGGAGACCTGAAATTAGATTTTGGTATATCAAATTCCAGAATTTCGCTTCGACTCTGCGCTAGTATAAATTGAGACTAATATAATATCTTTTACACCAAAATATCGTATTTTTAAAAAATACTACCAGAAATAAATTATATCATAAGTCATCTTAATAGACGAATAAAAGACAAAATAAACTGTTTTATTCTAACATGTTTGATTCTTTTATTTTCTCGGTAAATTTTGATTCATCAACCCTAGTGAAGGATGTGTCAGCGAGTGATATTCATAACCACATATTCTCTCCTTTGTGCTATCAAATATTTCGCATGAGCGGGCGACGTAGCCTAAAAAGGCGTAAAATACTTACATAATATTATTATTCTCAATTCTCGTAACAGCCTATAATACAATAAAATATTTGAAGAATTTTTACTTGTAAATATTTTTAACTAGTCGAGATGCTTACGAATGAATAATGCAAAATTATTGCAAGACTTATGAAGTGAGAACTAGTCAGTACTACCCTAGTGTTGAAAATATATAAACTTACGTACAGAGAAACCGCTTTCATAGAACGATCCAAATTTGAAAATTTTGACGTCTCCATCAACCAACCATTTCCAGTGTGGAAAAATTGTGGGCCGGTGTGCCTTATGCTTGTAGTAGTGCAATCAAATCGAAAGCTATGTAGCTGTTTATCTTTTCCTTTTTAATATGTGGTACCATAATCCGTAGATAGCTGTTCATTGGTTAACAATGATTAAAAACTAATAATGGGCTATGTTGTTCATTGACAGAAAAAATCTTCATACAAGAAAAAGTTACGCCATCTTGATTTCAGAAGATTTTGTTAAATATATGCGGACCGATTATACTGCGGAAAGCAAATATCAAAATGTCAAGATGACTAATGTCAAACCTGGACTGTCGAAAACAATCCTAACAGTTAAGTGTGGACACATTTGCCTCGTCATGCCTCGTCTATAATACATAGATATTTGTTTGGTATATATAATATAGTATCTACAACTCTACACACGACGAACATACAACAATGCAGACACTAGTAATTATTCAGACTCAAGATCAACAACTCTACACAGTAGGTACATTATTTATGCAGAGCTTAGCGAAAGTGGTTAAAGCGAAACAATGGTTAAATGGTTTTATGTTAAACTTGAGATAACTTGCTTCCTGGGTGAAGATACCTATAGTTATGTTAGGATATTTGGTCATAAAGATGCGAGAAGATTTTTATAATAATATATATCTCTGGACGCTTTCACACCACGTCAATCTGGTCCCGTGGTAAGGTATCGAAGAACTTGTGTTACGGGACCAGACAACGGAAATATGTTTAATACTTTTATACTATTTGTTCCCTAGCGGGATTGAAGCCCATGACCTACGGCGCCAGCGCGCTTACCAGCCACGGAGGTCGTCAAATATTAGGTCCTTACATATGAAATCGGCGTTTTGTCGTACTGGCCACTTTGATCTCAAATATATCTTCTTTGGTTAGGAACTCCAATTTCAAATTTATACCCCTATTTACTCATGCATTTGTGTTTCAAAAACCGTAATTCATTTGTTTTTTCCTCTTTTGGTTTTTTCTTTGCGTCACTCTGTTTACAAAATGGAAAACTTGAAATATTATTTTCTCATTATATATTATATATATCGTATTATTTTCGAGTACGAGTTCCATCGAGGCACCAGTGCTGCAGAAACGGCTCGAAGGATTAATGATGTGTATGGCGGCGGTGTCGTAACGTGGACGGCCGGAGACCAAAGTCGATAATGAAGAATTGAAGGCTATAGTGGAAGCGGATCCATCGCAAACCACGTTCGAGTTAGCTACAGGCTGCGGTGTTAGTGACTGTTTTAATCTACTTGAAGCAAATTGGGAAGGTGAAAAAGCTTGAAAGGTGGGTACCTCATGAATTGAGTGCAGCAAACCGACAAACGCGCGTCGATTGCTGCGTTACATTACTCACCCGGCACAATAATGACGGGATTTTAAATCGAATCATTACCTGTGATAAAAAGTGGATCCTGTACGATAATCGGAAATGCTCATCGCAATGGCTGAACCCTGGCGAATAAGCCAAAGCCTGCCCCAAGCGAAAATTGACTCAAAAAAAGTTACTTCTGAGCGTTTGGTGGACTAGTGCCGGTGTCGTTCACTACAGCTTTCTTAAATCTGGCCAGACGATTACGGCAGATGTCTATTGCCAGCAACTGCAAATCATGATGGAAAAGCTAGCTGCTAAACAACCGAGGTTGGTAATTCGCTCTAGGCCACTGCTGCTTCAGGACAACGCTAGACCACACACTGAACAACAGACGGCTACCAAATTAGAGGAGCTTCAGTTGGAATGTCTAAGACATCCACCGTACTCCCCGGACCTTGCTCCAATAGATTACATTTTTTTTCGTCAAAAGTCAACGTTAATATGGACATTATAGATCAGCATAGTCGAATAGAATATATGTAAATTACTCTATTTGATATAAATTGTTTGTTTACTAATTTTTCGTACTGAAAGCTAGCCATTTGACATGTTTAAGTCCGCCGTAATTGTAAATGCTAGTTGGCGCTGCCATCCACACCCAACGAATAATACAAATAAATTGAGAACACTCTACTGCTTATGAATTAGATTCCCTGATAGTACCGACACATATTTAACATTCATATTCGTAATATTGGTAGGCTTAATTATAGTCATATATAATAATTAAGTATCGTGCCAATAATTTGCGAACTCAACCGGCAATATTAATTGTATTGTAGTGTAGGTAGTGTTGATTTAGCGAAGCTTTTAGCATGTGGTTGGGCGTGAAAATACTAATACTTAAACATCATGTTAAATAACTGATAATATTTAAGTGTGAATGTGTGGATGTGTGCCCCTTATACACTGTACAAGTAGCAGCACTGAAAGAGTTCCTTTTGAATTCCAAATATTTTTATTTGATTAGCGTATCGTGCAAAATGTTGCCAATCCTAGTAACAAGTATCTTACCAGTGTGATCGGTAGCGCACGTCAAGTTTATAATCATCATCATCAATCGTGGCTTACAAATTTTTGTTACTGCTTTTGGGATAATACTGAAACCAAGAATTACGCCAGTAAATTTTTATCACTCAGATTTGTTAAACGCAGTATATAGTTGTACATTTTATTATAATTACAAGCTTACAAAATATTGAACAAAACAAAACTCTGAACGCCTCTTTAAAAAAGTATGTAGGTACGCAGCTCTGCCGCTCACCGGTGACCTACACGGCGCGTTCGAAGGCTTAATCAATTGTAATCTTTTTTTCTTGTGTAAAATTTACGGCCGAAAAAATGTGTTTCGAAGATTAACATACTACTGAAAGGACATGGGGAATTTTCCTATGGAGCAATTAACTACGGCGACAAAAAATAAAATTAAAAGCGTAATCACACCTGGATTACAACGGCATAGGTCGCATATCTGCAGGAGGTAGGGTAAATACTGTTATATTTCAACTCACTCCAACGATAATTCATATAAGATATGGTTAACAATTAATTGAATATCGCAACTTATCGTGAAATGAAATGTTAATGCAAATTGTACAATCTAATAGTATTTTGGGTTTGTGGTCGCTACTTTTTTAAACAGCGGGTCAAAAACGCCCAATGACTTTAGTGCTTTATTTCGCAAAGGTAAGCGACTTAAGGTAACGTGTTATTTCAATTCGAACATTTTAACGCTACTGTGCTTTAAGCTCAAGTATTAATTCTCCGGACGCTCAAAAGAAAAACGTCATGAGGAAACGTTTGTATCTAAGTAGACTAAAAAGTTGTACCAACCCACAGCAGGCTAGCGTAGTGCATTACAACTAAACCGTGAGGAGTTTTTGTGAGCAATTAGTACATGGACGATAGTGGTCGATGCTCCTTGTAATTCTACCCGACATGAAACTAAGAAATTGTGACAAGTAAGAAAGGGAATTTTATGTTTGAAAATTCTTATTTGGTCGAATGCATCTTTAGAATTTTATGTTTTTAGAGCGTTTTTAGGTCATCCATGCTCTTACACGTTAAACAATAGACAGAGGTACAATGGCGGTTAACTGCCATAATTATTCTCGGCAGCTCCTCAAAGAAACCGGAAGAGAGAGTTTAGGGAGAGAGACAGTTTACTGTGAGAGATAAGAGAGAGAAAGATAACTAGGAAGGTAAAGTGAGGTAAGCTTTTCACCGCTTTAAGATGTTGAATGTGTTTAACACATAAATGAGGGTGTTTGATATTTTTTCTGCCGCTAGGGGGCAGACCCAACGCACACAAAGCGTCATCTGGTGGCATAAGTGGTATCACAAACGGTCAATAAGAATTATCGATTATTTTTCTTACTTTTTACTTTTGCAAACACTCGTACTAAAACAAAATGTTACTTGGAGCTCGAGTATTTCAGGCATGTAAAAATTATTATAATAATAGTAGTTCCATTGTAGTGATTTATAACTATATAAAACATTACTATCAGTTACAGTGTTGTAAAAAAGATACATTTAGCGAATTCTGGATGGTCAGGTGGGTCCAACTAACCCGACAAACAAACTTTTAATTGAAACTACTGAGCGATTGAGATCCCCAACTTCTCACCGAATTCTATTAGTTTTGTATTGCTGCCACTAAATATTTCATTATTTTGGAAAATTCAAGACTACCACAGAATAATTACTAGTAAGTAGCGAATGAAAGATTATAAACTCGAATTATAAATTGTTCTGATTGTATATGTACCAATATTTTTTTATAAAGGTAAAATTAAGGCGTAAAGAATTTTTGTATGAAAGTTTCTCATAAACATACTATATAACAAGAAATATATACATCACAAATATGTCAGCTGTTTCTGGTCTGTGTTGTTTTCTAATTAAACTTGAAAATCGCCTCGATCTGACTTTTCGAACCGACAACGGCCCAACGTAATGCTTTTCTGACACATGTGTCTAGTGTCTAATTATTGGACACTAGACAAAAGTAATAATGTATCTAGATTACATAGATTTATATTTAAATTTAGGAATCTAAGAATATCGTAAATATATATTTCATAGATTTCTATGTAGATTTTAGAATCTATTTAGATTTCATTGATTCATAGATCTTTGTCTATGATGAGCGATACATCTCGAGATACGTTACGTGTCTCTAGGTGTCTATTTCTACACGAGTGCACAGTTGTTTGTTTCACTTTGGTTACCATAATATCTTAACAAAGATACTATAACAAAAAATAATCCATTAATTTTGTACAAAAACTATATTATTATTCTAATTGTGGTGTGTGTACCTATACAATCTTTCTATTATTATGCCAAATCTTGCCCTAGGCCAAACGTATATGACCGACATATTGCTTGTGGATGTATGCTAGGTGTTGTTATCTATTAAATTCCTTCGGAGGTTAGTTTTGAATATTTAATCGGAAGAACAATCAGCATGCAGTTTGCGACCAGCTCGCGCTGATAGAGGTTCAGAAAACTGATTTTTCTAAACCGAAGCGTTTTACGAACAAAACTGGGTCATTTGTCGGCGCCATTCACGCTTTATGTAATTTTACAGAGAAAAGTCCACTTTAGCAGAGGCGTAGCTACCGCTGTATCAGCTGTATCAATTATATGGGGCTCCCAGGCTACAGGGGCCCCCGAACGTGTGTCAGAAAAAAAATCGTAAAACATTATCTACACATTACACAGTCTCATTCTTAGCCCGTTATCTTTGAAAATTGATTACCACTCAGTGTTTTTAATGTGTTACTTTCGCGTTACTCCGCTGTTGATTTTATGACCGAACTTTTTTTTCAAAATTTCGAGGTTTCCAGAACTAAAATATACGCAAAAATTTCGGCTCGCTCGCTATTGATTACAACTTTTAAAACTGTTTGGCCCGCTCCACTCAGCTTATGATTTTAATACAAATATTAATTAAAAAATTTAACTTAATTTTATTTAATACATTAAAAAATGTAGTTTTGTTAACTAAATTTTAGATGATAGCATTTCAAAGTTTCGAGCCTTTCAGAAACAAAGCATTCGAAAAGCTTTCGAATCTTTTTTTGTATTAAATGTAATACAAAAAAAAAAAATTTTTGAATAATGATTTTTATTTAAATTAAATGCGAACTATTACTTCCTTATGCTGGGGGGCTCCCAAAAGTGCTTTGATATGGGGCCCCCTAAGGCTCCCTATGCCACTGCTCTTTAGTGATTAAATTTAACAACGGTTTCCATTGCAATCTTGTCTCTTTGTTGTCGAAGAGAAAACAATAAAGTGACGATAATTTAATGGCGGATTTACTGACAAATCAGCTACTGAAACTCAACCACTTTAACCTTTTTATATTACTAGATGTTTCTCGCCACTTTGTATGCGCTAAAGGAACTCCGCGCGAACCGTACATTTTCCCGCAATAAAAAGTAGTAGTAGTATATGTACCAAATTTCATCAAAATCAGTCCAGTAGTTCGGAGCTTATTCGATCCAAAAAACATACAAGCAAATAAACAAATCTTTTCACTTTATAATATTAGTATACCTATGTTGCTTAATAAGGTATTAAGAAAAAAAAGAAATGTCAATGTCTTATTGACAGATGTCACAAGCACAGCCTATCTAGTAAGATTATTTTAGTTAGCCAAAAGGCTACGTCTACACGTATCTGTGTTAAGCATCCCTCTCATATGTACCAATAAAGAAGATTATCACAATTGTTGCTGTATCATTACTATCGCCACTCAAGCATAAGAAGGATCTGTAAGAACCAAGACGTAGTCCACAACAACCTAGATATCAAAAACTTTTTAACCCGCATTGTTTCCCTTAAGTGTTGTACCTACATCATTTACTTGAGTGTAAAATAAATATGTGTTAGGTTTAGCAGTTCTACAACGTTTACAATGAGCACTATCAAGTTTATAAACTGAAGCTTGATATAATGAAATGCTCAAAGTTCATGCAAAAAGTGTGAAGTAATTCCAATGGCGTATATTCAGCTGGTGGCCTGAAACTTTCAAACTCAGCCACTGGGGAGCCGGGCTTTGCATAAGCTCTTGTATTTGTATAAGTGTGTTTGTTTGTTTGTGGATCACAGTACACATATAAAGAGAGCGACTCGCCGCCGATAATGGGAACACTGTATGCTCAATAATTAATTTAAAAAAACAAAGAACTACCTCAAATACTTTTGATGTGCCCATATGTCACTGTCTTGACGAGTCTACGCCTCGACAAATGCGACAAGCTGTTAGGCTCTAGAGCCTGCCAAAGAAATATACATACACACACTCGAAAAACATAACCCTCCTACTGTTGCAGCGGGTAAAAATGAGCGTACACAGGCGAACGTACATACACACGGGCAAGACACTTAGTGTGTTCGAGTGGGTGTGTGTATGTTTGTGACGTCGACCCTCGGATCGAACCATTTCGGTTTACAAGGATCGCGGTAAAATGTGTTTGCACATGACACTTTAGTGCCGTCCCATCCCATGGAGTGGAGGATATTTTTATCGACTTTTTATTTTTTGTTTATATATGGTTCTTAAAAACCTTTTCCGTTTTATGCTTTTGTTATAGGTGTTTATCACATAGGGTTGTATTGTGCAGGCATAGACAATTTGTTTTGTTCGTGTGAATAACAATATGTTATTGAAGTTATTCTTGAAGGGTGAATTGGCCACTACCGTCTACTACTACATAACTACACTCATAAATTTAGTTATTTTTATGTCAATTCAAATAGCCTCAATACAAATTCACATGCATTATTATTATTTCAAATGCACAATTTTTCGCAATAGTATAATTAGGGGTACCTGTTGTACCTTGGCTAGTTTTTTTTCATCTAAGTATTCCTAAGCTTTTGAATTCTTGTGCCTAGCTAGGCCTCAGGGTGTTCGCTACATCTCTACTGACCGTTTTTTTTTCTTTTTCAATTTTTGAAACGAAGTTATTTTTCGCAAACGCGCGATTACTTTCGCAACGCGCGATAAGTAATCGCGCGTTGCGAAAGGGGGCTAGACGGAAAAAATAAAGACTAAAAGTTGTAACGACACTTTTTGCTATTGTTGTAAGCCGTGCGGCGTGCGCGTGTTTCTCTGTCTGTCTCTCCTTCTCTTTCTCTCTCTCTCTCAATTATTACTAAAATTGAGCCTACTGATTAAGTTTATATTACATTATATTTGTTAACAATAAAAAAAAATATTATTACAATTCCTTCACTAATTAATCCAAAGGAACTTCGTTCCATCAGGGTGTCCCTTGACACCTCTCAAGTTTTTTTTGTGTATAAATGAAGGGTGGCCAATACAGAGGATGAGTACTATAATTCTTTGGGAGCAAATATTTCGGGGGATGCGTAAAATAGGTCACCTTCTTGTCGATGGTTTCTCCAAAGCCAGCTGACAGGACAGAGGGCAGAAATTACGTACCAAAAATCTAATCATATAAACTACTAGCTTTTGCCCGCGGCTCCGCCCGCCTAAATTCAGTATCTCACAGGAACACTGTAATTTTTCGGGATAAAATGTAGCCTATGTGAAAATCCAGAGGCATCAATTTTATCAGAATCCGTTCAGTAGTTTTTGCACGAAAGAGTTACAAATATCCATCCATCCATCCGTACTCATAAACTTTCACGTTTGTAATAGTAGTAGGAGGTAGTAAGTAACACACAGGTCCTATTCCCAAAAACAATTTGCACGCTACATTTGTTATTCACAAGAAAAATATATTATGAATCGGTTTTTCATCGGAGAGTTTTGTATTGCTTTCATTCATATTTTATTACTCGCATGAAACTTGTTTGCGAACAGATTTGCGAAGTTTCTATGAATATTTCTTTTAGTAACTTTTTCGATACATTACTTTTTCTACAAAAACAATATTTTGAAAATAAAGAAACACAGCTACATTACTATAACAATATTACGGCGATTTGAATTGAAAAATTGTGCGCTATGAAAAGGCCTTTATTTACATAAGTCTCGTTTATCCTTTTTACCCGACTACGGCGAATCCAAAAGGAATAGTAATGATTCTTGCAGTCTATGTATGTATGAATTTAATGTGTATGTATGTTTGTTCCACCGGAGCGCCTAATCGACTGGTCCGATTTCAATAAATGAGGTCAATAGATTCGTAATAATAGCCCGGGTAACATGGGCTTTATAATGTACGCAGTCGGGTAATAAGTGTAAATTATAAAAAATTGTAGTTAATTATAAAGAATGTTGATAAGTCTGTATTGCGGAAATTTTTATTTCATAACATATTTTTGGTTTTATCCCCTACTAGCCTTATACCGCGGCTCCACCAGCGTAAATATAGTGTGGGGCATCCTGCGGGAACACTGTACTTCTTCGGGATAAATAGTTAGTCTTTGTTTTAATCCATAGCCTAAACTACTACCATACCAAATTTCATCAAAATACGTTCAGTAGTTTTTGCGTGAAAGAATAACCAACATCCATCCATCCTCACAAACTTTCACATTTACAATCGTAGTAGGATTTATAAGTGATTTTAACTATGCTTCATGTGGATTACTACGTTAACAAAACGCAAAGGTGCAATGATTTGTGGATTTTCTTTCAAAAGTATCTACTAACTATTTACTATAAATAAAAAGCAGTACAACGACCTCATTCAGGTGTTCAGAAAGCTGAGAGCTCACGGCTCACGGCGAGGCGCTAAGAACTCATCACGTCACATTGTCTCATGCCTCAGGTCATCAGGTTGACCCCGTGACCTCGGCCAAATGGGTCGTGTATTAAAATCACAAAGTTGACAGTTATGTCGTTTACGCGGTGGCAGTCAATCACAATTCGTGTGTAGAAATAAATAAATCTAGAATACAATTATAATCAAACAATAATAAAATATATAAATCAAGAAATAAAACTAGTTCTAAAAACCGGACAAGAGCGAGTCGGACTCGCCCTTCGAGGGTTCCGTACATAGTAGGAACATCATAACAATTTCATTTTAAATAAAAAATTATGCGTCGTTAAAAATAAACAAAGTAAGTTTTGGAATGATCACATCAAGACCTTATGAGATTCATATGATACCTCGTAGCATCAATTTGAAATTTCGACCCCCTCTTAGACTTTAGACTTTTATGATTTAGTTACAAATTTGCAGTTTTTAGATTTCTTCTTGTGCTTGTAGTATATAACAAGGTTACTTGCCAAATTTCATAGTTCTAGGTCAATGAAAACTACCCTATGAATTTTAATTTCCTTGAGTTTCGAAATATGCGTTTTTGTGGCAAAAATGGGATACGTCAACTAAGTCTTGATTTTTTCACAGCTTCAAGGGACCGTAGACCCTAGGTCCTAGACGGTTTTAATTTCAAGCCTCCACGCATTTCTGGAATAAATTATCTTAAAAGACAAACAGACGGACGGACAGAAGGACAACAAAGTTAGGAGGAATCCGTTTTTTTCGTTTTGAGATACTGAACCCTAAAAACTACCTAATTTTGACGTAAAAGTTTAATAAAAATTACTAAAAGTTTGATTAAGCAATTTCTCATAAAGTTGATTGAGCTATGCAAAAGTCTGTGTAAGTTAAAAAATAAGTCTATCAAAATTATTGTACCTAAGTGTAGGATAAAAAAGTCTACCCGTATTTAATTTTATAGCGTTTTCACATTGCGCGATGCGATACGTAGGTATCGCATCGCATATTAACGCATGTCGCACCGATAAATTACTAAGTCCAAAGGTACGAGTAATGAGAACGACAGCGATAATATGGTCTAAATTGAAACATTATATCTGTGTTTATCATTATCGGTGCGATATGCGATAGCGGTCTGGATATTGGAAAAGGCACTTATGCCAGAGACATAAGAGCGTACCTTAATAATTTATCGGTGCGACATGCGATATCGCACCGCGCAATTTTAGATCAAGATTTAGACGTACCAAAATCACCTCATTAGCTTTGCCTTTTCACGTGATTTGTCAGATGTCACAAAATATACACCCAAAAAGAGCTTGTCAGGCCGCTGCCTCGAGCATCGTGCGGCGAGCGGCGCGGCGGCGCTCGCAGGCGGGCGTCGCCGCTTAACACACTGCATACGTCCTGTTAGAGCGTTTTCACATTGCGCGGTGCGATATCGCATGTCGCAACGATTAATTACTAAGGTATGGGAGACAGCAATATGTTATAATATGAAACATTCTCGGTGCGATATGCGATAACGTTCTGGATATTGGAAAAAAGCACTTATGCCAAACACATAACAGCGTACCTTAGTAATTTATCTGTGCGACATGCGATATCGCACCGCACAATGTGAAGACGCTCCTAAGCGGTGATGTTGGCATCCGCCTGCGCGCGCCGCCGCTCGCCGCTGCCACGCCGCGCGCCGCCACCGTGCCGTTTGCCGCTGTGTTCGAGGCAGAGGCCTTAGAGTAAACGCCAAGGAAATACTATCTTTCAACATAATGGATAAACAGGAATAATGGTATCCCTACGTCTCCATAAATTGGGGGCATTTGTTACCACTTAATGCCCCTTTCAGCTCCTGACAGCTTTATGTCTCCGTAATTATTCCAATTATTATCCAAGAAATTATTCACGCCGCATCAATTAAGTCTCGAGGGATCGCAATATTATAGTGATTTAGTGGAGTGCCTCAAGCGTCTGAAATGTAAAAACCTCGAAATCCAATTACTTTCAATGAATTCTGAATTATGTTGTATGAGTAAAAAATTTAAAAGTTAACCTATCCATATTTTTGTTCCATTTTTAGTACAATTTAGTACCAAAATTTGTATTTGGTTTTTTGTTAATAGTTTATAAACTTTTAATATTTAAGAAACATTGGAAAAAAAAGCAGGAAATTTACAATTAAAACCTCTCAACTTCCGAAACTCTATCTGCAGACTCCATTACTTATAACTATAAATAATTTAACGCTGAAAATAAGTGTCTGCTCATGAGAAGAAAAATTGTGATCGAAATCTTTACATTTGATTTCTAAAGCAAGATGTAAGTTATTCAGAAGTCTTCTCGGAAGTCACATAGAAAGTTTAATAAAAAAAATTAAACAAACTTTAAGTGTGTATTAGTTATGTGATAAGGTCTCAGAAACCCATCCGCCTTACAACATAGTATTAATGCCATCGTGTCAGCATTTTATAGAATTCTGTTTGCAGCATTTGCGTGACATTATTCGCTTTTCCACGAGATAGGTCAAAGCTTCGCGCGATTTTTCATCGAAATTATTAATTTCTGTGATGCTATTTTTGTTGCATTGTGAAGTTGATGAATTTTGACTGACGTGTAGGTGTGAATTAATCATGCAAACACCAAAATTGATTACCTTTATATGAAGTTATATAGTTTGGCTTCGCTATATTGAAAGCGATAAAATATATGTCAGATGCTTGCGCAAAATTTTATAGATGTCATTCTAAAATCTGGACTTATGTAATTTAAAGGATTTTATTTTGTTATTTTTACTTCGTTCATTTCAAATTGTAGGTTGATTTCACGGACCAATCATAAATATAGTTAATTTTTAATTAAAATAGGTATGCCAATAGTTTAAAAATACCCATAGATAGGTAGGTACTTATATCAATTCCGGCGAAATAAACGACAACGCCAGATGGAGGAATCTTTTTATCTATGGACGCTTCACACCACGTCAGTCTGGCCCCGTATATTTATTTAATACTATACATACATTTAAGATTTTTATTATTTAAACACATATTTAATACACATCCATGACCCAGGAACAAAAATCTTTGTTCCCTCGGCGGGATTAGAACCCGTGACGTCCTCGCTGTCGTCTACTCGTATTATATTTGTAAGAGAAGAATCCTCGCAAAACAGTTGCATTTAAAATTTAATTTGAATAGAACTACGTCAGATAGACTGAAGTTTGAAGCTTGAACAGAAAAGCTAATACTCCAGACCCAGTCCAGGTTAAATTCAGTTAAAATATTCTTCCCTCGCTCCACTCACTGATATTAGTCAAATACGAGTTTAAGAAAAGAATCGGTATCATATCTAATTTAAAATTTATCCTTACTCAGAATTTATGGATTTTTAAAACTAAACATGGTTTTTGAATAAGATTTTCTGATGCAGAAAACGGTATATTATTAAATGATATGTAGGTATGTACTTATGTGTAAAACTTACCGTAAGATTCTTGCTTTGGTACGAATGGCCGGCTCGAGAGATACCATGGCCCCACAGAAAACTGAGTGCTAAGTGTGAGTTTTTCATTCCGCATTTCTTTCGTGAGCGCGTTTGGCGTTTACTAGGAACTTGTATGTGATTTGTACAGTGCCACCTAGTTGTAAACGCGACAACTAGGTCAAAACACATACAACTTCCTAGTAAACGCCAAACGCGCTCACGACCGAATTCGAAAAGAAAAACTCACACTTAGCACTCTGAAGTGAAATATTTCTACCGTTGTTTCGCCGAGCGAGTGTTCTCGAATTTTAAGGTTCAAATCCTTAACTCTTTATGCAATATAACTCGTTGTATTGGTTTTGTGGATGTTCTGATCAGGGCCTTTAGTCAAGATGCATTCGATAATTCCGACGGCGAAGTTCGAAAACAAAATGTATGGGATTTGACATAAAGCATCGCAAGCAACATTTCACTTAACGATTACTTATGGCAAATCTTATACATTTTTGATTTCGAGGTACGTCTTTGAAATTATCGAATGCATCTTGACTAAAAGCCCTGTAATCGCATTGTTATTCGTAGTCTCTTACCATCATTTCACAAATGTCACTACTTTTAGGAAAGAAATAATTAATGTACTTAACTCTGATCACTGTGGACAGCTAGCATCATTTGATCTTAAATGTGATAATAATCCGATAGAAAATATTGAGTTTATTCCTGTAAACACAAAACGTATTGAGAAATTTAGAAGTAAATTACTTTCAAATTTTCAATGTTTGAATGAGTCAATTAATCCAAATGAAACTTTTAATAATTTATTTAAAGTAGTAAAAAACCAATTTGACTCTGTATTTACTTCTAAATCGGTCAGATTTAGTAATAAAAGAAATAATTTTAGTAACTGGGCAACTGCAGGTATTATTGTTAGTAGACAAAGATTGTATGACTTGTATAACGAGAAGTCAATGAACAGGAGTGAAGCTTTTAAACTATATGTCAAGAAATACTCGAAGATTTTCAAAAAGGTATGTCAAGCAGCGAAGGTTCTTCACATCAAAGAAAAAATTAAGAACTCTAAAAACAAAGTGAAAACCACCTGGAAAATAATTGCAGATGAGACTGGAAGAGTCGCCAGTCGCAACTCTAAATTTGAACTTTATATTAATGATAAAAAAGTTAGTTCTGACATTGAAGTTGCGACAGTATTTGAGAAGTTTTTTGCAGACATTCCGATCTCAACTACAAAAAACTTAAATTCATCACCTACAGTTGCCGAAAAATTACTTAGAGATAATGTGAAGGAATGTGATGTAAATTTTATTTTCAAAGAAATAGACTCTAGAGACATTATCAAGGCATTTAAATTACTTAATATTAAAAGTACAACTGATCTCTGGGGTATGTCCACAAAAGTTATAAAACCAGTAATTGACATCATTGCCCCTCACCTAGCATTAGTTTTTAATAATTGTATTAAAAGTGGCGTGTTCCCTGACTTGATGACACAGCACAGCAAGGTGATGCCTCTCTTTAAAGCTGGGAATAAATCAGACCCAGCTAACTATAGACCAATATCCATATTACCGACTTTAAGTAAAATTTTTGAGAAAATTATTCTAAATCAATTACTTTTTCACTTCAACTCGAATAAATTGTTACATATTAATCAGTTTGGTTTTAGTAAAGGTCGGTCCACAACAGATGCAGGCATCAGTCTTCTGTGCAGTATATTTGGAGCTTGGGAGAGGTCACAGGATGTACTTGGTATATTCTATGATTTATCCAAAGCATTTGACTGTGTGGAGCATGATACGCTGTTCACAAAATTATACCATTATGGTGTAAGGGGCACGGCACTAAAGCTTCTAAACTCTTATCTAATAAATAGAACACATACTGTAGAAGTTAATTCCAAAAGGTCTAATGGTACTAAAATTAAACTAGGAGTACCACAGGGGTCTATTTAGGACCCTTTTCTATTTCTCATCTATATAAATGATCTACCTTATCTAGTTAATGATAAGCATGAGATAGTACTTTTTGCTGATGACACTTCACTAATTTTTAATGTGAAGCGACGACAATCTAACAATGTCGAGGTAAATAGTGCTCGCTCAAAAATAGTACATTGGTTTAATGCTAATAATTTACTGTTGAATTCTAATAAAACAAAATGTTTAAAGTTCAGCTTGCCAAATGTTACGCAGGCACAAACCAATATACTATTAAATAATGAGAAAATGAAATTAGTAGACACCACTGTATTTCTAGGTATAACATTAGATAGTAAGTTACAGTGGGGACCACATATTGCCAAATTGGCAGATAAGCTGAGTTCTGCAGCATACGCTGTTAAAAAAGTAGTGAAATTACCGACATAGAGACCGCGCGATTAGTTTACTTTAGCTATTTTCATAGCATAATGTCGTACGGCATCCTCTTGTGGGGAAACGCTGCGGACATTAATACAATATTTGTACTGCAGAAACGTGCTATACGTTCTATTTATAAGATGTCGACTTTTGAATCTCTAAGGGAAAAGTTTAAAGAAATAAAAGTTCTGACCGTTGCATCTCAATACATTTTGGAAAATGTGTTATATGTAAGAAAGAATCTAAACAACTTCAAAAAGAAATGTGATAATCATTGTGTAAACACTAGGAATAAGAACAAGTTAGATATGCCAGTGTTCAGACTAAGCAAAGTTAGTAAATCCTTTAAAGGCCAATGTATACGCTTATACAATATAATCCCAGAAAAGGTTCAAAACCTTCCCATTAATAAGTTTAAAAAAGTAGTTAAAGAACGTTTGTGTGCCAAAGCGTATTATAAAATTAATGACTTCATTCAAGACGGAACACCTTGGGAATAAGGTGGCTCCTTATCTTATCTTATTATTTGTTACATAGACATAAGTAAACATTGTAATAATTTTGATTTTAAAAGAATAATTTTCCATCTTTTTGGTAAAAGGTGGCCCCAGACGAGTTTCTTGCCAGCTCTTCTCGCTGGGTTAGTTCCCGAACCGGTGGTAGGCATCACGTAGTATCGACGTTCAAAAAGAGTATTTAAAAATACCAATTTTGAATAAAAAATTTTTGATTTTGATTTTGATTTAATCCGTGTCCTCGTTTGCCAGTCGCAATCCGTAAAAAACTGCATAATGACGATATCATGGCATAGCAAAGCCATCCCATCGTGGATAATCCCATTCACGCCTTGTTACTAACATTCTCGAAACCTCCGTTTGTATTTAAACTAAAGGGGATTTTCCGCTAACATTATTTTCTCTTAGTTTTAATGAAAAGAACAACCTTGTTACGTTCACTCGCTGGGTACAAATATCTCACAGTTACACCTTTATTGCGTTCCGTTCTGAACACCTCATTATATGGTGTTTACTGGCCTAACTTGTATAAACATCTGTACGAGCTTTGCTCGGAGTTCAGGTAAATTAATGTAATAAAAAGAATCACAAAAATATTTATCTGACCAGGATTTTAACCTACCACATTCCAAACTTCCGAATAAAGCAAAAATTATACATAGATACGCAATACGCATACCAAACTGCAAATCAGACTGACGTAACAGAGTCGAAATAATTGATATATTTTTGCACGACGAAAAAGAACATAAGTATATAACTTAAAAATGCTCATTTTCCAAGAGATAAGACCTAGCTAGATCGATTTTTCTCCCCCAAAACTCCCTGTATACTAAATTTCATGGTAATACTTGCAGCCGTTGCAGCTCTATCTAGGTAGCAGCGTCAAATCAGCAAAATTCAATAAAAAATTATGCAAAATTTGTAGCTTTTTTGTTGCTATTTAGTTGCTAAAACCGCGATTTTGTTGCTTGAGCCGTTCGCAAAAAATCGCAGTTACTGCTAAATCCATATAAAGCTAGCATAAAATTTTGATAAATCAATAAATATCAAGTCAACTATTGAACCAAAGCGTGCACTAGAAAAATTGTTGATGACCGAAAAAATCAGCCGATTTCTAGTTTTTATTTTGTTGCTCACTCTTCAGGCTAATTAGAACATTGTTCAATTAAAATTAAATTTCTTTAGCATTTTTTGTTCAACAAGTCAAGTTCAAGCAAGCATGTATTAGGAAAATTGTTGCTGATCGAAAGAATCCGCCGATTTTTAGTTTCCATTTTGTTGCTTATTCTTTAGGCTCATTTGAACATTGTTCAATGTAGCAACTAAATATTTTTACCATTTTTTGTTCAACAAGTCAAGTTCAAGCTAGCATGTACTAGAAAAATTGTTGCTGGTCGAAAAAATCGGCCGATTTCTAGTTTCTATTTTGTTGCTCACTCTTAAGGCTAATTAGAACATTGTTCAATGTAGCAAATAAATTTCTTTAGTATTTTTTGTTCAGCAAGTCGAGATCAAACTAGCAAGTACTAAAAGTTGTTGCTGATCGAAAGAATCATCCGATTTTTAGTTTCTATTTTGTTGGTGAATCTTTAGGCTCATTTGAACATTGTTCAATGTAGCAACTAAATGTTCTCTCCATTTTTTGTTTAACAGGTCGAGTTCAAGCTAGCATGTGTTAAGAAAATCATTGCTAATATAAAAAATTCGTCCGGTCGTTTTTTTTTTTAATTTTCGGTAAAACTTACTTGCTTTTTTTGCTTGTTCCTACAAATAGCAACAAATTTTGGTTCAATTGTTGACTTGACATTTATTGATTTATCAAAATTTTATGCTAGCTTTATATGAATTTAGCAGTAATTGCAATTTTTCGCGAACGGCTCAAGCAACAAAATCGCGGTTTTAGCAACTAAATAGCAACAAAAAAGCTACAAATTTTGCATAATTTTTTATTGAATTTTTCTGATTTGACGCTGCTACCTTGATAGAGCTAGCCGTTGCCGATATTCCGATTATATAATATATACAATATTGTTTCGTTTAAAGTATAAGATAAAGATTCGCTGTTATCCAAGAAATTGTTATAGGTATACTAGCTGACCCGGCAAACGTAGCTTTGTCACTGTATGTATTTTTAATGCCACATCATCTATACATAATATAATAAATTTGTAACTGGTCGCTGTCTGTACATGGAAGATAAATAAGAAAAACTATTACATTAGACAATTGCATTACATTATTAGGCTTTACAAACGGTACAGAACCTAAAACAACGATTTTTAGAATTTTTGTCTGTTCGTTTGTCCGCGCTAATCTCAGAATCTACACAGTACGGATTTTGATGAAATTAGGTATGGTAGTAGTTTAGACTCTGGATTAACACATAGGCAACTTTTTATTGCGGGAAAATGTACGGTTCCCACGATATTAGTTTTTGCGCGTACAAAGTAAACGGCTTCACCGATTTGAATGCGGTTTTCACTAATGCGTTTTGGCTAACATCTGAACTATATAATATTAAAAAGAGGTAAAGTTTGTTTCTTTGTGAGTTTGTGACGTACCGAGATTGTAAGGGGCTAAACTCTGGATCTACTTCAACCTATTATTTAAAATTATTTTACCTATAGAAAGCCACATTATTTGTGAGTGTCATAGGCTATATATTATTAACCCGAAAAATGATGAGTATTTTCCGTGGTAGACGGATTTGTAAAATAAATAGAAAACGAGCGAACGAAATCGTTTTTGAGAAACGATGAGAGATAAGAGATGAACTCAATAGAGTTCTAGAGAAAAGTTTTAGAGTTTGATAGTGCCTGCAACACAAAAAATATAAATAACATTTACCCGCGGCTTCGCCCGCGTGAAATTGGGTTTTAAACGATATCTTTATAATAATTTTAAACTTTCATCCCCTTGAATATTGGAAAGCGCTAAAATACGTAACTCATTATTTTTCCATACTCAATTCATACAAAATTTCATGCGAATATGCCCAAGGAATAAAAAAAATCATACAAACTTTTATCCCCTATTTCACCACCTTGAGGGGTCGATTTTTGAAAAATTCTTCCTTAGAAGATGCTTTCGTCAAATGAGAAATATTGCACACTTTTTCGAAAGGTTAAAGAGAATAAGGCTGGGACTATATGATCCGGAATCCGGAAGGCCGGAGACAATTCAGAGCATTGAAAACAGAACTCTGCGCTAATAATCTAAAAATCAAAGTGTCGAACTAGCGTGAGCGGGTCAATTCACACTCTTTCCACTTTTCTTTCAAATTTATTATAATCTAGCTGTTTGCCGCAGCTCCGCTCGCTTAAATATACTATCGGGTACCCCGCAGGAATACTGTACTTTAATCCAGAGCCTTAACCATACCAAATTTCATCAAAATCCGTTCATTAGTTTTTGCGTGAAAGAGTAACAAACATCCATCCATCCATCTTCACAAACTTTCACATTAATAATATTAGTAGAATTTAAGTCCCCCGCTGAGTCTGTCTGTATGTTCGCGATAATCTCAAAAACTACTGAAAGGATTTTCATGCAGTTTACATTTACCGACAGAGTGGTTCCTTAGGAAGGTTTAGGTCGATAATAATTAGTTAAGGTTTTATGGAAATTGTTTGATTTATGACGATAATTATTGAAGATGTCGAAATAAAAAGCCGTCTGGGAGCTTTTATCGAAAACGCTGCCTAACCTATTGTTGGAGATAATTTATAACAAAACAATGTATTATGGTAGGATTGTTTCTCTTCTAAAGGTCTGCAAATAAGTTCGCGACGGCATATAATATTATGTCTATCTTTTAAGGATAGGTTACTATACCCGTTCTAAGCTAAAAAAAGTGGTATTTTCAAAAGCTATTTAGACGGATACAATATTAATCCTTATCTTGGAGATTATATCTAGGGGATATATATTTTTACTCTGTGCTATTACTATATTGCAGGTATATTTGCTATAGAAATTTTTTGCCACGAACACTACCACGCGGGCGAAGCCGCAGGCAAAAGCTAGTATAAAAATAAAAAACGTTGTCGAACAAAAATATATATTTAGGGGTGGGTCACCCTTATCATTTTAAAAAATAGATTAATTTAAAAATGGATTCTCAGACCTAACGAATATGCAAAAAAAAATAATAAGAATCGGTCCAGCCGTTTCGGATGAGTGTGTCGCCTAACACTATGACACAAGAATTTTATATATTAGATTTAGAAGAATCAAAACTATATAAATTCTAAAACTTACAAATTTCACAGGAAATGCGGGAAAACGAAACTATGTAAAACTAAGACGAGACGAGTTTTCCACCACTTTTCCGCTTTTCTCTATCCTCCACTAGTACCTTCAGCTCTCTATAGGAGAAATAATTATTCAACATATTCTCAATTACAAAGCAGCTTCGGCATCCGAAGTTTCCAAAGAGGACAATTTACATTTTTGTGTATAATATATATTATAGTTACATACATATACATATATACATAGAAATATAAGTTTCAAAATTTAAAATGTTTGGTTTATAATTTATCAATGATATAATATAATAATTTATAATATATAAAATAATAATAATTATAATAATAATTTATCTCTTTTTTTGGTATCCCACAAGTTAAAAAATAAATCTGTAATCTAAGAGTGCGGCAGCGGTCTCGTCAAGTCTTGCAGCTGCTGTAACTATCTTTTCCCGTAACATTTCGCAACTTTTTCGTGCTTTATATTATCCATTGTCGCTTGTGTTGGTAACACTGGGACTAGTGTTGTAAGTCTTAGTTGTTGATGTTCTTAGAGTGGTACCATCTGAAAATAAAGAAAATAAACTACATAATCTTTATATGTATAACAAAAACTTTTTTAATTCCTGTAGTCCTGTAGTATTATTACTAACATAACTGGTATATGATTATTTTGTAAAAAACATCAATAAAAATCACATACCCATCATTTTCCTAATTTCGATATATTCTTCTACAACAGTACCATTAGGATATGTTGTAGTTTTTGTTTCTCTTTCTGTATCCATTTCTGGTGGATTATAAAAGATGAAGAAGATGTTTGGACTATCATCGCCGAATAATAATTTTTGAGTGTCTTCTCTATTAAATGTTACCCAAGAAAGAGTTTCAGTGCCATCAAGTTTTATGTTAGCTTCATTTTCTCCAAGAGCTCCTGAAAATCAATAAATATAAATAAGGTATACCAAAAGTTAAAAATTTAATAATGTACTATTTTGTTTAAATTCATTTCCTAAGCGCTCTTTTAGGCTCAACAATTATTATTATCATATTGTATCAAAGAAGATTAATTTTAATTACCTGCGTCATTTACTACACTATCAACTTCACAATACTGACATTTATTAGCCGTTTCATTTTCTCCGACTGATAGTTCCTTGTTTGTGATAGTTTCCTCTAATTTAGTATTATTATGGTCGTTCGTTGTATCTGCTTCAGATGCGAGAGTCTCATTGTTTGTATTGCTGATTATCGCTTGACCTGCAGTGCCTGCTGCAGTAGTAGTGCTATTTTGTGTATCGCCAGTAGTAACATTGTATTGAGTGTTATTTATTTCATTAATACGATAACTTGAATCAGTAGAACTATTGTCGAAATTGGAGACATTATCTGGACTTGTTTGGTTAATCGGTTCGATATAAGAAATATCACTTTGACTTGTTTTATTTGTATTAATCAATTCGTCCACTTTGTTTGAAGTTGTTTTACTTTGAGGGGAATGTTCTTGATTTTTATTTACTAAGGTCGTACTGTTTTGGATATAAACGCTAGAAATATTTTTGGAATCATCTGGAATCGTAATAATTGTATCTTTGACTTGTGTAATGTTTGAATCCTGGACGTTATTGTCTCCCACAATTTGATTACTTGAATTAGGAACATTATTGTCCATAGTACTTGTAATATTCGTTGCGTTGTATGCTACATTTTCAGTATTATTTACTACTTGTGTTTTTGACAGCGTAATATCTTTAGTAGTATTTTCAGTAACAATCGCAGCTATGTCATTAACTTTTCTGATGACTGCTGCATCCGTTATTACATCAATATTATTTTGCGTACCTGATCGAACTAGTGGCACGTTGGATTGTGAGTCAAGCGTAGATTTCTCAACGCCCAAGGCAAGTTCATTATTGTTTATATTATTATTTATAGTGCTAACGGCATGGTTAAAATCAATGTTCTGTTTATGTTGATGTTGCTGTATCTTTATAGACTGACTGTCTTCATCAATGTTCGACAACGTTTTTAATTCACTTGAACTGAGAATTATATGATTGGGATATGTATTGGAAACAGCATTAATATTATCTTCATATCCAATAGTCCCATTTGGGTATACTAATATAAATTGTTTCTTTTGGGGTTTTGGAGCAAAAACACTTTGTATCAGACTCGGATTAGATAAAAGTTTTTGTAACGTTGGAGACGCTGAAATAAAATACAATATCATTTCAATTATTCTCCTAATAAGTAAGATATAATTATTTAATTTAAGTGTCCAGGCCAAAGCATAGCTATAATATGAATGTTCTTATGTTATTTTTACAGTGACCACAAAATTTCAAGACCACAAATTTTTTTGCTCAATAATCGTTTTAGTTCTTCAAGTGCAATATATTATTATGCACTGATTAGATGTATACACTATACTTGAAATTTACAAGTGATACAAAGTTGAAGATTTAAATAAGCACTCACCTTGATATAGTGCCTGCCACCTCTGAATTGTATCGGGTGGGTGTCTATTTTCTGTCTGTCTATTTATATTCTGATATATTTCGGAGTTTATTGCTTGTTGCAACTGTGGCGAACTCAATATATTTGTATTTATATTTTCATATGGATTCCGTAAATATTTTGTCTCGATTTGGTTTTGTGGTTGTTTTATTTGATTTAATATAAATTCATTGTTGATGTTATTTTGCGAATTGTAAGGAGGATTTCGTTTTGCAGGTACTTGTGGATACCCAATGTTAGGTCTTCCACCAACATTTAGATCTGGTATTGGGACATTAAATATGGTGTGACCTGTGTGTGATTCACTTGTAGGTACTTCACTTCTTACATAACTTGGACTTGTCATACGAAGATTATCTTCTATCAATAATTTGTTTAAATTCTCATTACCGAGTGGGACGGCAACTGAAAAAGGAAAAAGTTGTTTTCTTTCAGATTGCCTATATTATTTTCTAGAGATAGTTACTTAGAAAAATAGCTGTTTTACGATGAATTATTTAAAGGACTTGTACCTACCTAATTATTAATTAGGTTTAAAAATAATTTATACGATGTCACTTACCTACCACGTGCAAGAACACAACACATTTCAACACACTCGCGTAAATCATTTTGATAATACACTTGAACTACTTCTGCGGGGTTTAACGAATAACCAGTTAATATAAATTCGTAAAACAAACAACTGGTGAAGCTGGTCAAACACGCTTTGTTCAAACAACCCACAGCGTTTGCGCAAGTTCTAGTTTATTCTGCGTCACGTTAATAAGTTAATAAAAACATTGAAAAAAGGTAGTTAAGTTTAAGTATTTGTTAAGTGAGTATTTTCAACAGTAAGAGATGCTTTGACAAGACTGAAGAGATGTACTTCCTCATACCAATGTTTGAATAAAGAAATGGGTAGTTTAGCATTTGTTCGATGATTTAAAATGGCTCCGAGAAAGTGGATCCGATGGATATTACATGATTAAATGTACTCACCTAACTACTAAAATTTGAATATTATTTTAATATTAATGTTTACTTTTACGGAACTGTTACTTATATTTTACGCTAGCACTGCGTTCTTAAGCCTACATGTATTATTTTGTTAATGCGTAATATAATATTGTACTTTGTTTCTTAACAATAAATAAATAAAAGAAAATAAAATGATTATATAACATGCTTACGTTTGTGATGATATTGATATGACGTATAGGTCGTTTCAATTCGACACGAAACACAATAAATTTGTTCAAGGCGTTACGCGGAAAGTTACAACAAAGATGTTTTGAATCTTTGATGACACTTTGGACGTGTTTGAATTTCCACACTTAATTATTATGAACTGGTATTAATTTTAAAATTTTGATGACTCAAAGTTGCGCAACAACAAAATAAGGACCTATGAGAGACATGTATGTCTATTGTGTACGTGTGTATATATAGTGGTATGCCTTTTAGACAAGATGCGGCCACTAAGGAGTAAGGGCTGTGGCCTTTCGTCAGCCTTTCTGGGCAAGGGAATGACGTTTAGGTCTACCGTTGATGAACGTTCTTATCTTTATGTTGGATTTAAGAATGGAATCTACCTCTCCTGAGTGCCAATCCAATCGTCGAGTGATTAGGACGTGTTTAGAGCGGAATATTTTTTTGCTATTGTCTAACACGTAGTTATTGATATTCGTAGGTGCGCGCGGTCACGTTTGTTATCGCGAATTGGACGATCGCTTGTTATCCCAATCAGAATTTTCTACGGCCTTACGGATTCCGGGTCGTATAGTCCCATTAGTATGGGTTTTTCACGCCCTCATAGCTTTGTTGTTATTGTCAGCAAGGCTTTTTATTTTATTGTTGTAAATTTATTTGTTTTATTTGGCAACACCGCTCCGATCCCGCCACCTTCACCCGTTGGTTGTGGTGGTGGGGATATGAACGGTGGAGTGGAGATAGGCAGTCAAATTTTTGGTTTATTATGAGTCATTACTGACATGAGTAAAACTCAAAATTAAAAAAAAATATATATGTATGGAGGGACTCAGACTCACCGTCAGCATAATTTAAAGCATATTTCTAGCAAACCTAAAAACTTCATATTCGATATCATACTAGGTTATTAGTCGCATAATTAGAGGGAAAACTATCAAAAGTATAAAAATAAAAGAAATTATATATTTTTAGATTTTTTTTAATTTTCCATTTTGCACTAAGAATATATTTTATGAAAATAAGTGCCTTTGTTATCCCTATTGAAGTAAAATCTACATTTTACAAGCTGTGGATTACTTTATTTTAGATCGTGTGAGGGCCGGGGCCGGTTCGACCGGTTGAACACCATGGTTCCACAGAAAACCGGCAAAAAGAACTTTGGTTCAAATCAGCTAAGTTTCATATTCAGATGTATGTTGAAGTTAACGAATCCAATAGGTGGAGTGAAGTTATTTGCCCTTCATTTATTGTTATATGCATTTGAAGTGTAGGAAAACTACATAACTAACCTAAGAAAGTAGCTAACTGCAGTATATTCACAATAATAAGTATGTTGTGGCAAAACTAGATAACTTAGTTTTCTATTTTTTATACTTCATAGCTTTTGCCCGCAGCTGCGCCCGCGTGGAGTGTTCGTGACAAAAAACTTCTATAGCAAATATACCTGCAATATAGTAATAGCACCGAATTTTAAACACCTACCTACTATACAAATTCTAATTAAACTTAGAATGGGTATAGTAGGTAACTTATCCCTAAAAGATAGATATAGTATTATATGCCGTCGCGAACTTTTTTGTAGACCTTTAGAAAAGGCAAAGCCGCGGGGAAGCCTCTCTAGAACTCTATTGATCATCTCATCTCTCATCGTGTCTCGAAAACGATTTCATTCACTCGTTTTTTCTTTGGATTTACTTTTGCAAATCCGACTACCACGAAAAAACTTTGGGTTTCGGGTTAATATATTATAAGCCTATAAACACTCACAAATAATGTAGCTTTCTATTGGTAAAAGAATTTTGAAAATAGGTTGAAGTAGATCCAGAGATTAATCCCTTACAATCTCGGTAAGTCACTTACTGACAAAGAAACAAACTTTACCTCTTTATAATATTAGTATAGTCCAGATGTAAGGCGACTTCGTACGCTAAAAATAAATCTTGGGAGAACCGTCCTTTTTCCTGCGATAAAAATTAGCCTATGTGTTAATCCAGGGTCTAAACCAAATTTCATCAAAATCCGTTCAGCAGATTCTGAGATTAGCGCGTACAAACGTAAAAATCATTGTTTTGGGTTCTATACCGTTCATAAAGCCTTCCTGTAATAGTTTTTCTTATTATCTTCCATGTACACACAGCGACCAGTTATTTATATAAATTCATTATAATATGTATGTATTATTATATGTATAGATGAGAGATATTCGTTTGTTTATGGATATAATAAAAACTATAGATATCTAAAGAATATAAAATTACCGACGGTAAAATTGTCTTTTATTTTGAAATGACACCAAAAACTTCCTTATTTTTTGGTGTCATTTAAAAAAAAAACACTAAATCGCGACTATCTCGAAACTAGAAAATTTGAGTTATTTAGTTCTCTTTCTACGCCGACGATATGTATTCTGACTTTTGTAATATTACATAGATTAAGTTATTACATTGTAAAAATATATTTAAAAAGAACAATTTTCCATTTTTTCGCTAAAAGAGGGAGGGAGGCCCCGCGGGAGTTTCGGTTCTTCTCGCCAGGTTAGTTCCCTAACCCGGTGGTAGGCATCACGTACGGACAATTCCGTAAGTCAGATTGTTATTATTTATTAACCTATATGGAAATAAAACTTTATGATTTAATTTGATAAATATGTACATAATTCTACTTGTTATATATTATATTATAGCTTTTAAAAATGTCCACAGCCGAAAGTATAACCGCCGTCTTTTAGAAATTGAGTTTTGACTACCGGCCCGTTTCATTACCCTTCTACCATTAATCTATTTGTTAAAAACGCCACATTTGGTATAGCTGTCAACGATCTCGCTGTCATAAAGATTCCTCTATCTAAGTTAGTATAATGGAACGCAAAATACCGGCAAATGATACCAAAGGTGACGTTTTTAACAAATAATTATTGGTAGATAGGTTATTGAAACCGGCCGTTAAACTCTAAATGGGCAGCTATACTATTAATCTGAGAAACTAAACGTACAATATGTCGCTTCTTTGTGTGCTTGAAGCGACATCTATTGCTAAACTCAAGCAAAAAGTAATTGTTAATTTAATGAAAACTTTACCTTGGTCCTGTCGTCTTATTTCAAAGTCTGTATCAGAGATGGCGCTTTAACTATATTATTTTTTACTTATAACATACAATATAACACGTCATATAGGTATAAAATATATGCTATAGTGATAATCAATTTTAGTGAGACACGACCGGTTAGCTCGAAACTATGGAAGGTGCAAAAAACATTGTATTTATGTTAACAACGCTGCTGATGTTCGCTACTGGATTCACGAGTGAGTTGATTATTTTAAAAATAACTTTTGAATAATTAAATAGGTAATTTACTTTTTAATAATTCAAGAAAAAAAGTGAATAGTTTAAAATGTTAAATTAGCGTTATAGGTATTGACTATAGATGAATGTTCAATTAACGTTATAGGTATTGATTACATATGTTTTCCGCTACTTCGTACGCGCAAAACGAAATCCCGCCATACCTACCATACCAATTGTAGAATGTAACAACAAACAATATGTAGAATATGTATATGTATTTTTAATCCCCACTTCACATTAATATAAAATTATTATTATTTTATGATGCCAAAACCGAGATTTATACACAATCTTTAACTATACCAAATGTCATCCATTTATATTCATAATTACAGAAGCTAGAAGCGCAGACAGACAGACGGACAGACGGAGGGACGAAGTGAAACTCCTTGTGTATTACGGAACCCTCAAAAGTTCAAATTCCCTACCTGCCTGCCTTCCTTATTGATTCAAGTTAAGCAGCATCATACAACATAATATTCTTAGCAATTCAATGATATAGAAAGAAAGAAAGAAAGAAAATTTTTATTTTCAGTTCACAAAAGACACAAATATAACATGACATAAAATAGGAAGATAATATAATAATAATAATATCGTTGTTATATTTTGTAAAAAAATATATTACCGAAACCTGCTCTACCTATCTGCGCTTGTGCAAATGGTCAATTGTTCTATTGCAATAACGAATTTTATCTTCTTAATGTGCCTTTAGATAATCAACATTAAGTAGCTCTACTAAATTAGATAGTACGTAGCTAATAAAGCGACGTAGATAAAATGTCAAGTCTTCACTCTTTGCGCGCACATTACATCCTTTATATTATCTTCTAGAACTTATTAATGGTACGAGTGGTACCAGACAATTATTTAAATATGGTTTGCTTTATTCTAGATAACATCACCTGTGGCGAGAACGAAGTGGTGGACAATTGCCCACGAAACTGCTCCTCCGAGTACTGTCCAACGAGCGAAGTGCAGGATACTTCGTCATGCCCATACCCGGAGACCTGCCCCACGCCGAAGTGCGTCTGTGGCTTCAACTACCGGCGAGCGGCAAACAACACTTGTATTCCTACTACTAGCTGCCGTAAGTACCAACCTACTTACCAAAGAGATTGGGTAAATCGGGCAAGATTTTCCAAGGAATGAGACCGACAAACAAGTACACGGCCGTAGCAGGAACATTTGACAGCGGCTTAAACGTAAGTTAACGAATGAAATTTGGATAGTCATGATTATGACATACTTTCATACAATTCTCATATTCGATAACGTTACGTTTACGCCGCTTTCAAATGTTCCTGCTAGGCCTACTGATGGTAATAAGCCCGCCGGCCGGTGGACACCCGCAACACCAAAGGAGTTACAAGGGTGTTGCCAGTTTTAAACCCCCACCCTAGAAGCCTGCTTATTTATCTGATGAAAACAGATGTTAAGTAGGTAATCTATACTAAGTGGGTACGATAATATAAAATTGTTTTGTCCCCAGCTCCCTTCAAATGCAGCAAACAGAACGAAGAATACAATCCCTGTCCAGCCCTGTGCCCTACAGATAGCTGCGCAGACGCACCTTTACATGGAGTCTGTCCCTTCTTCATCCTCATCGTCCTAAACTGCAACCCTGCGTGCCAGTGCAAAGAGGGCTCCTGCAAGCAAAACGGCACATGCATACCGTATGTGGAAAATGGTAGGTTTTTGTAAAGTTCTTCAATATGTTATAGGTACAAACCCATTAGTCAAAGGGTAAAATACATCTGACGTGGGGTTTAATCGCGCGTAAGTTTGTCAACGGCTTGAAATTCCTCATTGTTGCTCGTTGGTAGGTACCTATATATTATAGTTAATGCGAGACACTTATTTTTCCTTTGGACAATTCTCAGAAAGAAGAATCTTCTTTACGAGTTAAAAATATAAAAAGATACTAGGCAATTATTCTAATTAAATTTATACTAAAATTCTATAGAGGAAACATATGTTTATTTGTTTACATTAAATAGGCGCCCAAACTGCTGGACCGATTTGGATCAAATTTGGCACATATATACTTAGGCCCGTATTAATAAAGCGTTCTTAACTCTAAGACAATTCTCAAGAAAGTACTTAAGATGTTGTTTTAATTAATAGATTATACTTAAGTACAGCTGTAGGTACGGCGTATCAAGTGAGTGCGAACGTATTAATAAACGAGACTCGTTACTCAAGTACGTTGTCATTGCTGTCAAACTGTTACTTGAGACGGGGTTTCGTGGGTACAGTCAAACCTTGACTTGAGAACGGCTTGCTTAGAAATGGGATACAGTATATTATTACTTGTGGTGTTTTTGGATGTGTTACAATTATGTAAATTAAAATCTAAATATTTATCACTAAACAAACACAGAATTTACACTACATACTCAACACAAAATAAAGTTATAAAAAAAGATGCTATATCTATACATTATTGATACTTGTTCTTCTTTTTTTTTGGTAATCGCGGTTGCAAAGATTTTGCACCATTCTGCCAGTGTCGAGTATTTGTAGAAATATTTTCGATTTGATTTATAATTAAAAATTAAATAAAATATATTTATTTATTTATATTAAACGAATTACCTATTTGATTTATATTAATTGACTTGATTTGACACTTGACAGCAGAACTTTTTTTCGCTGCCCAAAAAACAATCCTCATTATGATCATATGATCCCTCCCTCCTACAATTCCTCGCCCTATCAACCTTAAATCTGTTCTGTGTTTTGTAAATACTCCTTTTACTGAAACATTATGTACATACTTACTTAGTTACTTATATTTAGTACCACATACTGGCCCTAAATTTGTCTGTTCTAGGTTTTAGATTATCCAACAGACTTCCTCCTGTACACCGTGCCCTTGTTTATTCATAAAACCCACTCATAAGGTAGAGTTTTCGTCAACACAACACATTGGCGAATAACTAAGGAGCCACTTTAAAGAAGAAGAACTTTTTTCGAATGGCAATGATCCGCATTCCGTTTTACGTAGTTGTTAAAAAAATATGGATATTAATATGCTAGACAATAATAAATATTAATATCTACGTAAAAATTAATGAATATCAGTTTTTTAAATATAAAAAATACAGACTAAACTTTTCTTGGTATTTATATTATTAAAAATTACATTTTTAAAAAGAAATATTGAAGGAATGTATAATCAATAAATCCGTTCTTTGTCGTGTAGATGACGCTTAAAAGTTGAGTAAGTGATCTCAATAACGTTATCAACTGAGACGGTCTTGAGATCATACTATTAATTAAAGACATTCTTGAGAAGCTAATCGTTACTTGAGACCGTCTCAGCCAAGAAAGGTCTTGAGAACGAGTTTGAGAACGGTCTATTAATACGGGCCTTAGAGTGAACCACGGGAAGGACAAAAGCTACTTTTTATCGCGGAAAAATGTACGGTTCCAGCGCGTTTGTTTTCATCGTACGAAATCTTACAACAGGGATGGCGAACCTTTTTGTATTAACGTGCCATTTTTGGAAAGAAATGTTTAATGAGGTCATAAACGTGCCATCAAATTTTTCATTTAATATTTCTTTGTGATTTAGAAGCGTACTTAATGATTTGGCGCTACGGGCCAATTAAATATTAGCCGCCCAATAAGCAGTAAATTTCGGTTATCAAATATAAAAAAATGTCGTTTGTTTTAAGGATTAAAATCTAATTACTCTTAATCCTATCTGAAAGACTGTATGTATGGAAAAATATATATAAATCAATAGCCTAAAACCGAACGTCGATACTAATTAATTTAATATGTTAGTGCGAGCGAGCAAAATTTTTTTCTTTTGTACCTGTTTAAACTTTAAACCTTGAAAGACCTGTGCACTTCGGAAAAATACAATTATATAAATAGCCTAAAACTGAACGTCAGTAGTAAATATTATAATATGTTCTTTAAGCCAAACACGAGTGAGCAGAGCGAACGAGCAAATATTTTTTCACCATTTTACAGGTTTTCTGTTCTGTATCTATTCAAACTATTAGTTTAATTAAAAACTAGCTAAATTAAAAATTAGTTTAACTAATAAACTGAAAAACGGTAAACTTCGGAAAAATACCATAAAAAACCGACTAAACAGAACATCGCTACTAAATAATATTATGTATTATGTTCCTTATGTAAAACGCGAGCGAGCTAGAAATTTTTTTGAATGCGTTCGGGACCTGTGTGACCATGCGCATTGCGCGGAGTACCACTGCCGCGCCGCCCGCTTACGTACCTGGTTACGTACCACGCGCGCCTTTTCTTACCCGACTACGGCGAATCTAAAAGGAAGGGTTATAATTTTGGCAGTCTATGTACTATGTATGTATCATCATGTGTGTTTGTTCCACCGTAGCGCCAAAACTACTAATCCAATTTCGATAAATAAGGTGTCAATAGATTCGTTATATGGTAACGCTATCTAATTTACGTAGTCGGGTTATTGTTTTTATAAAAAAATATAGTTATGTATAAGTGTTCTTGATAGCTATCACATTCCTTATGCTGGGACTATAATATGATCCGGAATCCGGAAGGCCGGAAAAATTCTGAGCATTGAAAATAGAATTATGCATTTATCATTAAACTTGTCGAGTTGAAAATCGAACACAGTTGAGTGTCGAGTCAAATGTCAATGTCATTTACGACAGCTCGACACACGAAACTTTTTTTTTGTAATATATGGCATCGGCTTATAACCATTTGCCAGTCAAGTTATAAAGGCGGGAAATAGAACTTTCGTTTCAATTTTCAACACTGTATTCCTAAACCGTCAAGTCTAAAGTCTAGTCAAAGTCCAAATAAATAGTCAGTGCAGTCCATGAGTCATGTCAGTCGATTCAGTAAAGTGGTAGAAGCTTTACTGAAAGTTCCTAGGGAGTATTGGCGGGAGACACAAAATAGCACGTTTTTAGAAGTTGTACCACTTGCCCACACTTGTGCACGCTAACGAATATCTAATGGTTAATATTCAACCAATATTACACATTAAGAAAACACAAATTTATGAAAGAAATGCAAAATCCAAACGTCACCCATTGAATTCCCCGGCAAAACTCCAACACTCGAAACTTTCATTCTCAAGTCTATTGTATTAGCGCAGAGTTATATTTTCAGTGCTCTGAATTTTCACTGGTGTTCCGAATTCAGTTGCATATTATGGTCCTAGCCTTATCTCGGCATTTTCTGAATTTTTCAATTACCTACACGCTTACATAAGTACAGTTTACTTAGGCAAAACTTACTTAAAAACATTCTTTAGTTTCAGGTGAACAAGCGTGAAGAAGTGTTCTATTTCCAAAGAATCACGTCATATGACACGTCGGTGCTAAATAACTTATCTAAGTACCTACTTGTGAATTTTGTAAAAAAATATACTAATATTATTAAAACGGATTTTGATTAAATTTGGTATTGTAGTACTTTAGCCTCTGGATTAAGTAACTCATTGGCTTCTCTGTCTATCTCTCAAGAGTATAGTGTTGCCGTGAGCAGTGGGATATTTCATAGTTCATACTGTATAATTCACTCAGGCGGAGCCCCAGACAAAAGCTAGTAATACCAACAAATAATAAACATGTTTTGTAATAAAATATAGAACCCATTATTTTATTCTTAACAACTTTTCAGGAGATAAGCTGTAGTAAATCATTTTTTGCACAATAAAATATATTGTTATTTTGGTGACAAATTAAAGGAAGATAAAAATAAAAATGTGTATTCTTAAACATTTCTTAGAATAAATAACTTGCTCTTTGTACAAATATCATCAGAATGTTTCTGGTGTGTTTAATCTAAAACATGGCATCAGCTAACATATGACTCACTATTGACCTTATAAGTTTTTTTTTTTATATATTAATGCTAAATTCATTGATAAACATATTTTTAAGGAAATAAGTTTTCTTGTTTTAAATTACTTATTTGTTTTATAGACAAAAAGGACATTATTTACCTATAAGGTTTAATTAGTTCATAAGCTACTTGTCATCTTACTTCAAATAGCAAATCTTAATGCAGAATAATTATTGTTTCAATACATTTTACTTGTTTTATTTAATACCATAATACTTTTTATCTTCATCACTAATTTCGTTTGGAGCTCCAGACATAGGATCTTTGCCTTCATGAGACTTGGGGAATGCAATCACATCTCTTATGGACTCTGTGTCACACGCTATGGCCATCAGCCTGTCTATACCAAGAGCTATACCTGCGTGCGGGGGACATCCACTTTTAAGAGCATTCATAAAATGCATCAAGTTATCTGGACTGATGTTCAGCAAACCAAATATTTTCTCTTGTAGAGTAGTGTCGTGTATTCGTACAGAACCTCCACCGACTTCATTTCCATTTAATACTAGATCATAAGCTAAGGATTTCACTTTCAATGGATCTTTGTCAAGTAGGTGTATATCATCTGGATTGGGCGCTGTGAAAGGATGATGACAAGTCTCCAAACCATTTTCTCCTCTCACAAAAAGTGGAAAATCCACTACCCATAGTGGCTTCATTCTGTCATCAAAATATATAAGGTCCTTGCTTTTTAATAAAGTTGCGATTACTTCACGAATTTCTCCTAAGCTTAAGCATACATTTTTCTTATCTCCGATAGCTATAATACAAGAATTATCTACACCAATTATACTTTTTACTCTATCATAAATATCACCGTTAATATCTTTAGAAATGTTTTCAGATTGTACTATTTTCACATTAAGCTTTTTAGCTAGTTCTTTAATTTTATCTCTATATTTTGTTGTAAGTTTTCCTACTTTGCTACAATATGGCAAAGCAAAGGCACCAAATTCTGGGTCAGTGTAATTGTCTTTGAAAAGGTTTGTAATGTTTATAATTTCTAAATTATGTGTTAGATTAGGTTTGTCGGAGCCATATTTTTCCAGAGCCTCCCAATAAGGTAACCGTGGAAAGGGAGGCTTTGGTAAATCTTTGATAAATGTTTTGTAGAGTAACAATTCAATAAGAGTTAATACATCATTTAAATTAGAAAATGATAGTTCTATATCAAGTTGTGTGAACTCAGGTTGTCTGTCTGGTCTGGTTGATTCATCTCTGTAACATCTAGCAATCTGAAAATATCTATCAACAGCTCCAGCCATTAACATCTGTTTGAACTGTTGGGGACTCTGTACAAGAGAATAAAATAACCCAGGATGCCGAGTAGGGACAACAAATTCACGAGCACCACCAGGAGTCCGACAAAACAATGTAGGCGTTTCAACCTCAATAAAGTTATATTCCTCCACTAAAAATCTCCTCATTTCATGTAACATTATAGATCTCTTTCGTAAATTGTACTGCATTTCCGGAAACCTTAAGTCAATGAACCTGTGCTGTAACCTGAGCTGCTCTTTTGGTTTTTGATAACTTCTCAAATTAAATGGTAACATTCCAACCTCGTTCAAAATGTCCAGCTTGTCAATAACAACTTCGATCTCTCCGGTAGCCATGTCATGATTTATCATGTCTTTGGGTCGAGTTGCAACAGTTCCTTCAATTTTGATCACAGTTTCTAAGGGTACTGTAGCAGGATCCAAGTCTATATTTTTGGCAATACATTGTGTTAGGCCATAAGCGTCCCTAATTAGAAGGAACTTAGACAATCTCACATATTGGACCCAGCCGCACAAAGTTACTTTTTCTCCCACATTCTTGACACTCAATTCACCACAAGAATGTGTTCTATAAGTAAATGTATTTACGCCTTTTGAAAGCTTATTATCATCGTTTTTAGTATTATTCGTTTCCTCCTTAATGTTAGTAGAGAGAGTACGGTAATAATTAGATAAAATCTTCTTCGGCTTATTATTACATAGCGAAAGTCTTGAGTGTCGTTTGAAGCGGAATGGCGCTATGAAAAAACTGTATTTTGAGCAATATGTAAAACTTGGTCTCCACATTTTAACATTAAGGATGATCCTTAAATTTATTGTATAGCTTTTGAATAGGAATTTAACTTAGCTAATTCATAAAATAGAGAGGTAATTTTTTATGCACTGTTTTCAAGTGCTTACCTGTCACTTCACACTTGTCACTTGTCAGATTTTATTTTATTTATCTGGCGTCGACCTCTAACCATTTGTCAGTGTCAAGTTAAAAAGGCGGGAAATAGAATTAATTTCATTCTTATTTACAACACCGTGTTTATAAATCGTTAAGTCCAAAGTCTAGTCAAAGTCCAATTAAATAGTCAGTGCAGTCAATAAGGCAAGTCAGTGGATTCAGTAAAGTAGTAGAAGCTTTACTGAAAGTTCCTAGGGACTTTAAGAGAGAACACAAAATAGCACGCTTTTGTAGTTGTACCACTTGCCCACACTTGTGGATATCAACAGATATCTAATGGTTAATATTACACATTAAAAATCGAAATGACAAAATTTTTGGAGGAATTACAACAATGTCGCTTATTGACATTCCCGGCACAACTCCATTCGCCAGTTGTCACTTGTTAGTTTTTTTTTAGTTTATATACGGCATCGGCTTATAACCATTTGCCAGTGTACTTGACACTGGCAAATGGTTATAAGCCGATGCCTGATAACTTTCGTTTCAATTTTCAACACCGTATTCCTATATCGTCAAGTCTAAAGTCTAGTCAAAGTCCAAATATATAATCAGTACAGTCCATGAGTCATGTCAGGTCGATTTAGTAAAGTGGTAGAAGCTTTACTGAAAGTTCCTAGGGAGTTTTGGCAGGAAACCACAAAATAGCACGTTTTTAGAAGTTGTACCGCTTGCCCACACCCCTAGTCACGTCAACGAATATTTAATGATTAATATTCTACCAATATAACACATTAAGAACCGAAATAAAACAAATTTATGAAGAATACGAATTCCACAACGTCACCCATTGACCTCCCCGTCAAAACTCCTTGTTAGTATTCCGGGCAGCGTTAGCAACTTGAAGCGGACTGACTATCGTACCAGGGGTGTAAAATTATCGTACATGGATCGAAATTATCGTATTTTTTAGGATAATGTCTATCATAAATAAATAAATCATATTAATTGTAATATTGATATGTATGCAAGTACTATATAGTTTATCTTTTTTAAACCACCGCTTTCAAATCAAAAGAACACTGAAACCCAAATGTTTTACGCGTGGTACAGACCTGAACCGATTCCCTTTCCACTTCAAGTTCAATAAACGCGCCAAGTTTAAAATTCACTCGGACAAAATTTCACTGTTCCCATGCATTTATCCGTAATAATTTATCGACACGACTGCCAACTTTAAACTTATGAAGTATGAACATAATCGACATATCGAACATATTCTCTTGTTCGCATTGGTAGATGCTAACCAATAAGAAAGCGTGTACAGCAGGCGCTGAATAAAGTTACAGTCTCATCTGCAGTGGTGTAACTTATCAGAGTGGATCCTAAGAACCAATAGGAATAGAGAACTTGTATTTCCCGGTATTTTCCCAAGATTTTATTGAACAAAATTAAATAATGCTATTTAGACTATCAGCGTCGATGAAATAATATAAATTCTCAAATTTTGCATCATGGTGGAAATTATCGTACAATGTCTGCGTACGATAATAATATGCTATCGTACATCGTACGTAGGCCCAAATTATCGTATGTGTACGATAATTATCGTACGGTTCCGAACGCTGATTCCTGGTAGGGATGATAAGAAATCGATATACATTGTTGATATTTTTACTCTAAAAATATCGAATTCGGTACCTACGTATTTCTGAATATTCAAATTCGATTCTAATGAGGTTTTTCATATGTTACATTTTTTTTTACTTCTTTACTAATAAAAATATTTCCACAATGAATAAGTTATAGATAGTTACAATGTTTTGTCCTTTATAGATTTACTTTTTTTACGTTCGCGTTAGATTGTGAACACAGCCAACGAAAATATGTCTATATATAATCTCGAGTATCTTTGTCCGTCTAATTGAGTGTCGATACGTGTAAATGAGACAGTTGATGTACTATCGGCGTGAATTTCTGCCATCTTGTGGCCAACTTAGTCGGTCAAAAAATTGTCCTAGTGTATTTTTGTATCATTAGACATTAAAAGATCAAGCTAAATTATGCAAAAGACTGATTACCTTTATAATGTTTGAGGAGGCATAGACGTATATATTATAGACGAGGCATGTTGAGGCAAAGTGTCTTTTTGGGCCATTTTGACATTTGAAGTATGGTAAAAACAAGATGGCTGATAGTTAAAGTATGGTGAAAACGAAGATGGCGTAACTTTTTATTGTATGAAGATTTGTTCTGTCAAATTTACGTCATAGCCTATCTTGAGTTTTGAAATCTTTGGCCGCAGGCTAAAGGGTGCGTTTAATTTGTAGTTACGCCTTAAATTTTGAATTTTTACTGAATAAAATTGTAGGTACTTTATTAAATATTAAAGCTAATAATTTTTTCCATTTCCGAATTTTTTTGCAATACTTGAGCTAATAGGGTTTTGAGGTAAACTTTTAGATTTATCGAAATATCTATTTTTTTTTCACTCTACGTACGGACATTTGTATAAACAGGATGTCCCACAAAGAATGGATAATCCTGGAGCGCCTAATAGTACGGCTATCAGGCGCTCAAATAAAAGTACACAAAAATAAAATTCGAAGCAGTGCCAAAAATATGTTTTTTTTTTAATCGCTTTTATTGACCTTACTGTACTTTCATGTACACCACTGCTGCAAATTAATGAAATTTGTTGCATTTTTGGTGTTATATTATTCCTCATAGACCATACTATTAGAAATCCAGTAAAAAGTATGAATATCTATTGTACTTCTTTGGAAAAACAAATATCAACTTAAATTTTTAGCATGAAATTTGATAAATAAATAATTTTGACAATGTTTGGGAGCCTTTCGTGAAAAAAAATAGTATGAAGACCTAAGTGGCCAAGTGTTTCAAAAATATGCGCAATTAATACAGTTTACAAAATTATTTTTAATTATTTAATTATTTATTAACATTAAGATGCAAAAATGGTAAATTCGACTGAAGAAAGAAAATAATAACCTTGTCTTAAATTGTCAAAATAAAAGCGTTAAGGTGTACATAAATCAATCTTTATTTCATAACAAGTGTTCGAATTGTCTGCCACCGACTCTGATACAAGCTCGACATCTTCTAATAAATGCTCTCCTAAAAAGTTGTGCGTAGCGCCGTTCAGTTATTTTTGAAGCGGCCTCCTGCACACGACTGCGTAATTCCTCTAAACTTGAAATAGGCTTAAACTACACCTGTTCTTTTAGACAGCCCCAGTAAAAAATCTAGTGGATTTAAGTCCGGGGATCGCGGAGGCCACAAAATGGGACCCAAACGACCAATCCATTTATTTGGATACGTGGCATTTAAATACGCACGAACTTTTGCAACCTAATGTGCAGGACAACCATCATTTTGTAGTCAGTGGGATTGTCTCATCTGCTCAGGCACCTCCTCCATTAAATTTGGCAGATCATTTTGTAAAAAATTCAAGTAACTTTGTCCAGATAAATTTCCGGGCAGTTCAAATGGACCAATGATTTTTCCGTTTAATATACCAGTCCGAAAATGCAACGAATTTCCTTAATTTGCGGCAGTAGTGTACATGAAAGTACAGTAAGGTCAATAAAAACGTTTTTTTTTAAACTTCATATTTTTGGCACCACTTCGAATTTTTTGTGTATTTTTATTTGAGTGCCTGATAGCCGTTCTATTAGGCACTCCAGGATCATCCATTCTTTCTCGGACACTAAACTATCGATACGATACGATTACGATACGATACAGATACGCAGATACGATTTAAGTTGTTTTTATGTCCGTATCCCTATTTATATATTTTATATAACGTTAGGTCCGTTGTTTATTTAGTACCTACGTACTGACGTAGGTATTAAATAAACAACGGACCTACCACTAGGTCTGTGTATCTGTACACAGCTGCCTTAAAAAGAACTTCAACTGATAAGTGGGAATAGAGATGTTGCCTAGTGTCGAATATCACAATCTTACAAATAAAATTTTATAATCGTAGAATAGAGATTCACAAATCTAAAAGAAATAGATATTTCGGTTGATGCGATTAAAAATAATAAGCAAATAAAAAATATTGTCTATCTCTTTCTCGCAAAACGATTTGTTACGTCACAAGTTGCTACCACCATACATTTTTAAATGACAAATGTATGGCGGGTGCAACACGTGACGTCACAGGCGGATATAGATCCGCTCTCTTTCTTACTGTAAATTTAATTTGTTTGTATCTTCTTTATTTGTAATAATGCAACATGCCTATGTGCTTTTCAAAACACACGACATTTTAACTTTTTAAATTGCGTTTAAGAAGTTCAAACGCCAAAATGAAGCCCATTCCCACTTGTCACTTGAAATTCATAATGGGGCAACCATGGAGTATTAGGATAGAAAAGTGTCCGCTAAAAAGTATAAAATAAGGGTGGCGTCACTGTACCTAAAGTGTAAGTTTGAAAGGAAGGGGCAAAATTAGAAAAGATAATCAAATGAGCAAGGGCTTCCGCTTTGCAATGGAGCGCTTTTCAAAATTAACAAGTTAGTTTATAAAGATATTACTACGCAAATTTGTTTATATAATAAAATATAATATAATATAATATAATGTAATGTAATATAATGTAATATAATATAATATAATATAATATAATATAATATAATATAATATGATATGATATGATATGATATGATATGATATGATATGATATGATATGATATGATATGATATGATATGATATGATATGATATGATATGATATGATATGATATGATATGATATGATATGATATGATATGATATGATATGATATGATATGATATGATATGATATGATATAATATAATATAATATAATATAATATAATATAATATAATATAATATAATATAATATAATATAATATAATATAATATAATATAATATAATATAATATAATATAATATAATATAATATAATATAATATAATATAATATAATATACAGGATGTTCGGCACATGGATGGACAAACGAAAACCGTGGACCCGTGGAGCCGTCTGCTATACATTGAGGCCTAATTACAAGACTCAGGCCCAATAGTTTTTTTTTAAATAATTTTTTAAGTTAATTTCGAAAAAAGCCAGTTTTCAAACTTCAAACGACTATAAATTTACTTTTAACATTGAAAATCCAAACATGCTTTTGTAATAATTATCTGCATTAGTTGTAGAATCATATTAAATTCAGTTTTGGAGCAAATGTTAGATATAAAATTAGATACGAGTCCTTAAACGACAAACAAAGTGAAAAAATAATTTTCATATTCCACTTTGAATTTCTTAAAAAAAAAACTATGATTTTTAGAGCACTTAAAATTCTAGGAAAACATCTGTGGTTCATACCCTTTATATCGGTATACAGTTTGCACATATTTGTTTAAAAATAACTAGAGTAAATCGCAATTTAAACTAACGGGGCCTTAATTCATAAGACTCAATTTGCGAAAACTTAAATCAAGTACAAGCCAATTTGTCATAATTGCTTTCGGTATGTTCACTAACACTACACGTGGGAGCTAGTAGTCTGTCTCTCTCTTACCAGTCACGATACTATCTCTTGTCTCTTTTGTTGAATTTGGACAATAGCCGTACATAGCAGGTAGAAAAAGGGGTGTTATTTCTCTGTGCAGTAGTAATTCTATGAAATCTTATATGTATGTTTTTAATTAGTAAGCTTTTTAGTAGAAAATGAATTTATTATTAAAACACTATGATAATTTAAATTTAAATTTATTTCCAAAATTTATTTTATAACAATTGTTCGAATTGGTGCCCTTGACTTCTTATGCATGCTCGGCACCGTTTTAAAATTTCCACTGTTGTTGTTTGAAATATCATTTCGGCTTTCATTTTTTCGAATGCTTCATTTATTCTAATTATTAACTGCTCTCGACTGGGCACCACGGTTGCGTACACTAGCTCTTTGGCTCTACCCCAGACGTAAAAGTCTATTGGGGTAAGGTCGGGCGACCTTGGTGGCCAAGGAATTGGACCACCCCGACCGATCCACGAGTTCGGGAACACATTATTAAGGTATTCCCTCACAGCTATGCTCCAATGGGCTGCTGGGCAGCCATCGTGTTGGAACACAAAAGGTCTGTCTTCTTGTAATACTTCTTCTACTAAACCGGGCAAATCATTTTGCAGAAATTCTAAGCAATTATTTCCATTAATATTGTCCGGTAAATAATGCGACCCGATTAGTTTATTTCCAATGACCCCAGCCCAAACATTTACACTGAATCTTCTTTGAAATTTTCTCGGTCTCGTCACTCGTGGATTTTGGGTGCCCAGTAATGGAGATTATGGTAATTTAAAATACCTTCCTTATCAAATTTTGATTCATCTGTCCACAGAATACTTCTTAAAAAGTTTTCGTCTTCCACGTCAGTGTGTAGTAGATGTCGACAAAATTCTACGCGTCTACCAAAATCATTATCTTGAAGATCTGAAAACAAAGAAAAAAGGCTTGAGAATTTAAAATAAGGAAGACTAGATCTAGGCTTTGGTACATATTCAGTCTCTTTACGGAATTAAGAAAAATCTATTGTATCCATACCTTGCACGGGAGTGTAATGGAAAGCATGTTGCCGATTTTCCCGGAGAACTGCCCACACTTTCCATATGCCAAGGCCCAGCATTGCAGCTACCTCTCTTATACTTTTATTAGGGTTATTATTAAATTCTTCTAATACACGTTCGTCTGTAGCAATATGATGTTGTCGTACATTCACCCTCGGTTCTTGATAACGCAAATTACCCGTTTCTCTAAGTCGTCGGTATGTAGTAGCAAAAGTTTGGTGGCTAGGCAGTCGACGGTTAGGATAGCGCTCTTGGTATAGTCTTTGTGCTTCACGTCCATTGCAATTAGCGGCTCCATACACCAACAACATATTGGCGTATTCTTCATTCGTAAAAGAGGTGGTCATTTTACGAAAAAAAAACAACAACGTAACAACAAAATAACAGAAAACTTAACAAACTGAAGCAACAACAATAACGTAAAACGATAACAAAATCACAAAACGAAAACAATAACACTAAGCGCAACGGACACGTCAGATCGCAGAGGCAGTTAAGACTCGACAAATAAGTAAAACAATTTTTTCCAAAATTAACGTTTGACTGATAAGGAATAGACAAAATCAAACAATAGCGCAATTGCAGAGTGAAATAACAACCCTTTTTCTTAGTGTTGGTATAATTAGCATTCGCAATAATAATTAATTGCTAAATGCCCATTAGCAATCATTAAATTAATCTTAGTTGCTAAAAATAACGATTGCTAAAATTATCGTGCGCCCCAATCGTCTGCGTTCATGAAAAAAATACGTGACCGCGCTGCTTCGCACCGCGGCGCTAACTGGATTACTGGCTATCCGCTATCGTACTATTGCTATTTGCTAAATGCTAATGCTAAAAATTAAAATCATTCGATGCGAAATAATTTTGACTCGACGAGCGACGCGACCCGAGAATTCACGATGCCGCGATGTTCCACGAATTAATACGAGCGAGTGTCGGCTATCGTACTTTAAACTATTGCTATTTGCTATTTTGCTAATGCTAAAATCATTCGATGCGAAATAATTTGCCGCGATGTTTAACGAATTAATACGAGCGAGTGAGAAGAGAAAATACATTACGGGCACGGCCGTCAAATTTTTCAAAATAAAGTTAATTGCATGCGTTTAGGGTCCATTATTCAATAACTGTTTTTTTTTATTAATGTTTTCGTATTTTGTCGTTTAGGTCGTAGGTCAGTTTTTTTAGTCAGGTGAAATAATTGCGTTTTTTGCGCGATTAACATCGATCGTGTGACCAAATCAACCTACTTTAATTTGAAACTGTGTGTGTGTATTTGTGTAAATATAGATTATATTTTAGTGCATAAATATATAAAATTTGATTTTAACGTGTTAAGAAATAAAATAATATGCTTTGCAATTTGCATCTTACTTTAGCGCAGACCGGAAATCGGTCTGCGCTAAAGTAAGATGTCTTAAAAAAAAAAATAATCGCTAATCTTAAAAAAAAATGTATATTAATGCTTAATAGGCGACGCGACGTAATTAAAAAACATTAGCATTTCACAAAACACAGCTATTTATGATCATTAAAAATCGATTTTAGCAAATAGCATAGCAATAGCACGTAGCATGCTAAGACATGAAAATTAGCATGCTAATGAAATTAATGAAAAATAGCATAAATTTCCATTACTACTTTTTCTACCTGCTATGTACGTACGGCTATTGTCCAAATTCAACAAAAGAGACAAGAGATAGTATCGTGACTGGTAAGAGAGATACAGACTACTAGCTCCCACGTGTAGTGTTAGTGAACATACCGAAAGCAATTATGACAAATTGGCTTGTACTTAATTTAAGTTTTCGCAAATTGAGTCTTATGAATTAAGGCCCCGTTAGTTTAAATTGCGATTTACTCTAGTTATTTTTAAACAAATATGTGCAAATTGTATACCGATATAAAGGGTATGAACCACAGATGTTTTCCTAGAATTTTAAGTGCTCTAAAAATCATAGTTTTTTTTAAGACTTTCAAAGTGGAATATGAAAATTACTTTTTTCACTTTGTTTGTCGTTTAAGGACTCGTATCTAATTTTATATCTAACATTTGCTCCAAAACTGAATTTAATATGATTCTACAACTAATGCAGATAATTATTACAAAAGCATGTTTGGATTTTCAATGTTAAAAGTAAATTTATAGTCGTTTGAAGTTTGAAAACTGGCTTTTTTCGAAATTAACTTAAAAAATTATTTAAAAAAAAACTATTGGGCCTGAGTCTTGTAATTAGGCCTCAATGTATAGCAGAAGGCTCCACGGGTCCACGGTTTTCGTTTGTCCATCCATGTGCCGAACACCCTGTATAATATAATTAAATAAATAAATATATAATATTATAATTATAAAATTAATAATTAATAATTAGGTTTATATAATTTCATAAAGATATAGCCATAAAGATATTGCACTCCATAACTCTATACTCCATGAGGGCAGCTGTTACAGATACACAGTCCTCACAGATAATAATCGGTACGACTATCTGTGGCATCGTAGCCTTCTCCTGCCTTCCCATGGGCACTTCCATGGACAAATCTCGCCTGCGTAGAAAGTATATCGTTAGGAGGTGCGCGACTATAGAAACTTACGGAAATAAATTCACGCGGGCTGAATTAAGAGTAAAATTATATTAGCAGTCGGTGTTCGTTACACTGTTACTATCATATAGTCGGGATGCACCCTCCCACCCACATAATATTAGTTATTACTGATCTTTGGATGCACCCTCCGGAACATTTTTGTATATAATTTATCTTTCTTCGTAAAGTGAACAACACCGTCACCGACATTTCTTACCTACTTTGCGTAATCTGTTCAAACGGGTTATCAAACTGACCTCGTAGAATAATGAGTAGTTACTTTAAAATATAAATAAATGATAATAATAAATTATGAATTTTGAAACTACTCCGGCTTTCGAGACATACGTCTGAAAAAAAGAAAACGACGCAATAGGTACCACCACTACCACCTGTTCCACCATACACTTCCTTGACATACCCCGTGGATACTGGATACCTTGCTGGCTGTTCGCTAAATTGCTCGCCTACAATTTACTGACCAAGTTGCTCGTGCGAGCAATATAGTTCCCGGCCTAAAAATTCATCACATTGACTGGACATCATGAATATTTAAAATCGTCTTAGTAATTTTAAAATACCTATCTACACTATGGGATAGACGCGAGAAAAAAAGACCATAATATCACTTTACGTGTAGGAAAGGTAGGTACCTAAAGCAGAAATATTTTCTTTGTCCACGTGGTATTATTACCATTGTGGTAGGTACCACAATATTATTAAATCATTAATCTATGCAAATTTTCATCTTTCTAGCACTAACAGTTTGGACGGTAAGCTGATGACAGACGGACGGACGGACTGCCTAAGTACAGTAATATTAAAAGTGCTAACACTTTAATAGTGGAGTAGGTACATTGGTCATGGAAAGGTTTGGGCGGGATTTAACGTTTCTGCAAAATGCTTAAGTACCTACTTAGATTTGAATTGAACCTTGCAAGGTACAGTTGTTTTCAATTGATTAATATGTTTGATGATAATTAAATCAGCGTCAGGGAAATAGTAATATTTACTAATGTTTACTCTCGTAAGTAAGTAGGTATAAAGACACAGGCAAAACAAAATCACGTCAGAGTTATATAGGACTTGATATTAACAACTATGCATCGTCAATTTATTTTATTTTGTATTATATTTTCCTTGTGCGTGGTGAATTGCAAAAAAGGTAAGGATATTTTAGTCTTAACGTGTTGCCTTAAGCGAATAACTTAACATTTATAAAGAATACGTCTTATTAATTTACTGGATCAAAACTTAAAAACAAAACTTTAAGTTCTGACACTATTTAATATTATACATACCTAAATAATACTTAGGTAGACATTTTATTAGGGTAGTTTACTAGGTGTTAAACATTTAGTTTAATTTACATATTCTAAATTATTGTGGTAAGTATTCTTATTTTATAAATGTAAAAAAAAGTACACAATTTTAAGTGGTACAGCCCAGGTTTTCGTGACTGTACCTACCGTTAGTATAATACATATTTACTTACATTGAATGTGTAATTACGCGTACTTATGACATAGTAAAGGTTTGTAAAATCGGTTAAATATTACTCCAGCGTTGGCGTAAGATTTTAAAATAGACATTTTCGCAGATAAAGAATGCGGTTTAAATGAAGAATACCACGAATGCGTGAAGAAATGTCCACCAGACACATGCATAGCAATAACGGCGAGATTCAAATGCCCCAGCAATCCACCTTGTAAGCCTGGGTGTGCTTGCAAAGATGGTTTCCTTAGAGAAAACTCCACCATGCCTTGTATGCCGTTGTACGAATGTTCCGTGATTGTTAATATGCCAGGATTTAAATAAAATATACTTAATATGAAATTCATAGTTTTCATATTCTATAAGAATGCATCCTACTAATATTATAAATGTGAAAGTTTGTGAGGATGGATTAATGAATGGATGGATGTTAAGATGGATGGATGGATGTTTGGTACTCTTTCACGCAAAAACTACTGAATGAATTTCGATGAAATTTGGTATGGTAGTAGCTCAGGCTCTGGATTAAAACATAGGCTACTTTTTATCCCGAAAAATTACAGTGTTCTTTTGGGATACTGTATTTACGCGGGTGGAGCCGCGGGAAACATAAGCTATAGAGTAAGTAACTAGGTAGTTTATACGCGGATATATATACTACTTTTTATCGCGGAAAAATGTACTGTTTCCGCGAGAGTAACATTTGCGCGCACGATGTCGTAGGCAGCATCTAATTTCCAATAAAACATATTTACCAAAAGTAACGTTCCCCCAAGCTAGACGTCGTCTGTCCTATCGGAGACAAACTCAATATAAATAAGCTTTATGAACGAATAAGCACAGATCTGCCCGCTACGTAGTGAAGATAACATGCAGGCTTCGCTTATAACTTGTGTGGGGATTTCCCTCTGCGTGTTTTTAGTTGTGGGAAGCGGTAAGTTTTTACAAGTTTTCCTCAAATAACACAGATCATAATATTTAGCTACCTGCTACACACAATTTGTGCATAAGTAATATCATTATGTGATATTTAATTAACAGTAAAAAATAAAATTACCCAATAGCTTTTAATAAGTTAATGTCTTTTAATGGCCCGTTTCGATAACCTATCTACCAATAACTATTTGTTAGAAACGTTAAATTTGTATCGCAAAAACCGTGACATTATTGAATGGCGACTTTTTTAACAAATAGTTATACTCGTAGATACATAAGTTATTGAAACGGGCTAACTACGAGACTAACGAGTCTCCTACAAACTACAAGTTTAAAAAAATGTGTTATGACATTAAAGCGCCATCTATCACTTGTTTTGAAATATTAGTTTATTTTTAAATCCTAGTACTAATAAAAATGATTTGAATTTGAAGAATTGATGGATGAATGTTTGTTACTCTTTCACGCAAAAAGTACTCAACGGATTTTTATGAAATTTGGTATGCTAGTAGTTAAGGCTCTAGATTAAAACATAGGCTACTTGAAAGTTGAAACAGTGAATACACACTGTACGTAGGTGTGTACGTACACAAGTAGTACTGATACTTTTTCGGGATATCATCAAACTTCCATTTTCAACTCTATTGTAGTAGCACAGAGTTCTATTTTCAATGCTCAAAATGTTCTACGGTCTTCCGGATTCCGGTGCATATAGTCCCAGCTTTATGTTGTTGGCATAAAGGCTGTGATGTGTCAGAGATATCACTCTGAAGTCAGAACGGACTGTATAATAAATTATAATTACGAAGTATTTTTTTTAAGCTGAAATCAAATGCCACAGACGCAATGAAGTAAAAAACTGCGTATATGAATGCCCCCCAGAAAGAACCTGTAAGAATAAAGATATAAAGTTCAGTTGCCATGTCGACAACAAAAAATGCAAAAATAAGTGCGTCTGTGAAGATGGCTACTACAGAAATCCGCTAGGAGAATGTATTTCCAGGGAAAATTGTGGTAAGTAGTGAAGTAGGTACAGTTGTAGCTGGCAACCAGGCCAGACCACGGTGTGCCATATTTCGATTTTTTTCCTATTGCAATATCGGTTCAAAAGTTGTACACCAGTTTTGTCTTTTGTATTTAATAATAATAATATAAGCAATAAGAGTCTGATATTTATAATTTCATACCCCAATTTCTGTGATCATCATCACCATAATCTATACATATAATAAATTTGTAACTGGTCGCTGTCTGTACATGGAAGATAATTAATAAGAAAAACTTATTACAAGTGGACTTTATGAACGATATGGAACCCAAATTTGAATTTTTGTATTCTGTACGTTTGTACGCGCTAACCTCAGAATCTACTAAACAGATTATGGTGAAATTTGGTATGGTAGTAGTTAAGACTCTGGATTAACAGATAGGCTACTATTTATTGCGGAAACGTACGAAGTAAACGGCTTAACCGAATTGAATGTGGCTTTCACTAAAGCGTTTTGGTTACTGCACTCCACTTAAAATTTAATTAACCGACTTCCAAAAAAGGAGGCGGTTATACACTCGGCTGTTTATAATATCTTTTTTATTTTATGTTAATTGTTAAACGATTACTCCACCGCCTGTGGACCGATTTTCAATTTTTTTTCCCGAAGTACGGAAAATTCATTTTTTGCTGTAAAGGGTTTATACCCTTCGGTTCCCAATTGGTCTTTTTGACACCAAAGTGGTGACCTGATGATGGAGTCCATGAGAAATCGAGAGTACTCCACGAAAATTATAAGGACACATAGTGATTTTGACTTTTTCTGAAGGAGTCCAGGCATATACTACCAAAAATAAAGCTTTTGCACCAAGGTATACCTTTGGAAAAGTTCTGAACAGAACTCCCGAGTTGTTACAGATACATGTTTGGAGATTTTGGCGTTGTTTAAAGAACTGAAAGCATAATATGCCACTATGTCAATTAAAGTAATCATCATCGATCACCGCCTTCATCACACCATACATCATCACATTATGATGATAATGGGTACTTCTCATAGTCTTTTACATCGACACGTATATCTTTGAACATTACTCTGCCTCGACAAATCGAAGCATTTTTTTTTAAGTTTTTACGTAGTTTTTTTCAGTACGGTTTTTTCGATTTTTGAAATAATTAATTTTATTTTACTCTTTTTAGTATATGTCAGTCTTTGTTTTACCTCAAGACCATTTGCAATCAACAAACCCGTGGCAATATCAGTTCGGGCAAGCCTATATGTGAGAATCGTAACGCACCAACTTTAAATCGTCATAGATCATTTTAAAGGTAATTCTGATTGAAAAACGATATGAGAAACTTAAAAATTATTTTACCTATTCAACGTTACCTACCCCGCTTAACACAGGTCGTCGATTTTCGTTTTCTTCTTTTTCGCATTATGGCGTCCAAAATCGGCCATTTTCATTTTTCCCAATTTTCATGCTTTCTATGACATTCGCGCTGTGATGACGAATCAAACGACGTAGGTACTTATCATTTATCAAAATCGGCCTACACGTTAAGTCTAAATAGTGGCACAAGCGCACAAACATACATACATAGACTGATAAACATATTACTTTCCCTTCCGTCGACCAGTCGGGTAAATTCTTTGTCCCGAATGACTATAATAATAAGATCCGAGGCAATGGCGTAGCGAGCCTTAGGGGGGGGCCGTATCAAAAAAAAATTGGGGACCCCCCCTGCAGCCCACTGCCTAATGGTAATAACTAACTAACGGCTATAATTTTAACTATTTCTCTACTCAATCTTCATATTTTTGAAGTCGGTACCAGCAAACTTGAACTCGAGTTCTATAAAATATTGTTTTATCAGGATATTGTTTGGGCTGGTACCGACTTCAAAAATAAGAAGATTGAGTAGAGAAATAGTTAAAATTATAGCGAAATTTAAAAGGGGAATTATTTAGAACAGAAGTTTTATTTCACACTTTTTTGTGCATTTTAACTTTGTAAGTCGGTTTAATTTTTGGTTTAAAAATAATAATTTTTCTCTTTTTAGTTATATTTAGTAGTATCATTATTTTTCCGCGGCTTCGCCCGCGTGAAATTGGGTTTCAAACTTTCATCCCCTATTTTACCCACCTGCTGAATTTTAGATAAACGCTGAAATACGTAACTCATTATTTTTTCCGTAATCAAATCGTACAAAATTTTAAGCAAATATGTCCAAGGAATAAAAAGTTTCATACAAACTTAAATCTCCTATTTTACCCCCTTGGGGGTTGAATTTTGAAAAATCCTTCCTTAGTGGATGCCTGATGAGAAATACGTGTGCAAAATTTCAAATTTCTAGCCTTAATCAAATCAAATCAAATTCCTTTATTGCTAGAATGTAGTACATAACGGTCTTATATTCTGTGAGAGCTGCTGATACATTCTGCCATTACAATAGCGTGCAATGCATTAAAAATAATTATTGTTTTGATAATTAAATTACGTCAAAATGATAAGGAGTTAAATTTAGCAAATAACATTTAGATAAAGTTAAAGATTCGTGATAAATAGTAGATTGATAAATAGTAATGTTTAGAATGTAAAAATAAAATTAATTATAAAATTATTACAATGTCAAAGGATAAATTAGCAAACAATACCTAGTCAAACTTTGGGGAGCGGTAAATACTTTTTTAAAAAATAATAAAAATTTATTAAAGTTAAACTTAAAGTTAATTACAATTAAGACTTAACTATGACACGTCTGAGCAGAGTTGTATGCTCTGAACGAATGCCCCGAAGACCTACCAACTTATTCTAACGATCCCTCGTAATGGATACCTCTGGGATCCTTAAAGTGCTTACCTAAGTTATAATTCTAAGCTTTGGGTGGCCAGAGCCCAACATGACTCCTCCCTCCTTAAGTTCGAAACCATCAGACGAATTTGCTGAGTTCTGAGGGTTTCGATTTTTAAGTAAAATTAACTTATTTCTAAATTTATATAACGCTAGGGATACCCAGAAACACAAAATTATAACATACAATATAAGGGTTGCAACACTGACACAATTGGCTTTTATTATTTGTACTTCATCACTATCACTGAACTTTTGCGATTTGATTATCGTTGACAGGTGTTTCAGATCATCCAGGTTAACTCCTTTTATATCCAATGGCAGGTTCTCAGAAATTTCATTCTTTGGTTAAGGAAAATGTAGTTGTGGCATTATCTGATAATTTATTTCTCTTAAGGCGTGTTGCTCGCTGCGCAGATGAATTTTCCCAATAATAATTTCGCATCCGGTTTCTATTTTTATAATATAAGTACCAATAGTAAAAACCAAAAGTATTTCTGGAATACATAATATATCGGGACGAGGGAAGTTTTTGTAACTTTAAGTCTTCTATTTGTACGGCCCTTGGTATACAAAGAGACGTATCCTTACTATACTCCATCATCTGCTCCGCACACGTTGTAGAGACATAGGGGACTATTTCCTTTTCGGTACACAGGTACTGATCATTCTCCGAGATTTGCTGGCAAGGCGATATTAGTGATATGTACTTTGAACTTTTCACCATAAGGAAAGGGTATTCAGGAATAATGATGTGTTTTATTTTTTTGCTCATCTTACATCGGTAAAGAAAACATTTTATAAAAATCGTAAGTATCATTACTAATAAGCGGGACCTCCAATATGAACGTGATCTGGTTTCCTTTAATAAAAGCTTTAACAGTTATAGTTCTTTCTATTTTAACTAAATTATTCATGGATACAGGATAAACTAAATTATGAACTTTTTCGACTTGTGACAATATTTGAAATAATTCTGTGGAATTAATTATACATTGATGCAATACATCAACCTTACTTAATGCTAGAGCGGTTTCTATTTCATTAATAGTAACATATAAAATGCGAAAACTGTTTATAAAAGTAGTATACATACCTAAAACATAAGTAGAATAAATTGAATTATTTTCTTTAGTAATTTCTTTTAACATTCTCTCTATCCGCTTAAGACGCTCATTAAAAATTAAAGAATTATTATACAGTACCTCAGTGCTATTAACATGGTGCTCAATAATTTTGGCAATGAAGGTGATCTTATTTTGTATAGAACTTTGTTTTTTATATAAATTTTCAATAAGAAAGAAGAGAAGTGTCATAACGAAGTGCATCTTCATGGTCTAAATTTCCAGTAATCGATTTAATGACGGATCCAAGGGGATTTAAAAGTCCGCGTTTGAATTTTTGTAAAGGGAAAATCTTATTTATTGTCGAATCACGAATATCCTCTACTTGATCTTTTATATTACTAAATTCATTAGGATACGGCTTACTTGTATTTATTAACATACTGAATTCGTTGTAACTATTTATATAATATACTAAATTATCTGCTATTCTTTCTAAATTTAATATCTTAATAATAACCCACTTATCTGTTTGCATGTATGCATTCCCTATTTTAAGTGGTAGAAGCCCCGAATTTTCTTCTATTTTCTTAACTTGAAGAGCCTGGTTTTCCTGCATCATCGCCAGGACTACGACGCACCACCTGTGGAGGCTGTTTTATATTTTTAATAGGAACTTTTGTTTCTATTTCCAACTTGAATTGGAACTACGTTTCTTTCTATTGTACCACCAACTTTTGCTTTTTGATATAACGGCTTATCCTTACTCTTCCTAGTATTTACTGCTTTGGCATAAGTAGAATCTCCTGTCTCAAATTTAATTTCCTTTTCACCACCTTTTTTTGATCTTTCTTTTTCCTTAGAGTCTAATAATTTACTTGAAATATATTGATACAAATATTCTGTTCTTTTTACATGATCTGTAAGTAATTGCTGCATATAGTATTTATTAAAATCTACGTCAAATGTGCTATTGGAATCAGTGTGTCCAAAAACTACTTCGAATGGTGTGTGCTTGTAACACTATGGATTGTATTATTGTAAGCCATTATAGCGTATGTCATAACAGAAGCAGCATCTGTAAATTTTTGCTCATACTTAGCCAATCTATATATTTCTATTAAAGTGGAATGGAACCTTTCTATCACTCCTGTGGAGTTTGGATTATTTGGTGTAGAAATATGAAGCTCTATTTTGTACATGTCGGTTAATTCTCGCATTAATGTATTGTTAAATTCGGTACCCGGGTCACTTGAAATTTTTTTTGGTATGCCATAAAATGAAAAATATTTTATTAAAGCACGCACTACCTCAGGTGTGGAGCGATTACTAATTTCAATTGCTTGCCCTAGTTTACTAAAAGCATCTATAATAGTAAGGTAATATTTTCCTTCAATACTGAATAAATCTATAAAAAAATTCTTGAAAAGGTGCCTCTTGTGGTTGAGTTAGCTGTATTAAGGGTTTAAGTGGTTTCCTATCGTATTTCATCTTCTTACAAAGTTCACAAGCATTTAATATAGCTGTTACGGTTTCTTGTAAATTATCCCAAAAATAGTTGCGCTTTATCCTAACTGTAGTTTCTTTGATACCACGATGGCACGTCTTGCCTTCATGATATTTCTTTATTATAGCCTTTTGCTCATTTTCATCATCTATAAAAATTACTCTTTCTGTACACTCTATCAGATTAATTGTATAAATTTTAAATAATTTAATTACGGTATTGGCAAAATCTGCCGTATGTTCCATATTGTCAAAGTAGATAAAGTATTTAATTTTCTGACGGATATATTCTTTTAGAAAATCTTTAATTAATTCGGTATTTTTAAGGGGTAAAAATACTTCCAATATTTTGCGTTTAGGGGTAGATAAGTTTTTAACGCTTAATTCATTTTTAAACCACGAGAAGACTAAAATTTGGTTTTGTTTTTGTATCTATTGTTTCCTTTAAAATTGGTATTCCATCACTATCCATCTCTATATCTGAATGTATAGTATCTGTATGACTGGATATGGATGGTATGGGGTACTGTTCTAATTGATCTAATTTCCTAGGGCTAACTGAAATAGTTTTAGATGTATCAGAGATAGTTAGGGTTTTGATATCGCTATCGGAACCAATTGATATAATTTCATCATTCTCACTGTCCTTTTTCCTTGCTATTTTTGCTATATCACCTGTAACTTCATCAAGATATTTCTGCAATTTCGAATTCTTTTTATCTTTATCATTTACATTAACTTTCATTGAAACGTCGCTATCATCTGAATCAGAGCCTAAAGCGTTTAATTGAATTCGTGATAATGCATCTGCATTAGTATTTTGCTTTCCCTTTTTGTATATTATCTCAAAATCATATTCTTGTAGTTCCTTTATAGAGTATAACCATGCCAATGGACGATGGTCGGTGTATATTGTAAATTTCCCTCCGAAAATATAAGGCCTAAAGTGCTTGACAGCCCACACAATGGCTAACAACTCGCGTTCTATTGTACTGTATCTCTTTTCTGTATCACTGAGGGTTCTGCTAGCATATGCAACTGGATGATCGCTACCAAGAGGGCCTTGTGACAACACTGCTCCTAAAGCAACGCCAGATGCATCAGTTGTTAATATGAAAGGCTTTTCGTATTCCGGATATTGTAAAATGGGTGCATTTACTAAAAGTTCTTTACATTTTTGGAACGCTTGTATATAATTTTCGTTAATTTCAATTTTATTACGTTTTTTTAAGCATGATGTTAAGGGTTCAGTAACCTTTGAAAAGTCTTTGATGAACCTCCTATAATAACCGATCAAGCCAAGGAAACTTTTGATTTCGGTAACTGTTTTAGGAATAGGATAATTTAATACGGATTTAATTTTATCATTATTTGGCTTAAGTCCATCCTTTGTGATGGTATGACCTAAGTACAGTACTTCCTTCCTTAAAAACTCGGATTTATCTAATTGAACTTTAAAATTTGTGGCCCGCAATATCAAAAACCTTTTTTAAACTGTCTATATGCTCTGCTAAACTTTTTGAATAAATTATTATGTCATCGATATATACCATACAATGAATGCCCTGAAGTCCTCTCAGGACGTTATTCATAGTGCGTTGAAACGTTGCCGGGGCGGTTTTTAAGCCAAACGGCATCCTACTAAATTCGTAATGTCCTGATTGGGTACTAAATGCAGTTTTTTGACGGTCATTTTCATTAATCTCGATTTGGTGATAGCGACTCGCTAAATCTAGAGTTGAAAACTCTTGCCTAATTTGTCAAATAAATCCGTTATATGTGGTAAAGGGTATTTGTCGTCTATGGTGATCTCATTGAGGCGTCTATAGTCGATAACCATTCTATATTAAGGCTCACCTGATGCGTCCATCTTTTTTGGGACCAAATGGATAGTTGCGCTCCATGGAGAAAAGGATTCCTGAATAACATTGTCATGTAAAAGTTTTTCTACCTGCCTTTCTATTTCTTCAGATTGTGCAAAACCATGCCTTAACATATATAGGGTCTTCGTTTTTGGTTCTTATAAAATGCTTAATATCATTGGTAAAGGTAAGTGGTAAACTATCGCAATAAAATATATCTTTGTATTCCTTACACAGCTCATAAATTTTCTCTTTTTCCTCTTTATTCATATGTTCTAATCTTAATTTATTTAAATTTTGTTCTAATAGTTTATCTATTTCTATGTTACTATTTAATTCACTTGTAATATTTATTTTATTAACTTCACAATCAGTGCCTTCGTATTTAGTTACTACAAAAGGAGATTTTATTGTTAAAGTCATTTCTTCATCGCATAAATTTTTAAGGACTGTTTTAGCGCAACCATTTATGCATTTATTGCACTTGGCATGCGTACACCTTCACAAAATTCTGTAAAATTAATAATAGCATCTCCTGAATATTGAGTGGTAGGTAAAGATACCCTTAGTTCTGAACGTGGTGGTAACTGTATTTTATATTGTGAGTCATTATATATAATGGGAATTTGTGCGTTTTTAATTTTAAATATTTTATTTCTTAGATCTATGACTGCCTCTAATTGTTTTAACAGGTCATTGCCTATTAACCCATCATATCTAGAATCAACATTATAAACGTAAAATTTTTGAAATGTATTAGATTTAAGTGTGGGTAAGGGTGGTATTTGTATAACTTCATTATGCTTACTGGATGCATGTGTGCTAACTACTTCAAATGGTTCATTAAGTATATACGGTTCAAAATAGTGATATGCTAATTCCGGTTTAATGAAAGATTTTGTGCTTCCTGTGTCTATCATAAATTTTGCTTTAATTTCCGGGATAAAAATATACGGTAATTTTAAATTAGGGTCACAATTTATTTCTATTTTTTCTGTAGGCAACTTGAGGCTACTATGTGAAAATTTTCTACACTATTATTATTGTTTTGGGTTTCATTAAAATGTTCATGATTCGATTCTGTAATTTCTTCACTAACATAATCTGTAAAATTCTGATCGTAATTATTTAAGTCATAATTTTCATTGCATATGTTAGGATCATAATTATTTATCTCACTATTAAAATAAGGATCAATATTTTGGTCTTCGCTAAAATGAATTTCATTTAATTGATGAGGCTTATTAAAAGGTGCTGTCCTCATTGACACATCTGTATCCTGAGGCTTTGTTGCAGATTTAAAACCATAATTCATTTAAGGCCTATAGCCAAATGGCTGCTGTGGTCTAAAACCAAATTGCTGCTGTGGTCTAAAGCCAAACGGTTGTGGTGGTCTTTGACCAAACTGCTGTGGTGTCAGTTTGGGCGTAGGGAACGAACCGCCCTTGTTAAAGTTGCTTAAATTCGGCTTATATCCAAATTGGTTGTTCGTATTTAAACTAGGCCTATATCCAAATTGGGATGGGCCAGGCTGAGCCCCAAAGCTATTAAATTGAGGCTTATTAAAATTATTCTGGAGTATACCAAAATTAAATTTAGGAATCTGCTGTTGCGACTTATTTTGATTAAAAGTAAAATTAACTGCATTATAATTTTTAAAATTAGAATTTTGTAACTGCGGTTTTGTACTAGCGTATAATTTATTTTTCGCACTGTACTGCTCGTTAAAATTAACTTCCTCTAAAACTATGCTTAATGCCCTTTCTAATGTATCCGGACACTTTAAACGAACTATTTTCACCATGTACTCGGGTAAATTATAAAGAAATACATTTAATGCGGTATGGTTGTATATAATAATTTTACTCTGCTTAATTTCAGCATTCGTAATTTGATTTACCTTGGATATTAATATTGAACCAACGGCTTGAATTCTGTTGCAAAAATCAAGAAAACTTTCCCCTTGTTTAATTTTCAAATTTTCTAACTCTATAGCAATGCACTCTTCGTTCCTAGGATCACCAAAATGTTGTATTAAGATTTCTTTTAACTGAGACCATGTAACTATATCCTCGCGCTCGCTAATCAGTGCAGCTGCACTATCTATCAGGCGACTCATAATACATTGTATTAAGTATAGATTCTGAGCCTCGCCGCCCTTAAACTTATCTATAACGTATTCGCATTTTCTTAAATAAAGATTAAGGTGACGTTTATCACCATTGAAAAGAGGAATTAATTTTAGAAATTCACCAGGAATTAAAGTAATTTGCTCCATTGTTGTAAAAAGAAATTTAAAATATTATAACGTAAAAAGAAAATACGAGAACGATTTTTAACACACAAAATTCACACAATATTAAAATATAAAATTTCTTAACATAACACAAAAATTATTTTATAAAACGTGACGATATGTAGTGACTCAATTTATTTAAAAATATAATTTTTCAATTAAGTAACTATAAGTAATCTTTGCATAACATTTAATTTAACAAGGAATAATTTTAATTCCATGTTAATTTATTATTTCAATTGGAAATTATTTCTCACTATTTAACACAATGACATTATATTTATTACTTCACATTAATTCATTTAATTTTATTTATTTCATTACGTTTTTATATCACTTAAAATCTAAAATTTAAAACCAGATAACGTTACATGGACAAGGTTCGATTCCGAAAATAACGAAAGGAAAGGAAGGTGAAGAGTTGTACTCACCAGTCACCAACCCGCCGCGCGCCGCTGCAATCATAGCTTTCGGTTCCCGCTGCTCACTTTGACTAAATTTATTTGATGGTTCCGGATTTTCCTTATGCCGTCCTAATTTTGAAGGTCGTACTTTTTACGGAAAAATCCGCTTCGGCTGCGCCAGTCAAACTTTGGGGAGCGGTAAATACTTTTTTAAAAAATAATAAAAATTTATTAAAGTTAAACTTAAAGTTAATTACAATTAAGACTTAACTATGACACGTCTGAGCAGAGTTGTATGCTCTGAACGAATGCCCCGAAGACCTACCAAGTACCAACTTATTCTAACGATCCCTCGTAATGGATACCTCTGGGATCCTTAAAGTGCTTACCTTAGTTATAATTCTAAGCTTTGGATGGCCAGAGCCCAACTTTTATTGTGATTATTTTGACTACCTACAAAATAATCACAATAAAAGAAATTACCTAAAAGGTATGATTTTAAAAACAAATAAATTAATCAAATCCACTTGCCATTATAAAGATAAAATATATTCTAATATTAGTGAAGTCAATGTATAAATAAAGGATAATATATTGTCAATTTAGTGATATACCTACTACATTATTTATTGATTTATTTTATCTTTTCTTCAAATCTCATGTATTCGTCAAGAGTATAAAAAGAGTTTTTTAATAGCCATTTTGATATTTGAGTTTTAAAATTAATTAAATTCAAATCTTTAAATCTGTCGGGAAGTTTATTATACACTTTTATAACGTTGATGCAAACATTTATTTTATATAAATCTAGACGACATTGGGGAACATACATATAATTTATATTTAAATCTTGATTCTTGATCTTGATCACTTCTATTATTTACATCTGAGTTAACTGTGAAATATTGTGGATTTTGATTAACGAACACACAAAGGTCACGAATATATCCTACGGTCTGTTGTTGTGGGGTGACTCGGTTGATTTTGAATTTTTTCCGGGTGTAAAAGAAATTTGTAAGGGCTATTTGTGGAGCCTGGTCTATGCACAGCTGTAAACCACTTTTTACTAAACTTAAACTAAAACACACCAGCGGCAATATGCGAAGTTTAGTAAAAAGTGGTTTACAGCTGTGCATAGACCAGGCTCCACAAATAGCACTTACACATTTCTTTTGTGTAAGGGCAGACCGTAGGATAGGACCGAGAACACAAAATGCCTATCGAATAGCAATAAAAAGAAAAAAAAAGTTTTTTTTGGGACATAAGCGTAGGTAATTATTGGGACGGACATCATGGTCGTTAACAAAATTTATTCTTAGAATTATTAAGTACAAGGCCAAGTACATATTATAACCAACAGCAAAATAATTTTTTTTACAGTGTGGTCCGGTGGAAACTAACAGTTGACCGCTGTAAGAATCTTACGCGATGACGACTTTTGGACAAATAAAATTGTTGGTAAACAGACAGTTTTTTTTTTTATCGTACTGCCTGAGTTAATGACCCACGTCACACCAGAACAATGGCACTGAGACAGCCAACAGGGAGCAAAAAACGTCAAAATGAAGTACTAACTGACCCATAGAGAAATCTCACCTGAGTTCTGAATTGATGGAAATTCATTCTTCTGAATCTACTGCTGGTCCATTTAACGTAACAGTTTTGTCAATCGTAGAATATTGAGACTTAATATGTAATATAGTTAAGCGTTAGGGTACTTCTAAATAAATTACAGCCTATCCTGATTGCATAACAATTATATTATAATTATATTTAAAAGTTTTTAACCACTAAAAACTTTACATTATTTACATTTTAAGACTAGTTAGAACAGTCCGTTGGTACAAAATTAGTTTTTTTAAGTTCCGGTATTTTTAATTCTTGAATTTTTAAAAAGTAAAAGTCAGTGACCCCCTATTCAAAAAAGATGATATGGGCCAAAATACTTTTCGATGCCTAAAAACTGGTCTGTTGGAATTAATAATGTCTTTACCTATGAAATTGCCGTTCTGAAGTACTGGCCATTTCAAATCAAAATAATTTTTGTTTGGCTAAGAATTCTAATTTCAAATTAATTTTATTTTAAAAACATAGAATTCTTTTTCCAAAAGTTAAAAATTCGAGTAATTATGGAATATGGTACCGTCGTGGCAGCAACGCGGCACAAGCGGCACGCAACATCAACGACGTTACGGAGCTATCACTACAAACCAACGCACCACCTGTTATTGGTTTGCTCGCTTCCGTTCTGGAAATTTCGACATGAAAAATGAACCTCGCGGTCGTCCGAAGACTTTAGTCGACAATTTTATTTATTTATTTATTTATTTAATAGATACACCAAAGGAATAAACATTATTAAAAGCTAAAATTGCACATTCATGTTGTATACACATCTAAATGCTGCCTTAATTATAGGTGTAATACAACTTGCATCTTTTATAAGTACTTACATAATTTCAGGGAGATTAAGTTACTATGAATTAATATAATTTACAAATTAAACATAAATAAATCAATCACTTAAGTAATAAACTAAGAATTTAAATGGTTGAAACTAAACAAAGTTGTTCGACAGTAGGTAATTGTTTTTATTGCGTTCTTATTCTTTTTTTAAATTCAATTAACTTATTTGAGAATATACAGGCCTCGGTCGTACATGATATATAATTGTTATATGTCCTGCACATTCTATTAACCGGTGAAGATTGCCCCAAGTTAGTTTTAGCAAAAATAATGTGGAATGGCTTGTAACAATTTCTTCTGGGTATCTTACTTAGCACATTAGTGGATATTTTACGAAGTAGTTGGTTGCTATCAATAACACCTGTTACTAACTTGTGCTGAAAAACTAAATCCAAATATTGCCTACGATCTAAAAGTGGTTCCATCTTGAAGAAGGTTAATCTGTCTTTATAATGTGGTATTTTTTTAGCCAAGCCATGTTTAAAAGAGAGGTGCCATAGGAATCGTTTCTGAACGCGTTCTATGCGATTTGTATAAATGGCGTAAAGAGGGTTCCAGACAGTGCTACAATATTCAAGTTTGCTGCGTACTAGGGCGTTGTCTAAAATTATGGTGGTTAAGGGATTTTTAAAACTTACGGAATTACGCTTGATGAATCCTAGCATTTTCAGGCTATGGCAAACAATGTTATCTACATGTTTATGCATCTGTAATCTTATATTATACCGAGATCCCTTATTTCTTGTACTTGACTAAGTGTATTGCCGTTAATATTATAATCTATAACCCAGGAAGCCTTAAGTTTTCGCGAAAAGCGGTTAGGTAGCATTTGCTAATATTTAGGTCCATTAGATTGTTTCTACACCAAGTGGTTAAATTATTTAGATCGCTTTGAAATTCACGTGTGTCACGAGTTGTATTAATAGTTTTTTTAATTTTGAGGTCATCAGCAAAAAGGTAGAAATCTGAATGAATTACATATTACATTACATTGTACATAATAGTTACATTGGGAATCGGAAAAATATTTAATAAAAAAATAAGTTTAAAAAACTATAACCCTACTACCTAAAAAAAGGGGTCTAAAAAGGCCGAAACAAGAAAATAATTCTAATAGAAATCCAGAAATGTATAGTTACAATAATGGTCAAGGTAGAGCCGTGGTCGCACCTACTGTTCGGAACAGTCGATGTCAAAACGCAGCCGTCTGTAACTATCTTGGGGTATGCATGTGTACATGACGATATACGCAGTTTCAGTTTAAACCTAAACGTCACGCATCTCGGTGTGAACTGACGCTTAGATGACGCCATTAGTGTGTGCGACCACGGCTCTACCTTGACCATTTTTGTAACTATACATTTCTGGATTTCTATTTGAAATATTTTCTTCTTTCGGCCTTTTTAGACCCCTTTTTTTACGTAGTCGGGTTATAGTTTTTTAAACTTATTTTCTATTTAATACTTTTCCGTTTCCCAATGAAACATAACTATAGTAAATACTTTTATACACTAAATAACTTAACTACTAAACTAAATTAAAGACTATACCTAAATGTACAAGACGTACACTATACTATAATAACTTTAATCTAATACAAAACTATACGTACCTATATTATTTATAATTTAAATCAAGTAATTTCCGTATCACGAGGAAACAATAATTAATATTATTTATTCAAGGACCTTAAAGGTAATAAAGTAACTGAAAAACTGAAATTAAAATGAACTAACCATAGCATACACAGTAAACAACGACTTGATTAGAACTCGAAGAACGATTTATAAAATATAACTATTTATAACTTATATTCAATAAACGCAATAGAGATAATTCAACATTCATTCATTTCACTTATGCATTTATATCACTTTTTCACTTTTAATCGTAATTTGATCTTATACTTACAATAATTGTAGTGGAATATATCATAAACTTCTAAACACAACGATACCACGATTCACAAAAATTTAAGACTCGTATAGTTACAACTATTGAACGAGTGAGTAATAAAAGTGCTAGTAATTGATTTCATCTTCATTTTCTTATTAAAATTGGATGAACCAATTAACCGATTTTGATCTAGTTTTTTTTTGTTTGAAAGCTGACATAATTAAGAGTGGTCTTAGCTATAATTCATAATTATCAGCTCGTTCACTGCTTGACAATATAGCAGTGGCGTGCACAGGATTATGGCACTGGGTATGCGGCGAAGTACTCGGTCACAAAAACTTTTTCGTTTATAGATTTTTAGCATAGCTACAGCCAAGCGACGGATCTCTAAGTCGAAACCATGCCAACAGAGCAAGTCTTAGATGTACTACTATTCATGTACATCTTCTACGGCAACGCAGACAAAACAGCGATCGATCGTCGCGGCGGAAGAGATTCTAATAAGTAAAATAATAAGCATATTTTAAAATATTATAACTACGCACCAGTCAGTCCGCTTCAATTTTCACATATTCAAGGTTCCGGTTACTTGAGATTACTATATCCCGATGTAAATTACTAAATAATATGCAAGCAAAACAATATAATTTAATCGTGTGTACACAACCGTGTAGCCAGTTATACGTTTCATAACTTTTAACATCTAATGAAGTACATGCTCAGTACGTAAATATGTCGCTACGAGTAAGCATTGTGAATTATGGAAAAGTAAATCACATTAAAAGCACAATTAAACCGCCATGTAATTTGTTTTGTTTTACGTCAGTGATTTATTTAGTTTTATTCTTCAACATTTTCAATGATTACTGAATAAAATATGAATTTATAACAATATTTTATTCATACAACGCCCTCTTTTTAAAAAATTGAACTGATAAAGTACATCGGCACTACGGGGCTCTTCAAATTAAATATCGTCAATTCACGATAGATGGCGGCCTAGTTAATACGACGACGCAACGCGCAGACGGCGCTATGGGCGCTTATTTAACAATTTATCTTTATAACACAGAGATAATAATATACTACGTTATTACGTAGATAATAATATACTTAGTTATGTATGGTTATGTTCGTTCTCTGAAAATAGTGTCATTTATAATTTCCACGTAAAGTGCCATCTAGTAAGTTTTCTTAGTAAATAACATTATACTGACAATCATAGAACTCGTTGTAGTACCAAGCTCACGCCACGGGCGCCCGAAGCCGAAGGCCATCTAATGCCGCATGAGTTTCGCCTATATAAACATGTCGATATTCATGGGTGTGTGCGTTTGCGAAGTATGAAAATTACACATACATGCGATGATTTGTCCTGCAGCACGCACCGGCATGAGTTGCTATTTATAAAATATTAGGCGTTTTAAAGTTATTATATTTTTTTAATTAATTTATTTACTCTTAATTAAAGTCATCTAAAACGTACGAACGTTTTATTAAAATATCTGTGAATGACAAGTAAAGCACTGCATTTCTGCCTATATGGAGCACACGCCCCTGCAATATAGGTGTTATTTAATTTTTTTAATTTGTTATATATTGCCTGTAAAAATTATATTTATCAAATAAAATATAATGTTTTGAAGGAACATAATATATAAATTATATATTTATAGTCTTATTATACGTAATGTTAGAAAATATGACAAATATTGTACGATTTGTATTTTAAACGTATATTTTGACTTAAACAATATGATATAATATAATATATATACAAATTATGTAAATATTTGAAGTGTGCTTGCTAAGACCTTTCTTTTGATACCAAACATGTGATAATTATATCGATTTAATTTTTTTAGATAGATAGAGATTTAGATTTTTTTAGATTATGAATCTATTGACACCTCATTTATTAAAATCGAACCGGGGGTTTAGACGCTACGAGGGAACAAACATACATACATACATACATACATAGACTGCCAAAATCATTACCCTTCCTTTTGGATTCGCCGTAGTCGGGTAAAAAAGCTTGACAAATGGGTGCCCCACGAACTCGATGATCGCCAGCGCGAAGTACGCGTCGAGACGTGCCTTGCACTGCTCAACAGACACACAAATTAAGGAATTTTGAACAGCATTGTTACCTGCGATGAAAAATGGATTCTGTTTGATAACCGCAAGCGCTCAGCAAGTTGGTTGGATCCTGGTTCAGCACCTAAACTATGCCCTAAACGAAAACTTACCCCTAGAAAAGTGATGGTCACTGTTTTGTTGGTCTAGCGCCGGTGTGATTCATCACAGCTTCTTACCAAACGGGGTGAGCATTACTGCAGTTGTGTACTGTGAAGAACTGAACACAATGATGGAGAAGCTGGCACATCTCTAACCAGCATCGGTCAATCGCTCGTCTCCGCTGCTCCTGCACGACAACGCGCGACCTCATACTGCACAGCAGACGGTCTCCAAGTTGCAAGAACTGGGGTTGGAAGCTCTCCGTCATCCACCCTACTCACCAGACCTTGCGCCTACAGATTACAGATTTTTTCCACAATTTGGATAACTTCTTGGCGGGAAAAAAAATTCAATACCCGAGAGGCACTACAAAATGCCTTTGAAGAATTTGTTGCCTCCCGTCCAGCTAATTTCTTTAAGAAAGGCATCAATAAGCTGCCACTGAGTTGGCAAAGATGCATTGATTGCATGGGTGATTACTTCGATTAATACTAATAAAAAATACATGAAAAAAATTCGTTTAAATTTTTTCATACAAAACTGCAATTTTATAGGTAAAGACCAAATAATAGATTTTATGGAAAATGAGTACAAAACTGTGAAAAAAATACTAATTTCTAAAATATATAACATTATTGTTTTAACTGGAAAGAATATTTGTCGACACAAATATGTTATTTATTCGAAAATCACGGTAACAACGTTGTCATTCTTAGTAACGCAGTATCTTTGCATACAAAATACTGCTGTCCCTGAGCAGGTGTCTCAAGTTATACATAGCAATTTGTCAGAATATTGCCTTAGACAGCGTTTATCTTGAAAACCTTTATAAAAAATGTATGTTTTGAACCTTATTACTAAGTCAACAGACATTATTTACGTTAACCATTTAATGCAATAAACAATGATTTTGTCTGTGTCCCCAACAAAGAACAATTTCGTTACTACCTTACGTTGCTATATGAAAATAAACCTTAAAGTAAGTGGACAACATCTTTTAGTACTTCATTCGGTTCGAATTGTTGTAACTCAAGCAACGAATGCGCGGGGGGATTACGCTAGCCGAATCGTTCGCATCACAATTGGTGATAGAGGTGCGTCTATTTATTGCGTGGCCACTAAGTTACTACTGTTGAAAGGTACATACTGACGATATTTACATTATCATTATTCTTATGGGCAAACAGTCATGTATATTATGTTCTGTCAGTTTTAATTTACAACATAGTCAAATATTTACAACTGCGTAGGTAATTGCTACACTGCGTTACTTTTCAGTAACGTTGTTGCATCGGTAACACAGTTGTTGTTAATGAATTTTTAATGTTATTAATACGTTATTAAAACTGAAAAATAATCAACGTCTGCACTTAATGGCGTTAACGAACCCCGAAAAACAACGTCGCTTCAGACTAAAATAAAACACTAGCAATTTTTTGTTCAGGGCCTACCCTGTAGAAAATGTGTGTCCCTCTGATTATTATAGTATTTTCAGTAATATATAGGGCTCTATTTAATTTAAAATTAATTAATTTCACACGTACGTATTATTCATCAAAAGCAAAAGATAATATGTCGTCAGTTGGCATTCATTTAAAGTTTTTTTTGCCACTAATAGAATAATTGAACTTTTGAAATTAGGCTTTGGTATCTCAGTAATCTAAATTAATAAGAGTATTCTATGTAACTAAGTTTTTCTGTAATTTAATTTTATTAGAGGTTAATATAAGTGTTACAGTTTAAAACTGACATGTTAGTGAGTCTTATTGAAGAATTTTAATAAAGAATCTTAAATTTGTAAAAAAGTAACGCTGTTGTCAAATTTTTTGACACCTTGATATATTATTTGCCACAAATATAGTTAACTCGTTAAAACTATCGCTGCAGAAGTGTGTATATTATAAATCGAACTAAAACGAATCTATATCTACATAAAAAAATTAGAAATTGATTATTTTAATTAAAAGAAAATAACGAAAATTTTATGCACGGATAAGGCATCAAATAGTATTTTGGCCTATATAAAACAATAATAAATGAAAATAAATAATAACGCATATAATATATTATAAAAATGAAATCACACATTTATACTATAAAAATAAATCATTATATTACTTTCGTTTTCGTATTCTTTATGTATCACCCGCAAACTACCTTCTATTCTAAGTATTTTCATGTTTGAAATAGTTACGTCATATACTAATAATAATATCTATGGACGCTTTCACAACACGTCAATCTGGTCCCGTGGCAAGTTCTCAAAGAACTTGTGTCACGGGTACCAGACAACGGAAATATATGTAATACTTTTTATACTATACTTATATTTAAGATTTTTATTATATTATACACATATTTAATACACATCCATGACACAGGAACACAGTAAACTTTTTGATCCTTCGGTAATATTCAAACTTGCGTCCTCCGGCTTGAGTGCCGACACGCTCAACTACTAAGCCGTCAATTTATAAGCTATGGATTAACGCAAAGTACTATACAGACTACTACTATAGAATACTATACAGTATATAAGTACTATAGTAGACAAGGACGAAACATTGTATAGCTTATCAATTCTGTAAATACTTTTATTAGTAAGGGGGTGTTTATCTATTACGCGTATAACAGGATTTTATCTGAAAAAAAAAAAATATGTTTTTTTTAATTTCATGCTTTTCATTATTGCTTTTGCAATAGAATAGTAAAAAGTATATTATTGTTCTAACTACCTTTTCGTTTTATTTATCACTAGCTGCTGTCTGTGACTTCGTGTGCCATAACTCATGGAGACTAGAGTAATCTAAAGTAAAGGAAAAAAAGCCATCTTCATACATGAATAAAGAACATTTCATTCATTAATTCAAAAAATTAAACCGACTTTCAAAGTAAAAATGCATAAAAAAGTATGAAATAAAACTCATTTTCTATATAATTCCCCTTTTAAATTCGGCAAAATTTTTAACAATTTCTCTACTCAATCTTCATAATTTTGAATTCGGTACCAGCCCGAACAACATCCTGATAAAGCAATATTTGACGTTCAAGTTGGCTGGTACCGACTTTAAAATTATGAAGATTGAGTAGAAAAATACTAAAATTTTAGCCCAATTTAAAAGGGGAATTATTTAGAAAATTTGTTTTATTTAATACTTTTTTGTGCAATTTTACTTTGGAAATCGGTTTAATTTTTTGATTGAATGAATGAAATGTTCTTTATTGTGCACACAACATAAATAAAAATATAAAAGAAAAGAGATAAAAAAAAATCAATACACACAGGTAACACAATCGCGGCCTTATTACTAGGTAGCAATCTTTTCCAGGCAACCGCGGGTAGAGGAAATATTGGAAAATGATTTGGCGTGCAGATAAATTTTTGTTTAAAAATAATAATAGTTTTTCCCTTTTAAGTGATATTTGTTAAATTATTATTAATACATTTTAAGAACGTTTAAAATAAACGATCGAATGTATAACTGAATAACGCGCCAAGCTTCCATTAGGTTTTGTATATAAGATAATGATGATGATTACTTTAAGTTATATAATGGCATATGCTTGCAGTTCTTTAAACAATGTCGAAATTTCCAAACGTATATCTTTAAAGACTGAAGAGTTCTGTTCAGTGCTTTTGGTGCCAGGGTATACCTTGGTGCAGAATCTTTGGTATATATGGCATATGCGTGGGTTACTTCTGAAAAAGTTAATATCACTATATATGACCATATAAATTCAAATCAGCATTATATCATGATTTATGGTGTGATGATGGTGGTGATGATGATGATTACTTTAATTGACATAGTGGCTTATGCTTGCAGTTCTTTAAGCAACGCCAAAATCCCTAAACATGTATCTATAAGGAGTCAGGAGTTCTGTTCTGTACTTTTGGATCCTTTGGATCAAGGTATACTTGATGAAAAATCTTTTTGGTAGGATATGCCTGGGTTACTTCAGAAAAAGTTAAAATCACTATATGTGTCCATATAAATTTTGACGAGTTTCCTCGATTCCTCATGGATCCCATCATCAGGTCACTACTTTTGTGAAAACACGACCAACTTCGAAGTATATCCTTTACATCAAAAAAATAATTTTGAAAATCGGTCAACAGACGGCGGAGTTTGGAAGACGATTGAAAAAAGACGCAACTGCGCTACGCACGAACTAATGGGACCTCAGCTTAATGGAGCCTTCCATTAGGTCCACATACTTTTAAATGATCCTAAGTAGGTATTTACTATTTTTTCTACATTTCAGAGCGCTGCCTTGGAGAGCACGAATATTACTCCTGCGGTGGGTTCTGCGACAACGTGTGCTCCGAACTACATGAGCAGAACAAAACCCACTGTCCCGTAGTGAACATCGTCTGCAACCAGAAATGCTATTGCCAGGACGGATACGCCAGAGACGAGCGAAACAACTGTATACCTATTGCAGAATGCAGTGAGCATAGAGTTATCAGATCAAGTAAGTAGGTATGAATGATTTAGCATTTCAAATTTTGTTTTCAGTGCCTAATATTGTTTTAACTTGAATGTGAAATACTACTAAACCTGTAACAAAAAAATCAATAATGCAAGATTTATGCACAGAATAAATTTTTTTTATATAAGTACGTAGTACCTACGTACAGAGAAACAGTTTTCATAGGATGATTCAACTGTGTCCAAATTTGAAAATTTTTACGTCCCCTTCAACGACCCACAATTTTTCCACAAAACCGTGGACACACCATAAGCTAGAAGTAGTGCAATCAAATCTTATGGTGCTCCCACACTGCTGTTAGAAAATAGTTCCTAACGTTAGTAAACATTTGTTTACAAACATTTGATCACAATGTGAAAAAATGATTTTATGTTAGGTAATGTTAGTAACGGACTGAGATGCCCCGCCAGACTCCCCTTATATTCTTACTAATAAAATGTATGTCATATTATAGTTTTAGTGTGTACAATGAACGCATGATTGTGCCGTGGGCCAATTTTTAGGTACAAGGCGCTATAGTTGCGAAACATCTTACAGTTCCAAACAAAATGTAACAATTGTTAAAATGTTTTAGTGTTAGAAAATGTTTGTAAGAGATACTCGCGCGCCAGACCGGAGGGCTCCAGTATAGCTGGCACACCGGCGCGCGGCGGTGACAAGAGCCTGACGAATGAGGTAATTCAGGCTGTGATGCCGGGAAATGCGTCCAGCGCTTCGTGAGCACCTCAGCCCGTAGTGACCATGGCTGTCTGCGTTCGCACCGCAAACACACTGATGAGGGACGACATGGGGGGCACCAAGATGCAGGACAGTAGCTAGCCGAAATGTATTGCGGCCCAGCTATGTTCCAGTATTGGCTGATGGTAGTGCCTGGAGCCAAACACCCGACTCCCACTTCTCCACAGCCAAAAGATGAGCCCGCTCTGCAGGACTGGAAGACGTGTTAAAAAGTCTATTCCGTACCAGTCTGCAGATGGGCTCGTCCCCAAAGCTTTTGAGAAAATGTGTTCTCGGGCACATTGCTGCCGGCACTAGCAATGTCCTAGGCGTCTTGGCCTCGACCACAAAAGGAATAATTGAGGGGCAGGATGAGCGCTCTAATATTTTCAAAATCACTGCGTGGTTTGCGTGGACTGAGGATAAGAATGCCTCCGTAAGGGTACGTCAGACGTTTGTCGAATGCTTAGGCCACCGAACCTTACCGGAAGCGTTGCTTTAGTCCATAAGCGATGGTCAAAACGTATATTACGAATGGAAGAAAGCATGTTTTATGGTCGCGTCTAAACGTTTGAGGAGTTGGGAGAACTTCCAAAGTTGGCAACACCGCAAGACATACGTAAATTTTGGAACAATTATGCAATATCGAATTAAGGTAAAAGTCATGTGACAGGTAATTTGGAGAAGGCGGTCCAAAGTTTCAAATTTTTTTTGTAATTTATTGTAAATTTTAAACTTCAGAAGGGAATCATCTAGAATAGGGGAACCTATGAGAATTGAGAAGAAGTGAACCTTTTTCGATAACTGATAATTGTGGGACTACTTCTTTGAACCTGGATATCTCTGTCCTGACAATTATCAGGGACAAAAAGTTCAATTCATTCAACATTTCCCAAAGTTCAATTCTAGGCCGATGTTTTGGAACGCATGGATTAGTGTACGAAAGTCAGAGAGTACAGTAGATGCATTGCTTCCAAGGGTCCCATCATCCAAATTACAAACGTTAAATTTAGAAGTTCGATAGCCGCGTGTATGGTAAAACTGAAAATTGCTGAACCTAAAGGGTCGCCCTGTTGGCAGCCAACTTCTGATGAGATGGGATGATTTTTATAAATAAGTTTGGTGGGCTCCTTATAGCATTGAAGCATAAACGGCTAAATAGATTTATTTGGGCCAACATGGCGACCCTGTTAACTAAATTGAATGCGTTTTTAACGTCCACCTTAAAAAAATACACTGTCATTTTGGTTTTTACCACCACCACCTTTGCAGGCAAAACCAAGTTGTTTCGGTTAGAAGTAAGAAGTTGAATGAGAAGTGAATTAATCGACCTGCAGGCTATTTTGGCTGTGAGGCGCTGGTACTCTCTTCCTCAAGGCGTTTACTAATTATATTACATTTATAATTATTATATTAATAATTTCACTAGTTATATTACAATCTTACGTTTTTTACAATTTTACGGTGGCATATACACTAATACCATAATATGAAATACATTTTATCAGTAAGAATATAAGGAGAGACTGGCGCATTACCTAACATGTAAACATTTTTTAACATTGTGATCAAATGTTTGTAAACAAATGTTTACTAACGTTAGTAAACATTTTCTAAAGTTTGGGAGCACCATCAGAACGCAAAACTAAACTGATAGTCAATGTCAGTTTTAAAATGTTAGTAACATTTTCTAACGGCAGTGTGGGAGCATCAGAATGCTAACTATGCAGCTGTTAACTATGTAAATGTTATGTTGTGTTCGTCTTTCTGTGCTACGAGTTCGTCGGTAGTTCGTTAATTGTGTTGTACCTTTTAAATCGTTTAAATTCATAGATACTACACATTTTATGTACCTATATCCAAACTCAAGAATCATTTCTTTTCAGATGGTCAATGTGATTCAAATGAAGAGTATCAAGAATGCAAGACAACCTGCCCGCCTGACACCTGTGACTCCATCAACTCTTACTACGACTGTAGCAACACACCGCCGTGCGAGCCGGGCTGCGTTTGTAAAAGTGGATTCTTAAGAAGGAATCCTACATCGCCCTGCACGCCGGATAACAAATGTCCACAACTAACTGGGTTATGGGTATCCTAGACATAATTAAATGTACTGAGACAACATTGTTTTAATTATCAATGTACAACATGTAGTATATGTAGTATTATGTAGTATACTACACAACACAACTACCCAATTATTGAGACTTGAATTATCTAGACTAATTGTCGAGCATATGCTCCAAATAATCGAGTAAGTATCTACTGTATTTGCAAGACAAGAAAATAACTACATACTTACCTAATAGTCCTAATACTTATTATGTGGTAAAGAAAGTATAAGGTGAACCTTGTTATAAGTGAAACCTAGATTGTAAAAATAAAAGTCTAGAAATTATGTAAACTTAGAGATTTATTATAGATTCAGTCTCAAATAAAGAATATACGAAAGTGTCACAAACATAGGTATAGGTCAATCTGAAAGGTACGGAAAAAAAAAACAATTATAAATTAAATTAAACTTCTAAAACTTAGTATTAAAGTATTTGTCCTATTATGTAGCATTGGAATTTTAAATTTTCCACAAACAAAATCAGGAAATAAAGTGCCGATATGATACAGAGTCACAGAAGAAAAATAAACATTTTGAAATTACCAAAATATATTCAATCAAAACTAAAACCTATACATTCTCTCCGAATATACAAATATATTCACAAGGAAGCACAGAATACACAGCTTTACAGGTATCTATAAAAACTGCAAGTCTATTAAATGTTAATAAAGTTTTAAAATGAATAAGCAGAAACATTTTAAAATTATTTTAAAGTTAACAGAAAATAATATATCCATGTCTTCATTTTAAGGATATAGCCAAGATATAGCCATATTTACAAGCGTCAAATAAAAGCACACCAGTTTATGCAAGTCAACAACAAATACCTAGATCTAGAAAAGTAGTCAAATAATTTTCTACAAATTTTTTGTCATAAAAAATTAAATAGAAAACTGTAACAAAAACAAACTTACAACTAGCAAACAATTTATAAAATATATATCTCAAAATTTTCGAAAAAATAAAGGGTAAATCTTACAACTAGGTTCAAATTTATAGAACAGGATTTCTAAAAAATCCTCCTCATAAAATTACCCAAGTGTAAGAAAAATGAAAATTATACTGGACGCCACATTGTTGGGATGGTTTGCAACGGCAAGGACATTGTTGGTTGGTACATATTGCATGGCATAGTCAGGCAATTTGGAGGCATTACTTGAGAGTAGATTGGCTGTATTGCAGCTTGTTGCATATCCATCTTCAGCCTCTGAAATAACAAAGTTATATTTAATACTAGGTTTTGGAACACTACTTTTTCGAGATAAAATGTAGCTATGTTTGAATCCAGAGCCTACTAAATTATAAACTAAATTTAATCAAAATCTGTTCAGTTGTTTTTGCATGAAAGAGTAACAAACGTTCATCCATCCTCACAAACTTTCACATTTGTAATAGTATACAGCAGGATTATATTGTAGAGGACCCTTAGAGAGGAAATGCATACATATAATATTAATGAGGAAAGTTAAACATTTACAGTAACACTGTCATACTAAATCTAAAAAAATTACATTACACCACCACTGGTCTGTGGGCACTGTTCAGAAGTATAGTCGCCAACAAACCCAGTGCAGCATTCGTCCTTTCACTCACTCGCTTCTCACTCGCGGTCACTTTCGAACCTTATTGCTATGGTAGTAAGATTAAAATGCAATGCACTTTAGTAAGGGGATAATAAAAATGTAACTTACTTTTAATACATGGATTATCATTTCTGCTGCTTCCACATGTGCCTGCTGGTATGAAAAGCAAGGTCTTGTTGTGAATGGCCCAATACTTTTGGGAGCACTGTGAGAGAACAGTGGGTAACCAACAACTGGCAGTTCCACACTGCAGTGCCACCATTCTGCTCCGTTTGGTTCCACGAGCTTCTTGTAGTCATATTTAGGTGGTTTCCAAGAGTACCTGAAAAATTAGAATATTCGAGTACTGGACTCCTTAAAACAATGTTATAATAGTTCATGTTACTGAAATAAAACAAAATTATTAAAATATTACCTGTTACACATCGATTCCAGTTTAGCCGGAGCAAGCATATAGTCATTATTATTAAATTGGTAATTTGGTGATTGGGAGTCCATTGGTGAGCAGCAAGTAGATTCTCCGGCATATGCCGATCCAATGCCTTCATCTCTGGACGATTTCTCATATTCCATTTTCGCCAAATGCTGTTTATAAAGCAATAGAGTTTGATTTAAATCAAAACTTTTATTGAACTTTGCATTGCCTCGACTCATTTTCTGTATTTTATATAGTTCACGATCAACAGGTTTCGCCCAGCATATTTCTATAACACTTCCATCAATCTCTACATTCTGTAATTTCGCTAACGCAAGCTCCGCATGCTGTCGTTCATAGAAATGTATAAATGCATAATCATAGATTTTCTTGACGCGTTCAATCCTATTATTAATCGAAGATTCGAAAATTTTTTTTATTGCCTCTGGTGTGGTTCGGATTTCAAAGTTACGAGCGTAGAGTACTTTGACCTGAAACGCCCAAACACCTAATAACAGCTGTGCCGTGTTTACAACCATTGCAGTAATACGAACCAGTCAGATGTACCTAATACTAAACTTGTAAACATTGAGAGATGCTTTCGCTAATATTTAATCTTGTAAACAAAATGAGTAAATTTATGGATTATTTTAACAATACTCATTTGCACATTCAAAGAAATTGTTTATCATCAGACGCAAGCGCAAGCTAAAAAATTAAACATACTTAAAATACCTACCTACATACTTAAAATTCGCTAGCGTATAAAAGTATGAAAATACTCACGTTTCTCATATGATCTTCGTCCACATACGGTTCGGGTTCGGCCCAATCCACAGTTACCTCTTGATCCCACAACTTCACGTTTCCGGGGACCAAAGCCCGCCTCGCCATAGCCGCTGCCCGGTGGGACGAAAACTCCACGAAAGCAAATCTACGGTTCGTATTGCGGTCGAAGCGATTCTTGTACAATATGACGTCCACTACACCGGCAACTCGACTCTTCAGCTCCTTGTATATCTCTTCTTTTGTTCTTGTGGGCGGTATATTGCCAATAAACAATCGGCAGTTGTCCACCGATTTCACCACGCCGATGTTCCTGCCTGGTCTTATTTCGTAGCCGTTGAGTTGTTTTATGGCCGCACTGGCTTCGGCTCGCGTCGTATAGGTGACGAAAGCATATCCACGATTCGACCCCGAAAAGTCCATCATCAGGCGCATTTCGTAGATCTTGCCCACTTGCGAGAATAACGGCACCAGCTCATCCTCATATACTTCCCGGGGTAGGCTGCCTATGAAGACTTCGCAGCCTTTTAGCGGTGGAGCTCCAACCCAGTTGGGCGGCGGTCCGAACTTTCTCTGGCCGTTGTGCTGAACGATCTCGTATCCAGTTTGCTCGGTAAGTTTTAACAATTTTAAATATTTACGATCTTTATCCATATTGAACACTAACAGTCCGAAAAACGATTTAAATCAAAATCAAGTTGTTTCAAATTAGAAAATTAACACAAGCTCACAGTTCAAAATCAAACGCGCCAATCGGCTCCCGACAAAGCGGCGCCGCCTTTATACTTACCGACAAACAATAGGGCGGTTGTGACGTAACTAATAACATTTTTGATAAATAAACTTTAGACTTAATTTAAAATCTAAGTTTTGCTAAAATTAATATGATTTACTAGACGGCATAATTTAATTTTTTAGGATATTTGAAGATCATTTTACTAAAATAGACGATCTTATGATAAAATTTAAGTACTTTTAAATATGGAAGTTCTTCCTTCATTTCCTATTGGTTACTTGTTATTTCATTATTAATTTTTTAAACGCCTTAATTTTATTTTCTAAAAGTAAAACAAATGTTTCTTTTTGGTTTATAATAATTATAATAATAAAAATGATTTTATATTTAAGTTCTAATTATGTAATAAAACGGCTACCTACCTACATGGCCTGCGTTTGGCTAGTCTGTAACTTTTAAATAAAATTAATTCACTATAGGCTTAAATGACCTACAAAAACTTAAAAATAATTTAATTGACTGAATTAGTTATTGATTGTTTTTAAAATATAAGAATATAGTTTTTATTTCCACTACATTGCAAAGGTTCCATCTTAGTTTCTATTGGTAGAAAATAGATGGCGCTTTTAACGAATTTATTTTTTATTATTTATATAATTTTATGGCATCGTGCATTAAAAGTATGGGAATTTTCTGATTAGATTTTTGTAAGACGGGCAAACGAGCAGATGGATCGCCTGAGGGGTGCTCGCAACATCAGGAAAGATTCGAGTGGATTAAAGTGGACGACTCACTTGGCGAAATACAACGCAAGCGATTTATGTGAGGCCGTAGTATCTCTCCGGCCAAGCCAGCCCATTCCCGCCACTCCTATACAAATAAATCTATAAATTTTTATTTTCTTATTCCACGCTGAAAAACAGCCTACGAAATTAATGAAAAAAATAAAATTAATCTTTTTTCTACGACATTTTTTATGGCTTTGATACAAAATAAGTCACATTGACTCAAAACAAATAGCAAAAACACAATAAACTTCAATAACGACATTTATTTAATAATCACAAATCACAATATACAATTATTAAGCATAATACAAGCTTACACATAAGCAGATCTTTTGTAGCTCTACTACAATATTAGGTGGATAAGATATTAATTAAAGTATAATAACTAATATTATGATACAGTGAAATGTTAATCTGATTTTTTAATTCTGACAGTAAAATGACAGAAAACCAAAATTTGATTTAACTGTACCAAAACTGTACTCTGTTAGATCCTATTTAATCTGAGGGTCATTTCACACTTAACACCGAAACAATACGATACGGGACGCGGCGCTGCATTTTTTAGATGCAATGAAACGTGTATCTTCTTGTGTACTGAATAAGTTCCATTTAGAATGGCTACTTTAAAACGTAATGCCGCCACGCTTATCGTCTCATTTCGGTGTGAGCTGACCATAAACGTAAACAAAATGTGAAATTCAACCACATTAAAATGTCAATGTAAGTATTTATTTATTGCACGGTAAATAGTACTCGTTAAATTGGTAGTTGGTTGTTGTTTCTTTGTTTCAACTTTGCATTAGGGTCAGCTAAGGCTGGGACTATATTACCGGAATCTCTCCGACCGGAGAAAATCCCGAGTATTGAAAATTGAAATCTGGACTCATACAATAGAGTTGAAAATCGTACACACGAGTGTTGTTGGGATAAATGTCAAATGTGACAGTTGTTAAATCGTGTGTCCGATTTTCATTTCTATTCTAATGGTCTAGATATCTATTTTTAATGCTCTGAATTTTCTCCGGTCGGAGAGATTCCGATAATATAGTCCCAGCCCAATATCGGAATGAGATGATACACGACACGCTGCTGCGTTTTTAAAATAGTGGTTCAAAATTGAACTTTATTATAAATCGGATCTAAACCGGGTACAACTGACAAAAAAGGAAAGTGAAATGATAGGCATAGAAATGTAATTTTACTCACTAAAACGCCTTCCTCACGGTCCAGCCTGCAAATCCAATATCGCGGCCTTGAGGCGGACTTGTAGGCAAATATGTTATATGATTGACGTAGAGCCAATCAGATAAAATAAGTGTCAATAGGACACTAATGACGGCCACTAGTACAGTTGTTGGATTTGCAGGCTGGACCGTGAGTAAGGCGATATAGATTATGAAAAGTATAATCTCCAATCTCCATAGACGATATTTATACCCTGTTATGTCATGATAGTGAAATTGTGATGAAGGAAACTTACACCTTGAATGAATATAACTAATGTAGGAATGTTAGAAGCTTGCTCTTATTAACCAAATAGATTTCATATTTACAATTATATATGTAGCTTTTTTTTCAATTCAATTCAATTAATATACAATTTATATAAAAGAGATTCAAATGAATTGAATAGCTTTTTTCTACTCGCATTCGGGCAAGCAAGGATTTGATAAAATTAAAGCACATTCGGATACATTTTTGTCAGCGCACAGCACACAGACAAACAATTAAGTACAACAATATAATTACTAGCTACGGGAATCTATTAAGTATGCAAGTTTGAGTTGAGAGTGTCCGTGTTCTCTTCAGTTGACTGACAAACTGACAAAATATCTTTATAAATTAATATCCAGAACATGTGTCGCTTAACTTCAAACTCAAATAAATCTAATTTTGTAAATTGTAAGGTTTTGTTATCAAAATAAAGGATTTAAAAATAAATATCCAGATAATTTTATCAAATATGTTTAAATCCGCATGGTTCTTGAGAAAAAAGACCGTTAAAATCATAATATTTTATCCGATCCGATAGATCCATTAAACATTATATTTCAATCGTAGTTAAATCCATCCGAGCCTATCAGCGTATTGTATTTATTCAAAGTGGCCGTCAGTTGACGCAGTCATATTTTTACAAATCTAGGTAAATACAGATATATTATAACAAAACTCTGTAAATCCACAGTGAGTTTTTTCAAACATAGATAAATTTCATTGTATTATTTCAAATGAAAGATAAATCCAATATAAATATGAAAATGGACAGTTTTATTGCTGAATTTTCTTAACAGCATTTTTTTTTTCTAACAATAAAAAAAATCGGCTCAATAAACAATCAAATAAGAATTTTAATAATTTCTTTCAAATATCTCTAAACTATGTACAATGGATTTAACCGAGTTTGAAGTTAAGCGACGCATATTATAGAGCGTAACAGCATTTTTTTTTATTGCAGCAACACTACGAAAAGTCCTATAAAACTATAAATTTTATAGGACTTTTCGTAGTGTTTGGATAAAGTCTCGAAGATTCGACATTAGTGACATTTCAATCTATTTTTGTGAATGTTCCACAACAACTACGTTATAAAAATAAGGTTGTTAAAAATTAATGTCGCATATTTTGGGCATGTGATCTATTGCTTATGTAAAAACGTTCAGGCAGAAAAATACTTAATAAAATTACAGTACGCTCTTTACGGCGCGGCGCTGTTAAGGCCTCACACATCTGATTGTATTCATCTTATTAAGGCAAAGTCTTTGCTTTCCCTGTAAATCAGTTGTTTCGGTGGGGTTACTAACCTCAACGCCTTAGTGAGCACAGTATTATGTGCTTAGTGTACTTATGTGTTTATTTTTCTGCCTAAAAGTTTTTACATAAGCAGTAGATTGTATGCACAAAATATTCGTCATTGATTTTGTAACAACCTTATTAATCGTCAGGCTTTACATTTGACAGCCGCGCGCGGTTTCGGTCGCGCTGCTGCCGTTTAGATCTGAAGGCTAAATTTTAATTAACCATTATGCATTACATCTCCGAGTTCCTTTCTTTATTCTCGTATCCTCTAATTGTTGTGACAGAGGAGGCGTCGGTGTCGAAGGTGGCGTCCACGTCGAACTCCAGCACCCACGGCTGGCGCTCAGCTGAACAGAACACGCCGTATACCACCGCGCCCAGCAGATAGATGGCGCTGGATATGAAGAACACGTAGCGCCACTGTTCCGCTGTCTGAAATTATAAATATATAATTATAAATATATGTTAAAAAACTAAAATATATATTATTAAAAAAAATATAAGCCTTTAAACGAAAACAAAAAACAAAAAAGGCTCTATAATTAAACTATTTTGCTTTAATTTACGATTGGTGTTTCTCGAATGTTCTCTCGTATAAGAGATACAACAACGCGGCGAGTGGGGTAATAAGCGTAATAAACGCACACTATCGTGCCCAGTAGATAGATGGCGCTGGATATGAAAAACACATAGCGTTGCACAATAAATTATAATCTTATCCTTAATACTTTAAACGCGCCAATCTTGTATATATTTTCAGAATCTCGGAAACTGCAGCAAGTCTATCGACTATCCACGAAATTTAGTATGCAGGAAGATTTGGAAAAAAATCCGATTTAATTAGGTCTATCCATGGGTAACAGTGCATTTGTATGTTATATGTTATATTATTATATAATATGTTTCTTCTTTCGTCACGAATTAAGATATCGTTTGATTAATATTTCTTCATCACTTCAAATCCGGTTTGCGGCTTGGTTCGCATCGAACTTTTTGCGTTGTAGGCAAATTGGTGTTTCGGTGACCTTTACATGATCTACATTCGCCGCATAAGCTAGCATGGTGTAAATGGTATACCTTGTCCGTGACGATGCTGCCTGCGAGCGGCGGGCTGATGATGCCCGGCAGAGTTGCGATGGTGTTGGACAGACCCATCAGCACGCTCGCGTGAGGCGGCGCTATGTCCAGGTGGTTTACACTGGAAAATTGTAAAACATATACATTAACACGTGAAGCAAATACTTTCAGTACAGTTTGACGAGAATTGTGCGAACGGAGGAGTATGACATTTGACACAGTTAAAGTTTATGTGGAGAAAGATGGGCAGAAACCTAATATTTTTTTTTATAATGCTAAGAAATACATAAATTAATAAAAATACACACACTACCGTGCGTTTAATAATGGTTTGATATATACAATTTCGTAACACGTTGACGTTTGTCAATCTGTCACAATATATTATTTTTAGGGTTCTATAATACACAAGGTCTAGTTTCGCTCTGTCCGTCCGTCCGTCTGTCTGTCTGTCTGTCCGCGCTTCTAACTTCTGTAATTATGAATATAAATGGATGAAATTTGGTAAAGTTAAAGATTGTGTATAGATCTCGGTTTTGGCATCATAAAATCATAATAGTTTTGTATTTTAGTGGTGGCTCTCCATACATGTGAAGTGGGGATGAAAAATATTTTTTCATTCTACCCCATTGTGTGGGGTATCGTTAAATAGGTCTTTTAAAATAAAGGCAAGGATTCATACATGACTTTCTTACAAAGACGACCATTTTCGAGCAATCGGTCTCCACAGCTGTTTGAAAATTGACCCCCCTGGCATTTCAAACTATAGAAGATAGAAACTTGTAAATTTCCATGCTGAACTCTTTACGAAAATTATTTTGAGCGAAATCGGACAATAAGTTTTGAAGTAATTCAAAGAAAACCAATTGCGCGTTGAAAGTTACGGAACCCTCCTTAGACATGTCCTGACATGCTCTTGGTTAGCTTATTTTTTCTATCTAAGAGGCTAAAGAACCCTAATAAAGTATTATGGCGAATTTCGACCACATGACGACATCTAGAAAATTATTTACTTGTAAATCTTTTATGTAATTATTGTATTATTTATTTATTTGGTGTTAACTGATATTATAAATGAAGTGACTTTAATAAACAAATAATGTATGATTTATTTGAGACAGCCAGAGTTATGCTGCGTCCTCGAAGAATATCGACGTTAATAGATTGGTATACTAGAGTCGAATATCACATTTTCACAAGTTAAATTTAAATGTTTAACGGCCGCGCTCAAGAGACATTTAAATGCTCACTTATGGAACTTGTTAGTTGACATTTTTGACAGAAAATATATGGACTTTATGTCGACATCTGTAATAAGTAGCTCCATAACTGTCTCTGAGTGCGGTCGTCAGATACTTAAATCTAAAAGAAATACTTATATAGGTCCACGCGACTAAAAATTACAAGCACATAAAAATATGTTTTTTTTTTCGCAAAACGATTTTGGCTATGAAAAATGTATGTCGGATTTTATAATCAGCAGTTCCAGGAAAAGGATATAAAGCTTTTAAATTAAATTGTGTCACTTTTTATAAAAAAAAACATGCAGTAGGCAGTTGCAGTTGCAGTAGGCAAAAATTGAATAAATTGAATCTATTGACACCTCATTCATTGAAAACAGATCAGTAGTTTAGGCGTTACGGTAGAACAAACATACATACATAGACTGCCGAAATCATTACTTATTGGCTTCGTCGTAGTCGGGTAAAAAGAAGTCCTAAATCTTGTCAATAACCCCTTACTAATAAAAATATTTACACAATGGACAAAATATTATATGCAATGTTTTGTCTGTCAAGCGACTTTTAAATGTATCAGACAAGGACATAACATTGTATAGCTTATCAATTGTATATATTGTTATTAGTATTACGGGGTAAGTTTGATTTTACCTGAATCCCGACCACGCGAACCCGCCGAGTCCGACAGCTATGGTCAGGCAGATGACACAGCCGATCACCGTGCTGGAGTACGCAGCCGCTATCATGAAGATTGTCTGAAAAATACAACCGTGGAGTATGAAAAACAATATTAGAATAATTTGATTAATATATAGACGTATATATATATATATCACAGATGAGGCGTGTCGAGGTAAACTGTCCCCACTTAAACGGCCCCACTTTTGGGGGATGTTTGGGGCCATTTTGTTATTTGAGATGGTGAAATCAAGATGCATGATATTAATTGAGGTATGGTAAAATCAAGATGGCGATTGAATTTCCCCACACTTACTGTTCGGTGTGTTCAATTTTTCACTTGACTGTCAAATATTAATAGGCGCGTTCAGTTTAACTGTTTGTTTAAAAAATTGGCCGGCCCCAGTAGGTTGGTAGGTGTAGGTACTTGTTGTTATTTATTTATTCCAGTTCATAGCTAAAACCAAAACAGCGTGTGTCGGGACACCTAGTAACAAATAGTTTAGATACACATACTTGCGCTAGGAAAGCTCCGCAATTAAACAGTTTCCGTATGTTGGTCACCGACAGAAGGTTCGCCTGGAGCAGCCAGTCGGCCATGTGGCCGGCCACCTGCAGTACCATGGCCATGGCCAGATATGGAACTGCGGACAGCCATCCCGTGGCCGATGTCTGGAAGTGGAAAACGTCTGGAATTAAAATAGAGGGCATTAGTGATAATGTTATCACATATTATAGTAGCTGGGTAAGCGAACTTCGCTCAGAGTTCTGATAAAGAAAAAAAAACACAAAAATATGGAATGTAAAGGTTAAAGCCCCGATTAAATATTCTGGCTTTAACTCCTTAAACATTAAACCAACACTATATCAAAATTTCAAATTGCCTCAAACATATTTTTGGGATAAGAAAAAATCACTTGTCATAAATTTGTATATTGACTTAGCCCCGCTTCTGACCAGCCAGTCCTGCAGTCTGGTGTTGGGGTACAACAGGAGAAGTATAGGACAAGGTTTCAGTTTGCCTCAAGCACCTGCTCTAAATTTCCTAGTAGCTCTCTATCTATTAGTACCTAATGAAAGACGTGGTAAATTCATACTTTAACTTATTGACATAATGTGCGTCAAGTATCAATAAATTAAAGTACGCAAGGCCGCTTGCGTGTACGCAACGTTGCGTGCGTGTACGTAGTGACGTCACCGCTCACTATCATCTTTATTTTCTCGTACAAACAACATACCTTGCATGAACGTGGGTAGGAAGGTCAGCAGCGTGTAGAAGCCCCAGTTCTCGCTGAAGTGCGCCATGACGATCGCCCATACCGGCCCCGACCGCAGTATGGAGCACCACGGGTGACGAATTTTGGAGCCATCGACTGCCATCGTGCCGCGCGTCTCCTGGAATTTGGACGGCATAAAACGGCGTTGTAAAAAGTTGTTCTTATTTACGTCCCGTCGTCGTCGTCGTACGTATCACCCGAATAATATTTTGACGAACGGAGTCATATAACCCCCAAATGGCTGCTCCTTCCCAGCACTACGCGCGAGTCTTTGATACTTTAGCTGTTTGCAACAGCCTATTTTATGTAAAATTTAGTTTTTTTATACATTCAGAAATACTAAGATATCACAATTTGGTAAACGTAAAACATACTTAATAGGATTTTATGTGTAGTTTTGAAATTAAGTGCATTTCAAAGTTACAAAAAACTTGATTTTTTTATCTACTTAGTGTGAAATACCTACATAATTAGTTTTCTTACATCAAATACAAAAATATTTACTATGGACTATGGTAAGTATGAACAGAAACGCGCAAACTTCGGAAATATCAGAAAGTATGGCCATACATTTCGTAGCAACTTACAGGCGTGTGACGTACCTGCTTGTACGACTTTTGTATGGGGCGTTTTCGCAAGACTCACAAAAGTGCTTCAATCAATCCGCAGTTTCCGTGAAAATATTGTTTTTTAGTATACCTACTATTACTTTTGTATAATTTCGTTATTTTTCAGTGCACTCTTCATTTATATGTTATACAAAAATTACAGGCAAATACCCTATATATATATATCCTCCAATTTTGCTTTCTATTTTACCATTGATTTTTTTTACTTGCTTCCTACTGTGGAAGTATGAAATTAGAGTTACTTCGAGGTACAAACACACTAAATACATAGTAGTAGTGAAACGGAACGTTTCTGTAAATAAATAGTTCATGACATCTTAAAAAGTTATTTATGTCAAAACGTCAAACGGAACGTAACACCGCCATTTTACTACTACGGACTATAGCACAGATTACAAATATCAATAAATATAATACAATAATCTATCAACCAACATGGCGAATAGTGTCTTCGGCGGTTTTTAAAAAGTGTGTTTTTAAAATAATTTTTATGTAGGTTTTTAGGTTTCAAAATAAAGCGTTTAGGTCATTAATAAAAACAAGGTCAAGTAGCCTATTTCAAAGCCGGCGCATTGTAGGGCAGTACGAGGGTGTCCATGCGTAGTTGACGAGTTGTCAGGGAATGCTAATCATTGCAATTTTTCTGTAAATTTTTAGTTATGCATATAATACAGTTCTTACTTACGTAATATTGTAAGTAACTAACCATATGTTGGGTTAAATATTTAATTCGAATAAAATTACACCCTGTATAAATACTAAACAGCTAGTAGTGAAAACTAAGGGCCTGTTTTACAGTCGCCTAATAAATGTCGAATAGCTGATCCGGAACATTTGTCGCTCCTTACTTTATACTGAGCGACAGAGACAAAACATGCACTTATTTTATCTGAGACTCATTAGAAGATTGTGAATATCATAATGTCCTGTTACCTGTATGTATCTCAGCTCGCCCGCTGTAATATGCGGGTCTTTCTCCGGGGACTCCTTCACGATCAGCCACCATACCGTCGTCCACACGAGACCCACTATACCTGAACATTGAACAATACATAATATGTGAAAATAAATGTTCATTATTCAATTCAACTTCAGTACATACAATTGTACAGGAATAGGTTCATAAAAAATCCAAATTGAGCCGCGCCGTTAGAAGCGGTATGATCTTCCAGTATAATACATCATTTTATTGAATGTTGTAAGTTTATGTAATGTCTGATGATGCCGATGATGATAAATTATAGCTAAGAACACTCTCGATCATGTCAGATTTTAAACAAACAAAACTAGATCAAAATCGGTTCATCCGTTTGGGAGCTACGATGCCACGGACACATAGACAGACACGTCAAACATATAACAACGTTCTATTTTCATCGAGCGTTAAAAATATGATTAACAAAACCACGATTGTTTAAAAACGTGTTTTGAAGCAAACAGATTTGCATCCCAAATTTTATTAAAACGACTTTGTTTAGACTGGTACCTTATATCTTTATTAATTCTAGATATTCATTAAATGTTTATTACTAAATACCATTTTCATTTTGATAACAATATATTATAAAGTAACATGAGTGGAAAATACGCGTTAACCCTAATTAACTTTTAATAATAAAACATACAATATATACATAAAATAAAACAAAAATACAGAGCAGCGTTATATTTTACCACGATAATCACAATTAATACAATATAAGGAAATTAGTGTTTTACGCTTCAAACACTGCTAAAAATTTTAAATAACGAAATTTTATTTTATACAAGAGACCCTAGCCGCGACCGCTCGACGCTCCCATCACATTAGGCTGAGACTATATTGTCCTGAATTCGTAAGGCCGGGGAATATTTAGAGCACTGATAATAGAACTCTGCGCTAATACAATAGAGTTGAAAATCGAACACACGAGTGTCAAGAGTCAAGACATCAATGTTAAATCTGATAACTCGACACTCATGTGTTCAATTTTCAACTCTGTTGAGTTGAGTCCAGAGCTAATTTCAATGCTCTGAATTTTCACCGGCCTTCGGGGTTCTGGACAATATAGCCCCAGCCTAACATAGTAGTATACAGTATACTCATCGAACACAAAGAAGATCCCCGGCCAGCCGGTGTAGTGAGTGAGCATGGAGCAGATGGGCATGGACACGACGGTGCCGACGTAGCAGCCGCTGAACGCGTACTTCGCTAACCGCGCCCGCTCGTCACTCGGACCACCCCACACACTACAGTATACATACCGAACACGTAGAAGATCCCCGGCCAGCCGGTGTAGTGAGTGAGCATGGACACGACGGTGCCGACGTAGCAGCCGCTGAACGCGAACTTCGCTAACCGCGCCCGCTTCTCGCTCGGACCATACCACACACTACAGTATACACACCGAACACGTAGAAGATCCCCGGCCAGCCGGTGTAGTGAGTGAGCATGGAGCAGATGGGCATGGACACGACGGTGCCGATGTAGCAGCCGCTGAACGCGAACTTCGCTAACCGCGCCCGCTCGTCGCTCGGACCATACCACACACTACAGTATACTCACCGAACACATAGAAGATCCCCGGCCAGCCGGTGTAGTGAGTGAGCATGGAGCAGATGGGCATTGACACGACGGTGCCGACGTAGCAGCCGCTGAACGCGAACTTCGCTAACCGCGCCCGCTTTTCGCTCGGACCATACCACACACTACAGTATACTCACCGAACACATAGAAGATCCCCGGCCAGCCGGTGTAGTGAGTGAGCATGGAGCAGATGGGCATGGACACGACGGTGCCGACGTAGCTGCCGCTGAACGCGAACGTCGCTAACCGCGCCCGCTCGTCGCTCGGCGCCCATCGAGACCATACTGCATGGATACACGGGTAGGTTACACCCTGCAAAATTAGAATATAGATTTGGTATTCGGCATGTTTTTCGTCCAAATATACCAGTTTGGAGGTAAGTATACTGTATGAATCAAATCGCTTAACGGGTGCGCTTATCGCTTGGGGTTCAGAAGCACCAAACACTTAGTAGAGACAGAGTTATGTTTCGAATTTCATTACACTGACTGAGATTAAAAGTTAGAGTATAAATACCTCGAACAGTCCCTCAATGACTCTGACAGCGATCAGTAGACCGGTGCTTGTGTGCGCAAGCGGCGGCGTGAACAGTGTCAGCAGGGATGTCCCTCCCACTCCTATCGCGAACAGTCTGGAAACATATCATAACTTAAACACATTCGACGACCTCTGTGGCTCACGTGGTTAGCGCTCAAGCCGGAGGTCGCGGGTTCGAATCCCGCCAGGTAACGAAAAAGTTTTCTGTGTTCCTGGGTCACGGACCATGGATATGTATTAAATATGTGAATTATATGTATAATAAAAACTTAAATGTAATATGTATACTGTGTGTCCCACCATATGGCCAAAAATTTTTTTTTCCAAATCCACATTTTTTATAAATGCTAAAACAAATCTAAATATGAATTTTTCACCTAGGATGATTGCAAACCGTGCCGAATGAGCCGCAAAGTTTACAAAAAATCGCGTTCTGTACTGATATTTTGTTCTGCTAAAAAACCAAAATAAGTGCATAAAATTAGGTAAATTAGGATCAAAATAAAACAAGGCTGAAATGAATACTTATTTAAAATCATAAAATAATAACAACCAGTTTGGATAACTTCTCTTTAGGTCAGTTTTAACGGGCCTGATACAAGTTTATATGTTGACGACACAGCGCAACAAGAACCTTCGTTATTTTAATTTTTTTAGCCGTGATTTACGTACTTTTTATGAAGATAACTGTCAAAGAGTGCTTCCTGGTTTTTTAAGTCCAAGAAGCTGTTCTCTATCGTCAAATGTAGCAATAATTAGCAAATTTCCTTCTTTTCAACGTCGCCCATACATATAATTAGGTAACAGTTTTTCACTCGGATAGATTGAGATTACTTCAGATAAGTTGTTTTGAAAGACATTTTGATTGCTTCTGTCCTGGATTCGTATATAGACGAGAAAATCACGTCTGGCGTGCTGCGTCCAGAACTCAGAATCTGTTGTATGACCGATTCTTTTGAATATTCCATGTTATTTACAGAGTGCTAAGTGTGAGTTTTTCTTTACGCATTCGATCATGAGCGCGTTTGGCATTTACTAGGAGTTTGTATGTGATTTGACCTAGTCGTCGCGTTTACAACTAGGTGGCGCTGTACAAATCACATACAAATTCCTAGTAAACGCCAAACGCGCTCACGATCGAATGCGAAAAGAAAAACTCACACTTAGCACTCAGAAAACGTAGAAATAACATATTAGTTGTTATTTCTAACTTAACTTAACTCTTGTTGTAATAATAATAAATATATAGTATATATTTATTATAATAATAATTATTTAACGGGCATTCAGTTTGACTTCATAAATAATGTAAAATACACTTAAAATAGGACTGCCAAAACTTGACGATTATGTGTTGATTTTGCATAATTTATTTGGTGGCTAGGCAGTATTTTTTATCACTCTTGAATTTTACAGACATCTTTAGCTACGCAATAAACAATTGCGCACAAGAAATCTTAAAAAACCACGTGTCCCCTTGTAACTTGTATGGGAAAATTAAAATCGCAAGTCGGCACGGGTTATCGTTTATCAAATGCGATAATATTTTTTTATAGGCTATATTGGGTCAATACGAACACTTTAAAAGGGTATGCGTGAAAAAATATCCAACTTGAAATATTTGGGACACCCACCCTACTGTATAGTATAAAAAGTATTAAATATTTTTCCCTTGTCTGGTACCCGTAACACTAGTTCTTCGAGAACTTACCATGGGACCAGATTGACGTGGTGTGAAAGCGTCCATAGCAGTGAGGTGGGGTTCCTATAACTCCATTCCTATCGGCTTCACTTACCACTTACCTTAAGAAGACACTCATCCAAATTCCTACCTATTTATACGGGCTAGGCTTCCCTATGAAGGACAACCAGCTTTCGCCACTGGTCAATAGATTTAATAAATAAGTAGGAAGTCTAATAAGTTGTGTGTCGCTGGTATTCAAACTTTCAAGTTTCGTATCTGTTTATATTAGGGTTGCCAACCGTCCTGTTTTCCCAGGACATGCCCAGGTTTTTACAGTGTCCTGGGCTGTCCTGGATAGTTTCAAATCGATAGTTTTTGCAGGGTCGGGTTTTTATAGCGCCCTGATAAAGTCGTGTATTTTAAAATTCGCGCGCGCCACTTTTACAATTTTTCTTCGTAATTTAATTTCATTCAAATACTTTTATGAAAAAATATTATTATTAGCATTACATGTATTTCATTTAACTTATTAAATTAACTGTTGCAACTCTATTAACTGCGTCCCGTTTTTAAATTGAATTGTCCTGATTTTTCAACTTCAAATCCTGGTTTTTTTAAATTTGGGATTGGCAAACCTAGTTTATATACCCGAAGATACTCTTTAATTAGGCACAGTTAAAATTAGCCCATGCCATCCCTATTTTCGTATAATCCTTCAAAAGATTTATTTAGGTCACAACTCACAAGCAAATACAATAAATTAAAACATAATCCTCCTACTTATAGGGTTAAATGTAAAACGTCGAAGGAGGTTAGTTGGTCACTAAAAGGTTGTATTATGCAATAATTAGTCTAAAAGCGAGCTTGTCCGGCCAATTTGGCCCATTTATAACGTTGAGAAGGGTTCGGTCAGATACAAACCAGACTTCCTTATTTGAAAACAATTAGATTATAAACAAATTCGCCATATCGGACAGTCTCCAGAATATTTGCGAAACACATCGAAAGGAATTTAGGCCATCCAGTTAATGAATAAAGTTGATATTTGCATAGCAATTACAGAAGCTGAGTCGACGCGTCTTCTTTGAAGTTTTTCTGTTGTTCAGCGAGGTGGAGTCAGTAATAAATAATAACTATAAACTCTTGCTAAAACGTCTTTTTAAAGCTTTATAAAACTTCTGCTAGTTCTTTAACGATAATAACTTTAACTTTCTGTAAGCTTAAATTGTTCAAATGCATAAACAGTAATCAGGGAATTAAAATATTTTAATAAATGGAATTAAGACATAAAAAATTAACTACGGAAAAATTAGGGGAAATCTGGATTTTTGCGTAAACCTTCCTTTTATTTCAAATACTCTCGAAAACTGATAGTTTAACAAAAAAGTACAATATGTTTTTGTAGGCAATTTCTTAAGCAACAAATTTGATAACCACTGTATTTTTCAATAAATGTGACCGTTAAGGAGATAATCTTGAACAACCGTTTTTTTATCTTTGACCCTGAGTTACTTCTTTTGAGCGGCACACGAATCAATTGGGACCTTTGGGATATGTTTAGAGTTTAGACCCACAAAAGGTTCATGCAAAAGTCCAACTTTCTCCTAATTTGTCCGAAGTACAATGTTTTTAGTCCTGGCACATCTCCAACCAGCATTGGTCAATCGCTCGTCTCCGCTGCTCCTGCACGACAACGCGCGACCTCATACTGCACAGCAGACGGTCTCCAAGTTGCAAGAACTGGGGTTGGAAGCTCTCCGTCATCCGCTCTACTCACCAGACCTTGCGCCCATAGACTACTATTTTTTCCAGAATTTGGATAACTTCTTGGCGGGAAAAAAATTCAATACCCGAGAGGCAGTACAAAATGCCTTTGAAGAATTTGTTGCCTCCCGTCCACCTGATTTCTTTAAGAAGGGCATCAATAACCTGCCACTGCGTTGGCAAAGATGCATTGATTGCATGGGTGATTACTTAGATTAATACAAATAAAAAATACATGAAAAAAAAATCGCTTAAATTTTTTCATACAAAACGGCAATTTCATAGGTAAAGACCTAATATTGTTTTAGTTTTGAAGATTATTCAAAACTAAAATCTGGAAAGTTTATTAGACATTGGACACCGTGTGTGATGTGAACATAATATTGGCAAAAATATGGATATTCTAGAATATATTCTGCGATCACTTTCTTCGGAATTCCAGAAAGTCTACTTAATAATATTATCGAATGAACTAGTGCAGAATGCAGATGAAGCTATTCACGCGCGATTCGACACATGCAAGATGTTTTTATTGTCAAGGCATAAGTAACAGCGTTTAGTTTTCATGTCCCAATGACTTATTATTAACATGTCGCGCGTCTGGACGACCGACTACAGAGGGTCGATTCCGATTTCCGCTAATTGAATCCTGCAATAATACAGTTACGATCCAGTCCCGATATGTTAATAGTTAAAACTACAAAATGGTATTTTCACAAACGTCGAACCCGTTCCGATTGAACATGTGAACGTTACTTGTTAGTGTGTGCATGAAACGGAACGAACCTGTTACCTCCTATTTTAGCCGCGAGCCATCCGCCGGGCAGCTGCGTGACCAGGTATCCGTAGAAGAACGAGCTTAGCACCATCCCCTTCGTCTGGTATGACCAGTCGAACTCCGGTATCTACAGATTACAGAAACAAATATCTATACATAATATACATTTCTATAAGATAATATACATTTCTAAAAGATTATATACATTTCTATAAGATAACGGATATTTTGGGCATATGATCTGCTTATGTCAAGACGTTTAGATGAGAGTTGTGTAGACGACTGCATCTAAGATATTTAGTTTCATTAATATACTCCAAAATATTAAGGCATTACTACTTGGTAAATGTAAAAAATATACCTAATATTTTATATGTAGTTTAGTAATTACGAATTAACGTGTACTTTCGTCTTGTTCTGTGCATAGTTTATATTGTATATGTGTGTGTGTGTAACTGTTGATAGTGCACAATAAAGTATATTTTACTTTTTATATACAATGAATAAAAGTGGAAAAGGTAGTAGAAAAGCCCTAACACATCAACCAGCCTTTAGTTTTATATGGAAGGTGTACGACGTACGTAACACGTATAGAGTACCTATAATGCGCTACCAGTAAGCCGTAGAGCACAGGTTCTCAAATCTCAACCATTTTTATGTCGCGACCCACGAAAAAGCCAAAAAGTTAAGATAAAAGTCTAGCACAGGTTCTCAACCATTTTTATGTCGCGACCCACGAAAAAGCCAAAAAGTTAAGATAAAAGTCTAGCACAGGTTCTCAACCATTTTTATGTCGCGACCCACGAAAAAGCCAAAAAGTTAAGATAATAGTCTAGCACAGGTTCTCGACCATTTTTATGTCGCGACCCACGAAAAAGCCAAAAAGTTAAGTAAAAAGTCTTGCGACCCAGAGACTATATAATTGTAATAATATGTCGTACATAGCGCGCTATTTTTATCAGCTAATCGTTATATTAGTCTTCACTGGTTCGAGCGATTTTTTCGCCGTTCGATACAAGAGATTCGTTCGAAAAACGAATCTTTTGTACCTATGTTATGTAGTTTGTATTTATTATTTTTCAACAGACTGTGACCCCCTTTAAAAACAAACTCGACCCCCCGCTTGAGAAACGATGCAGCGTAGAGTTTCAAAGTTTTAGATAACATTTTATGGTAAGGTTCGATAGTTTTATAACTTTGGTGAGGACTCTTAAAATTTAAACGGTAAGTTTCTCCTTTTAACTTCACAGCGTGTCATATCTGATAGCGCGGCAGCGCTATCGCCAAGTATTTTTTTTTTTTTAATTATCATCCCCCTAACATAATCAGGGCTGGTTTTGTTCTTTTTTAGTCTTTTCTCTGTTTTTAATCTTTTTCTATTTTAATTGTCTTATATCTATTTTACATCTTTCCTTTTATGATTATTTTTTACAATAGTTATTGCATCGTCCTTATTTACTTACATTCTTTTTTATTACAATAGTAATAGTCATATAAAATATACAGCAATTATTAAAAAAAATCATACTCTACCATAAAACCCAATAATACAATAAATCCAATGATAAAATAAAATCCAAGAATACAATAAAATCCAATGATACAATAGTAAAAATAAAAATACAATTCAATTTTTCAGATTAAAAATTCCAAATTAATGGTGTCAATAAAAGACGATAAAACCAATAAAATAAAAATAAAAATAAAGATAAAATTACAGCACAACGTTCAACTAACCTAATATCACAAATTAAAGACCTACCGCTAAAAGAACCTAACACTAATTTTTATCACAGCAAAATATCACAATTCTTCTTATTTACAACACACACAATTCTCTTACAAAAAGAGAGGAAAATGTCCCTCTTCTTTCCCCCCAGGATGGAAGACAGGCTCTCACCCGTAATCGATATGCCCAATTTTTGCTCAGTATCATATCTACTGCTAGCAAAAATCGGGCACTCGAGTAACAGGTGAGGAACCGTCTCCTCAACTCCTGGCTGACATGAACACGACGGGTCCTCCTTCAACTTGAATCTGTTCAAGTAGAAGGCGAACCCGCCGTGTCAAGTCAGTATCTGTGTAGTGTGGTGTGTTATGTCTATTTTGTTGACTATCTTGTATAATCGCCAAGTATTAAGTGGCCGTAACTATCTTTTCTCAAAGCATTCCGCGGCTTTTTCGTGCCCCCATATTTTTGTTTGTAACAAAGCTAGAGGTCTAAACGCGCAGATATGTCGTTAACGGCACAAGCTCTTGTTTTAAATTTCATAAAAAATTGAGTGCATAGTTTAGGAGATATTAAGCGGCAAAAAACGCGATTTTGAAAGATATGGATAGATGGAGGAGGTATAGAGGTAGGGGGAATAAGCATAATTCAAAGCATACTTCTAGCAGACTTAGAAATTTCTTATTCGCTTTCAGGCTAGTTTATTAGCTACATATAAAGGGAAAATATAAGAAAGTAAAATTTCGGAAAAAAAAATGATCATAGAATTTTTATTTTTACGTATTAATGTATGAACACAAGTTCACTGATAACTTTGTAATCGTTATTTATATAACAAATCTCGTGAATTGAGAAGTGGTAGGTTATTTTAGGTTACGGTAGATGCTTCGGGACGAATGGCGCCCATTCACAGACTCGACCGGATAAATAAGACGGCCTCAAAGAAAATCGATGGGAAATAGCACTAGCGTTGGTCTCACTGCATGCAAAGCTCGCAAACGCACTTGTGGTTCTTCTGGTGTTGCGGGTGTCCATGGCCAGTAATCATTTTATTTATGGAACAGATCTAGAAACAAGCAAATGGACCACACCTGATAGTAAGCAATTATTCAAGCATTTAGACATTCGCAACACCGGAGAAATTATAAGTGCGTTGCGTCTTTAAACCCCAAATTATTCGGGTATGGTCTTCGGGTAACCTACAACAAGAAATGAGATCCCACAAAAAATTGCCGAAATGAAAAAAGCCAAGAATTTCCTTTGCAGTTATGAGATGTCGAAGAGACCAAGTGAAATTCAAGATAGTCCATTTAAATAGTCATAAAAAATTTGTAAGCGTATGTGGAAAATTTTATTTTTATAATTTGTTATATTAATTAATAGTGACTTGGCAATGAGCACTTAAAAAGTTAAATGTCCGGTACCGGTATTCATATTTAAACATAAATAAGATAGATAATATACATAGATTAGACGCATGCAAGTCACTGACAAACCTGGAAAAGCATTTCGATGTTATCACTATGCCAATAAGGATTCAATAGTGGTACAATGCGGGTTATCCGTACGTTCATTTCGAAGATTGCTGACCATTTTGAAAACTTTTTATAGGTATGGTTAAGTTTTACTAATTTAAAAATAGTCCACTGCAGATAATAAGATGTTAGCACTAGCTTTAAGCTACTAGTAACCATAATATTTTTATATTGATTTATTAAAGCGCTCATTGGCAAGTCATTATACATTTTTTGAAGTGAAAACTTCTTTAGCGGCGCTGTGTACTTTTTTTGGAATGGGTAAAAATTTCTAAACTCGCGTCAGCACGTGACCTGAACGAAAATTCGTAAGACGGCTGGAGAGAGGACAGGCGGCGCAGGGCGCTTGCGCGAATGTTCGTGTGTGTTAATGTTACAGCGTGCCACGCGCATCCATGGATGGTGACAGCTGATGATTCGACCGTCAGCGTAGTGGCCACACTGCTGTGTATTCGTGAAATTCGTGTATATAAAGTGTTTAAAATATGGAAATTGAACAAAGTGCATCTATTAATGAAAAAAGTGACGAAGAAATAGCGAAAGAAAATGAGACAATAATATTCAAGTTTTCACTTCTGCCGGCACTCCCGGAGTGCAACCCGTCGATTTTTTTTTATACATTATTATTAAACAATTTTTTTATGAGTAACTAATTAAATGGACTATTTTGAATTTCACTTGGTCTCTATGACATCTCATTTTTGCAAAGGAAATACTTCGCTTTTTTCATTTAGGTAATGTTTTTGTGGAATCCACTTTTGATGCGAAAATGTTCTTACTTCTTGCTATTAAAAGGCAAGTTACGATAAGGTAATTTCAAGAAAATTGAAATTTACGTGACGATAAGCGACGCGACACTGCATTTTAAGATAGCTATTCAAAATTGAACTTTATTTACTACACAAAAAGATACACGTTTCATATGAAAAATATCTTGATACATTACACATGCGCTGTTCAGCGCTGTGCAACTTGACGAATGAACTCATACAATGATCTTCTCGTGTAATGAATAAAGTAAACGCCTCGTCACGCAGCGTTTCGGTGTGAATTGACCCTAAAGTTAATGCCACGTAAAAGTAACCGTGGTTTTAACTTTTGAGTTCAAACTGTCAAATATTTTAAGTCGATAGCAGGGAAGCCATCTGCTTTATACGTTTACAAAAAAAAACAAAAGGATTTAGAAAGAAAACAGTTCAGAACATGTGGAATTTACTTTTGTGGGATCAGATTTATATACCGCGCGGACGTGCCAATAAAATTGCAAATTCTCTCTTTAGACGTCAGACAATTTTGAGCTCTATCTACTTACCCCAAGGGTCAAGTAATAGTTCGAAGTTCGTAGGTCGAAGGATATAGGTCATGGAAAATGCACTTATTGCAAGCGGAATAGAGTTCACTGTTCATTTTACCAGGGTAAGCCGACACTATCCAATGTTTAATATGAATTTATCGCCCTCGTACCTCTTAAACCTTAAAGGCCATTAATTTAATCCCAGTGCGAATGCGAAAGTAAGTACATATTTTACTCTGTGGCAAAAGTACGTACGTTTTTGAAGACTATGGTAGCTTTATCTCAGTCGAATTTCTGTGATTGTCATTGAAGCCAATGAGCCACTTTCGGGACGTTTGACAGATAATACGAGTTACCTACTCTCATCTGAATAGTTTATGGCGTGGCGACGCGTAACATAGCCACGTCACCACTCAGACAGATTCCACCCACAATAGTGATTAGATGCTTGGCATCAAAAATTCACGTAATATTACATGTAAGGCTGGGAATATATATCCGGAATCCGGAGGGCCCGGGAAAATTCAGAGCACTCGATTTCGATTTTCAGCTTACGCTCCCCGGCCTTACGGATTCCGGATCGTGTAATCCCAGCCTACTGCCTGATTAACATTCGAATTTCGAACTAACAATAAAGCTACTCACATAAACAACAGTTCCGTTCTCGAGTTCGGTCTCGACGGGCTCGGTCATCGCGACCACGGCCACCGACAGATTGACCCGCAGCGCGTACACGTTGAAGAAGCCGAAGAACGCCAGCAGCGCCACCACCAGCCGCCGCCGCTTCCAGAAACGCCAGGAGATCCTGTCGCTGTACTCCTTGCGCTCTCGGCCACTGGAAAAAAAAACAATTATTTACTCCATGTTTTACACTCCGGAAAAAGTTTTTATGAATTTGGATAGGTAAGTACACACGCCACTAGCTTCTTCTTCTTCTTCCGGAACACTTCTTTTCGGGATTGAAGGTAGCCTATACATGTATTAATCCGGAGCCTATTAACTACTACCGCGATCGCACCAAATTTCATCAATATCCGTTCAGTTGTATTTGCGTGAAAGAGTAACAAACATGCTCACAAACTTTCACATTTATAATAGTATATATATATATATATATATATACACTGGCGAACACATAAACTGCATCATAGTGCAAGTTAACATTCAATGAAATATAATTAGTGAAAGACTCGCCTCCAAATGGAACCTTCTCCTCAATGCAATTTTGAGCATATCGCTCTCCTCGTCTACAGTAGACTAGTCTGCGACCATCAGCACTGTACAACCAAGTCCTACACTCATCAGTGAATAATACGGAAGCCTTCTCTTCTCTTCTCTTCATTCCAATTTAAGTGTTCACGAGCAAATCTTAGTCGAGCTTGCCTGTGAACTGCAGATAATTTTGGTCCATTTGCGGGTCTGAAAGGTGTGATATCACGCTCTTTTAGCCTTCTTCTTATGGTTCGTGAACTAACTGCTACGTCACGTACCTGGTGGAGCTCATTTTTAATGCTTATAGTCGTTAAAAACCGATTTCGCAAGGAAGTTGTCACAATAAACCTGTCGTCACGAGACGTTGTCACCCGAGTTCTGCCGGTTCCACGTCTTATTTTGAATGAACCTGTGCATAAACCATCTGTAAACCGTAGACTGGTTTACATTTAAATCTGCAGCAATTGTTCGTTGGCCTTGCTGCACTAGAGCAACAATTTGTGCGGCTTTGTCGGACATACTCGTGAGAGAAAAACGTGTTTAAAATAAAAACAGACTAGCAATTAAACAATTAGTAGTAACAAAACAAAAAAAATAACCAGCAATCACAACATTAACGTACCAATAAATGTAAAAAGTTTGCATTATTTCGTAATAAAATTTGATTGAATGTGTTCTTGTAGATTCATGCAGTTTATGTGTCCGCCAGTGTATATATATATATATATATACTATGATTACTTAGCTAGAGCTACGTATAAACTCGGATAACCTTCTAAGCAATTCCGATCACACTATAAAAAAAATGAAATACAATATATTGACACTTTCAGCTTTCGGGCTTGTGATTTATAGCACAAAATTATGCAAGATTTATCCTCCCTTACACATAATTCAAATGGTCCTAGAATACTTAATGTTTTACAATATTTCGTTATCTAACATTTGTCGCGCTGATAAAGTGATTTATATTTCAGCTGAGATCGTGAGGGTTTTTAAAAATGTAGGCGCAGGTTCGCTCAGGGAACATTAATTTTTGGCGGTTTGATGGGTATCGAATTTTGTTCGTATTCATAATATTATATTATCGTCGTTAATCGGAAAATTGTATGAGACAAGTATACCTAACAAAAATTGTATGGAAATTATTTGAACACAAAGAAATTCAGTAATGTCACAAATCGAACTCCTCCGCGGCTTGGCCAATTTTTATGAAATTTTGCAGGTGTATTCGGTAGGTATGAGAATAAGTTGTATTCTTTTTTCACTTTTTTTATATTATTTTAAGATTTTGTATTGAAAACTCAAGTTATATGGTTTATAACCCTTAATTCTCAACCTTTCTAACCTTTCACACAGGTGTAAGTAGTAGGTGTAGGTTGTAGTTATAGTTGGTGGTGTAGGAGCTGTAGGTGTATGTTATTATTTATTTATTTATTTCAGTGCATAGTTAAGACAGAACAATGTCTGTTCTGTAAAGCTAGTAAGTTTATAATATTACCGCTTGCTTTGGCTCCTTAATAAAAATATTAAAATATCGACCATGAACCATAAGCCAACCAACCAGCCAACGAATAATTATAAAATAGGCCAACTGAAAAATGGACATATTTCTCGTGGAACATGAAACCCATGCAGCAGAAAATATTCGGACGTTCGCAGACAAAGCGTATGCCATTCATCACAGGAACATATTATTTATAAAGGTATGTTATTTATTACCTACTGCCAGAAGAGGGTCCAATTACTATTGCTGAATATTGCTGTATGACTAAATAAAAAATATTTGCGCTGAACCTTTTTCCTAAGGTTCCTGTACAGAATAACTGAGTTCTAGCGTAGTTCTAATAGATTTGCGCGGCTCTATATACGGAAACTAATAGGAATACAGGGGTGGAGCCTTTGGCCGGGTTAGGCAATAAAATAAGCCTGTAAATCCGTAACTAATCTAGGCAATTGGACCTAAGATAACTTCGGAATTTCTAATAAGGATTCCTACAAATTAGATAATGTAATAAGATTTTTTTTAACCGAAAAATATGACTATATTGAAAATCGAAAAATTTAAGATTCAGTCGGCAGGTAGGTACTTTATTTATCTACTATGTAATTTTCTAAACAATAAAATAATAAAAATCAATATTTTCTCATTATTATTATTTGTCCTGGGATAGGAATATAAGTGTTAACTATCATAACACTTCACAGCAGGAAGGCATTGGTGATATAAAGAGACTATAAATTCACCAATAAAACACATTTTATCCCCATGATGTTAGGCCATGAAATATAGCACTAAAAATGTTAGGTACATCATCATCATCACACGCATCTTCAAATGTTGTCGCCTGCCAACCGGTATATAGACCTTATAATGAGCTTAGTGAACAATTGGTGCACAATTGGTAAAAATTAGGTAGGTACCTACTCGATATAACTTCCTAAAGATATGCTGGTATCGAAGACATCAGTCTTCTTGTTTCTTAACAGAAGTTCTTTTCACCCAAGCTCTTTCTTAAAAAGCTACAAATTGTATTTCGACGAAGGTAGCCAACACTTTTCGATCAACCGTCGTACAATGACCAAACCTGGTGTATTAGGGTTTTATCTAAATAAGATCTATCAATTACTGTTAGATTAGTGACGGGACATTTGACCTGCAATTGGGTCACCAAATCAGGTCGACGCCATCTCCCATCAAAATGAATGTACCACTGGGATTCTTGTAACTTTCCAACAAGGTACCTAATGTGCATTAGTTATTTGTATTAATCAGTATTAAGTACGCGTCTGTTGTGGTATTAAAGGTATTTTGGGGCTTGCTTTCTTGTTTCAAGCGCTTCCGTATTCTACTGTCTTCGATTATGGATTTGATTGATGGTGAGGGCACGGTGTCATGTAATATTTGAGGTTCAATTTTATAATACTGCCTTTCGCCAGAAAGCTTAGTATGGCGCGGGCGGTATCTTGTCTATTCCCCGAAGAGATAAACGCTATGTCTATCTCTTCGGGGAATAGTAGTATTTTATGAATCCCAGAACAATGGAGGGGGAGGGGAGGGCCGGATGGAATGATCAAATTTTACCGGATTTTTTCACTATTGCCGCGTACGCGATAATAGATTTGTGGACACGCATACATTTACCGTATGCTTGTAGTAGTCCAATTGAGAGCTTCTATGTAGCTGTTTATATGTTCCTCTTTGAAGTTTAATCTGTGCTTATATGCCGTACAATAAGTAAATACAAATGACAAAACATTATTTTGGTCGAATTTTATTTTTGATTTTAATTTTAAATTTTAAATTGGCTCACCTTATAAAGAATAGGAACCAAGGGACTATATTTTATCGCTTTTTAATTCGTTTTTAAACATTTGTCGCGTTGCCTAAGCCATAAAACCCATTGAATGTTGTTTGTTGTGTACCTACTTTACAACGTCGATAGCCCCAGTTGCCAGCGAAGTAGGAAGTTTATAGTCTTTAATCGGTTGACTATTCACTTATTAGTCAACGATATAAGGCCTCCCCCACATTAGGCGTGCGCGTTCCTCGGGCGTGTCAGCGATGCGGGCGCTGTGAGCGCGCCGCGAGCGCGCTGCGTGTCAGAAATGCGTGCGCTGCTCGCGCCATTTACAAGCCCGAGGAACGCGCACGCCTAATGTGGGGTCAGCCTTACGGTGCGTTAAATACAAACAATGGAATTTTGTTTTATACTAGAAAGGCCCCGTGACTTATTTTTTAGACAACTAAAATCGAAATCTAAGGTAACCCACAAAATATTTTGTTACGTTTTTAGGGTTCCGCACACACAGGATAATAAAAACGGGTCCCTATTACAGAGACTTCGCTGTCTGTCTGTCCGTCCGTCCGTCTGTCTGTCAATAGGCTGTGTCTCCTTCACCGTGATGGCTAGACAGTTGAAATTTTTACAGATTTTGTTTAGTATTTCTGTTGCCGCTAGGTATAGCAACAAATACTAAAATCATAACAAAATAATTTTTTTAATAGGGGGCTATATTGTTATACAACAAGACGTTTTTAGCCTTTTCAGTAGGAAACTCCGCGCGTGTGTGTGTGTGTGACGGCGGTTCTACATTTGTGCTTCTGCCGTGGCCCGTAAATAAAAGTAGGTACCTACCTCCTGCCGATACTTTTTATCGCGACCATCAAATAAAATAAACAATAATACATCACATTTAATCAAGATTGTCGGTTTTATCAAGGCAGCTGCACTTTCAAATGCCTTCAAACTAATTCGTCAAGGTAATTATGAAAACACAAATACTTATTGCCAATGCCCCAACAAAAACGCACCGTATATAAATGTTAAGCTAATGTTTTACATTTAACAATTTGTCGTGTAAGAATGCCACATACTTTTTTTAATCAATAGATTTCCGCATGGGGAAACCAACTTTATGCTCTCAAAAATTTGTTTTATTTTGTTAGGACAAGGGTAAAGATAGGTCTTTGATGCCCGGTTTCGGTGGTGAATTTGTCGTTAGTTTATCTATTCATTAGCGCTATGCGAGAAGTATGGAATCGATGAACGTACCTCCGCCTCGAATAATTGGGTATTTTACATAAATTAAGAAATAATTAGGTATTACAACTTGATAAAAGTAAAAATAATTAGGATTTTATGTGCAGTTTTGTAATTATATCCATTTCGAAGTTGAAATTATATTGCATTATCTTTGTTTAGTTTAATTAATTTTATTATACTATCAATGAATTTATGAAATTGTCATTGTTTATCGTATTCTATTTTAATGTAATTTTAATTTATTTCGACATTGATTAATTTAAATCTAATTGTATAATTTTAATTTAATTATTTAATTGTATTTTGTAAAAAAAAAGAAAATATTTCATAGCCCACACATTTATAATTTTTTATATAATAATGTAATAGCCCGTAGTTAAAAGTGCAATAATCATGATAATGTAAATTCAATCAATGTGCATGTATAATTGTAACTTTTGTTGGCTGTTCAAACAATAAAACAATAATAAATATATAATAAACCTACTTATTTAGTATACTTACATCAAATACAAAAAGATTTACAATGTATTAACATAAACGCGCAAAATTACGAGATATCAGAAATTTTGTGCATATGGCCATACATTTCGTAGCGACATTACTAGCGTGTGACGTCACCTACTACTACGACATAATATATGGGGCGTTTTCACGAGAATCCCAAAAGTGCTTCAAATAATCCGCAATATCTTAGAAAATTTTGATTTTTAGTATACTATTCCATTTGTAAACTGTCTTATTTTTCAGAGCACTATTCATTTATGTAATAAATATAATACAGGAAAATACCGTATTGGTTTAATAAAACTGGTTACTGAACAAAAAAGAAGACAATATAAACTAAGTTTAACTTTAACCCATAGTTCTCGTTATGTAGGTAACAGAAAGGAATTAAAAACTTTATAGAAAATATTTATTTTTATTATTTTAAATTATTATAATTATATTTACTAGTTAAAATAGTTTAAAGCTCAATTTCCCTCCCAAAGTAACAAATATTCTACTACTATTATAAATGTGAAAGTTTGTGAGGATGGATGGATGAATGGATGGATGTATGATTGTTACTCTTTCACACAAAAATTACGAACGAATTTAAATGAAATTTTGTATGGTAGTAGTTTAGGCTCTGGATTAAAATAAAGGCTACTTTTTATCCCGAAAAAGTAGAGTATTCCCGTGGGATACCAGTTAACGCGGGCGGAGCCGCGGGAAAAAACTAGTTACATCTGCATTGTAGCAAAACAAAATTACTTCATCCTCGAATTTGAAAAAGATTCATATCGTGACCACTAGATAGATATTTTGGCATATTGCGCCAGATAAAAAAAAATATCTTCATAACTAAATTTAATAATAAAATTCCAAATGGCCAAATTCCCAATTCCAATTATATCTTATGCCTTTAAGCTGTATATTGAGACAAAATTGTTAATAATAACACTTCTTCACAAACCTAAAAAGATATTCAAAAAACCAGTTAGAGCCCAAGAATGCAAAAGAAGTTCGACGTCGGCCGGAATGACACGATTAGGCGGTGAATATAGGATGTACTGTGTATTTGTGTGAGTGTAAAACTGATGTTAACAAGTTGATTCGCTGGCGCTGATAGTAACGACGTGTCCTTCAGACGTATATCCGTTACAGCACGACAGTTGAATAAACAATGGCCTGTTACACTCCTGGGATCGAAACGTGTATCTACTAGCATTTTCGAGATCGACAAAATGTTGGATCAGGAATTGATTAGGCCGTGATTAGGATAATTACAGAGAATGTCCAGAATTTTGATAGTGTAGCCAAGGAACTAGAAAGTATGATCAGGAGATCAAGCCAGTTGGAAAGAACTAAAAGAAATCAAATAGTAGTAGAATCAGGCGTTACTTTGCGGAAATCAAACACACATTTGTTTGCATGTTGTGGGTATTTTTTCGCGGGATATAGCTGGACATAATGTTAATTAAATTGTATAAGATACAATCAATTTGTATGGAAATTGGAAGCCTCACTTATATAGGTATTAATTTTGTTCTGTTCTTGGTATTTGTTGTTTTAGCGGCAACAGAAATACACATTTTGTTAAAATTTCAACTGTCTAGATATCACGGTTTATGAGATACAGCCTGGTCACTGACAGACGGACGGACAGACAGAAGTCAGAACTCAGAAGCTTGTTTTACATGAGATCTGATAACTTTTTGACAATGCGTTCCATATGGTATCGTCTTGGCATCTTTATAACATGAAAATGTTTTTGGTGGGATTATGGATTTCTAGATACCGACAGTAAGATACATAGGAAGCAAATGCGTTTTGAGACGGCGAATTCGGATTATCAGATTTAGCTCCAAAGCGGATTTGGACGTTGGAAGTATATTGCAGCACTGAATGGATTTTCTGAAAACTATTTCAAACGAAATTCAGAAAATGCCTTCTTAAAACTCACGTAAAATTTAGTTTGTGACATCAGAAACTCCAACCAATTTATCAGTAACTTATTCAGTATCCAACTAGCCAGTAAAGCATTAACTGGATTTTTGTCAGTACTCAGTTGGATACAGTGTTTGCGGCTTTCTTTCTCTTCTTTTCGGGAAATGTATTTGAATGTTTTTTTTCTGACGATTTGCTAATGGTGTTAAACCTACATAACATTATACGGTTAGTTTATAATAGAGGGGCATAATTTATTTTTCTTTCCGGGTTTAAAAGGATCATAGTTTTTTTCTGTCAATTTTTACACATAGACAATGTTGCCCTATGTATAAACTACGTTTAACACAAGTTGTAACATAAGTGAAGAAATGTGAAACTAAACATATTTAGAATATTCACAAATATTCGTCAATTACAATTAAATAGTATAGATATATATATATATATATATATATATATATATATATATATATATATATATATATATATATATATATATATATATATATATATAGAATAGTAAAAATCGGATATCCAATTTCAAGTCAGTTGTTAGGGTCTGCCCACACGTATCACAATCACACCGCACCGACGACACCCACAACAAAATGTGGCCAAGCTGTGGTTTCGTTTGAATAGTGTCGCTGCGGCATCCTGTAGTTGCGTCGATGTGATTGCGGTGTTGCTATTCGACTCCGGCTTTCATACTTTCATTGTGTTTGGGATGTGGCCGGATGGGCCGCTGTCACTGGTGGTTGCGATGTTTTCGTTATCGCACACGTGGTCGATAACGACTGCAAAATGTGAACGTATGAACTACTACGAGTACTATTCATTTTTATATACTATCAATTATCAATATTATTGTGGTATGTACGTTCGCGTTAGGACCCGTCCCTTAAATGGGCAAAAAAAATATTTTTTTTTGTAAAATTTGAAACGCATAATCTCCACATTTTTCGATAAATTCTAAAACAAATCTAAATATGATTTTTATCCTTCTGGGATAATTGCGACCCGTGCCGACTGAGCCGCAAAAAATCACGTTCGGTACTGATATTTTGTACTGCTACAAAACCAATATAAGTAAATTAGTATCAAAATAAAACAAGGCTGAAATAAATAATTATTTAAACCCATAAAATAATAACAACTAGTTTGGATAACTTGCCTTTAGGTCAGTTTTTACAGGCCTGATACAAGTTTCTATTTTGACGACACAGCGTAACAAGAACCTTCTTTTCATTTTTTTTGCCGTGATTTACGTACTTTTTTTATGAAGATTCCTGTCAAAGAGTGCAGTTTAGATGTCTTCTGTTTGATCTTTCTCGACAAGCTCCCTGGTTTTTCAAGTCCAAGAAGCTGTTCTCTATCGTCAAATGTATCAATAATTGGCACATTTTCTTTTTTTCAACTTCGTCAATCATATAATTAAGTAACAGTTATGCGTTAAAAAATATCGAACTTAAAATATAATGGACACCCTAAATTGTACGTGTGGGAAGACCCTTAGTTTCCAAAAGTAATTATGATGGTTTTTAATATCCTCGTCAGTGGCAGATTAATTTCTGCTATTGATTGGCGTTTGAGTATCGGAATAGAGTGCCTTTGATACTGGCTCAGAATAAAACTCGAGCTCTATTTTGTGGTGGAGGCTACCTACATAGTGAACACAATTAATAGCTAAATTGGGGTATACAGTATACCTACCGTATAATATAACGGGAGTAGAATATAAAAATGATCAGAAACAGCGAAAATTAAAAAAAACTTATTTTGTAGCGTTAGCTAATAATAGGCGCAGATATAGCTTTTATAGTATTTTACATAAAATGACAAGTAAAAATTGCTACACCAGAAATCGGAAGAGGAAGTATTGTTTTTTGTCCCGAGAAATATATATAACAACAAACAAAACAGCTACCGAGCATACACATCAGATGAGTCACAATTTTACCAGCCTTTCATACAACAAAATTAAAAAATATATTATCTAGTCACACTGCCGCCTGCCATATTATAAAAAGATGCATTACACATCAACTTCCATTTCAGGCAATTGTCCCCGCGAAATGACTTTTATCCGCCAACCGGAACTAAAGCACAAAGCAGTCACTACAAAACACCTATATAACCGGACACATCAGCAATGCCTCTATTACTGTAATTTTGCTGTCATTTGATCAATGGCACCGATCACCATTGATTGTTGCGATCTTTAAATTTCCAACTGTGTTGTAAATGTCAGACTGACCTTCAGTAGATTATGATATCTATCGGACAGTTAGATACTGAAAGTAGATTATGACGACGGATAGTTCCTAACTTACTGAATTTTTATGATGGCCGATACCTAATCGGTGTAATGAGTGCATAACACGTTTCAATAAAGAGACTGACGGCCGCACTCAGAGACATTTAATGTTTACTTAAGGAGTTACTTAGTAGAGATTTTGACACAAGCTGTATGGACTTTATGTCCAAGTATGTACCTAATAAGTAGCTCCTTAAGTAAGCATTCAGTGCCTCTGAGTGCGGCCGTAAGACAATTAAAGTCTACATGTACATGCGATTCGTCAAGTGTCAACTGATCATAATAAGTATTAGAGTCAATTCACACCGAAACGAAACGATACGCGACATGGCGCTGCATTTTTAAGATAGCTATTAAAAAATTGAACTTTATTAGTTAAAGAAGAAGATACACGTTTCATTGTAGGAGTTCGAATGTCAGGTTGCACAGCATCGCACTTGAACTTGATCGCACGTGAAAAGAGAGAGACTGGGACAAATTAAGCCTACTTAAGGCTTAATTTGTCCCAGTCTCTCTCTTTTTAATCAAATCCTACTATTATAAATGTGAAAGTTTGCGAGGATGGATGAATTTTTGCTACTCTTTAACGCAAAAACTAATAAACGGATTTCAATGAAATTTAAGTAAGGTAGTAAGGTAGTAGCTTAGGCTCTAGATTAACACATATGCTACTTTTTATCCTGAAAAAGTATAGTTTTCCCGTGGGATACTGTATCTACCCGGGCGAAGCCGCGGGCAAAAGCAACTAGCTATTGTAAATAAAGTTATTATACTAGAAAATTCTGGTGGTTTTCCACTCTGATGAGAATTAAGATAATCGTAGACGACGGCTGAATAGATGCACGCGTGAGATGGCCAAGGATTCATCGCAATAACCATAAAATAGGATTATTATTCTTCAGATTATCGTAATAATAATCTACTTATATAAATAAATAAAATTGAAGTGTCTGTTTGTAATTTGCACTAAATGGTTATTTTGATATTAATTAATCCGGTAGGTACCTACACCGAAAAATATTTTATATATAATAATATATAGCGACCCGCCTGAAATACAATTGATAAATGATGGTTTTAATCAAATCTTATCTAACCTAATGGACTTACTAAAAGTGCGGTTTAAAATTAACCTTAATAAAAATGTTTTTATTAAATATGACCTAACGATTTAAATTATTTTTTTAATATAAAAAACTACTTTTTAGACATATACCTATATATATAAAAGTTAGACATATGCTGTCGCTGTCTTTTTGTAGGCATTATCAAGCTCTACAACTTTTTGCTAGGACTTAATCATATTTATGGTAAGGCAGCGTTCGTAAGAAACGTTTTGGTTCGACCGTTTTTTATCCGACTTACATTGCAAAGCCGGCTACCACGAAAAAGTCCCTTCATTTTTCGGGTTAATATATAGCTTTTGTCACTCACAAATAACGTAGCCTTCTATTGGTAAAAGAATTTTCTAAATCGGTTCAGTAGATCCAGAGATTACCCCCTACAACCTCACAAACTTTACCTCTTTAAAATATTAGTATTATCTCTGTAAAATATAAGTAGTAGTTTTCTAGTCGAAAACCTTGTTTTAAGGCTCCCACAGACGAGAGACCGAACGTCTCCGAAAAACTGACATTAGGTCGGCCAGGGGGCGTATTATAAGCTCTTAACTCCAGTCAGTTTACGCCATGAAAAAAACTGGCTTGCATTTTCGTATTACGATCACTTATTGCCAGCCAGTCAGCAGTCATGTGACACTTGACATACTTCTGCATTGAAACTTGCGTGGTATTTTCGTATTATGACAAAACATTTAACATTAGCTGGCTTGTTTTTACGTCAAAACTGTCTTTACAAATCCATTCAGTTTACGCCACAATTCATTAGCTTTTATTGACTTGTTTTGCATTCTCTTTTAATATTTTATGTGTATTTTAGTAACGTAAAATATGGCTAAAATAATTGCGAATATTGATTTATTTTTAAGACGTAGGTTTTATTCATAGGTTCATAGAAAATAAACATGTGTGACGACTGACGAGTTAGAAATATTTGAATTTCTAGAAATAATGCTTCACACGAGAAGCACCAAAATCACCAAGCAATTCAGCATTCCTAATAATTTCAATCAACAATAATTATTAAGATCATCCTACTAATATTATAAATGAAAAAGTTTGTGAGGATGGATGTATGGATGGGAGGATGTTTGTTACTCTTTCACGCAAAAACTACTGAACTAGTTTCGATGAAATTTGGTATGGTATTAGTTTAGGCTCTGGATTAACATAGGCTATTTTTTATCATGAAAAAGTACAGTAGGTGTTCCCGAGGGATACTATATTTACGCGGGCGGAGCCCAGCAACAGCTAGTAATTTATAAAAGAATTTGCACTTTTCAAATAATCTACAGTCCGGTCAGATTAGTGTTACCACACCGGATTCTTTAAATTTGCCGCCATTTTTAAGATTCATCATTCGCTGGCCAGAATCTTGCTATAAAGTAGTTAAATTGGCAAAAACGACAGCTATTTTATTAACATAGACCATTCTTTTTTGGGTAGCCTTTAAAATTTTCTTTTTATAACTATTATTATAACTGTACATATTCCTATTAATAGTTAAAAATATATTACTTTTAAAATGCCGTTCCAAATATCGCCCCATATCGCATTATTGTATCATCCAAATATAGCATTGTTTTATATAGTATAAGTCAATCTTACAGTACAAGTTTTCCGTTCGTAATTATAACTGTACCTACTAAGGGCATGCCATAAAAAAAACGTACTGTAATTACGTCGAATTTGACGTTTCCGTACGTCACCTTCATGCTCGTCTAAACCAGTCAGCGACAACCAAACCAGGATGAATCCAGTCAGAATGAAATGTCGTTGTAATACGAAAAAGAACTAGGGCCGTATATTGAATTGCCTGGAAACAAGCTGGTTTTATAAAATATCATAATACGGCCCCTGAACGGATTCGAGCACATACACGGAAAAAAATCGCATCCGACCCAACTGACGTAATTTCGGCCCGAACGGATTCGAGCACACACACGGAAAAATAGCATCAGTTCGTTCTGATTTACCGCGAGCTGAAGCGATTTGTCACACATGGTCCGTTCAGTCCATCCGTACAGTCCAGAATTAATGGTGCCAACTTAGTTATTTTACAGTTTTACTACTAAATTACGTATTTTATTCCCTCTTTAGTAGGAATTTAGTTGTTAGTAGTGTTTTAGTAGGAAATAGCCAGACAGTAATCATATGCCAAATGGCCTAGGTTAGGCACAAAAAAAAAACAAAAAAAAAAATGGTACAACTTATCATAATAATACATCATAGCATTCGTCCGTAATTTGCTTAAAACTACACGTTCAATTACTATATACGTAATATTTCCTAGTATATTTTAATTTAACGATAAAATTTATATTATACATCAATAAATATTAGGTCATTACATAATATGAAATTGGAGTTTTGTAAAGGAGGAACATAAAGTCGATTTTTTTTAAACATAATATATTTAATTAATCAAAGTATATACCATTGCTATCTATGCACTTTTGCCATCTCATAGGCGGTTCATTGATTCCTTTACTGAAAAAACCGTTCGGACAGGAATCAATAAAATAATTGAAGGCGCTTTGGACTGCCCCATCGGAGTTGAATTTTTCCCTTGCAAGAAGTTCATCTAAATTTCGAAAAAAATGGTAATCTGTTGGAGCAAGGTCCGTGGAGTACGGTGGATGTCTTAGACATTCCAATTGAAGCAATTTGGTAGCCGTCTGTTGTGCAGTGTGTGGTCTAGCGTTGTCCTGAAGCAGCAGTGGCCTAAAGCAAATGACCAACCTTGGTTGTTTAGCAGCTCGCTTTTCCGTCATGATTTGCAGTTGCTGGCAATAGACATCTGCCGTAATCGTCTTGCCAGATTTAAGAAAGCTGTAGTGAACGACACCGGCACTAGTCCACTAAACGCTCACAAGTAACTTTTATTGAGTCGATTTTCGTTTGGGGCAGGCTTTGGCTGGTTCGCCAGGGTTCAACCATTGTGATCAGCGTTTCCGATTATCGTACAGGATCCACTTTTCATCACAGGTAATGATTCGATTAAAAATCCCTTCATTATTGTGCCGGTTGAGTAATGTAACGCAGCAGGCGAAGCGCGTTTGTGTCGGTTTGCTGCACTCAATTCATGAGGTACCCACCTTTCAAGCTTTTTCACCTTCCCAATTTGCTTCCAATGGATTAAAACAGTTTTATCACTAACCCCGCAGCCTGCTGCTAACTCGGGCGTGGTTTGCGATGGATCCGCTTCCACAATAGCCTTCAATTTTTCATTATCAACTTTGATCTCCGGCCGTCCACGGGGCTTGTTCTGAAGGTCGAAATTTCCAGAACGAAAACGTTGGAACCAAAAACGCACTGTGTTTTCCTTTGCGACACCGCCGCCATACACATCATCCTTCCTCAGCATCCTTCGAGCCGTTTCTGCAGCACTGGTGCCACGGTGGAACTCGTACTCGAAAATAATACGATATTTCTAGTTTTCCATTTTGTAAACAGAGTGACGCAAAGAAAAAACCAAATAAAGAAAATACAAATGGCTTACGGTTTTCGAAATACAAATGCATGGGTAAATAGCGGTATAAATTTGAAATTTGAATTCCTAACCAAAGAAAATATATCTGAGATCAAAGTGGCCAGTACAACAAAACGCCAATTTCATATGTAAGGACCTAATATTTAATATATTTGTAGGATATAAATGAATGTAATGTGGTAGGATAGTTAAAGAATGTGTGTAGATCTCGGTTTTGGCATCAAAAAAGAATGATAATAATTTTACATTTTAGGGGCGGCTGCGACATGTGAAGTGTGGATGAAAAATATTTTTTCATTCTATCTCATCGTGTCGGGTATCATTGAATAGGTTTTTTAAATAAAGGTAAGGTTTCATACATGATTTCTTTTACAAAGTCAACCATTATCTAGTAATGAGTAATCGGCCTCCAAAGTGGTGTATAATTTAGAAATGCCAGGGGGGGGGCATTATTTGTATGTTCAACGATAACTGCGCCGCCTGTGGACCTATTTTCAAAAATATTTTTTTGCTGTAAAGGGCTGTTTTGCTGTAATAATCCCAAATTGGTATTTTTGACACCAAAGTGGTGACCTAATGTTGGGATCCATGAGGAATCGAGGGGACTCCTCTAAATTTGTATGAACACATACAATGATTTTGACTTTTTTCGATGGCCCTGGCATTTCTAAATTATAAAAGACTAGCTGTTGCCCGCGGCTCCGCCCGCGTAAATATATAATCCTAAAGGAACACTGTACTTTTTCGGGATAAACACTAGCCTATGTTTTAATCCAGGGCCTAAATTACGACCATACCAAATGTCATCAAAATCCGTTCAGTAGTTTTTGCGTGAAAGAGAAAATAACTAAGAGCATGTCACGACATGTCTAAGGAGGGTTCCGTTACTATCAACGCGCAATAGGTTTTCTTTGAATTACTTCAAAAGTCCGATTGCGCTCAAAATAATTTTCCTAGTTTTTAGCATGATCTATCAGCATTCAGCATGGAAACTTACAAGTTTCTATCCTACTAATATTATAAATGTGAAAGTTTGTGAGGATGGATGGATGGATATATGGATAGATGTATGGATGGATGTTTGTTACTCCTTCACGCAAAAACTACTGAACGGATTTTGATGAAATTTGGTATGGTAGTAGTTTAGGCTCTGGATTAAAACATAGGCTTTTTACTCTTTATCCCGGAAAAGTACAGTGTTCTTTTGGGATACTGTATTTACCGCGAGCCGCGGGCAACATTAGTTATGTTACATGTATAATTACATAAATAATGTTTTGGTGTAGATGACGTTATAAAACTTAAATTAAATTAAACTTAAGTAAGCCTACTTACATAATGGCGTCATTTTTCGTCTTAAGCACAAACCATAGAACAAACTAAGGAGTAGATACGATAGTAGCTACTTAGTGCCAGTGTAAGGCCATTCTTGGGATTTTTAAACCCGAGCATGTTTCATGTAGAGGTATAAAACGATTAATTAAAGAATGGCTTATTTGTCGAGCTGATTGTACGCGAGACATTTCAGATAACAGACAGATTAAACGAACCTCGCCAGATCAAATATTGAAATACGTATGAGCGTACTACCGAATGTGATAAGCAGATCCTAGAGGACACTCAATGAAGAGCTAAGGGTGTCTTATAAATGCTATGTCGACTCAAGTTTTTTTTACAATACTAAAAAATTTCAATGATCTGTGAATAATGTGGTACTTTACTTGAAAGTTTTATTCATATTTTTATTTTATGGTATTGTGGCGAACCAATTAGCGCCACAATCCTGAATCGCGCTATCGAAGTTTTCTAAGATCGGCACTATATATACGACATCTGAAACTCATACAAGCGGGCTTCGGCCTGACCGAGCATAGCACCTCGCTCGGTCGGAGATCTCCCTTTGGGGCATCCACCCCATCCCACAGTATTGATAAAACCCAGTTATAATAAATACTTTTAACATATTGTCATTATTAATTTCTCAAAAAAAAAAAAAAACGCCAACTTAATTAATCGTAGTCGGTAAAATAAGATCTGAAACATAGCTCTGTCTCTACTGCCTGATAAAACTATACTAATATGATAAGGAGGAAAGATTTGTTTGTTTGTATGTTTGTTTGCATTGAATAGGTTCCGAAACTACTGGACCGATTTTGATGAAATTTGGCACCGATATAGAGTAGTCTACTCTATATCTATGCTAAATTCTATTTTCATATATTATGTGGTCGGGGAAGGGCATAGGCTATTTTTTCTTGCGGCATAATGTACTGTTTCTTCGAGACTTCCCTTTGCGCGCACAAGTCGCGGGCGACATCTAGTACAGAAATAAAAAATCATTTTTTGCTGAGAACATAAATCAAAGATTATGTAAACATTTCAAGATTCAAACCTAAGGCCATATTCAATTAATTGTAAAAACTTAAAACGGCAATTTTGCAATCTGTCTTGCAATAATTTCAATCAACAATAAAATAATTGCAACAGCGGACTCGACAGTCTAGTGACTAGTCCCATGACCAACGTTCAATATCATACGTTTTTTATTTTGGCAAAATCCACAATTCGTCCACAAAACCCCACAAATCAATGTTTCTCAAACAATGCTAAATATTGTCATAAACGCTCGGCCGCCAGGCGAATATCGGGCGTACCGTTAGTGGCCCCATACACGGTCCGGTTTTCCTTCAGTTCGGCCTGAACGGACGCAAAATCGTATCGTCTGTGTGCAATTTCGAGATCGCATCAGTCGGCCGTATGGACTGAAGCGATTCGTTCCAGTGTTGCCAACTCTATTTTTGCGAAACTACTAAACTCGCGTAGTTTTCTACAAAAAACTACTAAAAGAGTACCGATAACTATAAAAAAGCAGTAGCTTTTTTATAGTTATCGGAATTTTATCGGAAATTTTAAACTTAGGAATCCCTAAAAGTCTTTTTAGGGATTTTATGTTTACAAACATACATATATTTTCAGGTTTAATATTTAACCGTTAAATTAAAAAAATATAGTAGGAAATATTACGTATATAGAAATTAAATAGGTATAGCATAATATATCGGTATAGCAAGCAAATAGCACATACAAGCAAGCCATTTTGCATATTATGATTACTGTCTAGCTATTTTCTACAAAACCACTACTCAACTAAATTCCTACTAAGGAGGGAATAAAATACAAAATTTAGTAGTAAAACTTTCTAAAAAAACTAAGTTGGCAACATTAATTCTGACCTGTACGGATGGACTGAACGGTAATAAAATTCGAGTGTAAAATAAAACCGGTCAAGTGCGAGTCGGCAAGATGAGTTCCGTACAAAACGGAAAAAAATACGTTTGGTGTATGTGAGCCTCAAAGTTTGATTTTATTCTGTTTTTAGTACTTGTTGTTATAACGGCAATAGAAATACCTACATCATACATTTGTGAAAATTTTAACTGTCGAGCTATCACGGTATAAGAAGGTTAAGATACAGCCTGGCGACAGACGGACGAACAGCCAAGTCTCAGTAATAGGGTCCCGCTTTTACCCTTTGGGTACGGAACCCTAAAAATGGCACGTGGTCATGAGAAATTTATTACAGTTTATTAAAGTACTTAATTAAAACTTTAAAGCCACTATGGTTTATAAAATCTAAAGAATATAAAACAAAGAGAAATGATTTCTATAACATAATATTACTGGAAATAATTCGGTTTCGCCGATAGCTTGATTAAAATTGCAGCAAAATACAATAAATAAATAAAATAATAGCCTAAACTGACCAACAGCATGTCACGACATGTCTAAGGAGGGTTCCGTAACTATCAACGCGCAATAGGTTTTCATTGAATTACTACAAAAGTTATTGCCATAAAGTTATTACAGAAGCTAGGAGAGCGGCGGATAGACAGACAGACGGACGGGCAGAGTGAAATTACAAGGGTTCCTTAAGTATTACGGAACCCTAAAAACACGACCGAAGCTCGCGGCAATTTTCCGTGTATGTGCTCGAATCCGTTCAGGCCGAACCTTAGATTAAAACGCCTAGAAACCAGGTACGCGCATGAAAAGTGAAGTAAATCATACTCAGCCATTTCGGCTCAGTTTGTTCGAACGACCCGTCAATTCGGAAGGTCAAGCGCTACTGCATACATCTCCAACTATTAAAAACATTATGACGGTTTGTGTCGTTATTGGGTGTCACAATGCATCGGAAAAGAATTAAAAAAGCTTCGGACATAACATTTCATATGTAAGTATGAAATGATAAGTCCAAACAATTTGACATGTATTAAGTCAAATATTTAAAACATTTTAAAATAAAATCATATTATATCGCCATCTTGCTGCCCTATTGTGAATTGTGAAAGTGTTACTAGTAAAAATTAAATTATTTAAAAAATTTCATGGCTTTCTTACATGGCATAGTTGCCACTAAGACAAAGTTTTATAATATTTTCTGATATTTTTATTATGAATTTAAAATATTGCCCGTATTAAGATAATCCTTAATGTATTCCTTAATATATAAATTCCTTAAGTTCACAAATTGTGTTTAGATGGTTTAAAATGAAATATAAGTTATATTTTTACATCTCACGATATTAAGAAAAGCAAATACAATAATCCCAATTTTAAGACTACACACTCCACAACTTTAAATTTTGTTTGTGTGCGTGCCGGTATGTAATGCTTACGCCTACATCTATCTGTCGCTTGCTTCAGTTTGTACGATGCGTTTGTTTGAAGACTATAGACGCGTTATTAATCTAAGGGCCCAACTGACGTCAGTTCGGTCGGATGCGATTTTCTCCGTGTATGTGCTCGAATCCGTTCAGGCCGTACTGACGTCAGTTCTATCTGAAACGATCGGCCTCTCGTCTGTGGAGGCCTTAAAGACACAGGGTTGGTTTCACGTTTGTCCGCGAATATCGGAATTTTTCGACAGATCGTGTTTGTAAACAATCCCGATTAGATGATTCGAGGTTTAAATAAGCTCACGGGGTCTCTGTGCGCAGCTCAAATTAAAAGATTTTTTTGTGAGTTCTGACGAAACCATGCTTTTGACTACCTACTTTTTATTTACATAAAAGTTAAAACATACATATTACGTATAACTTTTAAAATAACCTAGTCCGTTCAGACTTCAGATCCAATTTAATATTTTTGATCAAATTAGTGTGTCATTGTATTGCTACAGAGAAATACAATGACACTTATTCACTTATTGGGGTTTATTCCGTGGACAACTCCTACATTTTCAACCGTAGTAATAATACGTAACGCACGCGACGGAATGCACAAACTTTTATCGGCTACCTACGGAAAATTATTGGCAACGTGAATTATTTTAGATGTTTTCGGTGAACGCTGTACAATATTATAACTAGCATTTGCCCGCGGCTTAGCTCGCGTAAATACATTATCCCTCGGGGATAAAATGCAGCCATTGTTTCAATCCAGAGCCTAAACTACTACCGTACCAAATTTCATTAAAGTCCGGTAGTTTTTGCGTAAAAGAGTAACAAACATCCATCCATCCAGCCATCCTCAAAACTTTCACATTTATAATAGTAGTAGGATTACATTACCAATTACAATGCAAGCTTTAATGAGCAAAACGTATTCATTATAAAATTAGCCACACTGCACACACAATAACACGCTACCAACAAACATGGTAGGTACTGTGATAAGCCATAATAATATGTAATGATTGTAATAAATAATAATTTACACATAATTATAATCTATTACGGAATTGACATTTTTATTATACCTAGGTAGTTCTATTTCTAGCTCATGCTCATCTTACATGCACATTGCACATGATAAACTCAGACCAAATAAAAAAAAACATTACGTCATTCATTCATCATTTATCATTTAACAGTGGCGTGCACAGGATTATGACACTGGGTATGCGGCGAAGTACTCGGTCACAAAAACTTTTTCGTTTATAGATTTTTAGCATAGCTACAGCCAAGCGACGGATCTCTAAGTCGAAACCATGCCAACAGAGCAAGTCTTAGATGTACTACTATTCATGTACATCTTCTACGGCAACGCAGACAAAACAGCGATCGATCGTCGCGGCGGAAGAAATTCTAATAAGTAAAATAATAAGCATATTTTAAAATATTATAACTACTCACCAGTCAGTCAGCTTCAATTTTCACATATTCAAGGTTCCGGTTACTTGAGATTACTATATCCCGATGTAAATTACTAAATAATATGCAAGGAAAACAATATAATTTAATCGTGTGTACACAACCACACAGCCAGTTATACGTTTTATAACTTTTAACATGAAATTTTCGAGTTACATTATTTTTTTGCTGGTTTAATTGTTGTAACTCGGGTACACACCTACCTTTAGACAGAATTTGAATCTTTTCACTGAATGACAATTGTGAGAACTTGTTATTTTTAATTTTTAATAAACACACATTTTCAACACAAACCTCACAGTCAAATAACATTAAAAAAAATCAACTAACTCACTAGTAAAAGCAAATCACTACAATTATTATAGAAACTCAGTAATAAACTGTTAAATGTACACACTTTCAAATGTTAAAATGAAAAATCTTTTAAGAAAACTATAAATAAACTGGAGCGATTAAATTGTAAACAATGCTTATCACATGAAATATGCAATATGGCCCCCGCGAAACACAAAACGTTTCTTCTATTTAAACAAATAAAACCTTACTAAACAAAAATGCATGATGTGCATACGTGATTTATTAGATTTTCGACTATTCTTTTTACTCGGATTATAGGCAACGAATAATTTCCGACAAACCAGTTCGGCGGTTTTCGGAAGCGATCGGATAGCCGAGATCGGAGAGCCTGCCGCGGGACTTTCCGCTATATAATCATGTCGATATTCATGGGTGTGTGCGTTTGCGAAGTATGAAAATTACACATACATGCGGATTTGTCCTGCAGAACGCTTCGGCATGAGATGAGTTGCTATTTATAAAATATTAGGCGTTTTTAAGTTATTATATTTTTTTAATTAATTTATTTACTATTAATTAAAGTCATCTAAAACGTACGAACGTTTTATTAAAATATCTGTGAATGACAAGTAAAGCACTGCATTTCTGCCTATATGGAGCGCACGCTCCATATAGGCAGAAATGAAAGTATTTTCGGATAGGGATCCGAAAATACTTTCATCGTGCCATCATTTCACATCAAACGTCACTTCAAAAACGAATAGAAAGATTCAAATTAGTACACCTGGTGCCATCTGTGTATTGAGCCGTACTTCAGTAACTAAAAGTGTTATCATGGATTTATACATATATAAGCTCCATGGGTGTTATTCAGTATAAGTAGCTTCCGACATATGTCGTTATATTCAAAATTGTGTCGTGAGTCGTGACGCAACCCTGAAGTTTCACTCTCATCGCGGCTAAAGCAGTCTCACTTCAAAAACTTCATTTGGTCTGAGGTGGTGACTTACTAGAACTTGCTTACCTATCGTTACTTACAGATGAAAAAGGTTAGGTTTTTATATTTTATTTCGAAGTATTATAATTTATAATATATAAAAAAGTCAATAACCAACATAGAATACACGACATATCTAGAATACACTAGATTAACCTTTTACGTAACTAACCCGTTTATTTTCTTTGGTATCTTAGGCGCTAATCATATTAGGTACGTATCTCCAAAAATTATATTAAGCCAAGAGTCACAGCCTGTTAAGTTATTCTGAGTGCTAAGTGTGAGTTTTTGTTTTCGTACAGCGCCACCTAGTTGTAAACACACATACAAATTCCTAGTCATCGCCAAACGCGCTCACGATCGAATGCGAAAAGAAAAACTCACATTTAGCACTCTGAAATGGATCTAACGATTTACATGATTTCCTATAGCTATAAAAACATTCCGTCTCCAAGCCGATGTAGAAGTTTTTATGACAAATAAAATACCTATTTGACCTGAACCCATAGACGTATATATTATAGACGAGGCATGTTGAGGCAAAAACTGTTACCACTTAAACGGCATATGTCATATGGAGGAGAATACTCTATGAGTACGAGTAGGGGTTGCAATCCGGATACTTCGAATTTCGAAACATCCGGATTATCCGGCGTTAAATGATTTTGAGAATTTTTCGAATCTTAGTTACTATTATGTAAAATTATATACCTAATCTAAATATAATTAGATACTCTAGACGTACAATATTTAAATAATTCGTCATTTTTTGTTGCACTGCTGAATTGATTGTCACATTTTCCATGTTATACAGGTTATTTCAAGGTAGAACGTAGTCAATACGTTAAAAATGGAGATGCGAGGGATGAAGATCTGCTATATGTATGACCGATATTGGACTGCTTTTTAGATATTCACGATTTTATATTTTTTCTGTAGTAGTATGTGACCCACTTTATAAAAACACTGAACATGGTTTCAATTGCTCAAGTAGTAAGAAGTACAATAAGCAAATCTAAACACAACTTAAACCTGAATTTTTTATATTTATTTAATTCTTACTTACAAAACAACAGTAACTTTTAAGTTTCCGCGATCATAGAATTCCAAATATGACAACTTATAAAGAAATGTAGTGGTTTAGAAACCACTACATGTAATTATTATCTTCTAAATAATGTATACCTAAGTCAAAATACCTGAATCTTGTCACTATGATACCTAAAAAATTCTTAAAAAATTTGGTGAAGTAGTTTTGGAGTCGATAATTACTGACTGGCTGGTTTGAGAAAGTTTGACGAATGAACAGAAGTTATAACTTTAATATAAATTTAATAATAAATTTATTTAATTAAAGTAACCTAACCTAACCGGTAAGTAGAAAACCCGAATGCAAATCAACGCTCCTGTTTTTGCGAGGAAGTATTATTTTTTATTGAGTATTATATGTAGGGTTCAAAAATAGCACTAACGGTTTGTATAAACCAGAGTAAAAAGTTTTTTTTAGTTATGTAGTTTAATGAATACTACTAAAAAATTTACACGTCTTGTTAAAAAAATTACTATGGTCGCGGAAACTTCAAAGTGCAATGACTCTTGTTGTTGTTGATGTTACTGTTGATTTGTAAGTAAAATGTTAAAATAAAGATCTTAAATAAAACAGTTATCGAGTTCAAATTGTGCTTGGATTTGTTAATTGTACTTCTGTTACTTAACGAGGGAATTAAAAACACCATTTTGGTGTTTTATTATAACCCAAATAGGTGAAGTTATTACTTTTGATAGGTAACTCAAAAGTGGTCCAATTTCGACCATACATAATATGGGGCATCAAAATATGATTTGTGTTCACTCCCCGGATCTCAGTTTCCTACGTTTTACTTGTGGCGGTCTAATTAGCGCCACAATACAGAATCGCGGTATCGAAGTTTTCTAAAATCGGCGCTATATATACAACATCTGAAATACATACAAGTGGGATCTCCCTTTGGGGCTTCCACTATTCCCACATACAAATCTGGGCCCCAATTCTCGTAACTCGAATCTCGGTTTTATTGTCAGTCTGTCCCGCTCGCGCGCGCATGATTCGCCGCCTATGCGAATGAGTCAGCGCGATAATCGAACCGAGATTCGAGGTACGAGAATTGGGGCCCTGTACTGATTTGCCTACGTTAGTTTCACATAGAGATGGCGCTTTACGAAAACGGTGTTGATGATGGAGATATGTATAAAAAAATTTAAAAGATCACAGCCTATTCTACTTTTTTTATATTTCTTTAACATTTAGTATCTAACAAGATCTCACCTTAGTGAACAAATACTTGACGATTTGATGTTTTTCAAGATCACGATTCATATAGAACAGTAAGCTAGTACCTTATTTTCAATAATGTTGATTTTTAAGATTTGGGTGGTATGTGTGGTGGTATGTGTGGTGGTGGTGGTGGTGGTGGTGGTGGTGGTGGTGGTGGTTTGGGTGGTGGGTAAATGGGTATAATAATAATACATGAGTACATAATTAATTGTTTGTTACACACTTAGTTAGATTTTATTATGCTATCAGCTACGCATATTGAATGAATATTTTTAAAAGATACGAGTGTGTACCTTGTTCTAAATAAAATACTAACTATGAAACTGAACATTGAAGCAAATTTAAGAAGTAATAAAATAAAATAAAAGAAGTAATGAAAGAAGTAATTTACGAAGAAATTAATGAGCTATACACACTCATTAATAAAAAAATCAGTTACTTTTTTATAATTTAATATAAATAATAACTTATTTTATGTTGTAAGTGTTTAAAATTACAAATTTGAATAAAAAAAAACACGATTTGACTCTATCACAATTATATTATAACTGTATTTATTTTTTCACTTTAGGAAATATTTTTAATAACTACTTAAATTCCTTCAATGTTCAGTTTTGCTAAAACATCGAAGTAGAAAAAAACATCAAAGTTTAATAAAATATGCAAAAAAATTTAATATAATTATTAAAATAATTAAAATATAATTATAAAGCCTTCAAAAAAAGTAGGTCTTTTGTGCGTATTATTTTACGAAACCACGAGCCTATAAAAATGTCTAGAGGGTGAATTTTCAAATGGGTATGGTAGGCAAAATCCGAAACTATTAGGAATAGCGAACAATGCTTAAAGGGGTTGCGAGCCCGATATTGATAAAAACTAAAACTGCATCATTAGATTTTTGATAAATTAATTATGATGTAATAATACAGAATGTGTAATTTATGTTCAAAATCAGCCGGTACGATTTGTTGCTAGGGAAATTCATTTATCAAAAACTTAATGATGCAGTTTTAGTTTTTATCAAAATAGGGCTTTCCACCAATACCCACATTAGCAGTCGGTGTCGTTCTCTCTTCAACTCCTTCAACTCCTTTCAGCATATTTTATCGCTATTGCCCACAGTTTCGGATTTTTAACACCGCACTTAAAAAATTACCTCTGTATAATAATATCTCCATTCACAACCACTAATCTAATGCAATCTAGTCAATACATAACATGATATTCCAGTTAGTTAATGGGGATGTTGCCTAGTGTGTGGAATATCACATTTTTATAAATTAAATTTTAAATAAAAGAAAAATGTATTTAGATTGACGCGATTAAAAATTATAACTTGTAAGCAAATAAAGAATATTGCCCATCTCTTTCTCGCAAAATTTGTTACGTCACAAGTTGCAATACATTTTTATACCGCAATACATTTTGTAATGACAAAGGTCACAGTCCGATATATCGCTCTCTTTCATATTGTCAATTAAAATTGTTCGTATCTTCGTTATTTTTTAAGATATAGGAAAATGGGTTCTAGATTGTTTATTAACATGTTGTCTAACATCGAATAGACGAAAGGCAACATGCCTATTCTGTAGTTCGGCAACCTTGAGATAGCACTTAGCAGACATTGTATTTTCCGCTAGGTACCCCAAACCACTGAATGTTAGGTGACAATTGTTCAAATTGTTTTAGACAGTCATGTCAGGTTTCACGTCACCAGAGAGGTCACGGTGTTTGGTACCTTTTGGCTTAGTCACAATTCTCGGAACAAATTCCAGTACCTACACACGAATAAATAAGGAAGAAATGTTTGGCGAGGAAAAAGGTATTTTAGATTAGATTAAGAAGAATGGGCTGCGTACTTGTTTTTTTTTACGGGTAAAAACTGCATTGGCCATATTTACCTATAGAACCCATCTAGATCTCTCTGGCAATATCCATTCATTATTATGATGAAAAAGCCAACTGCCAAAGAGAACAAACGAGTGGAAAATATCGTCTTACGGTAATGCGGGATTTACACGGGTGAGGCTGGGACTATATGAACCGGAATTCGACAGTCCCGAAAAAAATCAGAGCATTGAAAAAAGAACTCTGCTCTTATACAATAGAGATGAAAATCGAAGTGTCAAGTATTGCAGTAATAACACACATGACTTCTTGCACTATTTCCACATTAATAAGTATTTTACATTAATTTTATTATTTACATGACCTGTTTCGACAAAGTCATCGTCAGGTGTCACTTTGTCGAAATCGGTCGTGTAATATATTAAAATTAATGTGAAACATGATATTCCACAAAGAACCTACAGTACAATCAATAACATGTCAAGTATTGAGCTGTCATATTTGACATTGACATTTGACTCGACACTTGTGTGTTCGATTTTCAGCTCTATTGTAATAATATCTATGGACGCTTCACACCACGTCAATATGGTTTCGTGGTAAGTTCTCGAAGAACTTGTGCTACAGGTACCAGGCAACGGAAATATATTTAATACTTTTTATACTATACACATATTTATGATTTTTATTATATTATGAATAGGGGGATTCGAACCCGCGACCCCGGCTTGTACACCAACACGCTCAACCACGAGCCACAGAGGTCGTCAAATTGTATTAGCACAAAGTTCTATTTTCAGTGCTCTGAATTTTGATTCCGGAGCATATAGTCCCATCGTGACTGAGGCCGTTGCCTTGAAGTTCGCGGCAGTGGCAGCAGCGGCGACGCGCGCACGCGGGCGACATGGGTTATGTCATGTGATAAATGCACTCCTGTCAAGCGGTGCTGCTGCCACTGCCCGCCGCCGCGCGCCTTTACCGTGAGATTCGAGGCAGCGGCCCAAACCCCTTGTCCCTGCGTTTTTATGAGGTCGCGGTAGAGAAAACAGCACTGTAAGTAGAACTGTGCGCTAATACAATAGGGCTGAAAATCGTGTAAAGTTGTCAAATCTGACATTTGATACTTTGATTTTCAGCTCTATTGTACTAGCGCAGAGTTCTATTTACAGTGCTGTTTTCTCTGTCGCGACCACAAAAAAGCCCACGTGGTAACCTAGCCTTAGGCTGCACGATTTCCGCCGCACGTCGAAAATCAACCGTCTAAATGGCCATTCCGCTGAATAATGACAAGGCGTCAATCGACCCATTTAAGTCCCCTTGTGAGCCTACTAAACGCGTTACCGGCCTGTAAAAGTTTTTAAACTCTGTTTTGTCTCCAAAAGCAGATATTGGAGAAATCTAATGTTGAAAATGAACTTCGATTGTTTAGATATATTGTTTCCAATCATTGTATCTGAAAACAAAGCGAGGAGCTTATGAGCTGACTTAACGAGAGACCTTGAGAAAGGTTTTGTTGCAGTCGTAAGACCCGCGGAATGGATAGGAGTGAAATAGCCAAAATCTAGTTTTCTATTTACGATTGGCGCACATTTGAAAATATTACGTGTTAGGAAACTAGATCTTCTAGATTACTATTATATATATATATATATATATATATATATATATATATATATATATATATATATATATATATATATATATATATATATATATATATATATATATATATATATATATATATATATATATATATATATATATATATATATATATATATATATATATATATGTCTTGGGAAAACTATACTAATGTAGTTAATAAGGAGGAATGGTTTGTTTATTTACATTAAACGGGCTCCGAAACTACTGAAACGATTTTGATGAAATTTTGTACAGGCATAGAGTAGATCACGGGGAAGGACATACGCTACTTTTTATCGCGGTAAAGTGTACGGTTTCCTCGAAATTTTCTTTTGCGCGTACGGGGTCGCGGGAAACATGTATTAAATAGGTATTAATAAAATTATGTGCTATATGAACGACGTACGCGATGCTTGGAAGTTCGAATATATCCTAACGTCGTGTCCAAAATTTTTTGCGTTGAATTTTATGAAAATAACACGCTATGAAATCTGTGAGTTTGTTACAGGTACCAGAAAACGGGAAGTATATTTAATACTTTTATATTATACATACAATTTAAGATTTTTATTATATTATACAAGTTTTTGTTCCTTCGGCGGGATTCGAATCCGCGACCCCCGGCTTGAGCACCAACGCGCTGAACCACTGGGCCACAGAGGTCGTCCAGCCACAGAGGAACTTGTAGATCTCATTGTTGTAACGATCGAAAACATCTGTCACAGAACCACCATCCACCACCTTGAGTTCGTAACTTGTGAGTTGTGACTTGTGAGTTGTGACTTGTGACCCCACAATGACCTTTGAAATGATTAATATGACTGGAAAAGTGCAAAGTTCCCGCAGGTTCATTCGCATTAAATTCGGAACGCCTAATTAGACTTCATTCTATTTTCCTCGCAGGCGTGAATATTGTGAAATCTTTTCTTAGCGATTGTAATAAATGCACTTCGTGCAAAATCTTCGCGCTTTTATAAAAAAAGGTTCCTACAGAAGCGAGTAAACTTTATTTAGGTACCTACTAACTCTATTTCAATTTATTTGAATCCATTTTTTTATATTTTAATCTATTTGTTTATAATCTCTTTTATAAGTAACTAGCTGTTGCTCGCGGCTCCGCCCGCGTAAGTATAGTATCCCTCGGGAACAATACTTTTTCGGGATAAAAAGTACCCTATGTTTTAATCCAGAGTCTAAACTACTACCATACCGAATTTCATCGAAATCCGTTCAGTAGTTTTTGCGTGAAAGCGTAACAAACATCCACGCTTTCACATTTATAACATTAGTAAGGATATAAATACTTATTAGCTAAGTAGTTGGTTAGTGGATTTTGTATGTTTGTTTTGTAATTAATAATTATTTGCATGTACATTATTATTATTAATTGATGATTAAGGTACTGGGATTTTGATGACAATTGACATGTTTTTGTTCACTAATACGATTCCTTTTTTTAAACTACTTACTAATATTATTCCATACCCATAAGGGCCGAAATTGTGATCAATTACCTATGAGAATGTAACAAATGTAACCATTTTCTTGGCATAAACGATTTTTATTCTTATACCACATTTTGTGAATAAACGATGATTATGATAATTAGTGCTTACACATTACCGTAATCCTAAAAAACCGACCGAATCATTAATCAATAGGTATTTTATTATTAAAGCATTAAATTATTACATAACAAGCCGGATTTAAATCGCTAAACCACTTAAAAACTTTTTGTGTTTGTTTTTATTTGGTACTACCTACTGGACGTTGCCCGGGACTTTGTACTCGCAGAACGAAATCCCTCGGGAACCGTACATTTCGCTGCGATAAAAAGTAGCTTATGTGTTAGTCCAGAGTCTAAACGACTATCATGCCAAATTTCATTCAAATCCGTTCAGTCATCGGTGGTTATATATATGGAAAGAGTAACAAACGTCCGTACATACCAACTTTCCCGTTTATAATATTATTAGTAAGGAAGTAACGTAACGAAGTTTCACAATAAGTTTACAAAATCGGCAGATACATAATATGTAGGTATATAACCAGTTACATACGACGAGGTTGGATTAATGCTCTCGAAGCCGACGAGTGACTGAGTCATATAAGCTTTTTAGCTTAATTAAATTTTAAGTAGTTACTTATCGACTTGTAGACTGACCCCTACTATAATGTCAAAGTCAAAAATTTGTATTCCAAGTTGGTATTATTATACACTTTCTGAATGTCGGTATACGTGATGCCTACCACTGCCGGTCCGGGATATGGCCCGGCGAGAAGAGCCGGCGTAAGAGACTCGCGCGGGGCCATCATTTACCAAAAAGATGGACAATTGTTCTTTTATAGTAGAATAAAAAAGGTATATAACAATGTCGACTAAAACTACATAACAAGAGTACAATAGTACATAGAAGCAGCCTTGCAGGTGGCCATCCTATTCCCATGGCGTGCGATCGTCAATAAAATCATTGACCCTATAGTAAACTTCAGCACACAAACATTCTTTAGCTACTTTTTAAAATTTATTAATAGACATATTTTGAACGTTTTCTGGGGTTCTATTGTATAGGCGTAAACATTGACATTTAAAAGATTTACTATATTTACGTAATCTGATCACAGGTACATCTAGTTTTTGTTTATTTCTAGTGTTCCTACAGTGATTATTGCTTTTCGTATTGAACATAAAAGTAGGTATTTAGTAGTAAAAAAATTAAGGAACGAATCATTTACTTTTGGAATTGAATTCCTACTTAGTCTACCTACGATCTACATATCCCAATTAATATATTTTAGTGTGTTACATAAATATTTAAATTTGACCCTCCATCGTGTGACCTTGGACTGTTAGGAACATCAGCTCCACGGTTATGAATAAGTAAAACAAATATTCCAAGTCAAACAAACACGTTTGTTATTTTATATGTCAAAATATTTTTATTAGTCTAGTAACATATTGTTTTTATATTCTTTAGAATAGGCTAGATGACTGTTTTTTTATTGCATAAACGATTAGTACTCTTAAATATGAGTAACTTCTCAGAGGAAACAGTATATCAAAAGTAAATATTTTCAAAGGTACGGCGATTTATATGCAAAATTTCGCTGTGTCGTTACGCCTAGGTAAAAGAGTATTCAGAAGTAGGTAGGTAAGTAGGGCGCAGGAAAATATTTGGAAATATCCCCGATATTTGTGCGTTTAAGTTCAAACTTACCATTATGAATGTTTTTGTATATATGATGTAAGTAAATGAATGATGTAGGTTTTGTTTACTAATTTAGCAAAAAAAAACTTTTTAGATGTAAGTTACCTATATAATTAATAAACTACATATAAAATATTATATTTCGATCTCCCCTATTCTGACGTGATACGAGGGCGGCACTGAAAATTTCGGGAATCAAGGAAGTGACACAACATTACTATTTAAAAATGTATTTATTGCTTTTCGAAGTATTCTCCGCGAAATTTGACACATTTTTCCATACGATGGAACCAATCATTGAAGCAACCATTCCATTCGGAAGTTGGGGTCTCCAAAATGGCCGTTTTGTAGGCGTCCACAGCTTCTTCAGGTGATGAAAATCTCTGACTACGCAATTTATTCTTTATTTTAGGGAAAGTATAGAAATCATTAGGGCGGGGTTGTACGGCGGATGGTCTAATAATTCTATGATTTCTTGCTCTAAAAACTCTTTTGTTCTGTGCGCGGTGTGAGAACTCGCATTGTCTTGATGGAGGATGATGCGGCGGTTGCAGTTCTCTTTACGGAGTTCAGAAACAACCTGTGGCAAACAAATGTTAGCATACCATTCTGCATTAACCGTTCTTTGTCCCTCAAGAGGAATAGTCGCAACATGGCCGGTTTTGGAGACAAACGTGGCCACCATTTTTTTTGCAACACTCCGTGAACGAACAATTTTTGTTGGCTTTAACTCATTTTCGAACACCCAAACTCGTGACTGGTTTTTTTTTCGGGTTCGTACGCGTATATCCAGGATTCGTCACCTGATACGATGTTGTATACAGCATTTGAGGATCCTGCGTGAAATCTTTCGAGAGTTCTGACGCACCAAGTAACGCGAGCCGCTTTTTGCTCTTCACAGAGCAAATGCGGTATCCATCGGGAAAACAACTTTTTTACACCTAATTGTTCATGCAAGATTATTTGTATTTGACTCATGCCAATGTCTAAAGTTGCCTGAATTTCGCGGTATGTCACATGTCGATCTTCCTCAATCAGCTTACGCACAGTATCAATGTTTTCTTGGGTGACTGCAGTTTTTGGACGACCTTGACGGGGATCATCACTGAGCTTGACACGTCCACGTTGAAATTCAGCAAACCAGCGATAAATTGTGGTTTTGGATGGGGCTTCATCACCAAATGCAGAAATCATCCGGTCAACACACTGTTTTTGTGTTAAACCACTTCGAAAGACATAATAAATCATCGCTCTAGAATTTTCTCGAGTCAATTCCATTTTCTCAATGACTTAACAAGTTTGACAAGACCTTGTGACAAGACCGAGAATCTTTTTTTAAATAAATAAACGGTATTCGATTTTTAAAACCAAGGAGTTTTAAATTAAAAAGATTTTAATATGACAGGAACAGTGGAAATATTCCATTCCCGATACTTTTAGTGCAGCCCTCGTAACAGTTATTAACAGTTTATAACAGAGGCACTTTGCCTCCTATAACTGCCAACAACGGTTTATGTAACAATGTAGAAAAAAACAAATAAAAGGTTTTATATTATATATTAACCAGTCTCATTTACGGAAATTTTCAAAGTATCATTTAAAATACTTGGAATCTCTATTTTTACTCACAGGGAGAGTATTCAAAAGTATCTGATTCAAATCACAACGGCGCTCAAGTTTCAGGCATCGTTAAAGATCAGTTTTCAGTTTCGTGTTATGGCGATATTTCTGTAAATGTTTAGGTGATTGAAAAAGGGACGGGAGTGACGTATGACATTACGATTCACGCCCACGACGATTGTGTGACGTCACACGCGGGCGAGGGTGAAGTGATATTATAATCACCGTGGTTGTGATTGAGGCGTGAAATAGATTCTATACTCGATTGCGTCTTGATTTTGTTCTACTTTTTTTATTAGGGTTCCGTAGTACTCAAGGAACCCTTTTAGTATCGCTGTGTCCGTCCGTGTGTCTGTCTGTTCGCCCTTCTAGATTCTGTAATTATTTATGAATATAAATGGATGAAATTGGGTATAGTTACAGATTGTGTATGATGCCAAGATCATTAAATATTAATACATATATTTTTGAAGTTCGGATGAAAAATATTGTATCATTCTTCCCCATCGTGGTGGGGTCGACTATCGTCCCTATTCGACATTCGATTCTTTTGAAATAAAGTCAAGCCTTTAGTCAAGAATTCAAGATAGGTACATTCGATAATTTCGACGGCGAAGTTCGATAATAAAATGTATGGGATTTGACATGAGGCCTCGCAAGCGACATGTCACTTAGCGATGACTTAATATGCCAAATCCCAATTCCCATTCATTTTTGACTTCGAGTTTTTTTTTTATTATATGGCATCGGCTTGGTTATAAGTCGATGCCATATATTTAAAAAAAAACTCGAAGTCAAAAATGAAATTTACCAGTGTAAATAGTCAGTGCAGTCCATGAGTCATGTCAGTCAATTCCGAAAAGTGGTAGAAGCTTTACTGAAAGTTACTAGGGAATTTTGGAGGGAACACAAAATATCACGTTTTTAGAAGTTGTACCACTTACTCATACTTGTGCGCGTTAACGAATATTTAATGGTTAATGTTCTACTAATATTACACATTAAGAACCGAAATAACACAAATTTATGAGGAAATACAAAAACCACAACGTCACCCATTGAATTCCCCGGCAAACCCCGACTTCGAAGTTCGCTGTCGAAATTATCCAATGCATCTAAATCTCTAAAGCAATTCTTGCTTCTTCTTCTGACTCCTATCGCCGCGCCGCAATAAGAGAACTAGGATTTTTAATTCATATTTCGTTATGTCGCTGGAATTGCAATCGGTGTACTATGCAGCCGTACGAACGAGAAGAATCGATCCCCATTTGTTCTTTCTTTTTCTCTTCTCCTGGGAGATTATTGTCGTTGTACTTAATATTTGAAGATTGAAGGAATTACGGCCAATAGGTACTGGGTGGTAGCTTACTCGTTCTGCGGGGAAATAGGATAGCCTACACTACATTTTTTTCAAATATATTTAAAAATGTTCGTATCGATTCAACTTTTTTACTTATTTAGTCAACTAAATACACCGGCATATTTAGCGGAACACAAAAAAAAGGTCCATAATAAAAAAAATATGGTTTTATTTTAAAATCTACTTACTACACTTCTTTTGTTATTTAAAGTTTCATTTGTTTTACTTATAATGAGATCACATTAAGAACAGATTTTGCGAGTAAAGGCTATTTGTGAAAAATGGTACATTTTTGAACTTTTCATGTAACCGGGAAAAGTGAAAATTAATATTAAAATAACAATTAATTAAATTAGAAAAATGGTGATTAATATCGCGTATTTCCTCCACGTGCTCTTATTAAAGTTTCTACCCGTCTAGGCATACTGAGAATGATGTTATCGATGGTCTCCTGGGATAGTCTCCGCTATTCCTCAACTACGGCGATTCGCAGTTCACCCACGTTGGCAGGAGCTGGAATTCTAGACTTAACTTTTCTTTTCAGCAAGTCCCAAACGTGCTCTATTGGGTCATATCCGGTGATCTCGCCGGCCACTCCATAACAGTGATATTCATATCATTAAGATAAGCTTGAGTTACCCGAGCGGTATGAGGCCGAGCATTATCCTGCATAAAAACAAAATCGTCACCGACATATGGGGCAAACGGTACGACATTTTCTTCTAAAACTTCTCTGATATAGCGGTATGCAGCCAGACTCCCTCTGTCAATCACTACCAAGTCTGTGCGAGCTCCCAAACAAATGCCCGCCCAAACCATTATTGATCCACCACCGTATGCAACTGTTGTTTCAAAATTTGTCTGAATGTATCGTTCTTCTTTGCGTCTGTATATTCTTTGCCTGCCGTCAATTTGATTTAAGAGAATTCTGCACTCATCACTAAACAATACCTTACTCCATTGGTCCGCGTTCCAAAGTCGATGTTCCTGAGCATAAGTTAACCAGTTTCTACGATGATTTACCTCGAGCCTTGGAGCCTTGGCGGGCACAAATGAACCCAAACCAGCTTCTTCGAACCTTCTTCGTACCGTACGCTCACGGTTACACCCCGCACTGCTTCTAACTCATGTCGGGCTTGGACGGCCGTCAAACGGGGGTTCCCACGTACACGAAGCCGAATGAAACGATCATCCCTACTCGAAGTGCGTCTTTTTCTGCCTTGACCTGCTCTTCTCACATAAGTACCGGTCTCCCTGAACCGTTGGATACTGCGATGGATCGTTGAAACTGGTCGACGAAGATCTCTGGATATCACTCTGTAGGTTTGACCATTTCTTCGCATTTCGAGTGCCCTGGCAATCTCCGTTGGGGCTAAGTCAGGCATAATTCAGTCATCAACTCCAAAAAGATACGCGATTAAAAAAAACTAACAAAAACAGTATTTCAATGAAATTTTAAATCAATCTCAGAAGGAAGAAATACTCGAAGTTCGCTCCAGATAAGGTGTATTTGAATAAAATTAAAACAATTGCATAAAATGTGATGTTCAGTTGTTTTCTTAATTTGAAAATATTTCTTTTTAAATTAAATGACGTATAAACCAGCCAGCAACCTTATATGATACTGATATCAAACCTTTATTTTATGTTCCGCTAAATATGCCGGTGTGTGTAGTTTTTATTTCCTGAAAATCCGAAATAATATCTCTTTATGCAAAGAAAAAATGATTAAAATTTAAACGACAAATGTTTGCTCCAAGACGACAGCCACCATTATCGTGACGTCATAAGAACAGAAACAAATAAATGTCATATGTGCGTGTGTAGTGCATGAACTTTAGATTTAACTTACGCTGTTGTTTATTCGATTTCATTATGTTCTTATGACGTCACTTACAAGAAAAATATGGCGGCATACAGATAGTAAAACTACAGTTTTATTTTCGAAATTATAAATAAATCGCATATTTATATAACAAAATAGTGTTGTATTCGTATTTCTTATGATAGAAAATATATAAATAACATTTATATAGTTTCACTACACACTATATTACTTATATACACTATTATTAAGGATTGATTTTATTGATTAAAAATCCATGATCGAATCAAATAGAGCTTTATGCTGTATGCGACAGGACTTCATCATTGTAAGTACCTAGTTGACGTAGTAGTGTTTTAGTAGAACGATAAAATAATTATATAATATTATAAAAGATAAATTTAAAAAATATAAAATAAATAATAAGAATCACAAAAATATTTATCTTACCGGGATTTGAACCCACCACATTCCGAATTTCCAAACAATGCATAAATTATACGTATGTACGCATACCAAGTTGCCAATCAGACTGACGTAACAGAATCGAAATTATTGATATATTGTTGCACGACGAAATAAAAAACATCTATATGTTTTTACAGTACCTATGTACTGCTTAAAAATGCGCAGTTTCTAAGGGATAACACCTAGTTCGATCGATTTTCCTCCCCCAAAACTCCCTGCATATTAAATTTCATGGTAATAATTGTAGCCATTGCCGAGATACCGATTGTACTAACCGATATAATATACAAGATCGTCTCGTTTAAAGTATAATATATATAAGATTTGTTGTGAAATATTTTAAGTAGTTCTGAATAAATAATAAGATTGATTTTAATTGGTCTTATTCTTAACTCTTAACCTCAAGAGTGCTGATGGGACAAACAATGAAGTGTCAGGAGAAATCATCAACACGTCGACCAAATCCATATATTTTTCATAAATACGAGAAAATAATGTGAAAACCAAGTAATTCCATCATACGGCAATATATAGTGCGTATCAACAGTGTCATGGATTGATGAATTTTCAATGTTAAAAGCAAAATAAACGTGGGATTAATGATGATCAATGAAATAACGTTCAAAGCGTATATATAGACTATAGAGTAATAGGCATTTACATAGGGAGTAGGGACATGCCTACGATTAGCCTTAAAATTTGATCATACAAGGAAATAATGACGCCATCTGTTGAGATTCGATCGAACTACGATGTAAGCGTTATTTTTCATATAACTTATTAATAAAAAGCCGGCTAAGTTTCGTGGTCTACCGAAGGTTTAGGGGGAGGCTGATAATGAAGAGCGCATCACGTCGCCGGCTATACGTGATAAACATGTGTGTTAGTGAGTGTGAGTTATAGGTTTAGAATAGTATATATGTATAGTAGTAGTTATAATATAAAATATATACCCGATATATCTGGTACTCGTAACACAAGTTAAACTTAGCACATGACTAGATAGGCGTGTTGTGTATTAATATACTTATGTATAATATTACTATTATGGATATTGCAAATTAGTATAAAATTATGCGTGTATTGTATAAATTATATATCCGTTGTCTGATACTAGTAACACAAGTTCTACATAGCACGGGATTAGATCGACGTGTTATATATTAGGTCCTTACATATGAAATTGGCGTTTTGTCGTACTGGCAACTTTGATCTCAAATATAATATCTTCTTTGGTTAGGAATTCCAATTTCAAATTTATACCGCTATTTACTCGTGCATTTGTGTTTCGAAAACCGAAATTCATTTGTTTTTTCTTTTGGTTTCGTCTTTCTTTTGGTTTTTCCTTTGCGTCCCTCTGTTTACAAATTGGAAAACTTGAAATATCATATTATTTTCGAGTACGAGTTCCACCGTGGCACCAGTGCTGCAGAAACGGCTCGAAGGATTAATGATGTGTATGGTGGCGGTGTCGCAAAAGAAAAGACAGTGCGTTTTTGGTTCCAACGTTTTTGTTCTGGAAATTTCGACCCTCAGAACAAGCCGTGGACGGCCGGAGACCAAAGTTGATAATGAAAAATTGAAGGCTATTGTGGAAGCGGATCCATCGCAAACCACGTCCGAGTTAGCTGCAGGCTGCGGTGTTAGTGATAAAACTGTTTTAATCCACTTGAAGCAAATTGGGAAGGTGAAAAATCTTGAAAGGTACATCATGAATTGAGTGTAGCAAACCGACAAACGCGCGTCGACTGCTGCGTTACATTACTCAACCGGCACAATAATGAAGGGATTTTAAGTCAAATCATTACCTGTGATGAAAAGTGGATCCTGTACGATAATCGGAAACGCTCATCGCAATGGCTGAACGCTGGCGAACCAGCCAAAGCCTGCCCCAAGCGAAAATTGACTCAAAAAAGTTACTTGTGAGCGTTTGGTGGACTAGTGCCGGTGTCGTTCACTACAGCTTTCTTAAATCTGGCCAGACGATTACGGCAGATGTCTTTTGCCAGCAACTGCAAATCAGGATGGAAAAGCTAGCTGCTAAACAACCGAGGTTCGTCATTCGCTCTAGGCCACCGCTGCTTCAGGACAACGCTAGACCACACACTGCACAACAGACGGCTACCAAATTAGAGGAGCTTCAATTGGAATGTCTAAGACATCCACCGTACTCCGCGGACCTTTCTCCAAAATTTCGAAAATAATGGTAATCTACCATTCTTTTCGAAATTTGGATAACTTCTTGTAAGGCAAAAAATTCAACTCCGATGGGGCAGTCCAAAGCGCCTTCGAAGATTTTATTGATTCCTGTCCGAATGGCTTTTTTTTGTAAAGGAATCAATTAACCACCCATGAGATGGCAAAAGTGCAAAGTTACCAATAGTAATATGCATATTCTATGATTAAATAAATATATATGTGTGTGAATAAAGAATTTTGAGGCCGGGGGTCGCGTGTTCGAATCCCGTCGAAAGAATAAAAAGTTTTTCCGTGTTCCTGGGTCATGGATGTGTATTAAATATGTGTATATAATATAGAAGTATTAAATATATTTCTGTTGTCCGTAGTCCTGAGTTTCAAAAATTCTCAATACGCACTCCTTTATAACTAACCTAACCTTATTTTAATATTATATAATTAACTAATTAACCTAACCTAACCTTTATTTTTTTTAAACAAGCTTTAGCCCGCGGCTCCGCCCGCGTACCCAAATAAAGTAAATCCCACGGGAACACTGTACTTTTCGGGACAAAATGTAGCCTAAGCTAATACCATACCTTTGATCAAAATCCGTTCAGTAGTTTTTGCGTCAAAGAGGAACAAACATCCATCCTCACAAACTTTCACATTTATAATTTTAGTAGGGTAGCCCGCGACTTTTCTGCGATAAAAAGTAGCCTATGTCGTAAGTAATCCAGAGCCTAAACTACCATACCAAATTTTATCAAAATGCTATTGCGTGTTCAGTAGTTATTGCGTGAAAGAGTTACAAACATTCATAAATGCAAACTTTCGTGTTTATTATATTAATAAGAAAGTAAGTAACCTACATAAGAAGTACTTACTGTTCGTTTGCACCTCAGACCAAATAAAACTCTTTTTTAATTGATTGATTGGCTTTGCACTTCTCTATAAAATGAAATTATTGTTTTTCATCATTTGATTACTCGTTTTAAAATGGACTAGCTCACCTGATGATAAGTGATATCGTAGTGCTCGTAGACATCTTCAACACTACAAGTTATTATTGGTACTGTCCTAAAAAGGTCCGTGTGAAATATCATAAAGCATTAAACAAACATTAGGTACAAAATCCTGTCTCACAACTTAAATACCTCAAAATATGCTAAAATGTTGCGGTCCCAAAACAAGTTATTCAAAACTACGTAGGTACACAATGATGTATAACGAAATGTCACGCTTCGTTGGTACCACGAGAGAAATGGTTTCGTAAGCGAAAATGTACGCGTATGGCAAAACAATCGATAGTTGCAAAATTTCCTTATTACACATTATTATTTACCTTTCAGTTGAATTGTAGAACATGGCAGCTTGTCTTTTTAAATCATCGCTAACTGTATTTGCTTCCATCGCTGCACCGCACTGACACACGATATAATATCCTATTACGAGGACGGTAACGATTTGTTTTAATTGCACGTGTTAAAAGCCGGCTAGCCGTTCGACGCCCGCGCCTCTCACTAACCAAAGTCTGGCCATTCGCGTCACCCCCCTACCTACATGGCATTGATATAAATTCCACTATTCAGCTTTCCGTATACAATTACTGTTGATGTTATTGATATGGAATAAATACCTCTTATCACGGCCTACGCGATTTTACGACTGATAACCGCTCACGACTTATTGGTTACGGTGCAATACAGGCGCCAACGTGTTACGTGTATAGTCCGTTCAGAGTTATTTTACCTCGGAGTTTTAATGCCCAGTTTCTGAGGTTTTTGGTAGATAGTGTATCCATATAATTAGTGCTTCAGCGCTTATTGGAATAGATAAAGTAATAGCGCCAACCGGTTTTCAATCAAAAGAGATATTGAATAGATTAACTACCGACAAAAATCATTCGAAACCGGGCAGAAGAGAGTGATCCTTATGCAACAAATGTCCTGTCAAAGGTAAAATAAATCTGAACGAACTGTAGTTTATATTGTTAACTAATTTCGCCACGTGATTCCACTTTCGTCATTGATATTTTTTTCTAATTCCGAATTAAACTCGGCAATCGTGTTGGATAATGGTAAACACTAAACAGAAGTCTAGACGCGTAAATCAAAGCTGCAAATTAGAAATGCATGTAGGTACATACTCATATAAAAATTTATAACCTCCGACTTTACTGCTATAGTAATAAGGTAAAATCAACCATAAGCCCTTTTTTTACAACATAAAAGTCACAGCTAAACCCAGTTTTGTTACAAGGTAAAGTCACTGATAAATCCGGTTTAGTTACAAGGTAAAGTCACCGATAAACTAGGTTTAGTAATAAGCTAAGCCACCGATAAACATAGTTTAGTTATTATGGTAAGTCACAGATAAACCTGGTTTAGTAAGAAGGTTAACTCGCCGATAAACCCGGTTTAGTTATTACGTAATGTCACGGATAACCCGGTTTAGTTATAAGGTAAAGTCTCCGATAAACCCGGTTTACTAATAAAGTAAATTCACTAATAAGCCCGTTTTACTAATAAGGTAAAGATATTGATAAGCCCAGTTTAGTAACAACGTAAAGTCACCAATAAATCCGGTTTAGTAATAAAGTCACCAATAAATCCGGTTTAGTAATAAGGTAAAGTCACATATAAACCCAGTTCAGTTTTAAGGTAAAGTCAACTATAGATAAACCTAGTTTAGTAATAATGTAACATTACCGATAAACCAGGTTTAGTTACAAGGTAAACCGGTCACTGATAAACCAAACCGAGATTACTAAACGTTATTACTATAGCAGTACGGTTTAAAAGTGATAAGTCACGGGTTTCTGCGACCTTACCTATTGCATAAAATATATAAAAATTCAAAGTACATCATAGAAGAGTAATTACCCAATAGAAAGAAAGAAAGAAAATGATTTTCAGTTCACAATAGTCAACAAAAGGAGTACCAACCTCAATTATTGGATGGAGAAAATGTTTTTTTTGGATGGAATACTTCCTAGCGAAAGGACAAGATAAAGTATATAGACTTTATCCTGTATAGAGTTTTGACAGTAAAACTGAACCTAATTTATTGATGAAACACTAAATTCATGTAAATAAAACAGTTCATAAAGCATTTATACCCGGTTTCTGAGGTTTTTTGCCAATAGTTCATCTATTCAATAGTACTTTTGATTTAGTTTTAATAGATGAAACAAATCCTGTTTTGATGAAGATTAAATGATGCTAGAGAATCATATTATGGTTCTAGATCATAATGTTGCATTTTTAAACTCTAGTGGAGCATAATAATCGATAAAGATAAATATATCATGTATTCTTGTCTCTGCCATCAATTTCAACCAAATCTTAATTTTTTTTTTAAATGCCCAAATAAAATGTTATATTCTTTAATAATTAAAAGCTTCAATTAATGACTACAACCAATTATATAAACTAAGGTGATGCTTCTGTATTTCATTATTGTTAATATTAATGTATTACAAATTTATAATTTATTAAATTAATAATTAAATTAATTAAATATAATCCCCCTTACTAATAAAAATATCTAGTTTATGATGTAGGTATGTTTATACATAATAGCCCTTACTAATAAAAAGATTTACACAAGGGATAACTTAAAACAATGTTGCCATCTTTTTCTATCATATTATGACATTTCCAACGTATCAGACAAAGACAGCAACGTTGTTTAAGTTATCCGTTGTGTAAATCTTTTTATTAGTAAGGGCGATTATGTATAAACATACCTACATCATAAACTAGGAGCAAATTAAGATGAAGCTCGTGAACTATTTTTGAGCATTGATCTTAACTAATGTGATAAAAAATAATATTTATTTTCGTCATTTTATTCGTAATGATAAAGAAAATAACATGAGCAGTATAATTGGGTACCTATAAAAATGTTTTACTCACTCTTCGTCCACATTCAAAAGCGAGTAACCATACTCGTAAGATTTCTTCATCTTTTCTCTGTTAACTAAAATGCTTTGACTAGCATAACATTGTGATAAACACGTTATTTTCACCACTTTTCCCATGCATTGTGCATTGTACTTATTAGTTATTATTTTGTTTATTTACATTTTTTATTTTACATAAACCGTGTCAATGTGACGTTAGATTAATGGAATTTGACAACTACAAAATATCAAAATGACAGTATTTTCTTATAATAGTGTAAGGCATAGAACTATTGCCATTTCCCAGTGTTTAGTTTTAGCGGTTGTAAAAAATGATTTTAGCTTATCGTGTTCTTTTCATGTAATAAAATATTAACCTAACCAGAGATAAATATTATTGATATATAGATACGTTATATTCTTACCAAACTGACAGTTTTTATGCTGCGACACATATTGACATTTTTCTTTATTATTACATTTCACTCCACAGTATAAATTCGTGAAAGGGATTCGTGGCATGCTTAATTCAGTAGCAAAAAAAAAATGACTAGTGTTTGTCACTACCAATTAAGCGTACTATTAATTAAGCGCGTTAATTCAAGTTTGGAATATTTGCCATAGAACATTTGACAACACAGAAGGTACAAAATGCGTATAAATTCTATTCGTTCATAAATATTTACCTCGACATGCTTACAATTTTAATTTTTTGGGTAATCGGTAGTTTCACAACCATTTTATGTAAGATTAACCAAGATAATAATGGCGTGAATGCCTACTATAATTATTTAGATAAAACTGCATACCTATTCAGTTTTTTTATAAATTAATGTCCCAAACAGGAATCGGAACCTGGTATTTAAAAACACATTTGTATTATTGCGCTTTCATAGTACCTATTGATGTTGTGGTACAAATTCCGCAAAGTAATTATAAAGGATGGCACACATGAAAAAAAAATATTTTTAACAAAATACTCCTTTTAAACCAAGCTTTGTGGCTTTGTGTAAATATAACGTCAAAAAAGTCGTTTGTTAAAAGTTAGCTTATTTTCCATAATTTGTTCCTCATTAGGAAATTACTATCAATCAATCTCTTTTCATGTAAAGAGTAAGAAGTAGGGCTTGCAAATATTCGAAAATTTTGATATTTAAATTGCAATGTGCAGGCTTGGGGAGTCCAATCAAAGATGTTGTGTTCGCGAATGACGTTTATTAACTGCTTATTTAATACACTTGCATTACAATATATAGGGAGGTAATACACACACTACACCTCCCCCGTATTTTTGAAAAAAAAAAATTATATACATATTTTTTTTTCTTAATATAATAAACTTAATATTAAAACTTCCTTAATTACTTTTTTTTTATTCTTACTAATACCATCTTATTCTAAGTACTACTTTATACTAAGTAATAATAAATACAAATCTGTGCTATTTTTATTTTATTTGTAAAATATGATTATAATTACATTCGTGATGGGTCATGGGATGTTGGCAATATATGACTCAATTTAAACTTAAGATTTTTTTTACATGGTAATACCTAATTGTTAAATTTAATTTGTATTATTATATAGGTATTTAATTTTAATATTTTCAAACAAAAAAAAAATAAGTATTCGATTTTTTTGGGCACTATTCGATTTAAAAAAAAACTATGATTTTTGCCGATTATAAAAGGCTTTAAAATTAGGTGCGTAGGAATTTAAAAAATAAAAGAAAGAAAACTAAATAAACGGTAACACTGTAGAAAAAATAATAAAAAGGGCAGTCCAAAGCGCCTTCACAGATTTATTGATTCCTGTCTACTTATATATTGCTATTTATGTACTTTTGCCATCTCATAGGTATTTCATTGATTCTTTTACTAAAAAAAAAACATTCGGACAGGAATCAATAAAATCTTTGAATTGTAAAAAAAATTGGTTTTAGGAATATTTGGGGAAAAAATACCTATGAGATGGCAATAGTGCATAGATAGCAATGGTATATACTTTGATTATTTATATATAATTATGTTTAAAAAAATCGACTTTATGTTCCTCCTTTACAAAACGCCAATTTCATATGTAATGACCTAATATTATAAAGGCGAAAGTTTGTGTGTGTGTTTTGGAATCCTTAAAGAAAAATATTTAAAAAAAAATACTTTACTGATAGTGATAAAATATGTTGTAAAGTTACTTGTGGAATTAAATTCCTTAACTTTTTTATTATGGTTTTTACAGCTTTTATAGACACACGATGGCATTTTGTGTAAGGTGCACGGAACGCGTAGTACGTGCTACTCGTCGACCGGCTCATCGCATACTAACCAAAGATTTCCAAACTAAAGATAGGCTATGACGTATAAATTTGACAGAACAAATCTTCACACAAGAAAAAGTTACGCCATCTTGGTTTTCACCATCCTCTCAAATGTCAGCCATCTTGATTACACCACACTTCAAATGTCAAAATGACCCCAAAAACTCAAAAAATGGGGGCATTTAAGTGGAGACAGTTTTTGCCTCAACATGCCTCGTGTATAATAATATATACGTCTATGAGACTAACCACAAACTGCCCGACTTCGCGCTGTTTCGAGTGTTCACTTTTTGCGCGCTCATACCATATCTACCTCTTTTTAATATAATACATTTATGAACCTAACCCATTTTTTCATGCTTAGATACGGATGGTCCTTAGTTGATACCACAAAACACATCAAGTTATTATTATTATTCTACTCCAATCTAGAAAACTTATGATCAGTGAGTACCTAGTCGTACCATAAATACTGAAACAAAGAAAAAAAAAATTCTATTGCAAATAACATTTATTACTTTCACAGTGTGTTAGTTTAATACATAAATATAAAAAAAATTAAAATATAAAAAGCTTATTCGAAGTAGTCTTCATTGGCTGCAATACAGTCCTTTAAACGTTGAGGCCAATTATCAATAGAAACACGCACTCTTTCCATGGGAAAATTCTTCACTGCCAATCGTACGGATTGTTTTAGGAACTCCAAATTATCATGGCATTCAGAGCAAGCCGTACTCTCTAAAACTGACCATAAATCATAATCCAGCGGATTAAGATCGGGACTAGACGACGGCTAGTCTTCAGCTCTGATGAAGTCCGAAACGTTCGTTTCCAACCAAGACTGGGTAAACCGAGCTTTATGACCCGGCGCCGAGTCTTGCTGGAAGGACCATTCTTGGTTATTGAACATGTTGTTGTTAAGGGGCTTCGCTACCTTCTCAAGAATGGTATCTTGATACACTTGTGCCGATGTTTTGATACCTTTTTCACAAAAGTATGGCTCAGTCACTCCTTTATAGTTAATAACCCCACCAAACCATCACTGAAGTCGGATAGTGCCCACGTTGCACTCTGTCGACTAATTGGGAAGCTTCCTTAGAGCTTTGAGCATGAATACGGTAAATTTGTTTGTTAAAATGTTGCTCAATTGGAAAAAAATTCTCATCCGTAAACAAAATTTTTCTGTGACCTCCCTTTGCGTACCGCATCAGTAGTTGTTTCGATTTTACCACCCTATTCTTTTTCAAATTATCAGTTAAGAAATGACCAATACGTCTCTTATAAGCTTCTAGTTTTAAAAGATGACTCATCTTTTAAAATACGCGACATGGTTCTAGGTGCTATCTTCATCTCCCGATATAAAATCTTTTGCTTTCGGACAGGATTTTTCGAATTCTTTCCCGTACTGCTTTGACCACCTTTTTCGTACGAACACTACGTGGACGGCCAGATCTTTTTCTGTCACAAATAGAGGAGGTCTCATTTGTACCTATTAATAGTCCGGTACACAAACATTTTACTAATCCCAAGCGTATGGAGAGTTTTAAAAATTGCATTTGGCTCCATACCTACTTTGTGTAATGCAATCACAGCGATTCTGTTCCTTTTATCACCCCACTCCATATAAAAATCATATAAAAATGACAGATTCCAAATTCACAAGTAACATTTTGTTTATTTTTACCCTACTACGGCGAAGCCAAAAGGAAGGGTAATGATTTTGGCAGTCTATGTATGTATGTATGTATGTATGTTTGTTTCCTTGTAGCGTCTAAACTACTGGTCCGATTTTAATAAATGCGGTGTCAATAGATTCGTAATGATGCCGCGGGTAACATAGGCTATATATTTTTTTTCAAAATTATGTATTTCGAAAATTAAACCTCAGATTCTAACATCTAAAAAAAAATTAATCGAGATAATTATCACATGTTTGGTAACAAAAGAAAGTTCTTGGCAAGCACACTACAAATATTTACATAATTTGTATATATTATATATATTACATTACATCATATTGTTTAAGTCAAAATATACGTTTAAAATACAATTTGTACAATATTTGTCTAATTTTCTAACATTACGTATAATAAAACTATAAATATATAATTTATATATTATGTTCCTTCATAACATTATATTTTATTTTATAAATATATTTTTTTTACAGGCAATACATAACAAATTAAAAAAATTAAATAACACCTATATTGTCAAGCAGTGAACGAGCTGATGATGATGAATTATAGCTAAGACCACTCTTAATTATGTCAGCTTTCAAACAAAAATCTAGATCAAAATCGGTTATTTGGCTCATCCGATTTTAATAAGAAAATGAAGATGAAATCAATTACTAGCACTTTTATTACTCACTCGTTCGATAGATGTCACTTAGTCTTAAATTTTTCTGAATCGCGGTATGGTTGTGTTTAGAAGTTTATGATATACTAGCTGTTGCTCGCGGCTCCGCCCGCGTAAGTATAGTATCCCCCGGGAACACTACTTTTTTGGGATAAAAAGTAGCCTATGTTTTAATCCAGAGCCTAAACTACTACCATACCGAATTACATCGAAATCCGTTCAGTAGTTTTTGCGTGAAAGCGTAACAAACATCCACGCTTTCACATTTATAATATTAAGTAGGATTCCACTATAATTATTGTATAAGATCAAAATACGATTAAAAGTGCATTGGCAAAAATATAATTGCATTGTTGAAATGAATGAATGTTGAATGATCTCTATTGCGTTTATTGAATATAAATTATATATAGTTATATTTTATAAATCGTTCTTCGAGTTCGAATCAAGTCGTCATTTATTGTACGTATGCTATGGTTAGTTCATTTTAATTTCAGTTTTTCAGATACTTTATTACCTATAAATATTAATGTAAAAAAATTTGCCCGCTTGTGGATAATTTATAAAAAAATAGTTAGATTGGGAAACAGAAAAATATTAAATAAAAAAATAAGTTTAAAAAACTATAACCCGACTACGTAAAAAAAGGGGGTCTAAAACGGCCGAAACAAGAAAATAATTCAAATAGAAATCCAGAAATGCATAGTTACAAAAATGGTCAAGGTAGAGCCGTGGTCGCACCTACTGTTCGGAACAGTCGATGTCAAAACGCAGCCGTCTGTAACTATCTTGGGGTATGCATGTGTACATGACGATATACGCAGTTTCAGTTTATACCTAGACGTCACGCATCTCGGTGTGAACTGACGCTTAGATGACGCCATTAGTGTGTGCGACCACGGCTCTACCTTGACCATTTTTGTAACTATGCATTTCTGGATTTCTATTTGAATTATTTTCTTGTTTCGGCCTTTTTAGACCCCCTTTTTTACGTAGTCAGGTTATAGTTTTTTAAACTTATTTTTTTAATTAATTGTAACAGTATTTATGGCCAGACTAAGTATATTATGATAAAATAATGAATGTACGGTCTTCTTCTTTCTAGTCGTATCCTCATAAATGAGGGACGTGACAACCTGAATTTGCTTTATGGGATAGGGCTCTCCACTACTTGTTGGCCTGGTGAAATGCCTCCTGAAACGTGCAGTTAGCAGCCTCCACGATCGCGTCTTAGGTCCATGATCGTGTAGGCACTCTGCCTCTACTTCTTTTCCCCTCCATCTGCCCTGCTAGAACGAATCTTTTTAGGTTTTTACTTTCAGGCTCCCAGTGGGCTATGTGGCCCTCATGTGACCGAAAAAGGCGAGTGATCTAAGTTGCAGGCCAGTGTGAATAGGCAGGTTCTAATGTTCAGCTAATGAAGGATGAAAATGTTTGTCCGATGTGATGGAATGCTGATCATTCTGTATGAATGGTCTGGTTCTGTGCATTTTCATTTCCACCTTTTGACATAATGAACTTTGTTCGCAGGTCCACTTCCTGAGGATGCTCCTGGGTCGGGGCGAAACACGCGTCGAGTTTTGCAACCTGCATGCCGCATGGTGGTGTGTGGCCTTGCACGATCTTGCTGATATTGTTGCTTGTGTAGTGGTGGTGTTTGCACGATCTTGTTTCTGAGTGTACGCATAAGCAGTGTGGGAAAAAGGAGGTGCTTTACGCATGCTCATGCGTGCACTCACACATTTGCTTGCAGGTTGCTTGTTTCGCGGGATATTGCTAGATATAATATTACTTAAATTATATTCTACCTTTTTACAATGGTATAATATACTTGGGATATTGCCTACTACTTTTTTAAGATTATTTTAGTATATACTTAATAGCAATATTAAAAAACGTGTGTTGCTATTATGATTTTAAACCTAAAATATTTGTTTTCGTTATCGTTACTACTTAATTTATGTAAGTATGTATGTAAGGGCGCGCTTCACGAATATGATGAATATTATCCTGCCAAAAATTGAGACTTTACTTCCGGTTCAAATTACATTAATTAACAAATATTTTAATTCAGTCTTGAAGTGAACGCCGCGCGTCGCCACAATAACATTTCACATTGCTGGTTTATGGGTAAACATTTAACGTTTTGCATTAAAATGCGTCATGGTACACTTAACAGCCTCTCGGCTCTCCCCCAATCCCGTTTGACCTCTATATGACCCCTTTTTACCCCTCAGAGTGATTTAGATATAAAGGAAGATGAGGCCGTGCCCTAGTTGCTATCCAGCGTATTGGCATCTCGAAACTGCTTACAAATGAATGACTCGTAAATTAACAAGTGTGGTCCTCCAACTATCGTAAAGTTTATTGCAACCTAATAAGCCGTAAGCGTATCAGTACTCTGTCATCGAAAGGTTTATAGCAAATAAACTGACTGATAGAAGTGAATGAACTCATAAAGTTTTTGTCAGCAAAAGGCCCTTACTTATTCACAGAAAACCCCTTTTAACAGTTTACCATAATAAAGCATAATAAAATGTTCCGAATTTTTCCTCTTTTATTCAGATTCATAGGTACCCTTTTTAGCATATTTCTAATTTATAAACATTTCCTTTTATTAGGATTTAGGGCCCTATTTGTAAATACGGCTAGTCGTTAATCATTATATTAGACAAATGCCTAAAGTATCTTAAGTCTTATATTATGGGCATTCACTTGGCACGCAAATCGCAATACAAACATATAGGTTAATAAAGTTAATTAAAATTGTTCATAGCTAGATGTTCCCGCGCCGCCGCTTCGTGCACGCAAAAGGAAATACCTATTATATACTTTGGTTCTCTTATTAGATATTCTAGGGAAATACGTTAAAACAATATTCTGGCCCAAAAAACCCCATGGAATTTTCCTTGCAATCTTTTTTCCATTTCAGCTACATTGTCAACAATGTAGGGGGCTTAGAGCCATAATAAGGATAAAAGTAAGAAGTCACATACGAGGCTTATGGTGTGCTTCGCCTAACTTTGCGTTGTATGGTGTTTTATTTACGGCAATTGTTTTATACTGCAGAACCGTGGAGCGTTTGAAGAAATAGACCTACTGCGCAGTGTACAAGCTGGAGTTTTTACTGCTTCAAAAATAACAATCAATATCATTATGGCAAACTATCATTTGATTGATTGAGCACATTACTAATGTTTAAAGCGAAGCTATCCCGTACTCTACCCTGCAACCAGAAGCCAATTCTCGTAACAGCTATTTGTTATCTTAATACTGTTTCGGTTCGCGCGCTGTCCCACTCGCTCACGCGACCGAAACAGGATTATGATCACATGTCTTCTGAATTGTCGTTAGGTAAATAGGTACTAGGTACATTCCGATCTTAATTCTATTATTATATGGTTCAAAAGTGGTATTTCATTTCATTGCTGTCGACGCTGGGTATTTTTAGTATGAATTTTGGACCATGCCCTTTCTAAAAGGAGAACCGTCCAACACCTCTATATTTAGAAGAACTCAGTATATTTACCACGTTTAACAACTTCTCAAGTACAAATAGATTAAGTTCGGTTATTTGTAATTTAATCAGTAACAAGGCGATCTCCGACTTTTCTCGAGATTTATAAGGGATCGGGAGATGTTGATAACCAATCGGTCGCATTTGCCGCCATAAATCTTCGCTAACTTTCATTCTCGAAAAATCTGCGCCTTGCCATCCCTAATCTGAGCTTAAAATATTGTTGACGATTTTCTCACTTAAAGTAGGTTACCGGAGCCTAAATACATTTTTTGCGTTATCTACAACTAAGGATTTAATAGAATGATAATAATATTATGTTCTATAAATGGTTCCATGTATATATAATGTAATGGTTGTCTGAATATAAAAGGGTATATTTTCCTTGGAACTTCTAAAAAGGAAGTCTATACTACATAACAGTAAAAAGTACGTAATTATACGTGAAGCAAAAACGCAGTAGGTACCTACAGTTTCATATTTCTCCGGTTGCTTCTCCGGCCGGAGGAGTATGAAGTCACTACTTCATATTAATACTCGTAACTCACACTACGTGAAATACGTGAATGCGTTTGCATAGGTAATAACAGTAGTAAATTATTGAATTAAAATTATGGGCGAATTTCCGACCACTGGCCGCTCCTAATATGGTAATAATCATAGATAAATCATTAGTCTTTTGTAATACTTAATACATTTGACATAGGTAGGTATAATTATTTCTTTAGATATTAAGTTGGTATCTTTGCATAAAAATATCACAATCTATATTTTAATAAAAATAATTATTTATGTCAGCGAGTTTATAATATCTACCACCTCATAGATCAATCGTCAAGGAAGTTGGGATATAAAATTTTCCTAATCCTTGCAAGTCACTTTGAATGTCATTTAAATTTTAGGTAATAATCTTCATTTTGATGAATTGAATGAAATGTAAAGTGATTTTCTAGGGGCTAGAAAATATACCACGGTCCGCGATTTATAATAGATTTTTAGTAGATTTCATAGATCATGCTAAGAACTATATACGAATAGAAAATGGATAATATTACCGAAAATAAAATTTAAGTAGTAAGTACCTATTTTCATTTATAAATAAGAATTTAAATTTGGAACGTAACTTTCAAAGGACACTGAAACCATTTCATACATTCTTGGGCTAAGCATATAATACGATAAAAATGGTATATAGATTAACGAGAGCCTTGTGGAAAATTCCGTAACTTTTGGAAATTTGAGAACAAAGTTATGATCTGTTTAGTAATAGTGAGGTTATGTTTCAATACCAATGAAATAAACTTTTTAACACAATATATTAGGTCCTAATAATAGGCTATTATTAATGATTATTATGATGACTTAAAAACAATAAAGATATAACAGGAATAGATTTATAAGTAACAGAAAACAGAACAATTTTAATCCAGTTTAAATAGTTTATTCGTCTTCTATAAATATTAAAATGTCGTCATGAAATTATCCAGGTGGAATAATATGATCTTAATACCTTGTCCAGCCAAGCCCCAAGGTACCATAATATTATGATACACATAACATGAGGATTGAGCACTCAGCAGGCTCCAACAGTTCGTCTGCTTACTATGCAATTACAATAGAAGCGTACATAAGAATAGCTGCATTTCCACTACGACAGCCGTAGACTAAAATATTTTTTTCAAGTTTTGTGACCCGAATTCTGTAATAATTAAAGCAGTGGTCGTTGAAAATAAACTATTACGGAAGGAACTCAAAACGCATTAGAAAACACGAAACGAGTGAAAAACGAGTGAGAAAGCTAATATTTTTTTTAATTAGGTATGCTTAGAAATATGTGTAAGTATAAAAATAATAAAAATAACAACAACACACACTACCTACCTCAGATTACTAACACACACTACCGTGCGTTTCATAGATACAATTTTGATACAGGTTGATGTTTGTCAATCTGACACAACATATTAAGTCCTTACATATGAAATTGGCGTTTTGTCGTACTGGTCACTTTGATTTCAAATATTATATCTTCTTTGGTTAGGAATTCCAATTTCAAATTTATACCGCTATTTACTCATGCATTTATGTTTCGAAAACCGTAATTCATTTGTTTTTCCCCTTTTGGTTTCTTCTTTGCGTCACACTGTTTACAATATGGAAAACTTGAAATATCGTATTATTTTCGAGTACGAGTTCCACCGTGGCACCAGTGCTGCAGAAACGGCTCGAAGGATTAATGATGTGTATGGCGGCGGTGTCGCAAAAGAAAACACAGTGCGCTTTGTGTTCCAACGTTTTCGTTCTGGAAATTTCGACCTGCAGAACAAGCACCGTGGACGGCCGGAGACCAAAGATGATAATGAAGAATTATTATTATTAAGGCTATTGAGGAAGCGGATCCATCGCAAACCACGTCCGAGTTAGCTGCAGGCTGCGGTGTTAGTGATACAACTGTTTTAATCCACTTGAAGCAATTTGGGAATGTGAATAAGCTTGAATTGAGTGCAGCAAACCGACAAACGCGCGTCGACTGCTGCGTTACATTACTCAATTACTGGCACAATAATTAAGGGATATTAAATCGAATCATTACCTGTTATGAAAAGTGGATACTGCACGATAATCGGAAACGCTCATCGCAATGGCTGAACCCAGGCGAACCAGCCAAAGCCTGCCCCAAGCGAAAATTGACTCAAAAATAGAGTCGAGGTACAGATACATTGCGTCCAGAAGCTATATGAAAATCGTTTCAGGAGTAAACTCCAAGAACCTATTACGCGTTGATAGTTACGAAACCCCCGTGAAATACTCTTGGTTAGGTTATTTTATTTTAAATAATTTCGATCCTTTTGGTAATAAGTCCCTGTGGTGTCTATATTTAGGATAATTATATTGCTAATTCCTCCAGTAATTAGGCGATTACGCTTAACTCTGTGGAATAATAAGTTATGCGTACTAGACTGACATTAACTTCGAGCTATATCCGTGATTAATATCCTGATTATTGCTATTTATCACTGAATAATGTTACATTTCTTTGTCAGACTGGTATATAAAGAGGAAAGATCGATTGTTTGTTTGCAATGAATAAGCTCCAAAACTACAGGACCGATTTTGTTTACAGAGTAGATCATACTCTACTTTTTATCGCGGCAAAATGTACGGTTCCGGCGAGATTTACTTTTGCGCGTACGAAGTCGCGGCACACATCTAGTCACTAAATAATGTTGCATTCCTTCGTTAATGTTTATTATACATATACTATGTATAATAAACATTTTTAAGATGATGTAATCATGGATGATTGTGACATACCGATGTTTATGACACTTTTATACAAAAACTACCGAACAGATTTTGACTAACATTTTCAGCTGCAGGTAGGTACATATTATGGCTTTAACACCCAGATCACGAATTATATCCTCGTATAGATAATAATTATTATATACTTTATTGGCCACAAACATAAAATTAATACCCAGATAAATATTATATTACTAACCACTTTAAAATATCTACGAATTAAGAGAATGAAAACGAAAAATATTTTTTAAAGATAAAAAATAATATTATGAATATTAAATTATTAATATTAAAGCTTTAAATTATGAACATACCGTCAACCGTGTAAAACAATTTAACGCTGGCGAAGACGCGGACAAATACTTAAGTAAATAATAATGTTGTTAATGAGTTAGATGGTTGATAATAGGAATAATATTGCAATAGGTAAATAAAACATTGAATATGAAGATATTACATAATATTTATGAAATTATATTGTTAATTATGTCAAAGCACGAAACGACCAGCGGCCAGCACCATGAACGAAGGCTGGCTGTCCTGCCCCCGCATACGTCTAGCCACGCACACATAGCTGCGAGCTGTCTATTGATATATAATATAATCGTGTAAGTCTATTGAATTGAATAACGGTTTTTTACGCTAGTAATATATTATATTATTTGGCTGGGGCACGCTGGGGGCTACTAATGGACGTGACTTTCATTTTGTGACTGTTTATGCAATATGACTACGATTATTATATACATCATACGATTTGATGACGTCTTCAATATCGACGTAAGAAAACGTATTTGCTGTAATTACCAGGAATGGCGTAAGTAGACTGAGCACACAGATATATTCAGAAAAAAAATCTGCGTCGAATGGTCTGGGTCTCATGTCGCTACCACGACAAACATTTTGAAAATAGGGAATAAATTTGAAAAGTTTACTTGTTCAATTTGCTATAAATCACAAAAAAAGGACGTGTTTAGCACATCAAAAGTGCGGTTTATTATTAAACATCTGATATAACTTAATGCATTATTATGAAATGAAAGTATTTAAGTGGTATCAGTAATTTAGAGTTAGTCTTACATATTTTTAATAGTACGTAGTTTATTAAATATTTCAAGTATAAACATTTTAAATGTCTGGAAATATACGGGACTTCTATCTCCATAGAAGTCACTAAACTACTACGACGTTCTTTAGGTCTTTAAAATGAAAAGTCAATTGCTGTAAGCAGGGCCGGGTTAAAATTAGTTCCGCCCTGGACACCGAAGAAAATGCCGCCCTATCACAGAAATTTTACTTAAAATTATAGTTTTTATATCTTATTTTTTTAATAGGATAACTAATTGCTTGCTCATTGCATAAATTTTATTATATATCATATACTTCAATAATATAAAAAAAATATTTGTTTTTGTTCCAAGAATACATAGACAAATCATTGATCGAGTGCCCAGCGAAGCCAATCATAATATATCTTTGTAAGAATCATGAATTTTGTACCAACGATGACTTATGATTGTATTACATTTGTTTGTCAGACAAACACATCTGACTTTGTAAATTGTTAGATTAAATCTTCACAATCTAAGCGTTAAAGTAGACGTACACGTACATATTCTATGCATAGAATAGCCAATCTTTTGAGACTATTTGTAGTCACTGTAAAACGTAAGTAGTTTTTAACTTGTTTCAAACAAGAAATAAAAAATGATTAATTAATAGAATTAATTAATTATTGATTAAAAAATGATTGAGATTAAAAAATTATTAATTTATAGAATTAATTAATTATTTTAATGTGCAATTTTGATAATTGTAAAAAAATAATTCTAAAAATATTTTTTTTACTTTCCAAATTTTGCCGCCCCACAAAATTTGGCGCATTGGGCAACTAGCCCTGACTGCCCCTGGTGTAAATCCACCACTGGCTGTAAGTAGTGAAAAGCCTACTAGTACGCATTGCTGTTCATAAGTATTATATTTTAACAAAACTGTGTTCCAAAAATCATCTTTCTGTCACTGATAACTAAAAAGATAAGAGATTTTTACAATTTTTTTTATGCGTTTTAGCTCCGGTGAAAAGTTGGGTTTTTTGGCTACTGACAGCAAATACATTTTCTTGCATCGATATTGCAGCCATAAATGAGTGTGTTGTGCATGAGATAGCAATATTTATTTTGTTTCAACTGTCAATGTCTTATATGACATCTCGACACTCGACATTTTGATTTTAACTCTATTGTATAAAAGCGCAAAGTTCTATTTTCAGTGCTCTGAATTTTCCCCAGCCTTATATTTTCCGCTGTCGGATACCCGTCACGATAACTCACTTTTACACACACATTTTAAATTAACACACAAAATCATTTCATTGGATAATGTTACGAATATATTGTTTACAATTTGATTAATATAATATCTTGCAATATTAGCCATAAAAAATACCCACAAGAGTGCTGGCAGCAATGTGATAAGCATGCGGAAAGCACCCCTCTTCTTCCACGTTGCTTACGAAACTCAGCTTACTCAGAAACAAGACCAACCTGAGTTTTGAAACCTGCATGATGAGTGCATGAGAAGTGTGAGCCCTTGCACGCGACCTTGTTGAGTGCTGACATTGTTGCTTGTGTGGTGGTGGTGTTTGTACTATCTTGGTTTTGAGTGTACGCAGAAGCAGTGTGGCAGGAGGGATATAACTGATTAATTTAAAACAACCACCGCGGTCCAGTGGTTTAGTGCTTGGCTCTCGAATCGGAGCGCCTGTAGGAATGAGGTGGCTCGAGAATTTTCCTATAATAAACTCTTACACTAATAGACAAACTGATTATCGTGTCAAATAGAGATATTGCAGGGCTATTACATAACTTCGTTGGAATTCATGTAAATGCTTGTATAAATTCTCCCAGCCAATTGATGTCGGGGTATTACGCAATTATGAATTACCTATGAATCTATGTTGGTCATGAAGAGTGAACTATTGTTGTATTGAAATTTGCGTTTTGTTGTGAGTATTAGCACCATGTAATCTATTTAAATGTTATACTATCGATTAATTATAAAAACTAACAAGGACTTAAAAAAAACATTTCAAATAAATTGTGTACTTGAAAACACCGCCGATGTTTTAATTTCATATTTAAAAGTTCAAGTTATATAAGTTTCGAAAAAGGCCATCATGTGTAATATCGAAACGCAAAATTGTCACTTTACTTCAAAATTATAAACCGTGCCAAATAATAGCGTCACCTAAAATATGATATACATTTTCACATTTATAAATAAGTTTAATCAATTTAGATTTTTGGAAAAAAGAAGTAAGTTTTGATATTATTGGATTCTTTTCGATGTTCGGACCTATGAGATTCCATGATTGAATTGTTTTGTAAGCTCACAGGCATGAGGCGACAATATTTATTACGACTGAAAAGAACGATTAAATCAAGAGACAAGAATATTTGCGATCGAAGTGGCTCACAGAGTAGGTACCTACCTTTCTATGAAGCACAGATTATTAATTACCTAGTTATATGGAGTCTACATAGGATAACCGCCTCCTTTTTTGGAAGTCGGTTAAAAATGTCGAAGCTGGGAGTACAATAGGTCTCTGCTTTGTTTGACAGTTTTAATTTCATGGCTTAAGTCAAAATGCACTACGTCACACGATATGATTGGTCTAAAGGGCGTTTTATTCGTTCTCTGAAGGACAAAATGGCGGACTATTTAGTTCGACATGCCCGTAGGCTTGCGCAATCTTTTTTGACATTTAAACTTTTTAAATTGTGTTGTTAAAAAGTTGTAATGTCAAAATCATGACCATGACCAACGAAACTTAAAGTTCGTAATAGCCCCGCTGGTCCTACAACTATGTGTGATACCCCGTTGGATTCAGAATCACGTCTAGAATTGGGCCAGAAGTTATTTTTCCTACTATTATTATAAATGTGAAATGTGGATGGATGGATATTTGTTACTCTTTCACGCAAACACTAATAAACGGATTTCAATGAAATTTGGTATGGTAGTAGTTTAGGCTCTGGATTAAAACATAGGCTATTTTTTATCCCGAAAATGTATAGTTTTCCCGTGGTACTATATTTACGCGGGCAGAGCCGCGGGAGGAAGTTTCCTCCCGCGGCTCTGCCCGCGTATAACATATTTGTTTGCGTTTCGTAAGAAGTTAGAAGCTTTCTATTACGTAAATGAAAAAAAAAAAGCTATTTATGTAAGGCTTGTCAGTGGTTTACTGAAAAAATCTAATCCAACATAATTTTATCAAGTTCGGACGAGGTATCCTTGAACCCAGGTCATTCAGGGGTTAGCACACCAGATGGGAGTTAAATGCACTAAATGGGTAAACAAAATAATTAGGAAGAGGAATAGCCCTATAGATGTAACTGTAGTCAAAATTTTAGCCAAGTGATAATACATTTGACCTCTTAATTAACTTTGTCTGTACTGCTATAAGCCAACAATAATATAACTCCCCCACACCGATTTCGGTGATGGTGGCCGGTTTCATTGACACCAGGCCAGTAACGCAGGAGTAATTTTTATAGTGCCCATGTGTGTGCGCAGTACGCAAGAGAACTCTCTCCTTTACTCTCATAACCCAGGAGGACGGATCACCGACGCGACTGGCGAGAGATCAGGCGCAGGATCGAACCCACGACCTCCGAGTCGGCAGCGAAGCTCTAACCACTAGACCACAGAGGCTATAAGCCAATAACATTGTAATAATACTATATCCTACTAATATTATAAATGTAAAAGTTTGTGAGGATGGATGGATGTTTGTTACTCTTTCACGCAAAAACTAATCAACGAATTTTCATGAAATTTGGTATAGTGGTAGTTTAGGCTCTGGAACATAGGCTACTTTTTATACCGGACAAGTACAGTATTCCCGCGGGGTACTCGATAGTATATTTACGCGGGCGGAGCCGCGGGAAACAACTAGTACTACATAATACCTGGCCCCTGGGAGACCGGGCTTTGCTCGACATTTTAGTAGAACGATAAATTTATTAACAAAATAAATAAATAAGTTTGATTAAAATCAATTACGGATATTTTAGGCATATGATCTACTGCTTATGTCAAGACGTTTAGTCAGAAAAATAATTATTAAATACCCCAAAATGTATTTTTTTGTGATTTTATTTAAGCACTTTGTCGACGTGGTAAACACACATATCCATGCAAAGTTTCATCTTTCTAGCACTAACCGTTTGGACGGTAAGCCGAAGGCGGACAGACGGACGGATATGAAGAAACTACAAGGGTTCCGAGACGTGAACTATGGAGCCCAGAAAAGCAGATTGGCAGTTACAGGGACTGCCGATACAAGTGAAAAATATAATTATAAAAGAATAACTTCAAATTTTATAAAAAAAAACTACAACCCGACTACGTAAATTATTTATGTACTTATAGCCTATATTACGCGGGCTGTTATTACGAATCTATTGACACCTCACTCATTAAAACCGGACCAGTATTTTAGGCGCTACGGTGGAACAAACATACAATAAAACATAGACTGCCAAAATCATTATCCTTCCTTTTGGCTTCACGGTAGTCGGATAAAAGGAAATAAAAAGAATATTTCGTCTGACCGAGATTCGAACCCGAGACCAATTGGTCAACAACACAAAATCCAAGCGCATACGTAACTGCGTTTCGCGTATCTGACATTAGTATTCGAAATTATTCATATATTTATTGAATTATTAATTGTATTACATGACGAAAGAATAGCCAATTTTAGGCTCTACATTAGCCATAACGCTTCGTCGTGACAGACAAAAAATCGTAATACTGGGGGGGGGGGGGGGGGGGGACGATGTTTCAGATATATAGAATAGAATACATAGTCTTTATTATAGAAGTTTCACTTCAAAAAACTGATGTGAAACAGAACTTGTTTTAAGTCGACAAATAAAGGGAAGTCGTTGAATCTTGAAAAGAAGTATGTCGTATACTTGTAACCTGCAGGTATCGCAGGTGTCTATAGGTAGTGTAGTGTTTGTGTAACCGGTATCAGTAGCTAACAGCGGTCATGTTGTCTCGATACCACGGGTGGGGGACGCCAGACACAGAGTCAGTCATCGACAGTCACCATAACGACGGACTAGGAGGTGAACGCAGGACGTGTCTGATGAGACCACTGGTGGTATAACGAGCCAATTCATTACTCTTGTAAGTATCGTCAGTGTCTACAGGTAGTAATCGCTTACCATCATCCGATCTGCCTGCTCGTTTGCCCATTACGCCAACGAGAACGTAAGCACTTCCACGTTTATTCTATTAATATCGCAACTCTTCATAACAATTCCATAAAGCTTACTACAGTGGCGCATTACGCAGCAATGTTCAGCCACTTAGCGCGGCAGGATTATAGCCAATCGGTCATATATGGAGCTTTTACTGTTTTTTTAATTAGCAGTAAAGGTTTATAAAACTAGCTATTTCAGTTTCACGTATTTATATATTTGTTTGATGAACACACTCTGTGTTATAGCGTATCCGTTGCTTGCAGTTTGTGAAAGCTTACAATAATATACAGGCACCATAACTTATAAGAGTACGTAAGCTACAGGTTAGGTTGGTACTTATATATAACTAGCTTTTGCGCGCGACTTCGTCCGCGTGCTTTTTTTTGCACTGTATTCCCGTGGGATATGTATTTCGAAAAACCATTTTAACGGATTTCTGCGTCATAATAACTGCGTGACAAAATTCAATGTAATCTGACCAGCTGTGGATATTTCACTATACAAATTTTGGACCCCCATTTCACCCGTTTAGGTGACGAATTTAAAAAAAACTATAAAATACGTACTCAATCATTTCCATTTGTTTCATCGAATATTCAATTTCATGGATAACGGGACAATTTTTTTTTTCACTTAAACTTTCAACCCCTTGTTTACATCCTCAAAGATAATAAAATGTATTTAATAGCAGGAATCTCAATTTTTATCGAAATCGGTGCAGATTTATAGATTTTCCATACAAATTTTCAACTCCTATCTCACCTCTTTATGGGTGGAATTTTTCAAAATTCTGTCCAAATTTCACTTTCTACTATTAGCGGTCACGGCTGGCCGAGCGTCTATACGTCAGTGAGTCAGTCAGTTTTTTTTTTTCGAAAGGGTCTACGCCAAGGGTCAGGTTAAGACCGCTGTAGCTACGTCGGACTATAACTAGCCGGGTGGCTAGTTGATTAGGTAAGAGACGAAGGGAGGGTTTGACCCTCCCTAACATCACCTGGGTGATGTTCAGACCGGATATTGGGGATAGCTACGGGTTGTAAGCTATTATTATGACGGGAGAGACGCGGGTCTCTCCTGCTAAGGGGTCCGACCCCTTCCTCACTCTCTGAGGAGTGAGGTTGCTCGCGCGCGGTAGCAATAACTAACGGCGTGCGAGTTATCCCGACAGAGGAACTCGAATTATTATCGGTTTCGGTACTGAGAGGGCCGTCCCTCTCCCCTTCCGCGTACAGTCGGGATGACTCGCGCGCGTAAGTCCCAATGTCGATGAGGTTCGCGGTATTGGTAGAGTTCTCTGTATCAATATCGCGGTCGTGGTCACTATTTTGTAGTGTACCTAGGCTACTAGGATGTGAACTCGAACTCGGGTTCTGGTTCGGTCCCGTATTAGGGCCGGACTGTATGTCTGTACGTGTTGTCGTGTCGGATGTGGGACCTCAGGGTAGGTGCCGGCGTCGACCCCGGTGCGATACTAACTTCGCGGGAGCGTGTGATTTGTGTTACCGTAACTGTACACAGTACGTTACGCATTTTGTGATCGGGTCGATGGGATCGGCTAAGATGTGCTTAGGCCGCTTGTACGGGTAGTGTCGGCAAGTCTGTGCGTCGTGGTTGTAGTCCAGGGCCTATTTTTGCCTTTATCAAAGAATCCCTCTACGAGTTCTTTGATATAGGCTTTTATAGTGACGAGTTCGCAGTCTCTATGCAAGTCGATGTTACGCATGTAATAGGGGGCTCCTGTTGCCATGCGTAGAAACCGGTTTTGGACTCTTTGCAATCGGTCCAATTGATACTCGCTTATTTGTGCGAAAGAGACGCACGCATAAGTGAGTATCGTTCTTATACATACTTTATATAATGTCTTAGGGACATTTTGCTTCGCGAATTAAGTAGCAGATATAATTTGTAGAGCACGAATTTCGCTTTACGTAACGTGTTAGTGATGTGACTCGAAAACGTCATGGACTTGTTTAGTACTACGCCTAAATATTTGACTTGAGTGACCTCTGGGATTATGTTGTCGTGCAGGCTTATAGGACTCATTATTTTACGGGCGCATGTTCGCTTCTTTGCACAAGATTTTTTATCGAATTGAATGGCGTGACTTTTGTCGGGATTTACTTCGATTCTCCATTTGGAGAACCATTTACCGAGAGCGGTAACTGACTCCTGGAGGGCTTTAGACGCGTTACAGGGACGGATGTGGGAATAGTGCGTGTTTGGGGATGTCGCTAGTGTACAGGTTATGTAGGGAGGGTGAGAGGACCGAGCCCTGCGGTACTCCCGCCTCCATATATCTTGGCGACGACAGTGCGCCTTCTACGAGAAAATTAAATTTGCGATTTTTAAGAAAGTTACTGATTAACAAAACAAGATTATCGGGTATGCCCATTTGATAAAGTTTTTATAACAATCCGTTAAGCGAAATTTTATGACTTTAACTTTTGACATTGCAAAAGCTTTTGCAATGTCAAAGAATACGGCGCATGTCGTCCTCCTGTCGTTTTTGCTAGCAATTATGTACTCCGTTAAGCGGTGTACTTGAGCGGGGCAGCTGTGCATTTTGCGAAAGGCAAACTGCTCGTCTGGAAGGAGTTTTTTGTCGATTTTGACGTCATTGAGGCGCATTTTTACTACTCTTTCATAGACTTTTCCAAGGGGGCTAATGAGACTAATTGGTCGGTAGCTACCAGGTGAATTCCGGGGTTTCCCCGGTTTGTGTATACCTATGACAATAGCTACTTTCCAAATGTCTGGAAATGAATATACTACTAATAGGGCGTTAAAGATATTCACTAGGAGTTGAATTAGCTCAGACGGTAACATTTTAAGTGTTTTGTTTGAAATACCGTCATGGCCTGGAGCCTTTTTGGCATTCATACACTTTATAATGTTATTGACCTCTTCCGAGTCCACCATCTTCACCCTATCGTCATCAGGTGGCCTCGAGAGTCGGTTGTTGACCTCGCTATTCACTAAGCTAAGGTGCTCGGGATCAATCGGGAGAGTACTCGGCCGGCACTGTTGTTCAAAATTATCAGCTAGGCATTCGGCCTTGTCTATGTCTTCGAGTGCAGGAGGACGATTTGGTCTGTCTAACGGAGGCATGTCGCTCTCCGTGTTATTTTTGAGGGCCTTCGCTAGTGGCCAGTACGCCACGTGTGACGGTTCTAAATCACTGAGAAGTCGATCCCAACTCTCGGCTTTGTGCTGTTTGATCTTAAACTTTACTTCCCTTTCGTAGTGACAGAGGGATTTCCTCCACTTTTCCGACGGGTAGCGATCATATGTACGTTTGGCCGCATTCCGGAGTCTGATGGACTCCTTTATGTCCTCTGGGAGGGGCCAACGGCCCTTGGGAGTCGTTGGCACCTCCCTAGATGAATTTTCTATGGTCGCTACCAGGTGATCGGTCAAGTGGGAGGCGGCCTCTATGGCTGTCTCTTTACTATCTATAGTATCGGGGATTTTATCAAGGTGACTAGATTGTAGGACTTTGATATTCTCCGCTAATAATTTATAGTCTATGATCTTTCTAGTATTAGAATTGTTGGGGTTAAGACTACCAAGTGTAATCGTAACCGGTCTGTGGTCCGAGTTAAGCTCGTGGAGAGTCTCAATATAGATATTCAGAGAAACATTTTTGACTAAAGCTATGTCTATTGTACTAGCATCGCGTATGACACCGTTGATGTTTTCATTAGTGTCATAGCGAGTGGGGTCAGTGGGAGCTAATAGTGCAAAGTTAAAAGTATCGATTAAACTTCAGAGAATGTTGCCGTTTCTATTGCTACGTACTGTTATACCTTTACAATGTAAGTAGTTGGGCTGACTAGACCTTAAGTCAAGTCAGCATATCCTAACATCATATTAGGTCGCCTGTCGGCCGGACAGTCAGTCTTCTTTCAGTCTTATTGCGGAGCACCTTCTTGTTGTACTATTTCTTGCTCTTTTATTTCTAAATCCTATTAATAAATAATTATTGTAAGGTGTGTTAATAAAGAAACCCTTTTTTTAACGCGATCCTCGAGACCCCGCATAACATTGGTGGCAGCGGTGGGATTTTAAAAGTGATAATCCTCGGTACCGTCTCCGAAAAACTAGTGAAAATCTGTGCTAAAATCAGTGGAAAACTAGTGAAAATCTATGAAAAGTGTTGTTTAAAAGTAGTAATCTGTAAAATCTGTGAATAAAAGCTGAAGAACTGTGAAAATTCATAATAAGTGTTGCGTAAAAGTGAAAAAGTGAGTTCCTGAAAGCATAAATCCTGTGGCGAGAATAACGCCATATCCTGTCGCAGCCCTCACAGTATCCTGTATCGCAGTCATCAGCCAGCTAAGTGGATAAACTCATTACCATTGCCAAAACATAATAAATCTAAATATTCAGAAAATAATTATATACAAGGCATTCCGAATAACCCATTCAAAATCGGATGTTAGACGTGCTACATCGTGAGAGATTATATACACTACATCGGTGTTACGCTGAGTCGCTGAGTCTACGTCCGTCATGCTTCTTATCTTCACCTCCGTGATCGCCAGTTCACTGTAAGTTTTTAGTCACTGTTTCTCAAACATTAAAAGTTCTCTGTTTTCCAAACTTTATTTTATATTAGGTAAAATTATTATTTGCAACCGTTACATTTATTTAGGCATATTATTATAGTAATATTACTGTACTACTGTAATCCTCCTCGTCTAACGTTAATGTCTGTTAATGTCGTGAACCAGTAAACCAGCTGAGCCTATTAATCTTCCAATAATGCCAGCTTTAGAATTAAATATTTTAATTAAATTTATCGGAAAGCTTGATGGGAGTAGAGATAAATTAAATCCTTTCTTAAGTAATTGCAACAATGCACTAGGGTTAGCTAACGATGAACAAAAGAAAATCATTTTTAAATATATATTAAGTCGGCTAGAAGGTCGCGCAGAGTCCGCCGCTAATATTTAAAGAATTCGACGACTGGAACCAATTAGAAGAGTTTTTAAAAACATTATACACATTATACACATCTCCTAACCGAACTCCAAAACAGTGAACAGGGTGTTAGTGATTCATTCAATCAGTTCTCTCTCAGAGTTGAAAACTGTCTTAGTAAATTACTCACCGAAATTAATGTCTCAATTCCTACTAAGAAAAAAGGCGAACTGACTGGCCGAATGGAAGATTTGGCGCTTCACACTTATTTAACAGGATTAAATCTAAATATATCCACAGTTGTTAGATGCCGCGAACCCAACGATTTAAATGAAGCTATAAATATAGCCATATCCGAAGAAAAGATTTACCATGCTACTACGAGGTCAAATACAAACTTAAATTATAACCATCGTAATAATTACGCATCTAATAATAATAATAACTTTCAACCTCGGAACTCGTTTAATAATAATAACAAGAAGGATCAATACCCGCCGCGTCATAATTCAAGTAATTTTACTACACCTGTATGTAGATATTGTAAATACCCAGGACATACAATTGAAAATTGTCGTAAACGTCACTATAATAACAATCGGAAGAGGAATAATAATTATAACAATAATTCGAGGCCATCTAGACCAAATCCAATTCACTTTACTCAAGATTTTACTAATTCTCACATGATTGACGATAATAATATCATCCAAGACAACTCTTATGACGAAGTTGATAATTTAAAAAAACTAAATCACGTCTCATTTGGGCGTCGTGTGAGACACAAAAGTGTTAAAATCGACACCGACCAACGTAATAAATTTTTGATTTCTGCCAAATCATTAAATACTAAATCCACTGAATCTTTTAAAAATACTAAATCCTCTGAATCTTTTAATACTAAATCCACTGAATCTTTTAAAAATACTAAATCCTCTGAATCTTTTAAAAATACTAAATCCTCTGAATCTTTTAATACTAAATCCACTGAATCTTTTAAAAATACTATATCCTCTGAATCTTTTAATACTAAATCCTCTGAATCTTTTAATACTAAATCCACTGAATCTTTTAATACTAAATCCTCTGAATCTTTTAATACTAAGTCCACTGAATCTAATAACACTGAGTCTTTAAATATTAATAATTCTAAGTCCACTGTGCCCATTTCACATACTATACCCTCTAAATCTATAAATAATGCTATATCCACTGCGTCTATTAAAATTACTAACCCTGCTAAAAAACCCACTGAGTTTTTTGGAAATTCTACATCTACTAAGTCCTTTATTACCAAATCCGATGGATCTTCAAAAAATTCCGAAACTACTAAACCCGAAATAAGTGAAGCCGATCTCTTAGAAATATATGAGATTAATACTAACCATACAAATAAAACACTGCCGCATGTATTACTTTATACTCAAGTCTCTGACATTCCCTTAGCTCTCCTAGTCGACTCTGGTTCTGCTATTAGCCTATTAAAGAAAAATGCTGTAATGAAATCACAAAAACTCATACCAGAACAAATTAAAATATAGGACATAGATCCTGGAAAGGAAGTAACACATACACTTAGTCATTTCAATCTAAATTTATACATAGCTGATAATTCGAATCAATTTATTTCTAGTAAATTCCATGTAGTAGAACATATTGACTTACCTTATGACGGCATTATTGGCAGTGATCTCATTAATTTGTTTCGTTGTAATATTGACTACAATCGCGATATCCTAAAAATAAAAAAATATGAAATTAAATTAAATTTTTACGAACCAACTTACCTTATCCCAGCTCGTACAGAGACAATCATCGAATGTTCTGTTGTCAACCCTGAACTGAAAGGTTTAATAGTAGACCAAAAATTATCGAAGGATTTATTAATTGCTAATTGCCTCGTAAAAGAGAAATCCAATAAAAGAATAAATTTATCCGTCGCAAACATCTCTGAATCTCCAATACATATCAAATCAAATTTAAACTTAGTACTTTTACCTTATAAACCTAATGACTTTAATAATGAGAATTCTCCGATATCTGTTAATTCTGTTCACACTGTATCATACACAAATAGTTTTCGACGCACCCAAGAGGTTTTAAATCAATTACGAATATCTCACCTGAATAAAGAGGAAATAAACGCTCTTTACAAACTATGTTCTGAAATTCTGACATCTTTTATCTTCCCGGAGAACAATTAACTTACACGAATGCAATCCAACATGAAATTAAAACTGTATCCGACGTCCTAATTAATCCACACTAAAACCTACCGTTTTCCGGAAGTTCATAAGGAGGAGGTAAATAGACAAATTAACGAAATGCTACAACAAGGAATTATAGAACCTTCATCATCTCCATGGTCGGCACCCATATGGGTAGTCCAAAAAAAATTAGACGCATCCGGTAACCGCAAATGGCGAGTTGTTATCGACTATAGGAAATTGAATGATGTCACGATTGGAGACTCCTACCCCATTTAGTACCCTCGACCCTCTTACTATCGCAGATTCATACCCGATTTCTCAATGACAGCAAAACCTCTAACTTCTCTGTTAAAAAAGGACGTAATATTTAAATAGGAAAATCAACAACAAGTAGCTTTCGATACACTAAGACACAAACTTACCACTGCTCCCGTTCTCTGTTACCCCGACTTCAGCCTGCCTTTCATCCTTACTTGCGATGCCTCCGATCACGCCATTGGCACTGTACTATCACAGGGCCAAGTGGGTAAGGATCGTCCCGTCGCATTTGCCTCACGCACACTTAATAAAAGTGAAAATCATCACACGGTAACAGAAAAGGAACTTTTAGCAATAATATTTGGCTGTAAAACGTTTCGCCCATATATATATATGGTCGGAAATTCACAATAGTCACTGATCACCAACCCTTAATATGGCTTTTTAACCATTCTAATCATAATAGCAAACTCCAAAGATGGCGCTTACAACTAGAAGAGTACGAGTAAGAAATAGTCTATCGCAAGGGTAGGTTAAATTCGGCAGCCGATGCCCTATCGCGCTATCCAGTCAACCCTATCTTTCCTGACGACTATGATGCACAATTATTCCCTGAACTAATACCTCTGAATCCTGTTGAAGATCCTCTTGACTCTGTCCCTTCTCCAAATAATATATTAGAAGAAATAGGTACAACTCCTCCGAATCCTTAAGAAATACATAACGAAACTACTCATCAAGTATCATAATAATAATGTCGACAATAACGTCATCCCTGAAAATCCTAATACATTACCTCAAATTACAACAACACCAAAACCTAATTTGTCATTTGAAGAGATTCTATCTCCGTACCCTCCGTATGCTAGCGTTGATCCCGAAAATATTATTCCATTACCCAACGATAATCTCTCGGACATCGGTTCTTTAGGTCCTAATCCACGAAGTTCTGATATAGACTTAGATTTTGATAATATATCCTTACCTTCACCTACCAGGATCTCTATACCTACGGCTTCGAAAGAACCGCAACCAACACCTGTAAATATAAATAGTAACGAAAAATATTCTCAATTCCTGAAAATGATCGCGGATAAAAATATAAGTTTTAACACTAATAATATTGAACATAATGAAACATTACATAAAACCTTCTGTTCACACATTCTTGTTCCAACTTCCATCGATCTCGATGAAGCTAATCCTTATATAAATTATATCTTATCGTACTTTCCTAATAAAGATGAAATACTACAGAGTGAAAAAGAATTACATTCGTATAAGAAAATAGAACATAATACCAAGAATTATTACTTACTGTTTACTAAGGTACATCACTTTGAAGAAAGTTCTTACCGCGATATTTTTCAGTCTCTGGAAAAAATTAAAAATGTATAAGTTAATTCGTCTATCATAACAGAAATTGCTATATCCGATTTTAGAAATCCTTTTGATAAACATGCATTTAGTAAAATATATAACATGATTACTTACCTATTTTACGACTACAGTATTGCTATTCACATATATCATAATAATATAATATATCCCTCGCTTAGCGAAATTAAAACTATATTACGAGAAAATCATGACTTACCCGTTTCTGGACACCTCGGTTCCGTCAGAATGCTGAATAGAATTAAGGAAAAATATTACTGGAAAGGAATGCGTTCAGACATTGAAACATACGTTAAGAATTGTACACAGTGCCAGGAGAATAAAGCATTTAGGCAAATTAATCGAGCCCCTATGCAGATAAGTACAACGTCCACTGCTCCCTTTCAACGAATAGCTATCGACATCGTAGGTCCCTTGCCAGAGGCAGGTACTGCTAAACTTAAATACATTATGACTTTCCAGGACGATCTCACGAAATTCTTAACAGCTTATACTATTCGATCAATAACTGCGGAAGAAACAAGCGACTGTTTGGTCCATTTTATTTCTCTATTCGGCATCCCTAAAACTATTTTATCAGATCAAGGTACTAATTTCACACCGGACTTATTTAAGAAAACTTGTAGTTTTTTAAAAATTAAAACAAATTTGGTCAACTCCGTATCACCCGCAGACTCAGGGAGCGCTAGAACGCAGCCATTCGACCTTAAAAGAATATCTAAAATCATTTACTAATCAAAGTCGAGATAACTGGCCTCGCTACGTCTACACAGCCATGCTCACTTACAACACTAATGTACATTGCACATTACTACATTACTCACCTTATAAACTTCTATTCGGACATAAACCTTTTCTCCCAGATTCGATTTATAATTCTCCCCAAGACGATACCTATCCCGAATATCTTAAAATGCTCCAACATAGATTAAAACTCTCTCGCGATAAAGCAATCCAAGACATAGTCCAATCAAAACAAACCTCGAAAACTTATTATGATAACCGTTCTCGACAAATTACGTATAAAGTAGGTGACTATGTGTACCTTAAAAATCATCTTAGACTCAGGAAAGCTTTGTCACCCTAAAAGAACCCTGGAAAGGTCCCTACAAAATAGTTAAAATACATGGCTATAATACACTATCTTTACTAATAAATCGTAGGCATGTGAAACATCACTTCGACGAGGTTAAACCTGCAAATATCCCAATAGTATAAATAATTCACAAATGAAGTAGTATCAACTTAACTCTTTATAAATCCAGATATTAAATAATTTAAATTAAATATATACAAAAGTTATCGACTAGTTCTTATGATGGCATTACTAATATTAATTACATCTAATTATTAAACATACATATACTATAATTAATTCTTTATGAAAAATAAGTATTATATACGACATTTATTTTTCAGCGTTATCGCACTAGCGCAACAAGATTATGCCCAAGCAGTTACGTCGAGTCCCGGAATATATTTTGATTATTTAGGACAACTTAAAATAAGAAGAGCTTACCTCGATACCATGATACCAGTTGACACATCTTATATCGGGCCACACATTGAAAACGTTAACTCTATTCTAGGAACTGTTAGATATTTATGTAAACAATATGAAGCGTTAAATGATATCGAATGTCATAGCATGTTAGAACCTATAACAGCACGGTATTACGACATAGTCATGGAACTTTAAACGAGGACGATGGAATTAAATACGATTAGGCGATTGAAATTGTAAAAGATAACCAAGGAAAACTGGCTTCCTTAATAAAACAAAACATTTTAGTTACTAAATCTACATTAAATTCATATATTTAAATGATGCTATCGACAATCTCTCGGTAAACATCCGTAATTTAAGTAACGTGTCAAATAATTTAGTTATTATAACTAATATTAACTCTATCCTAAATAGTTTAAAATCAACGCTTTTAACTTGTCTTTTCGTTTAGAGGACTTATCAAACGCTATCGCATTCAGTAGTCAAAACATCCTGCATCCATCGGTTATAACGCCGATTCAATTACACCGAGAACTTGCCGAGAATCATATTCACCTGAACAATGATGTCGAGTTTCCTGTAAATTTAGAATTAGAATATATGTATCACCTAATGAAAAATTCAAAAGTATTTTGCTATTACATAAATAGGAAAATTATATTTGTACTCAGAATTCCTCTAGTCGCTCCAGGCGTATTTAATTTGTATCATAGCATAGCTTTGCCGATACCCTATAACCCGGAAAATCCGGACACTTATACTACCATTATACCTAGCACTAAGTATATCGCAGTGACTAAAGACAAACAACATTTTTGTAGTTTGAGTGACTTGGACGAGTGTATCACTATTGATCCCCAAACCTTAATATGTGACGTGATGAATATATACTCTATAAGTGAATATCCAACCTGTGCAAGTGAACTATTATTAAAAGTTATGAGAAAACCTCCCACACAGTGTGAAACTAAGTTCATTCATGGACACTTAAAAAATTTGGAACGCATTAGCTAATAATCAATGGATTTATATACATTCTGTACCGACACAATTATCCATAGATTGCCAAGATCAGTCTGAAAAGGTTGTAACCCTACTGGGTACTGGGATTGTGTCGCTTCCCGGCAATTGTGTCGCATTTACTTCTAGTACTAGGTTAATTCCTAATAGTAATAATTTTGTGAATTTAACTATAACCCCTATGTCGTCTGATTACAATTTAATCAATGACTCTTGCTGTAACTTAACCAAATTTTTACAATTACTATCGTCGAATAATGTGCCCCCCCTATATATTTAATAAACACTGATTTTGACGATTTAAACTTAAATGATCAAATTTCAAATTCTTTATTTAACCAAACTGACAAAATAATTGATCAGCCACATCTCATTAAATACGGGACACACTATTCTAGTATAACTCTATTTTTAATTGTCTTAGTAGTTTTATATTTCACAAGATCTGTAGATACATTTTTATTAATAAAATCATTAACTCTTGTAAGAAGACGGAAGGTCCAAAATCACCAGTCGAAATAGAACTAGATGAAGGTATAATTACTACCCCGCCTAGAATTAGAATTCATTAAATTTGGTAAAGTTCTATTTTTAACCCCGAACTTTACACTCAACCGGGAGGTTGTTATACCTTTACAATGTAAGTAGTTGGGCTGACTAGACCTTAAGTCAAGTCAGCATATCCTAACATCATATTAGGTCGCCCGTCGGCCGGTCAGTCAGTCTTCCTTCAGTCTAATTGCGGAGCACCTTCTTGTTGTACTATTTCTTGCTCTTTTATTTCTAAGTCCTATTTCTAAATATTTATTGTAAGGTGTGTTAATAAAGAAACCCTTTTTTAAAACGCGATCCGCGAGGCCCCGCATAACAGTACGTTGCCCCACTCATGCCCGTTTTCACCAACTGGTTCCTAAACGATTCTTATGTAAGTGACCCTTTGGATAGGTGGTCTCCTAAAATCGGCACATACCTAATGTCATTTTCATCAAGCAGGGTAACACTTAGCTATGGAACTCCTAGTTAAGTGACATTAACAAAGTTATTTTTCTAATATATCTCATACTATTGATATTTTATCGATAAATGTAACATTGCAAATTCTAGTATAAATAATTCATAGATAAATAATATACCATAAATAAATCCATGTTAGTGTACTTTTGTATGCTTTGGTAAATTATTCAGCAATTTTAATAACTAAATTAGAAAAAAAAGACGATGACGTACAGCATGTTTAAAAATGTACTGTGCTGTAAATTAAAAAGTAATAATGTCAGTTTCACTGATGAGTGACAGACGAGTCATTTGATGTTGTTTATTTACAATTCACAACCACGTTTACTATCTCACAACCTACAAATTGTTCGTTTATTCTTTTGTGGTTAATTATTATATCATTTTTGATTAGATTAATTAAGAATATTTTCCATTAACTATGTTTCGCTGCCTGCTACTTGTGACATACCTATTTGTATGAAATTGTATCAGAGACGTCCAAGTAGTTAATGATACAGGTAAATACATATTTAAAGAACAATCACTGCTTTTGATTTCGACATGATATTCAAGTATCACTAGAAAGTTATGAATTCCATTGGTAAAGGAGTATGTAGGTAAGTACGAGAAAAGTACCAAAATGTAAAATGTTAATGAATAATACATTTACCTGTCTTTATACTCAAGAGGATGTTAAATTTTTTCTAATAAAAATATTACCCTCTGTTTTGTCAACCTACATCGGATGAAGAAGTCGATATCATCATATTTATCAAAATGTTCCACTCTTTGGCGATATGAACGGGGTCTTTTTGGTAACAAGTCATTAGAAAATAATTCAAGCACTTCAACAGCGTCTAAAGTTACCAAAAACTGGCTTAGATCGTCTTCCATTTCAAGGGATTCACGTATTTTCAATCACAATGTAATGTTAGATGACAGTTAAGGCGCGAAATTTCGGGCCCCTAAAGTTAGAGGCCCGAAGGATAATGGTGACACTTAAAATTAGGAGTCAGTTGGTGAAAACGGGCATCAGTTTCTTTGCAATTTAGGTCGCCGGCAAAGCGATTGTAAATCGCTAGAATGTAATTCTTTGTTGCACGCTTAAAGTACGCGCTTACTATTATAATTGGTCCGTGATGTCCGCGTAATAGTGGTGGCTCTAAGGGAATACAATGTAAGGATTTTTTATAGTAGATAAGAGTACCTCCGAGTCGGGATCGAGTTCTATCGTTTTTAACTATTTTGTAGTTTGCTATTTTTGGGCTCCTCATACTAGGTTTTAAAAACGTCTCCTGTACTAGAAGAATGTCGACATTTTGGCTGCTTACAAAATCGCGAATTTCGTTTATGTTATTTCTAATGCCGTTCGTGTTTAACGACACTACGCGTAACGAGTGCGGCTTTGTCCTTCCCGAAGGTTCCATTAATTACAGAAGAGCGCCTTGATCTTACTGATCAAGACTTGATGGGCTGACAAATCTTGGATGCAGTCTGTGGCCGACCCTTTCAGCTTTGTGGCTAAAATAGAAAGCTCCATCGGGTCAATAGGCCCGATGTTGCTTAGAAACTGCGACTGCCGACCTGGGACTGGGAGTCGGCGGGGAAAACAGCTAGATTTGAAATGTGATTCTGCGTGGGTTTGGTTCACGCAGATTTGGAGGGTAGGAGGGATAGGATATATATATATCCATAGGCAGGGACGAATCTCTTGCTCCGAGAAAGACATCTCTGATGGAGATGATTGGGCTTCGGTTTCGGCCGGTATCAGGGGGACGTCGCTATCGGGCGACGCCGGTGATTCTACGTCATGGGCGCTCACGGCATCTGGGAATTCGTTCTTAAGGAACGTAAGGAACTTCCTGATTAAGGCATCTGCCATAATTAGGAAGTTTTATCCTGGTTGTGGGATTCTGCTCTCTATTTTAAATGGTTGGGGATACAGCCCCTCCCGCCGACCGGGAGGGGAGGTGTGTAGGGAGGAAAAACTCCTTGTGTAGTGTGCCTAAACGTGTCACGGTACTTACAATTGTTCCTCGGGCGGCTGGAACACACACACAAACGTTACGCTAAACACTAGGGCGCTAGTGTTCGCGAACGAGAACGCGGCGGAGCACGAGCAGAAGGCTTGCGCTATAAGCGAGACGGAGTCAGTCAGTGGGGATATCTCCACTTATATACTCGTTACTAATTAAAATATTTATACAGTGGATAAGATATACAATGTTTTGTCCTTGTCTTATACGTTGGAAAAATCGCTTGTCTGACAAGGATAAAACATTGTATAGCTTATCTACTGTATAAATATTTTTATAAATAAGGGGGTTAAAAGATATAATTTATATAAGATATATTTTTTTATATTCACATAAAAATATTTTTTCATTCTACCCGATCGTGTGAGGTATCGACGAATCGGTCTTTTTAAATAAAAACGAGGTTTCATACACGACATTTTCGAGTAATCGGCCTCCACAGTGGTTTCATATAAAACATTTTCGAGTACTTAATTGGCCTCCAAACTTCACAGTGGTTTATAAGTAGGCCCAACCTGGCATTTCTAAACCATAAGGGGATATAAACTTGTAAGTTTCTATGCTGATTGCTGATAAATCAATATGCTAAAAACTCTTCAGGAAAATTTTTTTGAGCGAAGTCGGACAATACCTTTTGAAGTAACTTAAAGAAAACCTATTGCGAGTTGATAGTTACTGAACCCTTAATAGACATGTCCTGACATGTTCTTTATTAGGTTATAAAACACACAACACAACAAACAATTCGCAGTGAAAAGAAATTACGATTTTATTTTAGGTTTCCAAGTAATAATTAGATATTATAATTATTACTCTATTAATTAAAAATAAATTTCAAAGCACATTAATTTTCTTTTCAATTTTCTTTTGTATACCCCAGTACTGAATAGCTACGAGCGAGCACTTACTTGAGACACGACAGTCTCAAGACAGTCTATTTACTATTGCATCGATGGCCGCGCTTCGCCGTATACTCGCACATCGCACTCGTTTATCGGAGCTTTATTTCTAACCTCGTTTATCGAGCTATTCGTTTAGCGAGGAAAATAATAATAACTTTAAACAAGAGTAACATCTAAAGAAAACAATATGTTTGTATTGTCCAGTGACAAAAAACCTATGAACGTTGTATATAAAGTATCATTCTGTAGTATATTTAAGTATCAGCATTGCACCCGCGCGGAGCCGGGGCGAGTCGCTATTTATAATTAAAACCCAATTTCACGCGGGCGAAGCCGCGGGCAAAAGCTAGTACAAAATATATGAAGATGCGCAAACTTGAAACAAAACGTCTCATAGACGAAACAGACTATGAGCGACACAGCTTTTTTAAATCTTGGTAAAAAATCAGTTCATACTCGTAATATCAAGACGATTCATTAGAATGTTAGTGTAAGTTAATTACATGAATTGGGGCACTGAGATTGTTCAGCGTGCTGTGTGCTAGTTTTCGTCACTACTCACCGTGAAGAACTTAACTACAATTTGTATGGCATATAAACAGCGCGCCTAGTGGCAAACAATGGTAACTAATTCAATGCCATACTAATTGTAGTTAACTTCTTCACGGTGAGTAGTGACAAAAACTCGAACTCCGCACACCGTATATATAACAATTTCACCACGGTGGTCATGACTCGGTCATGCGTCATGAGACTCATGTGGATTTTGTCTCAGTCCCTCTCTAATTACACAAGTTAGTAGATACATGACAGCTGTTCGCCTGAGCTAGACGCGCTGTACGCACTGAAATAAACTTATGTGCACCGGAACTGCGTCGGTGGTCGAATCTAAATATGAGTTTATAATTATTCTATATCTTGTTTAGCTAAATCAGTAAATTTCCGTTCAAAATCAATTACGGATATTTTGGGCAAATATGATCTACTGCTTATGTCAAGACGTGTAGGTAGAACAATAATTACACTTTTCGAAAAAAAAAAATCTAATTAAAAAGACATAAAGCTCTTTACGCTCTGTTAAGGTTATTGACCTCATGCATACTAAATTTAATACGTGGGTTTTTAGTCACACGACTGTGGTATGACAGGCTTGTCTTTTTTAAATGAAATGGACCCGGAAACGAGCAGATGTATGGATGTGAGATAAAATTCGCCCTGTGGTCGAATATCAACCATAATTCAAATTGAAAATTTTAAGTTTCATCTTTTTAGGGTTCTTTTACCTCTTGTATGTAAACGCTGTCTGTGGAATGCGAAAGAAAGATTGACAATTGTGTCAAACCTTCTGTTAACAAACAAACGCATGGTAGTGTGAGTGAGGTAGTGTGTGTAACTTTATTTTCATTAATTTTATTTATTTATAAGCTGGTAATGCTTAGAAATTAAAAAATATAATTTTAAAATTAATTGGGTGAGCATAAAGCAAACATTTTATTTAATTAATATTAATAAGAAATAATATCTTAGCTTTATGTGCACCTTTCTCGACATACCTCTCTCCATCTTCTCTCTCGCCAATCTCCATTTGAACTGTGCCAAATTTCATACTCCTCCAGTCGCACAATTCTCGTAAAAGTGTACTTAATATATATGTTATCAGGAATAGTATTATATAGTTAACGTCTACAACAACAAGCATTACTTTTGATTTATAACTTTCATCTAAAATAGTTGCTCTCAGCCAGCAGTCAGTACCTACACAATGAACCCTCTCACCCATTCCGACCACGTATGCGAATTCTCAAACCGAGAGGTTTTTCTTGGATCATGACAGTATTATTAAAACTTTCGTATGTATGTCCAAACCAGCCATTTATTTTGTGGAAGTGAAAATTATATTTTTTCTCCGGAAATTATAATAAAATACACAAGCTCTTTTGTCCAAATTTGCTTTTACTGTAAGGTTTGGTGATTTTCATTATGATGTTATAATTATAAAAGCAAGTACTTACGAATTTAACGCTATAAATAAAAAAGCATAAAAAGCTTTAAATGCTATTAATAAAAAAGCAAGTAAAGCAAGCAAGCAAGTCATGAATTCTGTCGCTAATTTAACCACAGAGTAAATAATATATACTTATTTACAGATAGACTCTCGTAGAACAATTCAAATCGATCCAAATTTAAAAGTTTTGACGTCCCTTTCAACGGCCTACAATTTTTCGCACACTCGTGGATACACCGTATGCTTGAAGTAGTGCAATCTAATCGAAAGCTAACTATGTAGCTGTTTATCTGTTCCTTTTTCTTTTAATTGTATTTTAACTATTAAGCCACATAGTTACTTGATTCAAAAAATCTGATCAGTATTTCCATAACCATAGTTTCCCGTTTCTGTAATTTGAAAAGTAGTCGAACCGTCGTCGGGAAAACTAGGATAACTTTTTTTCACATTTGTTGGTATTTGTGATGATGATGACGACTCTAATGGGATTTAAGCATAATATATATTCTTTGAATAAAGTGAGCTGACCTTAACCCAGGTCCAACATTTGGAAGAATCACGTTTTTATCGTCCTGCAACAGCTGGTGGACATTTATGACTTAGTACGTTATGGGTTTGCGCAAGGTCAAATATTAGGTAAAAGGTTAGGAAGGGTAGCGTTTTTATATCGTAAGCAGCAGTTCCACATATCGTAAAAGTACTATAAATATGTAAACTTATTTCCGCTATAATTTATAATTTTCGAATTAGATGAAATGAGAAACCCAGTTAATGTAACACATTAAAAAATATATAGAATCATTTCTCTGTAAAAATAGTACAAATCTAAATTTAATACATTTAACTGTAATATACAAATTTGAAAAAATTAATACTTAATATAAGTACGTATAAATTAACAATGCAAAAAATATGTAATTCAAAATAAGGGTCAATTCATACGATACGCGACATGGCACTGAATTTTTAATATAGCCTGTTCGAACTCAACGCGACACAACTCTTACAATAAAACGTGTATCTTCTTGTGTAAATAATAAAGTACAATTTTAAGAAGCTAGCTTAAAAATGCAGCGAGGCATATCGACGCGGTGTGAACTGTTAACTGACCCTAATGGTCATGAAAAAAAAATTACTATGCTCAAGCACTAACGGCCTGTTTCAATAACCTATCTACCAATAACTATTTGTTAAAAACGTCACATTTGTATAGCAAAAAAACAAAAAATGATTGAATGACACCGTTTTTAACAAATAGTTATTGGTAGATAGGTTATTCAAACGGGCCGTTAATGTACCAAACTTGATCCATACATAATATCACAGTACTTTTCATACATACAATTCTGCAATTATTTTCGATTCTTAAAAATGGTATGCCCCAATTGCTTTTACGTAGGTAAGTACATAAAACGTCCTTTCAACACAGCGTATTGAGAAAATTATTGTTTACTTTCTACCCTACTCAAACGCTCTTGACATTATGCTGTGCATCGCGTTGTAAACACTATATTATACAATATAGTGTATAATATAGTGTTTACTAGTGCTTACTAGCGTGTATTGAAAGGTTCAAGGTAAATGCAGGTTATGTTTATGCGTGCAGGCATTGGATAAACAACATTGTTTATTATATTTCGTAACTACACAGAGTAGAAAATAAATTTACTTACGCACAGAGAAACAGCTTTCATAGAACGATTATTTCTTTATAGGTTTTGGTATATAACTCGCCATAATATTGGTACCATTTGACTTTTAATAAAAAGACGTCGGGCGTTTATGACCCGCCGTCTAAAAAAATGTAAACTACATACCAGAATTCGATTAGATTGTACAATTTTCATTCGCATTTCATTTCCTGTTATTATTTTAATTCAGATCCATGGAGGAGTGGAGATAGTCAATATATTGTTAATTTTATTTTATACTAGCTTTTGCCCGAGGCTCGGTACGCGTAAGTGAAGTATCCCACGGGAATACTGTATTTTTTCGGGATAAAAAGTAGCCATGTTTTAATCTAGAGCATATCGACGGTTAAAAGATAATATAAGCGACACTTTGATCAATAATGAGATATAAATGCCATCCTAATTAAATTTTCCGTTTTTTCGGATGAGCTTACTCCCTGACTCTACGACGACTTTTTTGTTGATTATATCCAGACAAAAAACTGCTAAATCCTAGTGCCACTTTTTGTAACCGACCGAATTTAGTATATTAGACCTAGTACTAGTATCTACCAGCATATTTTGTAGCATATCTTTACGAATATCTACATATTTACTAATTGTCAGTTTTTTTGTTACATTATCGGACTGTAAAATCTGTCGATGACAGTAATAAATAATGATTATTTATATCTAAGCAAATGATGGTAGCTGTAGACATTCTAATTTTGAACTTCTCATCTTTAAATTAATGCAATTTCTTACTGATTTTAAAGGAAAATCATGTCGGTTGTAATTCTAATATTTTTAGGATGTGACGTTTATTCCACTTCATCTTTTGCTCAAATAATACTTTATGTTCATGTTCCCTTTTTCCTCTTGATATATAAATCATAATTGTGGATGTACTTTTTTACCTTTTTTCCAAATCACTTATATTGTCGCTAATATCTTACTACCTTACGCAGTTTTTGTTACGCATTTTTGCTTATGCTGCCTTTTAGTATAACGATGCGTATCGTCACTTATCCTTCATTACACATTGCACTTATGCTCTATTAACTTAAATTTAAAATAGACTCAATTGATCCAAGCGACATAAAACAATGCCAAATCAAACATGCTAAATTGTGCTTTTGTTTTTTATTTTTCATATCTGTTTTTATTTTCATTATGTGACAGTAAATAAAATATGTCCATTTTTAGAAATTTATAACTTTAAGCTGCTGTCCTGTACAATTTGGTTTTTGGCGCTTATGTCCTATTACCTTTTAACCGTCGATATAAATACTAAATTTCATCGAAATCTGTTCAGTATTTTCTGCGTAAAGGAGTAACAAACACCTATCCATCCATCCATCCTCACAAACTTTCACATTTATAATGAGTAAAAATATATGAGAATTTACCCCCACCTCCTACAGATATATGCGACCTGACCCCAATTCTTGTAATTAACTTAGACTTTAATTTTAATTTTATTGAATTATGAATTAATCATCTTGACATCATAAACTGATTTTTATAGTTTGGACCAATCAAAACGTGTATGATGTTGGTTTGACGTTTAAGCGAGTAGCATTATACAGTTTTATCATATCGGGACTGAATTAATTAGCAGAATAGACCTTCTGTGTCGTTGTAATTACGCTTATGTCTAGCCTGATTTTGTCTTTGGTCCCCGTAGCAAATTGTACTATATAAAATTCCCAGTGTCCTTTACATTTGAAGGAAGATAAACAAATAAAGAAAGACCGTGAGACACAGAACACAGATCGACAAGGTTTCTTACAAAATATGACTTTTAAGCTAACTTTTCAATTTAAAAATGTAATCTTTATTACATTTTAAACTGAACAGGTTGCTACAAGCTAATTACGAAACAATTTCTTACCTGAAAGGCGGGGGAAAATTGAATAACTTATTAAAAAGCTGTCGAAAGCAGCTGATCGGTTTTAAAAATGTTTGATATTCGGAAAATGAGAATTAGCTTATTTACTCGACGCCTTCCTGTCCCAAAATAATTAATTAACTGCCTATGGTCACTCGCAACACATATTGGGGAAATGGAGAGTCATTAATTTGATATACAAAACACCAAATATCAAGGTAGAATTTTACAGCACTAGTGTTAGTACAATTAATCATCATTACATAGTATAAAAAAGTAGCTTTTTCCGTCTGTCCCTATGTATGCTTAGATCTTTCAAACTACACAACGAATTTTGATGCATTTTAATAGATAGAGTGATTCAAGAGGAAGGTTTATATGTATATAACATGCATAATATAGTAGAGGAACACTGATAATTTTAGAAGTTTCTAATGTCGTAAATAAACTCATTTTTTGCGCTTACATTGCAAACGCTGGAAGAACCCTATGAGATAGATCAAAATAATATACTACAGTATTGTACACCTTAAAAAGATGTACAAAAAAATCTGCAATGATATGTGTCTATCTCTTAGGGATAGCCCACAATAACCACTTTTTTATCCTTTACTATTTACGAGAAATAATGGCGATTTTAAGCAATACAGCCTTAATCCTTATCTCATTAAGTACCTTTAATACATTGTACATTTAATATAGATCAATATGGCCCGTTACAGCTTGTAATTTAAATAAATGTTTTCGAAAATATTACAGATTTAAAATGCAGAGATTTAGCGGCTGCGTCGAAGACCGCGCTTCATCCTATAGCACTGATTAGCAGCGATCGCACGCGATTATCGGAGCTCTCTTTGCGATGAAAATAAAAGTCCTACTATTATAAATCTGAAAGTTTGTGAGGATGGATGGGTGGATGGATGGATGTTTGTGACTCTTTCACGGAAAAACTACAGAACGGATTTCGATGAAATTTGGTCTGGTAGTAGTTTTTAGGCTCTGGATTAAAACATCTACGTCTTATAAAAAGTATTCAAGCGCTTTATATTTAAGCGCGAAAAATATATATCAAGCGGCCGCGTCGAGGTGATACTTGATAGGGTTCCGTTTTTACCCATTGGGTACGAAACCCTAAAAACATTTTCAATATTGTATACAAAGGTATATTGCGGTGAGTAAAGTTATTTGCTGAAGAAGTTTTTTCTCCAAGAATATATTCCACGCGGGCGAAGCCGCGGGCAAAAGCTATTGACAATAAAATAATATGGTTTGTACAGACATTTCCAGAAAAAAAATACGAGAAGCTACCAACAAAGTTAGTATTACTTGTATTTGTTTATATTTGCTAGAATACGAATGCTATAAAGACCCATCGCGGCTTTGCCGGGAAGCCTCGAGGATTACTTCTTGCTCATTAGTAGAAACATTGTTCTCGGTCCTTCAACCTGTGAATTACATTTTAAATTGTTTGATATTATAGTAAAGGCATCGCCAAATTCCAGCTCGACCAGTTTATAAACATATTCCTTTGCACTAGGACGCCTCAAAATATTTGAACACAAAGGAAGTGACCCCGTCGACTGCAGTGTGACGAAACAAGCAAATTAAATAAAGTTTCGTAAGTAAAGTACGTTTATGCAGTAATTAGTAAAGTACATTTGGCACCGTCTCAACATTAGTTTAATGACTTAGTTATTAAGGTTAAATAAAAAGGTTTGTTATTTTTTGCTCTTCAGTTTTTTCGACGGCATAATTTTTTGTTAAAAAGTTATGCCATTTATGTTTTGTGAGAAAGATAGCTGATTATAGCTTCGATTTTAGTGCTCCTTCCATTTTTTATTTTCTTCTTCTTAGTTTTTGATGTTATGTCGTCTGTTACTGCTACTGCAGATTGAACACGATAATACTTTTTTTATTCCTTGAAGAGTAAAATATATATTATTAATTTCATGTTCTAAAGGGCCCAGAAAGCGGTTTAAACTAGTTTTAACGAGCTTTATCCGGATTTATCTGTTTTTCTAGTTATATTTCTAGTTTCAACTTTTATAAAATAAAGCGATCTCAAATACAGTGATTGATAGAAGATAGAAATCAGAGCTGAGAGATTTTATATTAATATGTTTCAGTTTGTTGGCAATACGTGAAGCATTAACTTTCAGCAAAGTTTTACGAGAATTTTACGAACGGAGAAGTATAATATGTATTTGTCACAGTTAAAGTTTATATGGTGGATGGTGTGTAGAAATCTAATATATATATTTAAGTAACGCTTATAAATACATGATGATGAAAGTAATAAAAGTATTCACAAAAGACACTCACATTATCTCAGATCATTCAACACACTATCGTGCGTTTCATGGAGCTATTCAATTTTGTTACACGTTGACGTTTGTCAATCTTTCGTAATATTTAAACGCCATACTGGCATCTCCTATTACAGGGAAGGCTATGCCAAAAGAAGAAGTAGAAGAAGTAAATGCCATACCGCGGCCTTGAAGGGGTCTTGTAGTAAAAATTATAAATGATTGACAATATTCATGAGTGTTCTCTAATGTTGGCCATTAGTACCGGTGCTGGATTTGCAGGCTGGATGGTCAGTAAGGCGCTTTAATTTTATTTTTTTTCTATCTAAGAGGCAAAAGAACCGTTTTAAAGTTCAAACTTAAAAATTATATGAATTACTATGAGCGAATTTTGACCACAGCGCGATATATAGTAAGTGTATATATATTAAAATGTTAGAATAATCTTAATTCTTCTCTCATCTCATCTGGTCTGTACAGCGTAGGCAAAATGTGTTTATTCCCTATTATAACTGTATGAACAAACCTTAAAGCAGTTGTAGCATAATGTAAACATACGTGTATTTATTTTATAATATTTAATAATATAAGTTCAAACGCTAGATATACTTACTTATAGATAATAATCGTGGATATATCTACTCGAATGCCTGTATCTTTTCTTATACTAAGTTATGTAAACTAACTATGTACGTGGTTAACCCGATCTGTACCATACAGATCGGGTTAACCACGTACATGACACTTCATCTGTCTCCGCTCACCTCCGTCACCCCTAAATCCATTCATCATCATCGCACCAGACCTTATCCTTACAGATTGTTCTACACAAGAACAAACAAAATATATCGAAAACTCTAACCAACCCCGGATAGACATTTCGATATATTTTGTTTCGTTGTTTTGATAAACTGTTAGTAAGCATATTGTCTATGAATAGTGTGTTTATATCTTTTGCTTAAGCGTCATACTCACCGTCCAGCCTGCAAATCCAATATCGCGGCCTTCAAGAGGACCTGTAGGCAAAAATAATAAATTATTATTGACACTAATGACGGCTACGTGTTGGATTTGTAGGCTGGATCGTGAGTAAGGCGTTTTACAGAAGTATGCTAGAGGATTTTTAATTATCTGTAAAGTGTCAGATATCTTCATAAAACTTCACTCTAATATCATTAGCTCTACCCACAACACCATTACGCTAAGGGCTTGTCACAATCTTCTGATAATATGAAATAGCTTTTTCATAAGGTCTATCATTCTCTGACTTGACTGATTATACATATTAGCGTCAGTTAATACCGAGGATTTAAGATAGGTAGCAATTCAAAATTAAACTTAAATCACTGCACAAAATAATATTATATATTATTGGAAGAGTTCGAATTGAGAGCTACATCGCGCTGCGCAGCGCGGCGCTTCTCTGGCAATGAAACATGTATCTTTTATGTAGTGAATAAAGTTCAATTTTAAATCGCTATCTTAAAATGTGCGCATCACGTCGCATCTTGGTGTGAGCTGATCTTTAGAGTGCACTTTTATGAGGTTATTATTGAGTACTAAGTAAGAATACGCGTATCTCTGATAATATTTCACGAGCTTAATCCTAGTCTACTGTAATGACACATTCAGCGCTTGTCAGTAATCCCTATTAGCAAAAACTGCACCCTTATAATGTTTTTTCACGTTTGTTAATGGGCTATGACTTGGGGCTTGAGGCTTTAAATACGAGCCTGCAAATAATGTGCAGGAATTCTACTAAATATTATAAATGTGAAAGTTTGTGAGGATGTATGGATGGATATTTGTTACTTCACGCAAAAACTACTGATTAGATTTTGATGAAATTTGGTATGGTAGTAGTTTAGGCTCTGGATTAACACATGGGCTCCTTTTTATTCCCAAAAAATTAAGTATTCCCGCGGGATACTATATATATCAAATTAAAGTGGCCATTTGTATTGCAAATTGCAACGCAAAATTTTGCTGCGCTAAATACTCATTCAGATTCATTACAATCTCAGGGTTAGGTTAATTAGAAAAAAGATTAGATTATCATTTTCTGAACCTAAAATGTCGCATTTAACGTAGAGTTCAATTTTATTTTGACTGTATTATGATTTTAAATTTAATTTTATCTTATTTACAATTATTTTTTCTCTGCATGTAAAAAGACTGATTTCATTTTTAAAAAGTAGTGCCCAAATACTGTGTCTTCTATATGAATTGTAAATTATTTTATGTATGTATTAGATATGGTTGTATATAGAGGTATAGATATCGATAAAATATTCGTACCTACTCATGAAGCAATTTTTTTTTAAATTTATTCATGACCATGGATACAAAGTCCTTCAGTCGGATACATTTTGAGACTCATGAAGCAAACATACATAATGTTGCTCGGTAATAAAATACACAAGTCTCCGTTAAATATTTGGCAACACCAATATTAATGCCGTTTGCATATTATATTAACTACTATGATAAATATTAAACCGTAGTTGGTTATGAGTCTTTGATGTAATGATTATATTATTACAAAATAATTGTGTAATTGTGAAGACGAAATGTATTATAAACGTATTCGTCGTTAAAACCTATAATAATTATAGTCTATGGCAACTGTGGCAACCCCAAGACTGTAGGGGTAAGGGGTAGTCTATAAAAGGGCGAACTACCGGGTGTAGTTAGTCACTCACACTAAAGCTGATATATTTAGTCATATGACGTACTTGTTCGATATTTCTGTATTTTAGTTTAAATATTCCCTGATGATATTTTATGGTTATTACACATCTGTTTTATAGTTTCAAATAATTGAGAGAATAATAATGTAATTATAATTGGGAATAAATGTGGAAAGTTACTATTGTACAAAGTATAATATCGTCTGGGTTTTATTTCTAGCTGTTATGAATATTGCTTTATTATTTGAATCGGCGGCGGCACTAATTGTAAAAGTTATGATAAGTCACAAACAGTTTTAATGTTTAAAGTGTCTAAAACTCTAAATTACTACTTTAAACCTTATGTAATATAATAATATAAAGGGATATAATGTCATGAATAATTGTGTTGTTGGTAATAATAATAATATTAATAATTCGTCACGTTTTGGTGTGAGCTGACCCTTAATGAAGTCTCCATAGATTTGTATACTTGTATAGGTCTAAAGTTTTTTTTCTTGTCTCTAAAGGCACGCGAAGTCGTTAGTTTACTAACCCGTAGTAACTACCCCTACCTGTAGTAGACTTACGTAGCCAATGATTTTTACTAAAGTTCGGCCGTTCAGAGAATGCGTTCCTGACACCTATCAGTTAGTCACGACTAGTGATGGGCACAACATAACACTGAGTTCGTTACCGTTCCTCCAAAATGAACCGCCGCATTATTTTTAAGATTATTTTCGTTTTCTTGGCGTTTTCAATTTAATAAAAAAAAAAAAAAAATTGGCGGTATCATTTAAAATTTATATTTTAGTTATTTAAGTGGAAACCAAAAAAAGGTAATATTCTAATAATAAAATTGTTTTATTTATTCTTTGTTACAAAGTTACAATCTGTATTTCTATGCAATTATTATTTTTATATTTCATAAAAGTTATCTTATAGTCCATTATTTTCAAATTCTTAAAAAGAAAAACAAAACGTATTATTTTATAAAGTATAATTACTGTATAAGAACAGATTACGATACTATTATTGCCTGTTATTGTTAGCACAGCACTACAAATATAAAGCGCTGACATAACCTTGTAATAGCGCAGTATAGATTTAGAAAAATATTGTTTACCAAGTTATTTGACACTCAGTTAGGCACAAAATTATAACATTAATTGATTATTGATATAATAATGTTGTTTTAATGCTCATCAATTGTTAAAACGGTAAGCAACCAGCAAAAATATTTTTATCGTATCTGCAACGCCATTACAAAGTTACGTCGTCAGTTCAATCGCGACGTGTCAGGAACGCATTCTCTGAACGGCCGTAGTATACGAACTACATTCGCGAAGAATGTAGAAAAAAAGTATTCAAAAAAACGTAAACTGAACGTCAGAGCAACAACAATATGTCTCGAATTTTTTTTTAAATTATTTCTTAATATTTATTGCGTTATACTTGTATAAAACAATACCAATTACGTTTAGAACACCGCAGAAAATTCTACGAGTAATTTTCAAGATTTGCCAACACCTGGACCCCGACTTATTTTACCGACCGGATTACTATGGAGCAGTGAATGGCTTGGAACGGCCCAAGTTGAGCAAACGATGTTTCCTAATTACACCCCAAATACACACTGGATGTTTTGTTGGACACCATAACATCGATGTACGCGGTTGGAGTAGTGAATGGACTAGGACGGCCCTAGCTCAGTTACCAACGGTTCCTAGTTACACCTTGTTGGACACCATAACTTGCGATTGGAGCTATCAAGGTGAATGACCAAACAAGCACCATTAGAAGGAGGATAATATATTTTAGCAGTTTGCACCCCAAGAGGTTCAAGGTTTTTTATATTAGTTAAGCAATTTTTTAATTTTTGTCTAAAGTTTATTCTATTATATAAGTTATCGTTTATAGTTTATCTTTATCAACCTATGACAAGCAGCCAGGATGCAGGGACCTCCACCAATATTTCGACCGTGTCCTTCGGAAATCTGCTGCAATGCTCCCACTGTTCCCGATATTTTAAAAGCCAGCGGGGTTTGAACATTCACGTAGGCAAATGCCACAAACAGCTTCCAACACTCATTCCCCCAATAACCAATTCACTTCCGAACCTAATTTATCAAACAAATTTCTGGCAAGAAATATCCAAATTTAAACGTTTTATACCAGTTCTAAGATGGATCCCTAGGGGTGCCAGAGTGACTGTAGCCCAGAAGCTTGCCGAGGCCATACGCCACACAGTGCTGGAGAACTCGAGGCAAGCCTGGGAAAATCTACTCACCTTTCCCTACCGTTTTCTGCATATCACTAGAGATCCGCTCAACAATGCCTCCCTCACTTTAAGAATCAAAAAGAATTGTGTTTCGGACATCAACCTCAACCCAAATTTTTTTCACATTCCTCGGTCAAACATAACATCGTGAAAGCTGTGGAAAATAAAATAAGCGAGGGAGACATTAAGGGTGCAGCGCGGCTTCTGTTTTCTAATGACACGGTCGCCCCCGACTGCCCAGGAACCCTCATCGCCCTGCAAAACAAACATCCATCACAATCCAATCCTTTCACAGTTTCCAATGACGCATTACCACCACTACAAACGTCGACAGACAAAGTACGCGGAGCCATCAAGTCCTTTATTCCGGGTTCAGCTGGCGGCCTCGACGGTCTTACCCCTCAGTATCTCAAGGACCTCACCAGCGGTTGCTGCGGGGAGGCCGGCGAGAAGCTCCTGCATGAACTTACGAATCTGTGCAACCTGATGCTACGTGGAGGGGTCGCATCAGATATCGTAGACATTCTGTATGGAGCTAACCTCTGCGCCTTAAGGAAGAGAGATGATGGCATTCGTCCGATTGCTGTCGGCTCCACATACCGGCGCCTTACAGCCAAACTAGCTTGCAAATCGGTCACTTCCCTCGCGTCATGCTTCCAGCCAAAACAGCTCGGTTTTGCCTGCAAAGGAGGTTGTGAGGCCGCCGTTCACTCTTTCAGGACAGCTTATCCACAATCAAGGCGATGATGTGTTTCTGAAGGTCGATGTCAAAAACACTTTCAACTTAGTTGACCGAGGCGCCTTGTTGGCCCAAATTAAATGTAAAGCACCTGCCATTTTACCATTTATGCTCCAGTGTTACAACGACCCCACAAAACTCATTTACAAAGACCACCTCATCTCATCCGAAGTGGGCTGCCAACAGGGCGACCCCCTAGGTCCAGCAATCTTCAGCCTTGCTATACACCCGGTCATCGAGCTTCTAAATTCAAAATTTAATGTTTGGTATTTGTATGATGGGACCCTTGGAAGCGATGCACCCACTGTACTATCCGACTTCCGCACTCTGATCCGCGAGTTCGAAAAAATAGGTCTGCAGCTGAACCTAGGTAAGTGCGAACTTTTTGTGCCAGACAGTTGTGGGGATAGAAACGCGATTATATCCAGATTTAAAGAAATAGCTCCACAACTGTCTGTAATTGACAAGGATTCGCTCTTCCTTTTGGACTCACCTAATTTAGACGAATCTCTCCCGGACTTCAAGAATAACAAATTACAAAATTTTAATGAAACTTTAGACCGCCTCCTCCAAATTAACTGTCACATGGCCTTTACTCTAATCCGTTTTTGCATTTTCGTACCTAAATTGACATATGTCTTACGTTGTTGTCAACTGTGGAAGTTCCCTCAACTTCTCAAACAGTTGGATGATACCATAAGACAAACGCTCTCCACTATTTTGAATACAAATTTCGATGACCGCGCATGGACTCAGACAACGCTTCCAGTTAAGTTCGGTGGCCTGGGTGTTCGAAAGCCCTCTGACATATCGCTTCCGGCCTTCTTGTCCTCAGTCCACGCGAACCACAGTCTTATCTCCAAAATACTACATCACCCATCCTACTCCAATACAGTTACCTTTGCCTGACGAGGCCAAGGGCGCCTGGAGCGCAACCAGTGCTTATAGCGAATTGCCTGACAATACTTTTTCCCAAAGGCTCTGGGACGAGCCACTCTGCAGAATGGTATGGAATAATCTTCTTAATACGTCCTCCAGTCCTGTGGAGCAGGCTCGCCTCTTAGCTGCGGAGAAGTGGGAGTCGGGCCTTTGGCTACAAGCATTACCGTCACCCAATACGGGCACATTGCTGGATCGAACAGCTTTCCGGTTAGCCACTTCCCTGCGTCTTGGCACCCCCCACGTCGTCCCCCATCGCTGTGTTTGTGGTGCAAACGTGGACAGCCTCGGACACCACGGGCTGTCCTGTCAACGAAGCGCCGGCCGCATCTCCCGACATCACTGCCTGAACGATTTCATCCGTCGGGCTCTTGTCACCGCCGGAGTGCCAGCTGTGCTGGAACCCTCTGGTTTAGCGCGCGACGATGGCAATAGACCAGACGGTATGACCCTGGTCCCTTGGAGAGTGGGACGGGCTCTTGTATGGGACGCTCCTTGCGTCGATACACTTGCTCCGTCCTATGTCCAGGGCACCTCGAGTTCTGTAGGTGCGGCCGCCATTCAGGCGGAAAACCTCAAGCGGCGCAAATATGAGAACCTTAGTGAGGATCTCATATTTGAACCGTTTGGGGTTGAAACCTTAGGTACATGGGGTCTGGGTGCGCACAAACTTTTCAGAGAAATCTCCAAAACACTCATTGAGGCCACCCGAGACCCCAGAGCCGGCACCTACCTGGCCCAGAGAATAAGTATCGCAATCCAGCGAGGAAACTCTTTGAGCCTTCTAGGTACTCTGCCTGGTGGGGACGACCTGGGAGATTTCTTTGTTTTGTAGCATTTTAAGTTTTGGAGTAGTTATTATTTTTTTAGTACTTACCTACTTTTATAGTTTGTAAATATTTTAAATAGATTTTAGTTAATTTTGCTAAAATAAAAATATTATTGTGTTGTTAGATTAATAGTGTTCTGCAAATTAAAAGTGAGTCTTATATTAAATCTCATAGCGATTAGCGACCCACATGTTGTTTTATGTTAATTCCGAATTAATAAACATTTGACTAATCTCTGTTTTATAATTCAAACTGTGATAATGTTTAGAAAATCTTTTTAGAAACTGGTATATTTATATCTACCTATCTTTAACCCAAGCAGGTAGATTGAGATAAATGTATTTGCTATAACAATTACATGTACGAATTGAAATATCAGTAAATAAATTCCTGGTAAATATCAGTTATTTACTAATTAAAATTTAAATTAATAAAAATTATGTCGGTATCCTGATCTGACAATATATTATTGTACATTGTTTTATAATGTTGACATTTAAAGAGTCAACCATTTGAGAATGAATCCTTAAATTCTATATTCTACACTTTTAATTTTGAATATTCTACAACCTAATCTGTCGTATGCAATGAATTGGGTTATTGTATTATGAGCTTTTATGTTTTATATTCTTAAATTAGTTGGGTGGACTCTGGTAGCAGCTTTTGCATCTAGTAGCTTAGTTATTTTATTATTATTTATTTTTATAGGTATATTTTTTATATTACTTTAACATAGCAATGTTTATTATTTTTATCGTAGATATTATGGATTTTAATAGTAGTATAGATAATAAAGAATTTATATCATGTTCTTCGTCTGATAGTTCGTACCACAATATCTGCATCTTTAATTCCTCTTAATGAGTCATTGGCTTTTGAATTACACAACATGTCCAAGAATCTTAATGTGATCCATATTAACGCCTAGAACATTCCAGCCCATTATCCCGATATGTTGGCGTTATTTGAGGCGAGACTTAATATCCGAGTCGTGGCTTCAACCGTGTCTTTTTTGGTTTTCGTGCCATGACTTGATCTTAGCTTCATATAAAGGCAAAACTCCTAAATCATTCATAAATATGACGTATAAGGCTAATTCACTACAACATCTAAGGAGAGAGTAGTGCCTCCTGAGAAACATTCTCCTCTTTGTTTCAGATCAGTTACTCTCAATGAGGTTAGGCAATGTGTATTGTCTATTTCTTCCAATGCTGTTAGTAGTGATGAACTTAATCGCACTATGCTTATTCCAATAATTGATATTGTTTGCCCTATTTTAACACATATTTTTAATTTTTCGTTATTGACAGGCACGTTTCCTGAGACCTGGAAAAGTGCCAAAGTTTCTTCTTTGCCAAAAAAATCCAAACCGCAATCCTGCGGGGACTACCGACCAATTTCCATCTTGCCATTTTTATCTAAGGTCTTGGAACGCCTCGTCCATCAACAGGTAGTTGCGTTTATAATTAATAAAAAATATTTAACCCCTTACAATCTGGTTTTCGACCCGGCTATAGCACAACTACACCATTAATAAAGGTAACTGATGATTTCCGTCATGCCATGGATAGTGGAAAATTAACTATACTAACGCTATTGGACTTTAGTAATGCATTTAACACTGTTGACCACGATATTCTCCTGCAACTGTTGTATACTATTGGCTTTTCTCCTACTGTGATTAAATGGTTTCGTGGGTATTTGTGTAATAGTCTACAACGTATATCAGTAGAGGATGCTACGTCCGAGTGGTTTACGATCACAACTGGAGTTTCTCAGGGCGGGGTTTTGTCGCCAATGTTATTTAGTATATTTATTAATTTCATCACTGAAAACATCTCCTCCTGCTCTGCATATGTATGCTGATGATCTACAGATTTATCTCCGTGCATCAGTTGACGACTTACCTTCAGTTGTTTCACGTATGAATTCGGACCTGGAGATCATCTGTGCTTCGAGTAAATCTCTCATGGATTAGCTATCAACTCTTATCAAAAATATCAAAATCCCAAGTCATTATCATAGGTAGTCCTGGATTACTGACTAGGGTTCGAGTTCAAGAACTTTGCCCAGTAGTAGTTGAAGGAAATATTATCCCATTCACTCAAAATGTAAAACATCTTGGAATTCACCTTGAATCGACATTGTCCTGGTCAAAGCACATTGGTGAGATCAGCAGGAGAGTTTTTAATACATGGAGTGCGTTGAGGCGTATGCAGCATTTTCTTCCGATTTCCACCAAAGTTCTTCTTGCCGATTCTCTTATCCTACCTTTTCTAGACTACGCTGACGTATCTTTTACCAACATCACAGAAGAGCAACTTAATAAACGTGAGCGTCTCCAAAATCTTTATATAAGGTTTATTTTCAACTTGTATTTTCAACAACTGTATGACCAAGTATCCGAATTTCGTGCTAAACTTAAGTGGCTCCCTATTCGTCTCCGTCGGAATGCACATATACTAACGCATTTATACGGTATCCTTTACGACCCCAAGACACCACTCGGGGGACGAGACGGGGGGGGGGGGGGGGGGGGGGAAGCGCGGGCATTATTGGCTCGCAATTTCCTTGCAGCCCTACGGAAAATTGGGCATTTTCTGCTCTTAGCAGGGTGAGCCTAAGTTAACGCAGGTGGGCGTCTCGGAGGGGGGGCGGGGGCAGTCCCGCGCGAAGTGTTCCCCAGCACACCGGACACAGGCCACCTTCCGATGGCAGTTGTGGCTCGAGTGCCTGTATTGGTAACATCTGTGACATTGGGCCGGGCCGCTACGGCCCCGCCAGGCCTCCTGCCTGAATAACTCCGGTTGCGCACTGGGACTTATACATGCCGCCGCCGTTGGAGCTGTGTGCAAAACATCGTAGTGGGGATGGTGGGGATGCTCGGCGAGATAGATAGTCGGTGTGCGAGCGAGAACGCACTAGGATCCGAAGGCTGCACGTTTATCATAAATTCATCGTGTTACAATAGTAAATACTAATAGTTTCAAGTCACAACCCAATTTATTAACTAAAATTTTTTAATAACTAAAATTTGATTTTGTGATGTTTGGACCAATCAAAACGCATTTGACGCTGGTTTAACGTTTACGAAAATACCGGTTTGGCAGTTTTAGCGTATCGAGACTTGATTGTAATATGTCCCTCTGTTCTCAGTCGACCCGCCCCCCTCCGAGACGCCCACCTGCGTTAACTTAGGCTCACCCTGCTAATAGCAGAAAATGCCCAATTTTCCGTAGGGCTGCAGGGAAACTGCGAGCCAATAATGCCCGCGCTTCCCCCCCCCCCCCCCCCTACGTACCTGCCGATTTGCCTCCCCCCGAGCAAGAGGCCCCTCCTCCTCCGTCGACTTCTACTTCATTGATGGCGGAGGCGAACGACTATACTCCCTACTATGCAGCCATCCAGGAGGAAAAGGAAGCCGAGCACAAGGAGGAAAGACGCCGCATCCCCTGTGGCCACCCCCTGCGATGCCGCCTCTGACGTAGTCAGCACCCAGCTGGAGCCACTCACGCTCGCTCCACCGCAGCCGGACCTCTCGCGGGTTACTCGACGCCCCCCGCGTCCCCCGCTCACGTCAAATGATACCTCCGCGGCCACCACAGCCGTGGAAATAGCCTCCGCCTCGGAGCCCACAAATCATGCGGCTGCTCCGCACCCACAGCCTCCGGTGCTCGCTCGGCCGCCCCAAGAGTCGGTGCAAAGCGAGGCCCCCGCATCGACTGCAGAGCTTCTGCGGTCTCTCCTCTCCCTGGCCGTGAAATGCGTCCAGAAGGTTATGGCCAGGGAGGAAATCTTCCCGACCGTCATACAGGCCCTCTTACAAGGCTCTCCCATCATAGCCACTCTCACTCAGATCTAGCTCCCCAGGCCCTAGCTCGGACCCGCGCCCAGATATCTCCGGCATCCAGAAGCTCCTACCAGAGGAGCCGACTGTGATTGCCGGAGATCTGCGCCGCGCGTCCCGGACTCGGGACACATACGCGTGCTATGCACCGCCCCCCCGCGCTCCTCGAACGCATTAATTTTTAGTTTTAAGTTGCAGTACCACCGATCGCTCCGAGCGAGCGGAAGCCACGTGCCGGTCAAAACGCCGACCCGCCGCTGTGGCATGTCCGCTCGCCAAACGGCACCCGCACATGCAACACCAGACGCAGGGAGCGTCTTGGAGCCACGCTGCCGAGACGCCCCACGCGCGGTGCGCCCCCTGTACAATGCACCGTTGGATCGATGCCCCCCCCTCACCTACTCCGCGTCGGTTATAAAAACCGGCGCAATTACTTTTAGTGCGCCCGGAGTATGACGTGGGGCAGCCCTATTGCCCAACACGTCAGCCCCGTGCTAGCCTCTTTCCCCCCCGACATCAAAAGTCCGGGGCCCGGGAATTCTGCCGCAGGGGGTCTTCCCTAAAAACTAGTTTTATGCGCCCAGTAATCGTACTGGGCGCGCCATCCCACCCCAATTAGAGGGGCTCTAGCCCCTGGTATTGGTTCCACGCCCAAGGCCCTTTTCAGGGGCCCGGCGCGAGAAGACGTACTCAGACAAAGGAGTTATTCATTCAGCTAGCGACCGTGCTAGGGCACAATAGCCACCTGTAGTCCCCTAGTATAGTGCCGAAGTGAGTAGGAGGTGCGATAGTCCCTGCAGTCCGCCTCTCTACTAGCTAGGAAATTAGCTACCTTATAGGCTAGGAGTACGATAACCCCTGCAGTCCACTCCGACGCCTGTTAGGAAATTAGGGCAGTGTTGTGTAATATACGACAGTATCAAATTACCGGTGTTTCACTTCAAACATCTCTACACTATTATAATAAGGAAAACTTTTATACAATAAAACTATTTAACAATGCTTTTGTGTTTTGCTTCATATTTTGCTAGTAACTATTTTGGTCATTCTAAGTTATTATATTATAGCTTCTCATATTTATATATATTATATCAAATTTAACACGTGCCGATAGTTACGGAACCTACCTTAGACATATCCTGACATGCTCTCGGTTAAGTTTTTTTTGGATACAATTCACATACGTACTCGTAGCTCCGGAGCGCCTACCGTAGCGGATCAGAGCGGCGTAACACATGGCCTCTGGGCAATACGTTAGTAATATATTCTTTGCTCTGGGTGTGTTTTCGTCTTGCTCTTAACTTGTCACAGTTAGTGCTCAAATATTGCTCATTTTCAAAATGTAGCCACGCGTGACATGTATATGCGCGAAAACCACAAGTTCTAAAGAAACACAATAATATTATTATTTGCAACTAGCTTTTGCCCCCGGCTCCGCCCGCGTAAATACAGTATCCCACGGGATCACTGTACTTTTTCGCCATAAATCCTGCTTATATATAAATCCAGAGCCTAAGCTACTACCATTTCAAATTTCATCAAAATTCTTTCAGTACTTAGTTTTTGCGTGAAAGAGTTACAAACAACCATCAATCGATCTATCTATCCATCCATCCTCACTTTCACATTTATAATAGGATTAGGACGATTAATTTAATTTTTGTCCGACGAAACAGGACGATGACGAGCACGTTTATTAAAAGCTTACATAGCTTCAAAATGTAGACACTGGGTATTCTGAATTTGAAATTCCTCATCTCTTCAATATCGAGATTATGGACTGTATAATATTCGAGTGAGTTTAAGCAAATTGCGGACTTAGCTGTGCTCGCATAGCTGAGCTACTACTAACGGAGCATTCTTCGCTCAAACGTATTTCGCCAGTTTAATATAAAATACCAGCTGACCCGACAGACCTAACTGTTATTCAATTGAATTCAAATTGAAGTAAATACAAATATTACCGAAAGTTATGTGAAGAGATTGAAAACAACTGCAATAAATCACTAGAACATTAACAATAATAATTATAATCATGAAGTCTCATGGTTGTGTTATATGTAATGCCACCCTCACACGCTACTCACGCAGCGTAGCAAGCAGAAATTCAAGGAAACTCAGGGTGACACCGAAAATTACCATTGCAAGCAAGATAATTCCATTTATTCGTTGTTCAACCCCTAGATTTTCAACCCCTGTCCTACGTACCGTCCTTCTATCCTACTACTATTATAAACATGAAAGTTTGTATGGGTGGATAGATGGATGGATGTTTGTTACTCTATCACGCTAAAACTATTGAAGGGATTTCGATGAAATTTGATATAGTAGTAGTTTAGGCTCTGGATTAAAACATAGGCTACTTTTTATCCCGAAAAGTACAATATTCCCGTGGGATACTGTATTTATGCGGAGCCGCGGGCAAAAGCTAGTCGTTAATAAATAAGGATGATTTTTTAAAATCTAGGGGTCGCTAGATTTTCAAACTAGGTTATCTAGCGTGTAAATCAACTACTAGGATGTTCTCTTGGTAAAAAAAATCATGAGAGCCTTACAAATTGGAATCGGTGACGTTCACTTTATTTTTATTGCGCGATTTTCCACAGTCTTTTTGTTAAAATATTGCCATTGAATCGATTTACAGGTGTTTTGTTTACATTGATGTTGTTAAACAAAATTACGAAGGTAAGATTAAAATTAACGATTTATAGAACTTTTCCTGTACAAGCTTAAAAATAAAGTGAAAGTGATGTTTAAAAACACAATATTTAAGCCTCAGTACACTGAAAGGAGCTTGATACCTGACGGGGCGCTGCGTTTTTAAGATAGCAATTCAAAATTAAACTTTATTCACTATGCAAGAAAATACACGTTTAATTGCAAGAGTAATGAAACCTGTACTGAATAATGTTTAATTTGAATCAATATTTTAGAAATGCAGCGCCGCGTCGCGTAACGTTATGTTTCGGTGTGAGCTGACCCTTATATGCTTACACAAGTGCCTTAAATAATACTCGTAGTAGGTATTTCTTTAAGGCGCTTGTATACATTTTTATAAATTCAACACGTCTGTTTCATAGTGTTCGTGACTGAATGTGTAAATTACGATGTACCTAAGCCAAATGATCTATAATCCAACAGACGAACGCTTCATCTGTCAAATCACTGAGTCAAGTGATTGAAGTAATGATATTCCTGAACACGTTTCGTAGAAAATAACCCCGTACATCCGGCTATTTCCCGATGCAACGGATGTACGTCGCCACGGGTGCTTACTATCATGTCACTAAACGCGTATTTAGTTAGAATCGTTTTTATTACAGTTTTGATCGAAATGGAGCTATTTTAGACAGCCCAACTTGACTGAAGATATACCATAACCTCACAGATATTTGTAAATTTGATTTGAATTATGATTGAAAAACGTCAAATTTGTAAACGCGTACTTAAGACAATAATCCTTTTCGTGGATCACGGATAATTTCTTTGAAAAATTATTCCCCTCGCGTCGCATCCTGACTTTATCTTTTGACTGAAATAGCAATCATTTTTAGATCGGACGATAAAGTTACGTGACCATGCACATGGATGGATTAGCAATTTAAAAGATTATATGACATGAAAATATTTGAATACTGTTGTTGTAAGAATTTGTCTCTAGTGTTGTAGAGAATTGATTTTTTTTAATGAAATTTCTTTTAATGTTATAAAACAACAGGCCTAAAGATTGTTGGGCGAGTCAGGCAAGTTTGGTGAGAGACGCGTCACCATGGCAATGTACGAAACATGATTTACATAAAAAATAATATTTACCAGGACCTCCGCGACGTTTTTATGCTCTACAGTCAGACTTTTTAATATAAAACATAATTTTAAAATTTGAATTTCTAAACTCTGTAAAAAGGTCTCGTCACGTCTTTCGATTATTTTATTAATGTATTATTTGCCTTGTGTTTAACCTGAGTAATTAGAACAGAAATTGCTCGCATTTGGCTGATAAACATCTAACGATCGTGGATTTAAACCTTGTACACACAGAAATAAAGCCGACGATTTATTTTCTTTACTTATCTTTATAAGTCTTGAAAATTGGTTATTTAATGTAACGGATATGATATAGTCATGTACAGTACAACCACTTTCTTAATATTTGTTTATTATATTATACTGTATTATAGTTTTCTGTGGAAATAACAATCGATGTATACATATATAGTATATAATAGAAAACATTTCTCGAAATACATTAAGAACCTAGTTGGCCAGTTATGGGCACAAACATTTTTATGACTATTTCTTAGTATCTTCGTAACTTATACCCTAAACAAGACAATTTTGTAATCTCGGAAACCCGGTAACTCGGATAGTATGGTAACAACTCTTACAGTCAGTCCGATTGGCAGTTTGGTAGTATTCGTATGTGTAATTTTTGCGTTATTCGGAAATTCAGAGTAGTGGGTTCGTAACCCAGTAAGATATTTTTGTGATTATTTTTATTTATTTTTTATCTAGTAGAGGTCTATTTTTTATCTACTATAAAATGAATAAGACGTTATCTGTACATAATAGAAACGTCAAAGTCAAAGTGTGACAATTTTTAATTTTTTTACGTGTTGTTACGGCTTAAAACCATTAACCAGTGTCAAGTTAAAAAAGCCGTAAATAGAATTTTCGTTTAAGTTTTCACTACCGTATTCTATATCTAAATCAAGTATAATAATTGTTCGCGCCAACCCTAGCGCGACGTTTAGAATAAACACAAAGGACATCACTACGTGAAGTATGGCCGACCGACTGAGGGGCGCTGTCAGAGAGTGACGAACACTTGCATTTAGAACCCCCTTCCGCGCCGGATGCATTTTCAGCTCATCACGAAACCTAGTGAACGCGAACGCGTGTGCGCATATTTATTTGTGCTCGTTAATATAATACCAAATTCGCCGGCGAACCGCGATAAATCTATCGATAATCCGCTCAACAGCTGTGTAGTGTAGTGAGAAGAAACCTCCGCCCAGATACAGAACCACCAGCTCAACAATAAGGTCAGTCCCAGATTTCTCCAGCCCTCACATTAACCTATATACCTACTTCCCTCAGCTCAAAGTCGTATGTGTAAGTTCCTAGCTTATACATTTCTTGGCCCATCGAGCCTTCGTGAAGCTCTTCTCCCTATTACAGGCGTTGGGCCTGATTAGAACCAGCACCTACAGTTCCACTCCGCCCAATTCTGCACATAAAATCAGCTCGATTATTTATATTTTGTCCAATTAATTCTGGCCAGGCCGCCCCGCCATTTTAAAACCAAGTTACAGTCCACTCCCATTATCAATTCGGCACATTTAACATTAAACCCCTATTCTGTACTTTGATATTAACCTATATGTTAATTATTTAAATTATTTTGTGCATATTTCGGCCCATAAATTCATAGGAAAAACCCAAAAAAAAAAAATTGTGGGTAGGTTGTCGGCTTATTGTCGAACAAAGAACTCGAACATTCCAGAACTTCCCTAAAGTACCTAATACATAATTTGTGCCAATAATATCTCATATAATTTTCTCAGCTCTTAATTACTTACAAAATATTTTAATGTTTGACTCGCATATAAAATAAGTAATAACTAGTGCGTATTGTGAATTACGTTCGGCTCATAACAGAATTGTAAATCGTCGTTGCATTACTAAGTATTTTATCTATATATAACGTTTATATCTTCATATTCTCAATTTTTAAAACACAATATTAATTAACTTAGCATTATTTTAATAGTTACGGGTTGCATAACATCTCAAGTGCCCATACTAACATCGTCGGTTCGCTTCGATACAGAAAACTTGATTTGTGTACCTACACGGCGCCCGTGCGAACAACAGCTGTTACATTCATTCTCAATTAGGTATTCTTCATAGAATAAATAGTGACCTTCACATTGAATTCATATCTTATCTACGTTCTGTGTCTATACAAAAATATTATTAGGTATTACGTTACAGCTGTTTTAAATAAGAATTCTTATCGACGTTCTGTGTTTATACAAATATATTATAGGTGTTACGTTACAGCTGTTTTGAATAAGTCGGCACACTGTTGAGATTGAAACTGCTCATACCTACTTGCATTGTTTTCATTACGTTATTTTGTTTCTAACGCGCCCGCTAAGATTTGTTTATATTCAAACTTCAGGACTTTAATATAATATTACAGACGACTTCTAACGCATTAATCTCCGCTCATCAAACATACACTAATACTATATTAGCATCAGGCGATCGGTCAGCTCATTTGTTAATTAACTCGTACACATTTTATGATAAAATTGTATACATTGTCGGCACATTATTAAAATCTATTTTCTGCGTTTTAATTAATTGCGCGCGTATTTTCCGCTCATTACTTTTAAATATTTAACTTAGTTACACGCATATATTTTTAAACATGCCTACAAAATCGCAAGCGGCCATATTTAGGCAAACTATAAAATCTATTAGTCGGCTCAGAGAGATCGCATTGGCATTACACAAAGGTGACTCAAAGTCTAACAAAACGGAGTTTAATGCGCGTTTTAAAGACCTACAAAATTTGAAACAAAAATTAGAAAACTTATACTGCGAAATTTTAGACGACGGCAGTGTTACAGAAGAAATTGAAAAATTTTATACAACCGGTTACGAGAACGCGCTATCCGAATATTATGATATTTTAACTGCAGCGGAAAATATAAGTTCTACTTCAGAGTCAAGTCAGCTCACTTCTGCCGTTCTGCCCAAAATTGAACTGCCAAAATTCAGCTCACGCGTTGAGGACTGGCCATCGTTTATTACGATTTTTAGGAGTCTTACAGACGACATGACGTCACTTACAGATGCAGTTAAGCTGCACTATCTTTTGTCTTGCCTATCGGGGGAGGCGCTCCGCATGATTGCGCATTTAAAAATCACAAATGATAATTACAGCGTCGCGCTCGATATACTCACACGTAGGTATGAAAACCGCCGTGTTCTGATAGATGGGTTTGTTGATATAATACTCGACCTACCTAATATTCATATTCGATCAAGCATACGCGCGACGTTTTTAACTCCGCTCATTTCCGCACAAAGCGCATTAAATAATCTGCGTTTACCTATGGATAGTAATTACGTATTTGTGTCTATTGTAGTTAGAAAATTACGAGGCGAGCTCCGCACCCTGTTCGAAAGAAGATACGGCATCTCGGACACTCTGCCCACCTTAGGTGATTTGATTTCTTTTTTAGAGGAGCACGCGAGCTGTATCGAAACCGAATATTCTAATGCAACGCGCGGTGTTACCTACTCACCACAGACTGGGTCCTCTCGTCAACACACACCCCCCGCAAACTCTCCGCGCAGTCCACGCTTTAGACCAATTAGTCCCGCGTATCCTCGTAATACTCAGCGCTCGCCATCGGCTCACACTTTAAGTAGCTATCACGTCAGCCCAGTTCCTCATTACCCTCAACGCTACTGGCCCCCCTCCCCCCGAACAGAGCGGCGCGAGTACTCAGCCCGGAATACAGATAAACACAAGCGATTCTACTGCCCCTATTGTAGGAATACAGAACACAAACTTATCGCGTGTCCAAAATATAATCATCAGCCCACTCAAGGTCGTTGGGATTTCATAGAAGCCAACGACAGATGTCGTAAATGTCTAGGTCCGCATTTTGAAAATGAATGTCGTTCGACAAACTCATGCAAAGAGTGTGGAAATGCAAATCACCACACCTCGCTTCATCGTCACGGAACTCCAAATTCTCCGGTGTCGTCAGCGCATTTGGTTCCTCCTCATTTACGTGCACAGCCCCGCCGGCGTGCTCAAGACAAGCCACATACCTACACGGCCTACACACAACATACGCGTGCACATCAATCATCATCATCAGACCCCAACCAATCGTCTGATCATGCACCGTCTACAACTCATCAATCTCAAAACAAAAAACAATGACTACCTACAATCACGGAGCACATAGAATTAGAAGATCAACCCAATAATTTGAAATGTCATTCAGCTCATAGTACACCTGCATCACATTCAGCTCATAAAATATCTAAATCTAGTTCAGCCTAATATTCTGTAGAATCAGCCCAAGTAAATTCAACTCAGCACATAGAAAACCCATTAAAAACTCCAGTGTTACTTCCCACAGTCGTTTTAAATATATCTGATAAATGCGGAGAATATCACAAAGCTCGGGCTTTATTGGACTGTGGTAGCATGATAACGCTCATAACTCAGCGCATGACTAGAAATCTTAATTTGCAACCAAAACAATGTTCATTAAAAATTACAGGTGTAGGTGATCAGCACATACAAAATTCTAAAGGTTGGGTCACAATAACATTTAGGCCCACACACCGTGACACGCCATCTATTACTACTACCGCTCATATTCTCAAAGACGTTACAGGTTATTTACCTTTGCAAAAAATACCAGATGTTGTACAAGACTCAGCTCATCAGCTCATTCCATTGGCGGATCAAGCTTATCATACTCCTGCGCCCATTGATCTCATTTTAGGCTCAGACGTTTTGGGTCACGTTTTGGATGGTACTAAGATTGCTTTGGGCCCGGGGAAGCCCATAGCCTTCGGCACGATTTTTGATTTTGCACTCATAGGACTCGTTGAACACTCATGCGATTCACCTGTAGCTCAAGTTGGCTCTGCTCATGTTACTCATACTCATTATACTCAGTCGGCTCACTCTACACATTCTGCTCATTCTACTCATGATATTTGCAAAAGCCTGGAAAGATTCTGGGAGTCGGAAGAACCCCAGCCTCGTTCTGCTCATTCAAACCCGCTACACGAGCAATGTGAACACATATTCAGCTCAACCACCATTCGTGACGATTCAGGCCGTTACATGGTGACTCTTCCCTTCTTATCAGATGCACCCGTATTAGGTAGTACTCATGCTATTGCTCTACGTAGATTTCTCAATTTAGAAAAACGGTTGCAATCCGATCACACACTGCGACAAAAATATATAGAATTCATGAACGAATACATAAACTTAGGACACATGACACCGTGTCATCCGTCTACATTTACTCATAAACCTCATTATTATATTCCTCATCATGGCGTGTTCAAATCAGGTACTGACAAACTCCGCACAGTATTTGATGGCAGTTGTAAGTCATCCAATGGAGTCAGTTTAAGCGATTGCCTGCACACAGGTCCAGCACTTCAACGAGACATTGTAGATATTATTATATCATTCCGCGCACATCGTATAGTATTCAGCACTGACATAAAAATGATGTTTAGAAATATTCTCTTAAGACCAGACCAAAGACACTAGCAGCTCATACTCTGGCGATCGTCTCCAGATCGACCTCTGCTCACATATGCACTCAACACTGTTACATACGGATTGCGCTCAAGTCCATATCATGCTATCCGCACATTATTACAATTAGCTGAAGATGAAGGTCATCGCTATCCTCAGGCTGCCGAAATTTTGCGTAAATTTGTTTTCGTGGATGATGTACTTTGCGGCCATGACACCATAGAAGAAGCATCAGCACTCCAAACTCAGCTCATTGATTTGTTATCACTCGGTGGATTTAAACTTAGTAAATGGACATCAAACACACCTCAGCTCTTGCAAAGATTTCCAGACGATCAATGCGAAATGCCTAAAGACTTTGACATCAGCGCAGAGTCTCCATCAATTAAGGTTTTGGGTATTAGATGGATTCCCCGGTCTGATGAATTTACATATCACATCTCATTACCACCAGTTACCCACATTACAAAACGTTCAATTCTTAGCACAGTAGCTTCTCTCTATGACCCAAACGGTTGGGTTACACCCGTCATATTCCGCGCAAAAATACTTCTTCAAAGGTTATGGTTAACTAAATTGGACTGGGACGATCCCACTCCAAATAATATTACAGATGATTGGCAGCGCATCTATCATGATCTTCCGCACATCTCAGATATACATTTTCCCAGACATATCGCTCCACACAAATTCAAATCAACATACTCACTTCACGGATTCGCAGATGCTTCGGAAAGTGGTTTTGCTGCAGTGATATATTTACAAGAATCAGCTCACAACGGATCTGTTAACGTTCACCTCATGATTGCTAAATCTAAAGTCGCACCGATTAAAAATAAACTCACAATCCCCAAATTAGAGTTGTCTGCTGCAACTCTATTATCTCAGCTCATGTTGCGTGTCTCCCAACAATTGTCTGCTCATCTCACAATTACACATCACGTTTGTTGGTCAGATAGTACCATAGTGCTTGCATGGATAAAAACTCCGCCCCATCGTTTACAAACATTTGAATCAAATAGAGTAACAAAAATTAACTCAAATTCACTCACACTTAAGTGGCGTCATGTACCTTCCCAATTAAATCCTGCTGACTGTGCAAGCAGAGGATTATCAGCTCAAGCTCTCTCCGCTCATGATTTATGGTGGTCTCCTCCATGGCTCAAATTGCCAGAGGATACCTGGCCCAAGATGCCTTCAGCTCATACTCGACAAGACTTGCCAGGGCTCAAACCAAAATACGTACCATGCAATTTCTCGATACCCGGTGTCGATAGTGATCTGCTCACTCGCTTCAGCTCTTTAGAAAAACTAACTGGTGTCACTGCCTACATGAGGCGATTCATTCGTAACTGTAAACTAAATTCAAACTTGCGACAGCTAGGCCCTCTAACTGTAAGTGAACGTAGAGAAGCATTACTCTTCTGGATCCGCTCTGTACAGCAGAATGCATTCGCAGAAGATATTCACCGCCTGCAAACCGATAGAATCTGCACAGTACGACTACAACGTCTGTCGCCTTTTACGCAGGACGGTCTCCTCAGAGTAGGAGGTAGACTCACTCGTTCGGAACTCACATACGATGCTCAACACCAATTCATTTTGCCTAGTTCTAGTCCGCTCGTAGACCTCATAATAGATCACTATCATCGCATACACTGCCACCCTGGCACGGACACGCTACATGCTATTTTACGTCAGCAATTTTGGATATTATCTGCCCGCCGCATTATAAGGCACAGAACGTTTAAATGCATAAGATGTTTCCGTTGCCGCGCTCAGCCCGAAGTACCTATCATGGCTGACCTGCCAGCTGATAGAGTCATACCTCAGCCCGTATTTAGTCACGTATCAACAGATTTCGCCGGACCGTTTCTGCTCAAATCAAGTCAATTACGTAATGCTAAGTTAATTAAGGGATATTTTTGCATATTTGTTTGCCTCACTACAAAGGCGGTTCACTTAGAACCAGTCTCATCGCTCACTGCCGAAGCGTTTATTGCAACATTACAAAGGTTCTGCTCACGTCGCGGACTTCCGGTATTGATACGTTCGGATTGTGGCACAAATTATGTAGGAGCTAGGAATCATCTACTGGAGGTACAATAATTTCTCAATGACAATAACGACGCCATTTCTCATAAACTCTCAACTCAAAATATAACTTGGTTACTCAATCCGCCTAAAGCCCCATGGATGGGAGGTATCCATGAGATTAATGTTAAATCCACAAAGCAACTTCTATACCGTGTTATCGGTGAGCAACACCTCACTTTCGAGGAATTCTTAACTCTGCTCACTAGAATCGAAGCTGTGTTAAACTCTCGGCCCATCAGTCCACTTTCGTCCGATCCCACGGACTATCAGCCCCTTACTGCTGGCCACTTTCTCATTGGCCGTCCGCTCACAGCTCTCCCCGAGCTGACTCTAGATGAAAGAGTAATATCTCCGCTCAAACGCTTTCAGCTCATTCAATCACTCTCTCAGCGCTTTTGGAACCTTTGGACCAAGTCCTACCTCCATACCCTTCAAATTCGCTCCAAATGGCTTTCCTCTTCCTCTCCACCCAAAATTGGAGAACTGGTTCTGCTCAAGGAGGACAATTTGCCTCCTCTACAATGGAAGATGGGAAGAATCTCACGTCTGCTACCTGGGAAGGATGGAGTCATCAGAGTTGTGGACTTGGACACGACTCAAGCTGCGGAGGCCTGTCGGCAAGATTGCCCGGCTCCCACTGGATTCTGCTCAGGATGGGGCTCAGCTCGCCGCCTGTGCGGGCCCCCCAGGATGTTCGCGCCAACCCTAGCGCGACGTTTAGAATAAACACAAAGGACATCACTACGTGAAGTATGGCCGACCGACTGAGGGGCGCTGTCAGAGAGTGACGAACACTTGCATTTAGAACCCCCTTCCGCGCCGGATGCATTTTCAGCTCATCCCGAAACCTAGTGAACGCGAACGCGTGTGCGCATATTTATTTGTGCTCGTTAATATAATACCAAATTCGCCGGCGAACCGCGATAAATCTATCGATAATCCGCTCAACAGCTGTGTAGTATAGTGAGAAGAAACCTCCGCCCAGATACAGAACCACCAGCTCAACAATAAGGTCAGTCCCAGATTTCTCCAGCCCTCACATTAACCTATATACCTACTTCCCTCAGCTCAAAGTCGTATGTGTAAGTTCCTAGCTTACACACTCCTTGATCCGGCTCGAAGGACCAAGGAGTGTGTAAGCTAGGAACTTACACATACGACTTTGAGCTGAGGGAAGTAGGTATATAGGTTAATGTGAGGGCTGGAGAAATCTGGGACTGACCTTATTGTTGAGCTGGTGGTTCTGTATCTGGGCGGAGGTTTCTTCTCACTACACTACACAGCTATTGAGCGGATTATCGATAGATTTATCGCGGTTCGCCGGCGAATTTGGTTCCTCCTCATTTACGTGCACAGCCCCGCCGGCGTGCTCAAGACAAGCCACATACCTACACGGCCTACACACAACATACGCGTGCACATCAATCATTATCATCAGACCCCAACCAATCGTCTGATCATGCACCGTCTACAACTCATCAATCTCAAAACAAAAAACAATGACTACCTACAATCACGGAGCACATAGAATTAGAAGATCAACCCAATAATTTGAAATGTCATTCAGCTCATAGTACACCTGCATCACATTCAGCTCATAAAATATCTAAATCTAGTTCAGCCCAATATTCTGTAGAATCAGCCCAAGTAAATTCAACTCAGCACATAGAAAACCCATTAAAAACTCCAGTGTTACTTCCCACAGTCGTTTTAAATATATCTGATAAATGCGGAGAATATCACAAAGCTCGGGCTTTATTGGACTGTGGTAGCATGATAACGCTCATAACTCAGCGCATGACTAGAAATCTTAATTTGCAACCAAAACAATGTTCATTAAAAATTACAGGTGTAGGTGATCAGCACATACAAAATTCTAAAGGTTGGGTCACAATAACATTTAGGCCCACACACCGTGACACGCCATCTATTACTACTACCGCTCATATTCTCAAAGACGTTACAGGTTATTTACCTTTGCAAAAAATACCAGATGTTGTACAAGACTCAGCTCATCAGCTCATTCCATTGGCGGATCAAGCTTATCATACTCCTGCGCCCATTGATCTCATTTTAGGCTCAGACGTTTTGGGTCACGTTTTGGATGGTACTAAGATTGCTTTGGGCCCGGGGAAGCCCATGTCCGGCGGCAGCTGCAGGCTGGGCGCGTCGCGGGCCCACGCGTACAGCTGCCGCCGGACATGGGCTTCCCCGGGCCCAAAGCAATCTTAGTACCATCCAATCAACAAGCGTAAGACAACAAACTTAATTATTAAGTCCAAAATCTAGTCATAGTCAGTGCAGTCTTAGTCAAGTCAGTCGATTCAGTAAAGTGGTAGACGCTTTACTGAAACCTTCCTAGGGAGTTTTAGAGGGGAAACAAAATAGCAATCATTTTGTAGTTCTAACAGTTGTCCACACTTGTGAACATCAACGAATATATACCAATATTACTTATTAAAAACAGAAAAAAACACAAATTTTGAAGCAAACACAAAAACAACAACGTCGCTGATGGACGTTGCCGGCCAAACTACGTGTGTCAATTTTAGTATTACAGAAATACAGTCGAGCTTTGGACTAAATGCATATACCGAATGTTATCTACCTAGACTAAAAAATCTGTTTTTGAAATTTTTGTTCGTCGGTCTGTTGTTTGTTCCGGCTGATCACTGAAACTACCGGGCCGATTTTACTGGTCGATAGCTATGTTACAATGAGTAACTTAGGCTACTATGATCTTAGGGTTCCTTTAAAAATAGGGTTCCGTATCCATTTAAAGTACCACACAAACGTAATTGTTAGCACCAGCTAGTAATAATAATATTATGTTGACTTCGAACGCCTATAAATTACGGTGAAACAGATTTACGAAAAAAATAGTTTTTATTAATTATTATTAGTGTTTATAATTAAATATTAATTTAAATTTAAATTTAAATTTAAAAAAATTAATTTATTATTAATATTAATATAAAGTTTATGCTCGTAAGGTTGGCTCGCTAGTGCCTACAATTATTTTCTTGGAATTTTCCTAAGACTTCATATTTTGAATGTTTCTGGGAAGTGGAACCCGTCTCGTATCTACGGACTAGCCTTATATCATCATCATCACCGATCACTTATAGATCCCCATAGCTGGGACTAAGGCGTTAGTAATATCTTATATTCTTTGACTAAGTCCCACACATTGATGATATCTATAAGCCGTACTTCACCACTAAGTCACTAACTTCCTGTGGATTGAAGTTTTCTCGGAACTCTCAAGTTTCCTCACAGTTTTCTGTCACCGTTTGAACGTCCGTATCTCCGTGCGTACAATGTAGACAAATTTCCAGCTCGACCAGATTCTAAACATTTTCCTTTGCACTAGGACGCCTTCAAATATTTAAACAAAGGAAGCGACCGCGACGACTGCAGGCGTGCTTTAACTACGTATTTACATATGACAGTGTGTGCGTGCGCACGATTCACGACCTTAAGCGATTTTCATCTTATGCCTGGCCGAGCGGCAACTTTTTTTCCAATTTTATTGGATTTTTTAAAAGTAAACTCCTACCTGAAAATCAAACGCGCAAAACAGAACACTTTTCAGTTACTATACGATATTTTGATTATTATGATTTATCAGATCATTTAGCGTCCCGATCAGGTGCAAATCGGGACGCGTCCACAGACCCTTTAAAATCGAGACATCCCGCGCAAATCGGTACACCTGGAAAGCGAAGTATATACGAAGTATAATACTTACACCATTACCATTCCAACCTAATTTTGTAAAAAAGCTAACAGGGCTATATAGGTTGGGTAGATACTTTTCTCAGTTACACTCATTATAATTACGACCTCAGTGATAAATTTTAGTTTCAACATTTCCAATACTCACGAAATATTCCCCGGTAAACGCGACACTGAAATATTATTTTCTGAGAAACCGGGAGGACAAATTTTAGAGATGTTGAGCCAATTTTGTGACTGCTTCAATATAACGTGTAGGTTGGATTCTTAGTAAGATAACGATAGGCGTCATGTAGTGTCCGTATTCCTGTAACACTAAATTTGACACACACTCTGATTTTTCTGTTACGACGTGCGAAAAACGTACGGAATAACTGCGAATTTTGAGCCGATTTAGCTATCCGATATCGAAATTTTTATTATCTTAATTTAATTTTTTTTTAATCTTAATGCTGTGCAATTTTATTTAAAAAATAAAATGGATTGCCGAAAATAATAAAATCGCCTCGTTTAGGATCAGTTCACACTGAGTTCACCGCTCGAAGTTAGAACTTTTGCAATGTTTAGTGTAGTGAATAAAGTTCAATTTTGAATCGATATTAAATTAATATTAAAAACGTAGCGCCGCATATCGTCGCGTGTAGTTTCGGTGTGAATTGATGATTAAATTTTATGTTGCTCATAAATATTTTAACGATATCTCTGCACATCTACAGTGTTTGCTACTTAGCCGCAGACAGAAAGACATACTGAAAATGTCAGTACGCAAATAATTTGCAAAAAAAAAAAACAAGATAAAAACAAGTGTCGATGGATTTGAAATAAACAAAATCGACTAAATGATTTATTAAAAGTTTTTCGCCAGTAAAAGGTTTGCGCAGTTCAACAAGACATAAAACTATTCCCGGAGCCATAAGAGATCCAAATAAAGGTGCATTCATACTCCTTTGGGCGCTTCGACGCTCCATGTAACATTGTTTGATATTAATAAATTTTTAAATTAATAACATTTATTAATAAATTTTGAGACACGTTAAAAGCGCAAAGGAATTAAAATTGGACTGAGATCCCAGGCCCGCCAGACTACCCTTATATTCTTACTGATAAAATATGTGTATCATATTGTAGTGGTAGTGTGTACAATGAACATTTGCATACCCGCTAGTTTACTCGGTGGGACAATTTTTAGGTACAAGGCGCTAAAGTTGCGGAAAATTGTACTCACTTTTTACACACATCGAATTACCATTGTTTGTCACTAGGGGAGTTGTTTCGATGTCGTACAAACTGTAGTTATCTTCTGCACGACGAGTTGTGACAAAACTCGTACTTAGCGCACTGATAAAGAAGGCGGGCCTGGGATCTCTGTCCATAATTATCGTGCTAAACAAATTATAATAGTGGTTGGAGCATCTGTAGATTAGAAGAGATATAGAAAAAAAAATCATCTAAAGGGTTAATGCAATAATTGCAATCACAAATAAAAAAAAATAGATTAAGCGCTACATGACAATTATTATCATTAACATAAATACCCACATATTCACAACATCCTTATTTAGAAATTGCAGACTGCAGTCCGTTAAATACACAGGGTTACTTAACCGTCAATAATATGTGTTTGAATTTATTTAGGTACTACCAGTACAATGTACAATATCGGCAAAATTCCTGCTCGACCAGATTCTAAATATTTTCCTTTGCACTAGGATGCCTCAAAACACTAATAAAATAATAATTTTATATTTTAGGGGTGGCTCTCAATTCATGTGAAGTGAGGATAAAAAAATATTGTTTCATACATGACTTTTTTTCAAACATTTTCGAGTAATCGACCTCCAAAGTGGTTTATAGGTTGGTCTTGTAAGTAAGTTTCTATGCTGATAGACAATGATGTAAACCCTTTAGGAAAATTATTTTGAGCGTAAACGGACAATGACTTTTGAAGTAATTTAAAGAAAAATTGCGCGTTGATAATATTGCGCGTATTTTCTTGTATTTTTTATTACATAAATGAATAGTGCTCTGAAAAATAAGACAGTTTACAAAAGGAATAGTAGATATTGCGGATTGTTTGAAGCACTTTTGTGAGTCTCGCGAAAACGCCCCATATAAGTTGTGTCGGCACTTGGTAGGAAAAAAAAACATAGAAACACTGTTTATTCGGGCAGAGTTTTAATAAAAACAACAACCCTTTTATCAACCGTTACAATAATGGCACCAACAACAGATCTGCGCGCCCTTTTATACTAATAGTTATCAGTTGACATCCTCTAAATTACAATTTACAATAATTCATAATTAAATTATATTAATGTATATTTTACATATTTATTAGAACTAAATCAAGCATCATATATTTTAAATAATAAGCCAAATTAAATCAGCAGTTCTGTCGGTGAGCAATTATAAGTGTGGTCGATAATGTCCATCTCACATCCGCTTAGTATTTCCGGAAGTTGGTAACAGTTGCTACGAAATGTATGGCCATATGCACAAAATTTCTGATATCTCGTAATATTCAGCGTATATGTTGATACATACCATAGTAAGTCTCTCTGTATTTTATGTAAGTAAACTAATCATGTGGGTTTTATACACTAATATTTTAGACAAATATTTCAACTTTTTTGTGCCCTCGAAGTGCATATAATTACAAAACTACACATAAAATTGTAATTATTTTTACTTTTATCAAGTTGCAATACCAAATTATTTCTTAATTTATTAAAAAAACTAAATTTTGACATGTTGTCATATACCCAATTACAAAACCTTCGAAACATGTCCTAGTGGAGTCATTTTTTTTTTTGGAGACAATTCATCAAAATTCAACAACGTAACCTTGTAAAGGCGGGCATAAAATAATATATTTTTTCGTTTTGTTAGAACTGCACAATTGCTTAACTTTTTTCAATTACGATTACATATTTATTGTAATAATGACCTATACGAGTAATTTCACGATTTGCTTTCACTAATAAACCATTTTAAACATAATAAACAATTTCTGATCTAAACAACTGAACGTCGTTACAATGTTGCGTCAGTTAACCATTTTTCTTTTTAAACACTAGGGATGTTACTCTAAAAATCGAAAGTTGATAAGTAGAATCGAATGCAATGATTACTTGTGAAGAAATATCACCATAAATTAAACACCACGTTGTGATTATAATCAAACATAATTATATTTATGTACTTGTCTTATTTTGTTCCTTAAATTTACGAAAGAAAAAATAATAATGGGACAGGGATTCACCTGATGATTTTTAAAATTCACATATGTTTCAAGTCCGTATCGATTCATCATTCACTCACTTTAATCATTTACTTTAATCGATGTTTTTAAGCAGTTCACCTCACTATGAAGATAAAACTGACAGACGTCAAATGTTACCTATTAAAATGACTCGTGCTCTTGGTTACTTTAAATACGTTTTAGTCCAACAGGTTCCGTATATACAACCTATTTCCCTCCGTTCTGCACACGTTTGCTCCATACATTACAAGCATGTTAGACATATTGCATTTTTTGATACATCGTTGAATAATTTTTAATTTCTTATTGTTATTCTTGAAAACTAATCTCTTTAATAATGACACACGTATAGGGAATGATGGGTTTTTATTTCTTTCTTGAAAGAAATGAATTTTTAAATGTATTTAATATTATGGATACTTCAATAACAATATGTTTGTTCAAGCCTATTGTGTGGGTAGTTCGTAAAAAACGAAAATAATTTTGAGCGTTTTTTACTGGCGCAAGCGTTAAAGGTTTCTTTATTAGAATACCAAAATGTATAAATATTCAAGACCCAAAAAAATACAATTTGTTGTTGTATATCAACTGAGCCAGTGAGTCGTAAATTATAATGTAAGCTAATAGTCATTTTTATGTGCAGAAACTATACACCGATTTTTATAATAAATTAAACCACATCTACTCATACATACGAGTATATAGAATTTTTTGTCAGTGCTAAAATTTTTCAAAAAATTCTAGTACATACTTAATGTCTTATACTTACCTATCTTTTGAAAAATACCGAAGCTTTGGAGTTTAGAGGTAAAATTTTTAAACAGCTAAATCGTGTAAAACCTCTAATAACACAAAAATCTATTCCAGTGGTTTAGAGCACGGCTCTCGACTCCGGAGGTCGTGGGTTCGTTGCTCACGTTGAAACAGTAAAAAAATTGTTTTCAAGTCTGCTTAAGACAATACAGGCGGCTGATCACCAGCTGATTGTCTGACAAGAAGACGATCAGCTGGTGATCATCTTCCATGCGTTGGATCGGCGTCTAAAAAGTCGGTCGGTTCACAGTTGTCCGTCCAACTGGGTTATGAGCGTCAAGGGAAGAGGGAATGCTCTTGGGTATTGCGAACACACTTGGGCACTATAAAATAACTCCCGCATAGCTGGGCTGGTTTCAACAAAACCAGCCAACATCACCGAAAGTGGTATGAACTGTGGGAGATATTATTTAAATTATTTTTATTATAATTATGGATTTCAGCACTTAATACATATAAAAGTGTAGTATCACGCTGCGATTGGTTACACAGTGTAGCCGGAGGACAACGCGTACAAATCGTGACGATTTTTCAAACTGAAAACGATTTTATTAACTTTTTTTTAAAATTTAATTGAACGGATACGTTTCAATAATGGAATAACGTCGTTTCAAATCGGACAATGTTCAATCTCGGGACAATATCCGTAATTGACTGACACGAATCGCGAATCCTCGAAACGGGATGAAACGGTTCCGTCACAACATCCGAGCGCGGGATCTCGCCTTCATTTGTCAACGGACATCGAAGCGCGCGCCTGTGTGGCAAAACCCCGCGTTCGCCGCACGAAATTTAAAAAGTTGACGAGTTCCAAATTGAAAATTGGCAAAATGTACACTAGTGACGTGACATATTATCGTAATTTATGTAACTATATGGAGTCTGAGTGATAGTGAGTATAGAAAAGGGGTCGAATTTCGAGTCAAGGAGATAAAAAGTTGTAAGTAGATAATTATGTAAATAATATTATCAGTATCGCATAATTATAGCTTATAAGGTGCACGTAACTTATATCTTGTACTCCTTGAGAGCTCGCTTAATGAAACAATTTTGATTTACCTGTAGAGCGGGATCTTAATTACAATGTTCACGACATAATTGCACACTTTAACTTGTAGGTTCTCATGCCTCATAGGTACTATATAATAATAAATCTCCTAAGAGCCTTATGGAAAATAGTTTATTATTTTCTTACAATAGATTCATTTATAATTTAAATTAGCTATTAGTAGTCCAAATGATTAAGGTTATGAAATTATACTGGTGAGCAAAAATAGTTAAATATCTATACTTACTTGCAAAAAAAATTAAGTGTCTGTTTGAAATTTTGAATTAGCAGTTTTTTATATAATGCATATGAAAGTATCTACGGTACTTACAATTTTTTAATTTTGTCTGTCTGTTTGTTCTCTCTAATCTCTTAAACGGCTGGACCGATTTTCACTGGCAGATTGTAGTTAAAATAAGGTATAATATGGTAAAACATAGGCTACGGAAAACGGAAACGGAACCCTAAGAAGGGTTACGTTTAAAAAAATAGGGTTCCGTTTCCGTTAGTTCTACACAATAGAAGTTGCGGGCCACCGGCTAGTTTTAAATAAAAAACGTTACATAATACATTTTATTAAGTTTCTTTATCTAGTAGGAAGCTGATAAAATTGGTATAAAACTTATGTATAAACTTTATTAATTTAAAATCTCGAGAAATAAAAGAATATTTAAAAATGTTGTAGGTAGCCTTCTTTTGCAGGTCAGAGTTATAGTTTCACTGAATCTACGGCACAGCGCAAAATTTCGGTCTAAAGGTACTAATTTAATAAGCATTAGTCCTATCAGGGTATCTAATTCATAAGCAGATGGATTGTTGTCATAATTTGTTCGTTTTAATCCGTGTTCAACCCCCGTCCTACGTAAATCGTCTTAATAGGGACGGTTCAAAATCTAGGGGTTGAACATGGAATAAACTGTATTATGTTATAAGTATTATAATTTAAAAGAAATAAAAAACTAAAAAAGTTTGTACACACAAGTGATTACTTTATTGTTATTATTATTTTATTTACTTATTTAAGATCGCTTTAACATCGAAGTCATTATAGGCCACTATAAATTACATTTTACAATTTATAAATATTTATCATTTTCTGTTTTCAAAAAAATTTATGTAGCGTTACATCCATTTTAAAATTCTTTTAAATCACTAGGTAAATTACATATACTTTTTATGGTATTAAATTCTAAACATTCAACTACGAGATGGGAACAGAGATTAAAGATCCACATTTTCATTTGTATTTTTTCCGACGTTATAATGTAAATATGTTGTATGTCCAATTATGTTACAAATCTGGTGGCCGCTGCTTGTCATCTCTACATAGAAAGTGAAGAGGGAGTTTATCAATATTATTATTAATTGTAAGCGCAATAAGTATAAAATATAAATTAATAAAGAGAAAACTTAGAAAACAATTAACGCTTAAGAAAAAAAATGTTTGATTTTTTACGAATATTTTATCAGTAAATTATAAAATTTCTATTCTAGAGATAGTTTATATCCTGTATTAACTAACTACTATTTATACATGGACCGTACCTACATTAATCATAATTTTATTTATGATTATGATAATCCTTATTTTCTATGAATATTTCATTAGATACGGTTCCTGTGGGGCTAGCAACAAATGACAAGTACCTACATATTTTTAATGTTATTGAAAGATTTTGAATTCAATTGACATTCAATAACGTTTACGAATATGACTAATTATTTTTATTGCATATATTAATAGTACTCTTAAATATGAGTAACTTCTCAGAAGAAACAGTATATCAAAAGTCAATATTTTCAAAGGTACAGCGATTTGTATACAAAATTTCGTAAGTCTCGTGAAAACGCTCCACATTATAGAAGTAAACTAATGATATAGGTTTTGTTTACTAATTTAGCAAAAAAAAAAAACTTTTTTGTACTTTTTTGATGTATCTAATTACTAAACTACACATGAAATATATTTTACATTTACCAAGTGGTAATGCCTCAATATATCTGAGTATATTATTGAAACTAAATAGTTTAGATGTAGTCATCATCCCTATTGTTCGTGCTTACCCCTCGCACGATTAACAGATTTTCTTTTTGTCTGTACAAGATCTGGCATAAAATAAATAGTCGCCAATTCTCCAAAATTAGCTTTTAATTAATTAAACCGTTACTGTAATATTATTAACAATTACTTGATCATATCTTTTTTACAAGAGTTATTTCATATGATATAATGTTTTTATTATGTTAATTAAGTTTAAATAAATAATATTTATAATATTTAATTTGTATATACAAAGAAGTTTTACCAAAATCTGTAACTATAAATGAACTGTTGATTTTTTTTTTTGTAAAAAATTGGTAACATTGATATAGGTACATTAAAATAAAAATCAGATAAAAATCCAAAATTATTAAAAATAAGATGTAAGTAGCTTAAGTAAACAAAAACATTAAATAATTTGGATAGGTTTACAAGACAAGTGTTCCTTTATTTTAACGACATTATATAAATCATAATTATTATTTAAATAAACTTGTTGGGTTCTCCTTTAATTAAAAATTTGGAACGGATGGATAATTTGGAGTTCATGGAGCAGTTCAAGCTTGTGAGATTTTTCAACTAGGACCGAATATGGAACACTTAATTCAATTAACAATTTCAAATAATCAATGATTATTACAACTTGCGCTTGAAACTAAGAAATAAATATAATACTTTCGTGTACTTTTTTTATCAATTTAAGAAATTTTAAAGAAAATACTCGATAGCAGATTACAACTAATACAAACAAGTACGTAACCGGGTAGGGTTACGTTGTAATGCTAAATTACAAATATAAGAAGGATTGAAATTTTAATGCCGTAATATGTTATAACGGCATTCAGAAACCCATACTATTTTTTGTGTGTTTAACTCCAAATATGTGATAAAGATAAGATGGCAAAATGTACGGATCCCACGCGTTAATTTAGCAGTTTGATTTGCTATAGTAAATGGCAGCCTACGTTATTTAAAGTTTCAACTATAAAGTTTGCTCAGACATGAAAAAATTAACAAAAGTACCCCACATGTATTCAATATGTCGCATGTGTCTAGACATCTAATTAAAAACATGGGGGGTCCTAGGTATACGTAATATACGATATATATTTATTACATAACATTTACGCGTAGGACGACGATAGGACGCGTTTACGAAAATTAGTTTGACAGGTTCCCGAGTATGGAATGACATAGTTATCTTTAGACGTGTTTTGTGCAATAAATCCAGACAACGGCCAATCCAAATAAACCTCATTGCCACGTGAAATTTTTGAGATAATTTTTATGCGTTTTCATGGCTTTCCTAATCAAATTGTCGGTGATTACATCCGTTGTCTTCGGGTATTTTTAAATAAACAATTAAGATACATAAAAGCAGAAACATTTGTAAATGTTGGGTGAAGAGTTTCTGGAAAGTTGTTACTCCTGATTTTTTCGGCGTTGTTTTAAGAACTGCAAGCATATGCCACTAAGTCAATTACGGTCATCATCATCAACGCCATCATCACACCATACATCATCACATTACGATGATATAATAGGTCCTTCTCGTAGTATTTTACACCGACACGGATATCTTTGAACATTACTTTGCCGTTTTGAACCTATTTGCAAAATTATTTTGTTGTTATAAAGGCTATAATTCGAAATTTGTCCCTTGGTCACCAGAGTGGTGCCCTGATGATGGGATCCATGATAAATCGTGGGAACTCTTCGAAATTTATATGGACACATATAGTGATTTTGACTTTGTCTGAAGTAGTCCAAGCATATTCTACCAAAAAGTAAGATTTTGCACCAAGGATCCCTGGACCACCCTGGATCCAAAAGTACTGGACATAACTCCTGAGTCCTTATAGATACATGTTTGGGGATTCCGGCATTGTAAAAATATTATTTTAAAAACAAAAAATGAAAACCGACTTCCAAAGAAATAAAAATGTACAAAAAAGAATAAAATAAAAATTATTTTCTAAATAATTCCCCTTTAAAATTCGGATTTTTTTTAAACTATTTCTTTACTCAATCTTCTTAATTTTGAAGTTGGTACCAGCAAATTTGAACGTGAGTTCTATAAAATATTGTAGGATATTGTTTGGGCTGGTACCGACTTCAAAATTAAGAAGATTGAGTAGAGCAATAGCTAAAATTTTAGCTGAATTTAAAAAAAGGAATTATTTAGAAAATAAGATTTTTTTCATACTTTATATGCAAGTTTTTTACTTTGGAAACTGGTTTTAGTTTTTTGTTTAAAAATAATAATTAGTTTTGTAGGTTTCGGTTTTATTTGTTCGCAAAATGTACGGAAAAACAGCCAATTCATGTAAAATTTGTGCACGCGCCCTTAATTGAAAGCCTATAATGACGTCGCACAGCGTCACTCAGAGATACACGGGGAGGCTCGGGGAACAACAAATAAATTGCTGGGTTTGCTAATGCTTGCCAAGCTGCTGGCCCGGCACGTAATTCTAGTACAAAAATACAGATATAGCCAAGCCATCTTATCTCTATGTTTTTATGACGATAAATTGACGATAGGTTATCGTACAACTGTTTTGATCACCAATTTGTTTAAGTGACATTTTTACGAAGTCTAAATAATGTATTTATGACCGTACTACTTATGCTTCCACTGTTATACGTTGTGTGGCTCAGTTGGTGTATATAATTTATTTTATGAAGCACAATGTCGTGTACATTTTAGCAAATGTACCTAGGTGCATACTGCAACATAGTAATAGCAACAATATATACCTTATAATAATTTTATAAACTATTAGGTGGGTATAATATATTTTTACTCTGCGCTATTACTATATTGCAGTAGGTATATTTGCTACAGAAATTTTTTGCCACTAACACTCTCTAACGCGGTCGAAGCTGCGAGCAAAAGCGAACATGCAGACAGACAGACTCTGCGGGGGACTTTTAGAGGGATTTTATAGGAAAGTCGAAAGTGTGCGTATTGCGTTTCGAAAATTTAAATTTTCCCAAAGTCCGATGCTTGCCCGGATCTGGCACTCTAGTTAACACGACCTTAGGTTGGAACTATATTTCCCGGAATCCAGAAGGCCGGGGAAAAGTAAGAGCATTGAAAATAGAACTCTGCGCTAATACAATAGAGCTGAAAATCAAAGTGTCGAGCTGTCATATATGACATTGACATTTGAGTCGACACTTGTGTGTTCGATTTTCAGCTCTATTGTATTAGCGCAGAGTTCTATTTTTAGCGCTCTCAACATTCTCCGGCCTCCCGGGTTCCGGATCATATAGTCCCAGTCTTATCTCCTTAACTATTAGTCCAATTGTCGCTGGCTTTTTTACAGGCACTATCAAACTCTAAAACTTTTCTCTATAACTCAATAATAATAATTCGTTCGCCCGTTTTTTTTTTTCGATTTATTTTGCAAATCCGACTACCACGGAAAAGACTTATCATTTTTCGGGTTAATATATAGCTCACACATGCACTCACAAATAATGTGGCTTTCTATTGGTAAAATAATTTAAAATTTCGGTTGAAGTAGATATTTACAATCTCGGTAAGTCATAAACTGACAAAGAAACAAACTTTCCAGTCCAGTGGTATAGAGCTTGGCTCTCGACTCGGAGGTCGTGGGTTCGATTCCCGCATTGGAACAACAAAAAATGTTGTTTCCAAGTTTGGTTAGGACAATGCAGGCTGATCACCTGATTGTCTGACAAGAAAGATGATCCATGCGTCGGATGGGCATGTAAAAAGTCGGACCTGCGCCTGATCTCTCGCCAGTCGTGTCGGTCTGGCCATCCCACTGGGTTTCGAGAGTAAAGGAAGAGAGAGTGCTCTTGTGTACTGTGCACAAACATAGGCACTATAAAAATAACTTGCTTAGCTAGGCCTGGTTTCAATGAAACCGGCCACCATCACCGAAATCGTTGTGGGGAGCTATTATAGTCCAGATTGTTAGACACGACTTACGCGAAAAAGTAATCCCGGGAGAAACGTAATCCCGTTTTCACGCGAATTAGAGATCCCGGAAGAACCGTATTTTTTGCTGCGAATAAAAGTAGCCTATGTTTAATCCAGAGACTAAACTACTACCATGTCAAATTTCATCAAAACCGTTCAGTAGATTCTGAGATTAGCGCGTACAGATAAACAGATTCTTCTTCTAAAAAATATTGTTTTGGGTGCTATGTCGTTTATAAAGCCGAATAGTAATAGTAATAGTTTTTCTTATATGCTGTCCATGTACAGACAGCGACCAGTTACGAATTTATTATATGTATATATGATTTGGCATTAAAAATATATAATATTATAACTTAAATTTTTACTAACTTCTATCACCAACCCCCGTTGTTTGTTAGTAATATTAGTACTGTAACAATCTTCAACCCTCAGTGGTCATAGGTCTAGTTTATAACGAGGTGATGGACGGATTAGCAAGGGAAGCAGTATGGAAGCAGTCTCCGATGGTATTCCGTACGTGATGTATCCGGTATATAGTGACTTTGTTAGTGTCATTAAAAAACAATATTATGGTACGTGGAGAAAGTATTTTGATGTGGTTTACAAATTTTAGGGAATATGGTACAGAACGATCTAGTCGCATCCACCTAATACGCTTTGGTTTGACAACAAGGAGATAGGGTTAAGCAGGACGGAGTTGTATGCAGCATTGAGGCTTCGTTCCGGACACATTCCTTCAAATAAATTCGCCTTTTTAATGGGTAAATCGTCAACTCCAAATTGCCCGAGATGCAACGTGATTGATGAGGTACATCATGTTTTGATGGAATGTGTTTGTAGCGAGGCCGTAAGATCTCGTAGGGTGATGGACGTAGGAGTCTGTTATAGTGCTCTGACAGATCCTCTGTCCGATTTGGCCAGGGAACTCTACGGACTTTTGTTAATCAAGCGTTGTTAAATTTGATTATGTTTTTTGGTTTATCTTTATATTAATTGTATAATTTATATTGTGTTAATTTCGTTTGTTTGTGAACTCGGGTGTCATAATCGCTTTGCGATAAAACCCTTGATTAAATACCGGTACGTTGTGGATTGTAGGTTGTAGGAAGGTAGGGGTTGTAGGAAGGGTTGTGGTAGGTAGGTATAGGTTGTATGTTGGTTACAGGTGTACCGTGTATGTTAGGTTGCAGTTATAGAATCAACGATTTATTTGAATAGTGGAGCATACAGTTGCTTGTAATTTCGCCGTGTAGCGGTCAAGCCGCTCGGTCGCGCGGATGCATATAACTACAGCCTTACAACACCTCCGACTGCTAGGTTGGTGTAAGTAGTTGTGGATTTGACGAGTGCATGGTGTTGCCATTGTTGTGATGCTGAGGACTCAGCGCAGCATACAATAGAGACGTATCCAGTATGGTTGAACCAGCGAAACCAACTTTGTGACGCGGTTGGTCATGATTTGTCCTTGTCAGCAATAATAGCCCTCGCTATGGTCGGTGATGAAAAGTCATGGCATGCTGTAGTGGCATTTTGTGAGCAAGTTCTCCTCCAAAAGGAAGCAGCTGAGCGGGTTAGAGAAGCAGACTCCTCCATCCTGACTCGCCGCCCAAGAACGGGGCGTAGAAGGCGGGAATACGGTGCCAATGATATGCCCGCCTAAAAACCCTATTGAAAACATAAATTTGCTGTTAGTAGGGAATGAGATGTTTTTTGGCACGTCTGTGTGTCAGCAGCTTGCGCAGTGGATCGGAGATTGGTACCCAGGAAACGGGTCAGCGTGTAGTGTTGCGGTAGAATGCTAAAGCATACTCGTGACACTGCTGCTTTCGCAGTGTGTAAACACAATTGGGTTTTTAGCCGGTAAGAGTCTGGCATCACTCGCTTAGCGCAAAACGCTCTTTGTGTATCCATAAGGATTTTTCCCGGCGTGAAAAAAAAAGCTAGTTGTAGATTTAGGTGTAGGTTGTAGGTGTAGTTGCTAGTGTAGAAACTGTTGAGAGTAGGTGTATCAAGATTGTAATTTATTTTTTCCAGTTTATACAGTTAGGACAAAACAACGTCTGTTGGGTACAGCTAGTTATATCTGTACCAATATTATAAAGAGAAAAAGTATGTTTGTATTGAATAGGCTCCGAAACTAATGGGCCGTTTTGGATGAAATTTCACAGATATATAGAGAAGACCTCGGAGAAGGACATAGGCTTTTTGTCGTGGAAAAATGTATGGGTTCCCCAAAATTAACTTTTCCGTGCACGAAGTCGCGGGCAACATCTATTGTGAATAATACATTTGACCTAGTATTTAGTTAAGTGTTTTTTTAAGTACACAATGTCCTTACTAAAGTGTTATAGTCAAAACATTGTGAACTTTAAAAGTTAAGGACTGTATTGTGTAAGGTAACAAAAGGTAAAGTAAGCCGGAAGTATTCCTTTTTAAGATTTGTAATAAGATTTTGCTTCGGATTAAAATGCTATATGACGTAAAAGGATCTGTAGGCGGTCTTGGTGGATTAACCTTTACGCGGTTTTGGCTGTACGTGCGTGCCAGTTAAAAGTGGGTTTTTTACAACCTACTAGGGATCCGGATTAGTCCGAAAATCAGATCCGGAGTTCAATAATCCGGAGGCATGCGTTTTAAGCTGACACTATATGATCCGGAATCCGGGGAGCCCGAGAAAATTTAGAGCTCTGAAAATATAATTCTGCGCTTATACAATGGAGTTGCAAATCATAGTGTTGCGCTGTCATTTAAGACATTGACATTTGACTCGACACTTGTGTGTTCGATTATAAGCTCTATTGTATTAGCGCAGAGTTCTATTTTCAATGCTCTAAATTTTCCCGGTCCTGCAGGATTCCGGACCATGTTACAGTCCCAGCCTTGGGCGAATTTTCACAAATATTACCGGATTCTGACGTTACACATTCGTGTATGGGTTCCGAGTTCCGACACTTATATACCAAATACATCAATTTGATCTTATCAATTGAATCCGAATTGAATATGACACTTAAGCCTATTTGCGTTAAGTTTGCAGTGAATTATCAGTGCATATGTCAAAATCTACCAATGAGCCATAAGCAATGTCCACAATTCACATTATCCAATTTAAGTAAACCTATTTAAGTAGGTATGTACGTATGATTCACTGCAAACTTAACGGGAACAGTTTGAAATCCCTGAAAGCAAAGTAACTGTAGCTACATATTTATATTTAAAAAAAGTAATTTAGGCACTTTAGAGTGGCCTACATAAATCTTTATATTATGTAACCTAAAATCTTACACCAAATAAAAAAGTGAAGACAGAGTTTTGTTAAAAACTGAGGACGGTATTTTATGTATGTAGTGCGCGTGTGACTACGTACTACATACATAATAGAAAAACCACACACCGCGACAGCTTGCCTTACAAGGTAAGGCGTAGTTTCGTTGCGTGTGTGTGTGCGTGACACAGTGATACACACGGCGAGACGAAGTATAACGACCGGTCTCACTGGTTCGCATAACACTGTATTCACTTTTTTCTTTAGTTTGAGCCTATAATACGAGTTAAAAAAAAAAAAAGCAATGCGTGGATCGCTCGCAAGTGCCTAATTGGGAATTTAATTTATGATTCTCGAGATGAATATGAGATGTGATTCGAATATTATTATTTTTTTTCAAAAATTATTTGTCTTATATGTTTGGTATGCCTTGTCACATTGAAGAATATAACAATCAACAAAAGAAAGCGCGTTATCATACAATATAATTCGAATTACTGGTTGTTCCAGATTTGGCTCTCGTACGCGACGCGTGGTCTAAAAACCAGACAGACATTATCCATAGTATTTATTGCACTTTTCGGTTGTATCCCAAAATAAACGCGATAAGGCGTAAAACTGTTCAGTGATTTTACCTGTACGGTGTACTAGTAATCGACCCTATTACTAAGCTATTAAGGTTCGCAAGTGGTACGCCAGCTTGTCGGCGACCGTACGTATGATGAATAGGTATTTTGCACCATATAAGGAGTACAATGGTAAGTGGTAGTTTCGTTTTCAATATACCCGTCCCATAATTTTGAAATTGTTGTCAGGTAACAATTTAAAATTTAATAAGATTATGGGCCTGTTTCACAATCTACTGATAAGCTATCGCTTTTTTGCATGTTTTGTCTCTGTCGCTCGATAGTAAGCAAGCAGCGACAAAACTTCCGAATAAGCTATCACACACTTATAAGTAGATCGTAAAACAGGCCCTTAATGTTATTATATATAAAAAGGTCCCGTTTAAAAAGAAGGTTCCATTTCCATTGATAGTTCCACGCAAACAATGTTGCGGGCACCGGCTAGTCTATGTTTGTAGTTTGTACCTTTGTGGCAATATTTAGACCAAACACGTGGGCCGATTTTGATAAATAATACGTCGTCGTTTGATTCGTCATGACTTATGACATTCACGACGTGAATGTCATAAGTCATGTCAAAGCGTAAAAAATTGAAAAATCAAAATGGCCGATTTTGGACGCCATAAAGCGAAAAAGAAAAAAAATAATAATCGACGAACTACATCAAGTACGGTATCGTTGAATAGGTATTTAATAATTTTTTTTAGGTTTCTCATATTACCTTTTAGCATATTATATTATAACGATTTATACTTAAAACCTTTGGGCTATGTCAGCCTCATCGTGCATTCACTTTATTAACTACATAAATATTCTATTGAGCTCTTAATTTTAAACAATTATTAACAAATGTAACTATGGTCTAAAAATCAGTATGCGGCAATCTTATAAAACTAAACATTAACCCTACATCATACAAATTAACTTTAAAAAACTTAAATAATTCTAATCTAAGAGCTTCATACCGAACACACTCCACAAACATATGATGGAAATTGTCGGTAACACCACATATATCACAATTCGGGGACGCTACCTTTCGCATTAAGAATCCAAAATTGTTCAATGGAATGTGACCAGTACGAATTCTAAACATAGTTACTACCTCATTTCTGTTAAAGCGTAAGTCTATAAACCAGGGCTTAACGAGAGGTCTATCCTGAACGATACCAGATACCCTTCTCCTTAGACCTTTCATCAAAGTATTCCTTCCACAACTCAAAGCACGATCTTTTATATTTTGATGAAACCTCAAAGGAGCATGGCATTACACTTTTTTCTATTCCAGACGTAACAGCACATCTAGCCAAATGATCGGCTTTCTCATTGCCTGCAAGACCAATATGAGACGGAGAGAATAATAAGATGGTTTTATAAACCATTGTTCTTTGTTTATCTAGTCGGTGGAGGTCTATGTATGTAAATAATGAAACATTATAAATTCATCTATTTACTTCGTCCTATGCTCATATTAAATTACTAACCTTCATAATATTATTCTTTTCAATACTTCCAAAGTTCCACAACCCACGCTTTATATGACGCTTATTTTCTATGAGAATTTCTCCGGTCTGGCTGGCCCATTCCGGCTCTTCTATCACCCGACTATGGCGAAGCCTAAAGGAAGGGTTATAATGTTTTTGGCAATCTATGTATGTATGTATGTTTGTTCCTCCGTAGCACCTGAACTACTGGTCCGATTTTAATAAATTAGGTTTCAAAATGCTATATAACATAAAAATTGTAGTTATTTTATAAGTCCTTTTGTTTGGGGATAGTTATTTAGTAGGGCTGATAAGGGCTATTTTTTCTATGTCCATATCTAAGGATTTCAATGTGAGGTCCATAATTAAGTCATAACATATCTGGATAGGCATTATAACTCGTCTCAACATTGCATCTAATGCAAACCTTCAATAGCAGCCATGTAATCTAATCACACTGCATACCGGTATATCGGTATTCGGTAAAATAGATAGTCAAATGAATTACGTGCCTAGAACTTGGACATTGAAATGGGTAACGTAACTACTAACTAGGCAGTGGCGCGTCTTGTATTATAATAAAATAGTTCAATGTTTCATTCCCTATATTACAGGATATTATTGTTAAAATGTGTGCAGATTTGTAGAACAACGATATTTAATTAAATACGCCTATTAAAACAATGGTGAAGAAACTAGAGGTGGTCGAGGAAATGAGGAAATTGAAATATGAACACCACGCCATTAAAAAACGAACAAATTACGATGAGGATGAAACTACTGATAATTTTTTACCGACTGTACCTATATAATTGATGGCAGACACGATAATAGTATAATATTTGTCAGTTTTTTTACCTAAAATTTCGATCTCTAAAGTTCACATACTTGCAGACTACATTACCTCTTAGATCAAATATGTACCTAAATTGCCACCATCTAGCTACTGAAATTGGTAACGTATAATTTATAGTATAAGTATTCGCCTGAGACAATGGCAAGATAGTATCTCTATATTTTCAGTGTTTAGGCACAGATTATAATGTAGTTATAAAGCAGATGGCAAGTGATTTCTGCAGCGCCGGCGCCAAACCAGTGAAGTCACAATATATTTGTCGCCTGTCGTAATAATATATTATGACTGTGACCACAAGAAATGAAGGTTTTTTGACATTCGTCGAGATACACACCCACATAAAATGAGTAATAATGACCATACAACGTAAAAATAATTACACACTCATTACCACGACATTTATTTTTATAACACGCACATCATATGCAATAAACATTATTTTTTATTTTAACTCCCGAAACGAAATTGCGATTCGTTGGTAGTTTGTAATCAAAGACAATACCCTCATAATAATAAAAATTATTACACAACGGATAAGATATTCAATGTTGTCGTTTTCCAACGTATCGGAATATACAGTCACCGACAAACCTAGTACCACTTTTGCACTAAGAGCCGGGGATATACGGTTGTGTTTTCATTCATAGCAAATTGACGAGTAGCCACTTTGATTAATTGTTTCAATTTAATACATCTATGAGTAGCCACTAGAAACTAGTAACGACTAGGCCACAAGCACAACGTACATATTCATAACAATTACCTAATCGCGCGATGGCTTCGCGGTCGCCACGTGGCCGTGGTCACGGCACGGTAACCGCAATGGGCGCGGCGGTTGCCGCGCAATTGGGTGATTATAATTAGTTTATACGATGTGGCCTATCCCTAGCATAGACGTAGGAATAATAACTGGACTATGTACTGTGAGCCATAAAACGAGCCGAGCACATAAAGCCGATTTTTTTAAAATAATATATTTATTTAATCAATGTATATACCATTGCTATCTATGCACTTTCGCCATCCTTTAAGTAGTAATTGATTCCTTTACTTAAAAAAACCATTCGGACAGGAATCGATATAATCTTTGAAGGCGCTTTGGACTGCCCCATCGGAGTTGAATTTTTTCCCTTGGAAGAAGTTATCCAAGTTTCGAAAAAAAATGGTAATCTCTTGGAGCAAGGTCCGGGGAGTACAGTGGATGTCTTAGACATTCCAATTGAAGCTCCTCTAATTTGGTAGCCGTCTGTTGTGCGGTGTGTGGTCTAGCGTTGTCCTGAAGCAGCAGTGGCCTAGACCTCGGTTGTTTAGCAGCTAGCTTGTCCATCATAATTTGCGGTTGCTGGCAATAGACATCTGCCGTAATCGTCTGGCCAGATTTAAGAAAGCTGTAGTGAACGACACTTGCACTAGTCCACCAAACGCTCACAAGTAACTTTTTTTAGTCAATTTTCGCTTGGGGCAGGCTTTGGCTGGTTCGTCAGGGTTCAGCCATTGCTATGAGCGTTTCCGATTATCGTACAGGTATCGTACTTTTCATCACAGGTAATGATTCGATTTAAAATCCTTTCATTATTGTGTCGGTTGAGTAATGTAACGCAGCAGTCGATGCACGTTTGTCGGTTTGCTGCACTCAATTCATGAGGTTGGGAAAGGTTGGTTCATTGGGAAAGTGAAAAAGCTTGAAGGGTTCAAGCTTTTTCACTTTCCCAATTTGCTTCAAGTGGATTAAAACAGTTTTATCACTAACACCGCAGCCTGCAGCTTACTCGGACGTGGTTTGCGATGGATCCGCTTCCACAATAGCCTTCAATTATTCATTATCAACTTTGGTCTCCGGCAGTCCAGGGGGCTTGTTCTGCATGTCGAAATTTCCAGAACGAAAACGTTGGAACCAAAAACGCACTATGTTTTCTTTTGCGACACCGCCGCCATACACATCATTAATCCTTCAAGCCGTTTCTGCAGGACTGGTGCCACGGTGGAACTCGTCCTCGAAAATAATACGATATTTGAAGTTTTCCATTTTGTAAACAGAGTGACGCAATGAAAAATCCAAAAGAGGAAAAAACAAATGAATTGCGGTTTTCGAAACACAAATGCATGAGTAAATAGCGGTATAAATTTGAAATTGGAATACCTAACCAAAGAAGATATATTTGAGATCAAAGTGGCCAGTACGACAAAACGCCAATTTCATATGTAAGGACCTAATATTAAAATGTTTTAACGCTTATGGAACGAAATATTGCAACCAGCATAATCTTCACTTCGACACATATACACACAACATTTTTTCACCATTTTGACTGATAAATCATCAAATAATTAATAAAAACATAGTTACAGGAATGCATGAAGTAATAAGAAATAAAAACTGTTTTAAATATTAGTATTATCCGGTGTTCAGCGTAAAAGATGTGTAATGGCGTATCTATTGTCTTGCGAATGATACCATCTAAAAAAAAGAAGGAAGAGGCTATAAAATAAAATGCATTTTTATTTAGTAATATGGTCTATTCTACTGGTCTACTTAGGTCTGACTTTTTAAATTAAAATAAGTAAAATATAACGAGTGTACTTTATTGTTATTTTAACAACATTTTTTTGGTTGGCAACATGCAAGAACGAGTCAGCCTCCCTTCTGGTTATACCGCTCGGCTCGGATTTGCCCATGTGTTACGTGTTTTGTTAAATACACTTTATTACCTTGTAATACAGTTCTTTTTAGCAAGTACAAAATTCGAAGTTTTCTATCCAGTTTAACTACTAGATCCATAATCCCTAGTCGATAAGCTCAATTTGCTATGAATGAAAACAGGTGCTTGGTTTTCGTGTAGACGCCGCGCGGGGACCGCGCTTCTCGTCTAACTAGGCCTTAGAGGAAAACTTTCACACTCACACATCAATATAACTACTACAATAATATATTTTCAAACTGCTAAAGAGCCTTTCCTTTTAACTTTTTAGACGGCTTCTTTACACTTGTGTGTAAGCGAAGACGTAATTATTATAATAACAACTATAAAATATCACTATTTCTGAAACCATAACCATCAAATCTTTATCAAAACAAATTATTGATATAATTATCTCGCATCGAGAAAGTTATTAGTTGAAATCAGATCGATTTTCGCATCGCCGTCAAACACAAACGAATATTTAATTGTCAAAGCGTATATCGATTTATTGGTAGGTTCTATGTTTATCCCTATGAGTTTTTAACGTTCAGTTTCGCCGTGAAAAACATTTATTGTTATTGTTGTTTCTTTTTATTGTTTGATTAATTTACATATAAAATTATAATAATAAATATGACGTAAGATTTTTTATGAAGTTTTTTGTCCGCGGTATGTACGTGACGTAAAGTGGACAATTTCAATGTATTATACTTCCTCTATCGTCCAAACTATAATACCGAATACACTATAGTGAATTTGGTTATACTACAGTATATATTATAATATAGTGACTATACTACTACAGTGTAAGAATGTCAACAATGTTAAAATCTTTTGCGATTTACTCCTTGTTATATTGAGTTGTATGATATTAATTGAACATTGGAATTATGTTAGCTTTTTTAACTATGTCTTTAAAAAAAGTAATTAATTATTATCGAAGGTCATGTCAATTTCAAAGACGATTCAGGCTTATAAAAATTGCCTAACATAATTTTCTTTTTTTATCCAATTAGTATTATCATGCCAATCCATTTAACAAAGGAGTTGAAAGCTGGCAAAACAATAATTTCACTTCCTGAAGCAATTTAAAAGTTGCGCTTAAAGAAAAAAATGTCTTTGTTATTTTTGAGAGACTTTTGGTTGTTAATAATGACACTACGCGGTGTTTTCAAGATGGGGATACTTTAATCAAGCGTCGAAAAAAGTAAAACTGCTTTTTGAGATTAACTTTTTCTTTTTTAATTTTTTTTATGTAGCAATTTTCTGCGTATTTATCAGGTCTCATATTTATATTTTACTAGAAAAACAGACCAAATAAAAAAGTGACGACAGAATTTTGCGAACCACATAGTGAGCCCGGTCTAAGCTGACGCGACCCACCGCCGAGTACAGTGCACACAGTGTCACGCACACACATGTAACAAAACTACGCCTGATACGTTGATATACTAAAGTTGGCACGTTCACATCACTTACACATGGAATTTTATATACAATGCGTTAAAATATCATTGAAAATTCAGCCTCCTTTGGATTTTATAAAGTTAGGCGGACTTATTCCCGTTAATATGAGGTCCTTACATATGAAATTGGCGTTTTGTCTTTTTTTTGGGAAACTTGAAATATCGTATTATTATCGAGTACGAGTTCCACCGTGGCACCAGTGCTGCAGAAACGGCTCGAAGGATTAATGATGTGTATGGCGGCGGTGTCGCAAAAGATATCACAGTGCGTTTTTGGTTCCAACGTTTTCGTTCTGGAAATTTCAACCTGCAGAACAAGCCCCGTGGACTGCCGGAGACCAAAGTTGATAATGAAGAATTGAAGGCTATTGTGGAAGCGGTGGATCCGCTCTTACTCAACCGGCACAATAATTAAGGGATTTTAAATCGAATCATTGTGTGTGTGATTCATTCAATCATTCACCTGTAATGAAAAGTGGATCCTGTACGATAATCGGAAACGCTCATCGCAATGGTTGAACCCTGTCGAACCAGCCAAAGCCTGCCCCAAGCGAAAATTGACTAAAAAGTTACTTGTGAGCGTTTGGTGGACTAGTGCAAGTGTCGTTCACTACAGGTTTCTTATCCCCAATTATTGCCAAGATCTTTCGATATGTTTTAGACAGATCTTCTTCTCTTGATGGTCCACTGCCTGTGCCAGAAGTATCTCGCCGCCTAGCTGCAGCTCTTGACTTGTTTTATAACAGCCCAATACTGAATTCAAAGGAAAAAATTGTAAGAAACTGGTTTAAAAAAAAATGTAAAAAACAAAAACATTGTGAAAACACAGTATGTTTGGCTCTTTTAGTATATAGGTTCTATATATAGATAGGTGAATATTATCACAAGTTTTTATCAAAGAGATAATATTAAGATGAGTATTCATTAGTAAATGATGTGTTGAATAATATATTGATATAATATTAGTATGATATGCGATTAACCGAGGTGAACTCAATAGAAAATTTGCAAAATTCACTTGTAAGTAATTTTTAGTAAGTAAAAACAAAGTTGTTTTGTAAAGAATACTTACTCGTTTCCACCGTTGACCACTTTTATTAGCTCCCGACCCATGAGCGTTTAATTTTTGGGCAAGATCGTTCCACTCTCTGTCAATGGTATCTTTCGACCTTGCCCCGAGACCAACACCTTTGGCTAGTGCGGAATGATCAGCCAATTGGTCCTACAGTTCTTCTATCTGTGAGTTGGAGACTCTGTGTTCCATTTTAGTCTAAAACAATTGCAATTATATTAAATAGTACGTGATTATACCTAAAAGAAACGACCTCTATGAAAACAAATCTTATAATACTCACTTCTTGCCTGTGCATACGCAGGTATAAGTTCTTTAAAGTTTGCTTCGAGTGCTTTTCCAGACCCACTTAATACACTTTTTCTCACCACTCTGGCCCATTTTTTATAATAAATAGTTTTAGAATTCACTTGTACGTTTTGTAAACAAAACACATGACATTATATAATTATTAGTTCCACACGTTGCTACAAGATTGCTAGTGGCGCTTTTTTATCGCTAAAAATGCATTTGATTGCTAGCGGATAACAGCAGAGCAACAGGCGTACATAATACGATTTTTTTAGCGATTAGAAACCGATCGCGCGACAACTGCGCGACCGGTTGCTGTCTGCTAACCATCTGCTAAAGATACATAATCAGCCTGCAGGTGCCGTTCAATACAGCTTTCTTAAATCTGGCCAGACGATTACGGCAGACTGGCAATAGACATTGCCAGCAACTGCAAATCATGATGGAAAAGCTAGACAACAACAGAACAGCTGCTAAACAACCGAGGTTGTTCATTCGCTCTAGGCCACTGCTGCTCAGGACAACGCTAGACCACACACTGCACAACAGACGGCTACCAAATTAGAGGAGCTTCAATTGGAATGTCTAAGACATCCACCGTACTCCCCGGACCTTACTCCAACAGATCACCATTTTTTTCGAAACTTGGATAACTTCTTCCAAGGGGAAAAATTCAATTCTGCCCCATCGGAGTTGAATTTTTCCCCTTGGAAGAAGTTATCAAATGCGGAGTTCGAATAGACCATCTTGGTCTATGGTTTGATTGGGCAAGATGGTCTATGGTTAGAATGGGCAGGAAGGTCTATAGTTAAATTGGGCAAGATGGTCTGTGGTAAATTGGGCAAGATGGTTTATGGTCATCCAATCTTCCCCTCTTGCCCCATGTAACCTTAAACTTTGTATATTAGCGGATCCCTCATCTTATTCAGCTCCGATTAAATAATCAGCCGACTCGAAGTGTGCGGTGCGAGCAGGGCTCAATATTAATTCCAACTAATATTAAATTATTTTCAGAACTTTTCGTTTTTCTCATTATAACAAGCTATAAAGTAGTTTAATATTGACTGAGTCCGGTTAATGAAAAGTTAAATAAAGTCGCTGTAGTCCTTCAAACCTAATGGAAGCTAGCTGTTTGCTAACAAACACTCTGAATAAGATATCTTTCACCCGCAATATTCAGAAGAATTCATATTTACAACTTTACACATAGGTATTTGTATTGTTACCCTGACTACTTTTCAGTATTGTAATTATATTTTTATGAGGACTGGATAGTGGACTCAAATGGAAACTATAATGGCACTAATATCCTTGGCGGTTGCAATCACATAGTAATAATACCCTTAGCTGTTTTGTTATTTTTAATTATTTTAAATTAAATTAAATGTTTTTAATTATTTCTTTAAGCACACTTAAACTATCATTACAGGCCTATCTTAATGCGATAAATATAAATCTATAATCAATCAATCAACTAACTGTAAGAAATCCCCAATTAATCAATAAAAAAAAGCTTTAACATATTTATATTAAATACAAATAAGAAACACTTATAATTAATTATTCTTATATAAATTGATAATTTAATTAACTACTATTATTATTATGTTTATTTGTAATCTATTACATTCCCATAGCATATTACAAATAAGCAGATACGTGTAAATTCGTACTAAGAGTTCAAGTGACCAGATCTAGCCGCTGTGTAACTTCATTAAGGGTACACAGTGCGCAAACGAACGGGGAGTATTTGAGCAGGTTGGTTCTGCAACGCGGCACGTGTAGCAGCGGCGGGCGGCGGCGGCGCCACACGTACCGGTCGCGCACGCTCAGCGACGCCTTCCCCAGCACGGCGGCGTCGCACGTCCGGTCCCGCAGCACGCGAACACATACCGCGCCACTGAAAGTTCCCTGCTCACCGCGAGCCGGTCGTATCCCACCAAACCTTGCACGAATAGCGTTGGATAGTTTAAGGGACCCCATATACGGTCCGGTTTTTCTTCAGTTCGGCCTGAACGGATGCAGAATCCTATCGTCTACGTGCAATTTCGAGATCACATCAGTCGGCCGGATGGACTGAAGCGATTCGTCAGTGTTGCCAGCTCGGGTTTTGCGAAACTACTAAACTCGCGTCGATTTCTACTAAAAATTACGAAAAGAATACTGATAACTATCAAAAAAGCTACTCCACTTAGGAATCCCTAAAGCCCCCAAAAACACTGCCTTTTAGGTTTTGTTGTGTTAAAATTTTATTATTTAATGAAAAATTTCTATCCCTCTGCTGCTGATGCTGAATAAAGTGCTTCTTAATTCATTAAAAATAATTAATTAATTAAGAAGCGCTTAAAGATAATGTAAAAGAGTGTGAAATCGAATTTAGATTTAAAGAAATAGGACCGCAAGACATTATTAAAAATTTTAATTTATTAAATTTTAAGAATACTGAAGATTTATGGGGCCTATCAATAAAAGTTATTAAATCTATAATCGATATTATTGCACCTTACTTAGCAACTATTTTAAATGATTGTATAAAGAGTAGCGTATTTCCTAATCTAATGAAACATAGTAAAGTTTTACCTCTGTTTAAGTCTGGTAGTAAGTCGGATCCATCTAACTTCCTCTATTTTACCAACACTAAGTAAAATATATAAAAAAAAAAATACTTACTCAGCTACTAGCACACTTTAATATAAATAACATTTTACATAATAAACAATTTGGTTTTACGAACGGTCGTTCTACAACAGATGTAGGCGTTGATTTGATTAGTTATATTTTTGATGCTTGGGAGGGGTCGCTCTCTAGGAGGCTGCTCTAGGAGTCTTGCGATCTCTCTAAGGCATTTGATTGCGTGCAGCACCCAACGTTGATCAGGAAACTATGCCACTATGGAGTAAGGGGACCAGCACTCGTCCTCTTAAAATTTTATTTATCAAATTCTCTGAATTCAGAACTCAGAGGGTTGAGATAAATGGAAAAAGATACACAGGTACCAAAATTGAGATGGGGGTCCCACAAGGATCCATTTTAGGACCTTTTCTTTTTCTGGTCTATATAAATGACCTACCATAACTTATTAATGGAAAAAACGGGATAGTCTTATTTGCCGATGACACGTCACTTACTTTTAATATGAATCGCCAAAGCTCAGGCTATGACGAAGTAAATAATGCTCTCTCAAAAATAGTACACTGGTTTAGTGTTAATAATCTTTTGTTAAATAGAAAAAAAACTAAATGTATAAAGTTCACGTTGCCAAATGAAAGGAATACTGAAACCAATGTACTATTGAATGGAAAAGGTATGGAACTAATAGATACAGCTGTCTTTTTAGGAATAACTTTAGACGCAAAACTTCAGTGGAGCCCTCATATTGTTGGGTTGGCCGACAGACACAGTTCAGCAGCATTTGCAGTAAGTAAGATAAGACAAAAATTAAGCTTATTCAAAAATAAAACTGACGACCACAATAGAAATACCCGAAATAAGCATAAGTTCGATGTACCAGTGACTAGACTTAGTAAAGTAAAGAATTCGTTTAAATGCCAATGTATACGCCTATACAATAAGATCCCAGAAAGCGTTAAAACTTTTTCAATCAATAAATTTTAAAAAGTAGTTAAAGAACGTTTGTTTGCTAAAGCCTATTATAAAGTTAATGATTTTATGAATGATAGCACACCTTGGGAATGAGGTGGCCCCCTGCAAGGCTACTTCTAAATTACATATATTATTGTACTCTTGTTATGTATTTTTAGCAATAACATTGTTATATATGCCTTTTTTATATTTTTAAGAGAACGATTTTCCATCTTTTTGATAAAAGATGGAAAATCGTTCTCTCGCCCCGCGCGGGCTAGTTCTCGTACCGGTGTTAGGCATCATGTAGACCGTCGTCCAGAAAGTGTATAAAAAATACCAATTTTTAATAAAAAAAATTGACTTTGACTGATCAGGTGTTTAGAAGGAGTTCAAGTTGCGCCTGGGTGTGTTACACCCACCTTACGCTTCGTGTTCCTAATTCGAGTAAACATTTTTTGGTTTATATTAATATATATAACATGTCATACAAAGAAAACTAAAGGAGATTATTAAGTCTTTTCAAATCAGCTGATAATGATCATTCTTGTGATGATTCCTTTTGTGACTTCGAAATTGATTTTGGCCAAAGAAGCTCTGAAGGTGATAAGGTGATTTTGAAGCGATATATAGAGTTATCGTATGAAAATGATTATCCCGCCTATCCCGGACCCGAAAAATGTCAGACTTGTTATAAATGCAATATATATAAAACTGAAGATGATTATGAAAAGTGTGACTAATTATAGTGTATAGTTTAGATCTCATTTGTTTCCAAATTTCATCAACTACAAGAAAAAACTATTCGTTTTGTTTTTTTCTAAGTTTATTTTTTTATTATATAATAATTCTAGGAGTTACGCTATGTTTAAGTAAAAAACTATGCTTTCGTTAATTTCGTTTGAAAAAATATAAAATATCAATATAAAAAATATTTGTTTGATTTATATTTTCCACCCCAATCAGTTTTTATTTATTAAATAATCAAATTTAGTAAATAAAATATATTGAACACATTCAAATGTCTAGTCCACTACATGGGTGTTCTGAACCCACCTTACGCTCGATGAAACACATATTAACATTGCGCTCGCCGGGTTAAGTTAGGGTATAAACGTCGTCATATTATAATCGTAGTTTGGGAAAGTCGGGGTTATTCGGATCGTGTCAACGGCGCCCCCGTTTTGGATAACCTTTTTAAAATGATTTATTTTGTAATTGAGGTTAACAGTGCAGTTTTATTTCCTTTTAAATGGTTCACATGTACAAAAGAAATGCCCAAGGGATTATTTTTAAACAAAAAATGTAAACCGACTTCCTAAGTAAAAATGCACAAAAAAGTATGAAATTAAACTTTTTTTCTAAATAATTCCCCTTTTGATTTCGTCTAAAATTTTAACTATTTCTCTACTCAATCTTCATAACTTTGAAGTCGGTACAAGCCAACTTGAACGTGAGTTATATAAAATATTATTTTATCAGGATGTTGTTCGGGCTGGTACCCACTTCAAAATTATGAAGATTGAGTAGAGATATATATGTCTAAGCATATGCATCAGATACTTACTTTTTAGTAGCATATGCTTAGACTACTTCAGAAAAAGTCAAAATCATCACATGTGTCCGTATAAATTTCGAGGAGTTCCCTCGATTCCTCATGAATGCCATCATCAGGTCACTACTTTGATGACAACGGGATCAACTTTGGATTATACCTTTAACATAAAAAAAACAATTTTGAAAATCGGTCCACAGACGGCGGAATTATCGTTGAACATACAAAAAAATATAACATATATATATATATATACAGCCGAATGCATAACCGCCTCCTTTTTTTAGAAGTCGGTTAAAAATTAAAGAAGCTGCAAATAAAGTCTTGGACGGAGAGCGATGATGAAATTTTACTAATTACCATACACGAGTCTACAAAAATGAGTTACTTTCTCATAATTTCAATGTAATGACTTAGACATTTTGAATTTGGTTAAATCTTATACTTTAAACGAGACAATTTTGTATATATATAATCGGAATCTCGGCAACGGCTTCAAGTATTAACATGAAATTTATTATACATATACTGGTCTAATCCCTTGGAAACTGCATTTTAAAGCTATATATGTTTTTTTCTTTCGTCGTGCAACAATATATCAATAATTTCGACTCGATTATGTCAGTCTGATTGGCAGTTTGGTATATATACCTATGTATAATTTTTGCTTTGTTCGGAAATGTCGAATGTGGTGGGTTCGCATCCCGGTCAGATAAATATTTTTGTGATTCTTTTTTTTTTACTACAACTCCGAGCAAAGCTCGGTTATCCAGGTACTAAATTATTATGTACGATCCTACATATATTCGCCCCGAGTATTTGGCGCATTTCGAATATTTCTCTACGTCAAGTTTTTAGTTAATATTTTCAAACCTTTAAGTTTTAAAATGTTAATTTTGTAGCTACATTGTTAAGCGGATTTCAGACTACGCTATAATATAATAGCTTATAGTATATAGCTCATAGCATAACAATATCGCGCACCATACATTGTAATGGACACGTTCACACTGTACTGTACTATATATTATTGGCTTACTATACGCTATAAAATAGTGCGATACGCAGAGTTCATGCTGTGCTATATCGCGCGCCGCCCTCTTCCTCCTCCCTCACCCCCGGCCGTCTCGCAAGCGAAACGAGCGACACGACCATACTGAGCTTGCTAAATACTATAAATGCTTGCGATAATATCGCGTAATGTGAACGCCATGCTATATAGTATATTATTAGGTCCCCCTTTGCTAAACTATATAGCAAAATGTATAGCTTAGTCTGAAATGAGCTTTAGCGATTACTATTTTGCTAATAAAAGTTTCATAATTATTCTGTATTCTGTATATCTGATTCGCGTCGGTTTACCCTACCTGTAAATAAAGAGGGCCTCTAAAATTAAAGTTAATCTAATAACATTTTTATTGAACGAATTTAGCTCTAGCTTTAAAAACCTTTATAAATCCTATTAGGATTACGTATGCTAATGTTAGGGACTGGTATTAGATATAACCTGATAAATCCCCTAATTCCCTTACATATTGTATCTTTTTATTGGTTAAAGCCTTATTTCTATTAGGTATACAATGAGCAACATTAAAATGAAGTATTTCTATTATCGAATAAAAAGTGTAATTTCAGAGGGCTTACCCAAATTGCCATCGTTAGCTAATTACAATGACGATGAAAATATATGGGATTGACATAACGTTCAAATTTTACAGATTGCCATACGGTGCGATACGTCAATGCCATACATTTTTATTTCTAAATTCGTCATCGTAATTAGCGAAGTCACCTTGTCTAAGCCCACATGATGTTAGTCTCTTATCGGGAGTCAGGCAGATAGTACTTACCAAAGATATACCAAAGATATATATTATTACCATAAGGACTCGTCATTCCACCGATTTACACGAATGTCAGCTCGCGGCAGTGTGTGCGTGGCTGGGCGAATGCGGAGCCCGGCGGCGGGGAACTTTTTCCCAGCCTGGACCATGGCTCACGGGGCTAGCCGCTGGTCGTTTTGTGCTTTGACATAATTGACAATACAATTTCATAATATCTATTATAGATTTGTCTGACGCGTCGCTTAAAAATATTTTGGTGTCAACCTTAGGCTTACGTCAACATGGCTGATATTCGCTGGTGCTCGAGCTGTCATTTGTAGAGAGTGTCGCACATGTGCCTATACTCTATTTGCGTTATGAAGGCAGTGAATCATCCGTACATAATATGTCATAACGGCTTATTTTAATTGGTTAATTTGAACACTGAACACAGCTTATGCCTCATTGGTCAATTTTTACATTTGTACGCACGATTCACGGACTTCTTAACGCCAATAAACTGCAGTTTTACGAAGCTACTATTTAGACTTTAAAGTAGGTAAGTATAACTGCACTATAACCTAACTGTACCGGGCCCCATTAGAATAATTGCCAAAGACAAGATTTGTAACGAAAGAAGGCGCTCATAAAAATTTAATGATCGTGATTCTTTGATTTCAAATAGGCTATTACAGCTAGATCCTTACTAATATTATAAACGTGAAAGTTTGTATGTATGCATGTGTGCATTCAAGCAATAACAACTGAATGGATTTTGACGAAATTTGGTATGCTAGTACTTGAGACTTCGGATTAAAACATAGGCTACTTTTTATCGCAACGGTTCCTGCGGGTATTATTTTTGCGCGTACGAAGTCGCGGGTAACGTCAGGTTGTTTAATAATAGTTGTGTTATTATCTCGGTTTTGTATTAATTTGTTCATCTGAAAACTATTTTAAACGTATTATTTTGATTCCACTGGACTTGAGTACGCAATATCCAAGACAGAGGTAATTTGCTACAGAATGAATAGAATATTCCAGAAATTTAAGTGGTCCTCACACCAATATAGTGCTTTCTTAGGGCGCAGATTCCAATATTCTTTTGGTATTCCATAGGCTCGTCGACTGAATTTTTTTATTGCATAATTGAATAGTACTCTAATACTCTTAGACAGTATACTAAAAATCAATATTTTCATAGGTAGATTTCATTACAAAATGCAAGTCTCGTGGAAACGTAAATTTAGTTCACATATTTATATATATATATATATATATATATATATATATATATATATATATAGTTTACATACACTTTTACTTAACGAAATTAAGTAAAAGTGTATGAAATATAAAGCAGCAAGAACATATTTGTAAATATCCCCGAAAGCACACTGGCGTATCATTCCCAATTTCACATCAAGAGCGGCCAAGTTTCGAACATATGTGGTTTTGTAGTACTTAAAAAGTTATTATATAAAACAAAAATATATTTTTAGGACTTGGGAATAAAAAGTTCAGAGAATTCATGTGCAAAATACGTACTCATCTGTGGTAATCGTTATCATCATATCTGTATAGTCTATGGTTATCATTCTGTAAATTGTCAATTTGAGGCGTAAGAGCTCCATCTAGTGGCCCAATAGATAGATTTATTTTTATTGGAGTATAAAGTACTAGTTTTAATATAGAAATAGATCCCTCTATACTATATAAATTTTTGTTTCCGTAATGTGAAAGCGACATCTATCATTTATCTGTTAGCATATTGCGTTTGTAAACAAACTAGTTATTAATTTCATTACGTAATTGGCAACACAACTTATAGGTGTCGCTTTTCCGTAAACCGCCACTATTTATTGAACAATAGGTTAGGTTATATTTAATCAATTATCTTTTATCCCCCGAGTTTGATGTATAATATTATTACTTTTTTCCTATGTTCATAAAGTACAACTTACAATAAATATGTTTATGGCCATGTATTTTAATTACCAGGCAGTAAATGTATGGCGACTCGCCGATCTCCTTTGTGCGTTTAAGTTCATACTTACTATAATGAATGTTTTTGTATATTATGAATAATTATGATGTGAGTAAAATAGGTTTTTCTTACTAATTTTGCAAAAAAATTTAAGCTCTTTTGATTTTTCAGATGTATCTACTTAATTACTAAACTACACATAAAACATTATATTTTTTACGTTTTAGAAGTAGTAATAACAATATTACTGACTATTTATATAACATCTAGTCGTCTCCCCAATTGCATGTGAGTACTTACGACCTACGTCAATATGGTATGGTAGATGGGGCGAGAGGACCACAGCTTAGAACTTACTCTAAGCTAAGAGGAACCTACTTTTTGACTTTTAAATGGACTTTTATATTCTAGCCCCTATATTAGTAACCTTAAAGTTTAATGTACTCATTGCCTACAGACAAACTGCTAACCGTTTGCGAAAATGTTTAGTTATAATAAATAAATAAAATAAATATCTGATAGTAAATATATTTTCGTAGGTACATTAAGTAAGTATAAAACCGCCACACGGTGCAGTGTTTTTCACGTAAGTTCCTTCATTTAAATATATGCCTACACAAAGACACTTTACTCATAAAGAAGTCTTATTTTGTTTTTAAAAGTCTATTAAATCAAATTGAAAACTTTTGTTCACCTTCAAAACTCAACAACGAAAATAGTTTTAATTAGTTGAGTTGACTTGGTCTTTCTTTGAAAGCACATGAAACACTTGATATTGCTAACTTTGTTTTGTAGATTCTCTATATGTGCGTTATGTTCATAGAAATAGTCATGACAGCGCCCGCAGACGCTAGACAAACAGCTTGGCAAGCAGGTATCCACGGCAGTGGGGTGATTTGGCGGGTTTTATACTAATCAGCCCACGTGTTTGGTCTAAATAGTGCCATACATACATACTCCACATACATACATACTACATTCAAACGCAGGCTAATAAACACATTACTCGCCCTTGCGTGATGCGTTGCGCAATCGGGTAAAAAAACTTAGAAATATAATAATTTTTAACGTTGATTAATAGGTTATTTAGTTTTTTTTATTCTTATTTGTTTTCACGATTTAGTCTGTAAATTTAATTTTATCAAAATGAAAATTAGATAACACTTGCTGGCTTATAATGAAAATATTATAACATAGATTTATACCAAATTTAAAAATTATGAAACAAATTTTTAAAATTATGTTTTATTATTAGCTTACTGATATTTTCTGATGTTTAGAAGTCTGCAGACCGGTTGTAATTTGGTAACATTATACATGTTATATGGATTTTTATGTTTTTGACATTTTAGCTAATTAATTTCCAAACGTATTGTAATGTAAAGTTTTATAATAATATTATCAATATGTTAATAAAAATCCTAACTATAGTTCTATAGTTAGGAAACATTTAAAATATAGCATATTTTTAATAATTTAAACTAAACTCAAAATTATGATTTGTACGGCAATAAAGCCTACTCTGCTGTATCAACTTTTCATTCATGAAACTATGCAAATTGATAACTATAAATAAAAATTATAATCATAAAAATAAAATAAAACCGCAATTAAAGTCTTTGCCGCAAAAAATGTTATTTATTATCTTCTCCTAAATTATTATAAACTCTACCTACCTAGTTACTTACACCTTACGCATATTATTATTACTAGCTTTTGCCCGCAGCTTCGCCCGCGTGGGAGAGTGTCCGTGGCAAAAAACTTCCTTAGCAAATATACCTACTGTAATATAGTAGGTAATATCACAGAGTAAAAATATACACTTATAATAATTTTTCACACGTTATTTTTAATTTTAATATATCTTCTAGATAAGGATTAGGTAATATCCGTCTAAATAGCTTCTGAAAATACCACATTATTTGTGATATTTTTTTTAAACTTATAATGGGTATAGTAATATATCCTTCAAAGATAGACATATCTGTACCATCGCAGACCTTTTTGTAGACACCATGGTTACGTTAGTAAAAGTGCTATCACACGTACGGATTCGGTATGGAGCGGACTAAATCCATGGTCTACGTACTAAATCCGCCTCTATGTTGAGTAAGCCGGCGAACATAATTATTATTAATTGAGTCGCCGCTGTCCGCATCGGGTTTGGTCCGCTCCGTACCAAATCCGTACGTGTGTAGAGCAGTCGGGCATTTGAGCCGGACAATGATCTCAATGTGGCAACACTGGGGTGTAGGGTTTTCCCCTCCAAAATTTGGGGAAAAATCTACGGGGGTTTACTAGGGGGCATGATTTTTAAGAGCTTACTCCTTAAGAATCAATTTTATATGTGTATATAGCCCGGGGTATGAAAAATTACAGGGAGTGAAATCAGATTAAGTGACACATTAGTTTTATGTCATTTACGCGTAAGTCACTATGTATATAAACACATAAATTTTTTAGAGTTTCTAGCATATTATCTCTTATTTATTATAATTATATTATGATTTGTTATAATATGCTATAATATAATTGGCTTATCCCAATTATAATTATAATTGTAATTGGGATAAGCCTATTATATTCGAATAAAATCAGCGTAAATCTTGTAAATGGTATAACTAATCAGGTTCGAATTAAGGGTTAAGTTTGGGGAGAAATATTTTTGAGAGTTGGTATCACTGCACGATTTCAATTGATTGCTGGAATCATCGTCGTGGTCGAAAAACAGCACTGTAAAATATAGAACTCTGCGCTAATACAATAAAACTGAAAATCGAACACAAGAGTGTCGAGTTTTCAATTCAGTCTGCCTGACCAAATCCGTGCGTGTGTAGCAACATTGAATTCGGTACGCGGATATGGTCCGCGGACCAAGTCGGAGTGTCTGTTAGCTCTATAATATATATATATATATATATATATATTCTTTGCCATAGTACCGACTTCAAAAATATGAAGGATAAGTAGAGAAATAGTTAAAATTGTAGCCAAATTGAAAAGCGGAATTATTTGGAAAAGGAGTTTTATTTCATATTTTTTATACATAGGATACATAGGCTACTTTATATCCCGAAAAAGTACAGTATTCCCGTGGGATAGGCGATACTATATTTACGCGGGCGGAGCTGCGGAATAAAGCTAGTATAATATAAAGCTTTATATAAACCTTTATTTTTATAATATAATAATATCTATAGACGCTTCACACCGCGTCTTTATGGTCCCGTGATAAGTTCTCGAAGAACTTGTGTTACGGGTACAAGACAACGGAAATATATATAATACTTTTATACTATACATCTGATTAAGATTTGTATTTGTACCAAATAATGCATTAATTTATTTATTAAATAGATACCACCAACAAGGAACAAACATTGTTAACAGCTAAAATTGCACATTCATGTTGTTCATTTCTAAATGCTACCTTAAATTATAGGTGTATTACATTAGTTAATTAATGTTCATAATTAATCATTTTATTGAAATAAAGTAAGCTATATGTTTTTTTTCATGTTATTTATTAAATCTTAATATATAGTTTTATAACGCTACAGTCATTGGAGCAGTAGTGGATTGGAGACAGTCCAAAATATGAGATGGTGTTGAATACAAATGTATATTTTAAGAACATTGTATTTTCCATAAAATTAACATAAGTATAGATAGAAGTAATTGGCATGTGACAGATACTTTAATTAAATTGTGCTAATTGGTATCGTAAGTACAAGGTGAATTACCTGATCTGCTCACAATTGGGTGAGGTAAAATATTTACTAGATACATAATACATACCTGCAGTAGGTACCTGCAATATCGACAAAGTTCCTGCTCGACCAGTTTCTTAACACATTCCTTTGCACTGGGATGCCTCAAATATTTAAACACAAAGGAAGTGACCGCAACGACTGCAGACGTGGTTGAAGTACGACGTATTTACACATGACTCCTTAGTATGTGTGCGTACGCACAAATCAACGGCACTGTTAGGCGATTTTTATGTCAAGCGGCAGCTTGTTCGGTACTACTTGGCTGAAACGAATGCACAATGTACATCGACCATTAAAATAACCTAATCAAGAGCATGTCGGGACATGTCTGAGGAGGGTTCCGTAACTATCAACGCGTAATAAGTTTTTTTCAAATTACTTCAAAAGTTACTGTTCGATTTTGTTTAAAATAATTTCCTATAGGGTACAGAGTTTTTAGCATGATCCATCAGCATGGAAACATACAAGTTTCTATCTGCTATAGTTTAGAAATGCTAGGGAGAGGGGGGGGGGGGGGGGACGGACCCAACTTACAAACCACTTTAGAGGCCGATTACTCGAAAATGGTCGAGTTCTTAAAAAACCCATGTATCAAACATTACCTTTATTTTAAAAGACCTATTCAACGATACCCCACACGATGGAGTACAAGGAAAAAATATTTTTCATCTCCACTTCACATGCATGGAGAGCTACGCCGCTTAAAATATAAAATTATTATTATTTTATGAAATTAAAACCGACATCTATACACAATCTATAAATGTACCAAATTGCATCAATTTATATGCATAATTACAGAAGCTAGAAGCGCGGACAGACAGATAGACAGACGGTGTGGACAGAGCGAAACTATAAGGGTTCCTTGTGTATTACTGAACCCTAAAAAGGCAATAATATATTCGGGTAGTGGCTTTTTAGAGGATTTGTAGAGTTGATTGTTAAGTATGGTGTGTAGTCCTTTAAATAATATACTTTTACGGTCCGTTTCAATAACCTATTTACCAATAACTATTTGTTAAAAACGTTGTCATTCAATCATTTTCCGGCATTTTCCCATAACAAATTTGACATTTTTAACAAATAGTTATTGGTAGATAGGTTACAGAAACGGGACGTTAATGTTTTTGAGAAAATAAAACACCTAACAACAGTCGATATTGTTTCCCGTTTAGTTAGTAACGATATGTGGTATATTTAATTTATATTTCGACTCGATATTCTAAATTACTAACACTCGATATTACGAGAGTTAGTAAGTTATGTAACATAGAGTATAGACACAACAAACAACAGATAGTACCTATCATGTTACGTTAACTCTATAGACCTTCTAATAAAGAGTGTAATAATAATATAATTAAAATCATTTATTGACATGATTGTTAATAATTACAAAAGTCCTATGTAGACAGACATCTAAACTAGGCTATAAAGCCCGTATCTCAGGAGTCAGTGGCTTCTCCCAATATTTGTAACAAGTATCAAGAAAGTAGAATTAAGATTTTACAGTAAGTTATAAGTGTGGATATTTTGTAAATTTTAGGTATTTTATCTAATTTTCTTTCACACAGTATGTAATTATGATATAAAATGTTTCAAAATATAAATAATAATGAATATAGATACATATTTTGATCACACACATATACTATAATCCATATAGTTACTGGTAGATAGGTTATTAAAACGGGGCGTAAATGAATGAATGAATGATGGAAGTCACGTCACCTAGCAACAGTTTTATTTATCTTCTATGAGCGTTTAAGGGTCAGTTAACACCGCAACGATACACGACTTACTATACTTTAAGATAGCTATTCATTTTGATCTTTATTTACTACATAAAAAGATACACGTTTAATATGGCATCAGTCATACACTGCACATGCGCTTTGCAACCAGACCTTCGAACTTTTACAGTGAAACGTGTATGTATCTTCTTTTCATTTTTTAAAATCTATCTTAAAATGGCGCTACATGTCGCGTATTCTTTACTTTCGGTGTGAAATGACTCTTACTGATGAAAAAGAAAATTTACGGACACGAACACCTAGTCAGCAGTAGCGACGTGTGCATATAACACGATGGACAACGGCTTCACGTTTAATTAGATAGGTACCTGTGGGCTTGGGATGGGTAACAGAAACACTTCTACACAGCTGTATAACAGACCCACTCGGTCGGTGGTCAGTGTTGGAATGGCAGTCCCCAGTCGGTGCTTGATCTCCCCACTCCTGGTTTACCACTACCACTACATCACTGATACCACGCCCACAAGTGTGCGTGAATATATTTATTATTATAAGTGCCAATACACTACTGTACCTACAATAACCGTGACAGTACGGTTTGCGATATAGATCATGAATACCATACTTACGGGCAGGTAATTGTTTTTGTCGGGTTTTGCGCTCTTTCAGCAGCTACAAAACACAGTAAGTAAGTGCTACTTTTTGACGTGATAACGTCTTATAAATCGATGGAGCCGGCTGCACGCACGAAAAAACATGACTCATGCGCTACCTGTTACCCGTTATCGTTACCAAGTACGAGTCGCATTGCCTTTACCACATTATTATTATTATTGTTGTTGTTGTTGTTGTTGTTGTTGTTGTTGTTGTTGACATTGTTACGTTCAACTATCGTCAGTAAACCGACTTTACAGACAACCGGTATTTTATTAATATATTATGTGTTCAAAACGATATATTGTGTACTAATATTGCGTTTCACTCAGGAACCGAGACAATATTTCTAAAGTTGTATGTGTAAATAAATAACTTGACCCTTCACACGTCTTATTGCCAAAACAGATATGTGTAACATAGTGTTAAATGATTGAAATGACAGCCAATTTGTAAGGGAGGCAGGCACTTTTTACGGTTTTCCGATATATTTGTTTAATTTTACGAATTTCGACATTTTATATGAGTAAACAGTAGTTGTCGATGACGAAATACTACAAGTGCTTCAGTTGTTCATATATGGCCGCAAACTGAAACGTCACTTTTAGTGTTTGTTTAGTCCCTAAACACAAAACATTGGAAAAAACAGAGTAGATTTGAAAGTTATCGTTTGTTCGGTATATGTGATAGTAACATCCTACTTACTACTAATCCTACTAATATTATAAATGCGAAAGTTTGGGAGGATGGATGGATGGATGGATGGATGTTTCCCAAGTAGCACAAAAGTGCTGTATATCAGCTGTATAATGTCCACAATGGGATCCAAAGGGATACTAGCTAGCTTAATAAGAGCTGCTGAGGCGCTGTAACAGCTCATATAACTTTGATTTGGGCACAAATTAAACAGCTGTTAGCTGAATAACAGTGACGTTTGCTGTAAATCAGCATTATATCAGCAATATTAAAGGTAACAGTTGTCCCAAGAGCTAAATATTGGCTGATTATTAGAGTATGCGTTACCTTTTAAACAGCACAAAGTGTACGTTCGGGTTGTTTTAAAATTTCTATGGAGCTCAGTGTTCACAAGTGCAAAAATTGTGAACAATTTTTACCTTAGTTTATTTTGATTTGCTGTACTGTGTTCACCATTTTGTGCGACTCACGCCATGTCAAGTAATGGTGAATAATGTATTAATGGCAAATATTGTTTTCGGGTAAAATCTCGCTTTTACTACAAATTCTTACGGGAAAGAGAATTTATTGTGAAATATTATATGAATATAATTAAATAAAATATGAAGAAAATTTTCACGCGCACTCAAAATATCACTGTTTATTTGAAATTTATAGTGTAAAATATGTTGATCATAAATGGATGACAAAAGGTTTTTTTATTATTTTGCATTTATGCTTGTCCTTATGCTGTTTGCGTATAAAATCAGTACATTTTCTATTTAAATCAATCCAACTTTCTATAAAAAAATAAAGATATATTTTTCATTCAATGAGTTACCTAAGTTATAACCTGAAAATGGAGGACAAGCAATGTGATCACAATTACCGCTATGGGCTGTATAAGTATCCACAGTAATGAGCTGATACCTATAGTTATTGTGTAAAACAAGTCAGCCACAAATTCTTGTACAGCTTTAAAGCTAACATGTGCGCAAATATTGTAACTAATCAGTTAACCGCACTAATGCGGATTCTGCATAAAATTTTCGGCGTGTTCCGCCAGTTCTTCGTTTATCTTTCCACATTATGAACAATACAATATCCATACTATATATTATGCTAATATATAACGGACGAATTAACTGGATATTTAATACCTACACGGCGCTGATAAATAAGTATATAAAGTACATGATTTCAGCTGTAACGGGAATAATGAATAACATGTGAGCTAACTTATAGCTGTGTGCTGTAAATGCTGTAATTTAACATCATAAGAGTATACCCGTAGCGGTCATGTGGGCTATTTAAGCGCTGTTATACGATTGCGTGTAACACGCTGATTACCACTGCTAAAGTTGTACTTTATGCAGTAAGACGCATTAAAGACACAGCAGAACTAATTGCATTCTAGTAGCACACATATTCTTTCTTAAAATGCAAGCGGTCTGGGGGTGCATTTGTGGCCATCAATTCAGAATATAGCTGAGTTAAAGTCCACGAAAATACTTTACTGCAGCTTACAGTCCTATTTAGTGCTAATAGTTCTACGCTGCGCTTGCAGCTCTACAGTATGCTATGTGTGACGCGCAATAGCGTAAATAGACAGGCGAAAGAGTAATTATCAGCTATTGCAGTTATAGTGTACTGTTATACCTCTTTATAAACGCTAGGGTTACCGATGTTACCCTTTGTGTCATCTTATACAGCAGTTTTGTGCTACTTGGGTTGTTACTCTTTCACGCAAAAACTGGTTTGAAATAAAACATCTGACTCAACCCAATACTGCCAACTTTAGAATCGTATCGGAAATGTAGCCATTTTCGTCCCAAATTACAAAATTACTTTGGTACATACAACATAAATTTAAAACTATAACCCGACTACGTAAATTATATATATAGCCTATACCCTGTGTTATTCGGGCTTATTATTATTGTTATTATTATTATTAATAATATTATATTATTATTATATTATTAATTATATTATTATTTATTATTATTATTATTATAATAACGAATATATTGACACCTCATTCGATAAAATCGGATCTAGAAAACATAATTGTCACTGACAATGTGGAAGGCAAAAGACGTGGTCCGTGGTCGAAACCCGATGCGTCGGTCACGAATGATGATGAAGGTGATGGTCACGACACTCAGACGTGAAAAGAATGACTGACGGAGGAGGAGTTTAGACCCTATGGTGGAACATAAAATTTTACAGAAATACGTCATACACACACACACATATATATATACAGGGTGACCTGAAATTCGATACATTCCTTTGAAAGACAGAAAGTAGACCTCATTTACAGTAATATTTTTCATGGCATCCCCTATCCGAAAGTTGATATTTACAAAGTTATTGAAATTTCAAAATATTTTTCTTTATTTTCGACTTTTTGACTTTGACATGACGTATTTTTAAAAATGTTTGTCTTTTTAGTGATTTTTTTATGTATTTTAACCGTCAATGAGTCAAATATTATTTTTAAGGAATAAATAGGGACAAACTAACGAGAATTTTTCATTATGAGACATGAAACAGAATTTTGTTTTAAGAAAAATGCACATTTTTCTTAAAAACAGGTGATTTTCTTAAAAAAATGTATGATACAATGCGTACAAATATTCTAAATAACTTCCTTATCTCATTAGCTTTCCAAAAAGGTGCAAATGTCTACATAAAAATATGACGTTGTAGTAAACATATTAGAACTAAAATGAAATAATGTCTAAATCGATTTATTTGCGATAAGGTTAAAATAAAAGGAAAAACTTGAATTTAATTACGTTTATTGTGTTTAAAAAACATCAATGTTTAATTAAATTTAATAATAAATATTCTACTTTAGGTCTTGTTCAAAATGTGAACCTCTGTTTCTGATACAGGCCCGTAGTCTTCTCCGTACCTCTGTTTTGATTATTCTGGTAGTAAGACTAGTTTTGATTTCTTCTGCTGCATTTCTTATGCGGCTTCTGAGCTCCTCTACAGTAGTTATGGGTGTAGTATACACCAAAGCCTTCATATGACCCCAAAGATAAAAATCACACTTGGTCAAATCGGGACACCGTGCTGGCCAAGGAATTGGCCCGCCTCGACCTATCCAGCGATGTGGGTAAGTTTGGTCTAGCCACTGGCGTACGCCGAGGCGGAAGTGGGCCGGGCAACCATCATGCTGGAAAATCATATTACGACGAGTTGCTATTGGCACATCTTCCATTAAACCAGTAATCTCCTCTCTTAGGAAATGTTCGTACATTTCACCATTTAAATTTTGGGGCAAAAAATGAGGTCCAACTAAATTATTAATAATTATACCCATCCATACATTTAGACTGAATCTGGTTTGATGGGCCCTTTCTTTTTTCATCCTGGGGTTTTCTCCTTTTGGTGCCCAGTAATGTGTGTTGTGGAAATTGTTTATCCCGTCACGGTCAAATTTCGATTCATCCGTCCACAATATTCTTGAGAAGAAATTGCGATCCTCCATGTCTGCATTTATCATAAAACGGCAGAATTCCATTCTTCTAACCGGGTCTCCCTCTTCCAACGCTTGGACAGGTGTGTAGTGAAATGGATCTAGACGCGCTGTGTGTACTGTAAACCACACCTTCCATTGACTCAATCCAAGTCTTCTAGCTGCCACTCTTGTAGAAATAGAAGGATCATTTTGAAAAAGTGTTAAAATTTCTTCTTCTTCTTCTGGAGCATACAAACGAGGTCTGCCTGAATCGCCACGTCTTCTACCAACACGGCCGCTTTCCCGAATTCGTCGAAATGTTGTTGAAAACACTCTAACGTTTGGCACTCGTCGATTCGGAAAACGTTCAACGTATGTTCTTCGTGCAGCAGCAGCATTACCATTACAAAGTCCGTAACAAAACAAGATGTCAGCGTATTCATCGTACTCAAAAGCAGCCATCGCGATACAAAAAAATCACAAGTAGAAGTAAGGGTGTAGTTTAAAGCAACAATACGTCCGTACACGGCAATAGTTGACTTAAAACTAATATTAGCTACTAAATTTGCTCTCTAAGCCAGTCGGTAACTCATTGACAAAGGGCCGCGACGACAGTAGCCGAAACATCCCGAAGTTTGAACAAAGGAAACAATTGAAAAAAAAGGTCGCCTCAGGTAGAGTAATTTTTGAGATAACGTTACCTGATGATTGTTTTGTCTTTGTTTATTACATGTTCATATTTTTATGTACATATTTGTACCTTTTTTGGAAGCTTATGAGGTAAGAAAGTTATTTAAGTTATTTGTACGCATTGTATCATACATTTTTTAAGAAAATCACGTGTTTTTAAGAAAAATGTGCATTTTTCTTAAAAGAAAATTCTGTTTCATGTCTCATAATGAAAAATTCTCGCTTAGTTTGTCCCTATTTATTCCTTAAAAATAATATTTGACTCATTGACGGTTAAAATACATAAAAAAATCACTAAAAAGACAAAATTTTTTAAAAATACGTCATGTCAAAGTCAAAAAGTCGAAAATAAAGAAAAAAATTTTTAAATTTCAATAACTTTGTAAATATCAACTTTCGGATAGGGGATGCCATGAAAAATATTACTGTTAATGAGGTCTACTGTCTGTTTTTCAAAGGAATGTATCAAATTTCAGGTCACCCTGTATATATATATATATATATATATATATATATATATATATGTACATACATACGTACATAGACTGCCAAAATCATTGCCCTTCCTTTTTGATTCGCCGTAGTCGGGTATTAAAAAATGCTTTAGTATCTATTTGTCAAAAGTATTGTGTAAATCTATGACACATACTTAAATAATAATGTATTCCCTTCAAACTATTTTTAACTGAAGGTAGATACTACAAATTAATAATAATATTATTCATGAATCTTTATTAATGTGAACATAAGTACATATGCAAATCAGACAAATACAATTGTTCAGAACAAGGCGTGCTTCCAGGAATTATTGTATTTTTAGGATAATGACTTTAGGTAGGTATGTGATATATGATTATAACATAGCTCAGTGGTTAGGATATTATGTTGGCTTACACATTATATTAGGTACATCACATTTTTCTTCATTTCTTTTATCAAATCGGTCCTTAAAATAACAAATCAAGTCACATCAAAAGGAAAAACAGTATACTAACGACGGATTTAAGGAAAAAGTTACGCTAACATTAACTTATTTTATGATTTGTACTTTTTGTAGGTACATCAAAGACATATTGGCACAAAAATAGCTGTTAGTGGATATTTCTACCGCAGCCTTTCTGTTTCTAAGTCGTTACGACCATCCACGTCTCTCAGACTACAAAATGGTCGTCCAGACTGATAGAACTTTTAAATATTTAAGTTTTAATTATTATTTTTGTAGGCCAAAACCCTAATTCTCTTATTTAACTTATACCTAAAATTGGTGAAGATGGATGGATGGATGTTTGTTACTCTTTCACGCAAAAAACTACTGAAAGGATTTCGACGAAATTTGGTATGGTAGTAGTTTAGGCTCGATAAAAACATAGGCTACTTTTTATCCATAAAAGGTACAGTCCTCCCGTGGGATACTGCGTGGAGCTGCGGAAAATAGCCAGTAAAATATATATTCAATCGTCTTGATATCTTAAACTGATTTTGGAGTTTACTTAAACGTCTGACGTTTATGAGAACACCATTTTTCTGTTTTAACATCATTGACTGCGTCGAAATTGTACTATCGTAAGATTAAATTCACAGAATGGACCTAAGATCTCACCTTTCAAAATGGTCACAGGTTAAAAACAAATAGCAAGTCAGTTCGTAACAACTAAAAGTATAGACGTAGAGGCAAAACTTAATACGCCATGATAACTGTAGTATAAGGACCAATTCGCACCGAAACGAAACGATACAGCTATCTTAAAAATACAGCGCCGAGTCATGATTAGGTGCTGCATGTTTAAGATAGCTATTAAATATTGAACTTTATTCATTATATAAGAAGGTACACGTTAAATTGTAAGAGTTCGAATGTCATGTTGCACCGCGCTGCACAGATGACTGATTTCATAATATGTGAAATGGGTATCTTTGTGTGTAGTGACTATAAAGTTCAATTTTGAATAGCTATCTGAAATGCGCACGCAATGCAACGCTGCATCGCTTGCGATCATCGCGGTAACTGACCCTAAGTTTAGGGCGTGCTGGGCGTGTAGACTAGAGCAAGGCCTGGCTCTCGATAAGAGGTGATAATTTTTTTACAGTGCAAACAAATGTAATAAGTAATAATAATATTCAGTCTTTGCGTTACTTCACATGGAATGTTTGGGTCGGACTAGGTTATCGTTGTTAAATATACTTGTAACTGAATAAAAAAATCCATTTACTTACTTTAAACATGATATATTTTGTAACCTCATAAGTCATACATACTAGTGATAAAGTTTTACTACTCTCAAAAGAATTTATGGTAACATAAAAAAGATAAAAAATATTATATTACAGATTCGAACCTTGAAAATCCTTTGAGAACGATTCTGAAGCATTTATGCAAAACTATTATAGAGATCCTTGTAAGTTTTTATTTGCATCGTTTAAATAGTGCTGAAGGGCTGGTTTTGTGTTATTTTTTGAAGTTGCTGACAACTAAGGTAAGGTACCTTACGTTTAAGATTAATAATAGTATCGAGTATGTACATTACTGTGGTGGTACGGTGGTACCTTACTAATAAAAATATTTAAACATTAGATAAGTGGAAACCATTATATTGCTTATACATTGTGTAATTACTACCTAAGTATTTTCGTCGCGTTGTCAAGTAGAATAAAAGGAAAAGGAAAGGAAAATTTACTTTGTTACTTTTGTCACATACATGTCCAGATTGATTTCCATGTAATACAACAGAAGAAGCTACTCGAAATCGATCCCAATCCACTTCAGGAATCAAGTATCTTCGCCCTTACATAGATAAGTAAATTTTATTCCTGATCTTGGAACATAAATAATAATATACACAAGTTACGAAAATAGTTTGTTGTAAAGCCTATACTTTTGATGAAAAAAATGGTCGTCTGTTAAGTCGGTTTACGGACTATAATTTTACGTGATAACGTCATCACAAGCCGAACGCTAAGGCCGGTCGAGCCTCTCTATCGCTTGTTCCACGCTCTCTCTTGCACGCTCGGCTCAGGCGGAACGTGACAATCAGGCGACAATCAATTTTATAATATGTCTCATATTTAATTAGTTACAATTTATTTATATTATATTCCTTATAATCTTTATCGGATCCGCGTTTAAACATTACAATACAACATTATCAGAATTCTGAATTACTGTCGTAAAGAGTTTGAGTCGTTTATCATTGCTAAGTGAATTCGTAAAATGAATTTAAAGCTTTATTTCAAAAACTAAGATCTAACTCAGAATGAGAAATTAGATTCAATTTTATGAAAAATCTTATTCACTTTAGGGTCTACTTTGAGGTCTAGACCGAAAACTTTTCTATTGCAAACGAGTTGTGACAAGGTAATTCGAGTAAAAATTTACAAACTCAGAGGTAAATAAAACGATAAATATAAACATTATATTGTAGCCTGGGCACATGCAAATAAATTTAATTGTATGTCTAGTGTTATTGTAATATGTCGTGATTTCAAGATATGCATGCATAGTATCAACAACTCAGTGCTCCATAAGTAATAAGAGCAATGAGTACAATTTAATGTCCATTACTTTGAAAAGTTTGTTTTTCAGTTACTTATGGACTGTGCTCTCTAGTTATTACTATGTTGAACTATCCTTAATCACTCACGTTTACTATCTATTATTTACTATACAGGTTGAATTTCTCAAGCGAAAACAGGTGAGATGAGTGGCAACTTGTGAGCCCTATTTCCATAAAACTGAATTCGATTATATGTTGAATCAATTTCTCTTGCCAGGACTCGCATGGACTGATTTTAGATTACTTTCCAGAATTTGTTCCTTTTTAACTATACTATCGAATGGTGTAATAATTTTAGCAAGGCCTTCGATTGCGTGTAACATGCAACAATAATCAGGAAATAATACTATTATGGTGTAAGAAGCCTAACTCTCAACCTTGTCATTGATGCAACACAATTTTTAGAGTGTGAATTACTATCAATGCCTAATTTGATGAAATAGAATTAAAGTGTTTAACAAGTGTATATTGTTGGTCCATTTCTCTTTTTACTTTACATAAATAATTTAAATAGCAAACTTGTAAAGGTAAATTCATGTTATAGCTAAATATAGTTTAAAAAATGTTTTTTTAAGGACATAGAAAAGAAAAACCGATAGCAATACACAAAACGAGACTTATAAATCATATCTAAAAAAACTTACTGAAACTGTGAAGGAAAATTAATTAATTCATTCATATCGTTAGTAATTTAGATTTCTCTTTATTTATAGCTCTTAATGATTGAAGCGATATCTTTTGCATATAATACTCGTATAGGGTTAATTTCCTAAGCTCAAACAGTTAACGTCAGTTCAACCGGAGCACGACGAGGCGCACCATTTTCAAAATTGAACTGTATTTATTACACTTAAGATACACATGTTTGATTACAAATGTTCGAATTTCAAGCTACACTGCACCGCTGCTATTGCAACGAAACGTGTATCTTTTTATATAGTGAATAAAATTCAATTGTAATTCGCTATCTTAAAAATTCGCGTCGCGTATTGGTGTGACCCTTAGCTATTTCAAACAGTAACTCCTATTAACTATTTTCTGCTGCTCTTAAACATATTAAATAAAATTAAAGTCAAACATTTTACCACTATATAGTAAAACTTATTAATTATTATAATTATTAATTACCATTAAAATTATTTTATACCGACAGAATTAAAGCTTAATTATTTTATACTTAACTGAACTTTTTTGTTTCATATTATTAAGCAAGTGAAGCGAAAAGTATCTCGAAATAATTATAACTCGAAATATTCAGTATTAAGTTTTATGTTATATTATTAAGTATATTAATAATACTTTTAAGTAATAAAATAGTAAGTATTTTGATAAATTACAAAGGATGATACAAATATCAAGCAACTATTTTTTTACATCAAATGATCCAGGAAATGACGGATCATACGGATACGGATCACGGACGGATCGGAAACGGATCGCCTGATGGTAAGCGATACCGCTGCGCATGGACACTCGCAACACCTAAGCAGTTACATTGGTAACTCCACTGGTGCCACGACTTGCGTTCCCAGTCCTCAAAATCCCCAACTCACTCATTCGGCGAAACACAACGCAAGCGTTATTTCACGCCGGTTTTCTGTGATAACGTGGTATTTACCCGGTCGAGCCGGCCCATTCATGCCAAAGCGTGGCTCTCCCACGTAAATATATTTGCAAATGACTAACGGTTTAAAAGAGTGCTACAATTTTTAGATCCCTTCTCAATGATCTAGAGATTTATAGCGACCTCTATTAAATTCGACCTCCGCCATTTTAGCAAATGTAGACGCATTTTTATTGACTATTCAGGAAAATACTCTTTAAGGGCATGAAATTTATTAATAATTGCTAAGGCTAAAGTTATTATTGGTTATGTAATTGTTAGATGTAATGGATTTTTCATTGAGAATGAATCATAATTTGCTACGTTATTGAGTACAATAACGTAGGTTCAGTAACATAGTAACGATGTAATGATGGCGTTGTAAAATGTACTATCAGGGAATCTATTTCTTATGTAGGTAGAATGTTTTCATAATATAATTTGTATTATAGCCACAATGCAATTGTCAATGATAGTTTTATGTCATCTCGATATCATAATATTAATAACTCCCTACACCGATTTCGGTGACGGTGGCCGGTTTCATTGAAAACAGGCCAGTTACGTAGGAGTAATTTATGGTGCCCAAGTGTGTGCGCAGTACACAAGAGCACTCTCTCCTCCATTACGCTCGTAACCCAGTGGGACGGATAGCCGACACGACTGGCGGGAGATCAGGCATAGGACCGACTTTTTACATGGCCATCCGACGCATGGATCAGACAATCAGGTGATCAGCCTGCATAGTCCTAACCAAACTTGGAAACAAAAATTTTTGTTGTTCTAATGTAGGAATCGAACCCACGACCTCCGAGTCGAGAGCCAAACTCTAAACCACTGGACCACGGAGGCTGTCTCTTTATATATTTACTGGAACTATATGCAATAATAAGGCCCAGGACCGACTCTTTACATGCCCATCCGACGCATGGATCATCTTTCTTGTCATACAATCAGGTGATCAGCCTGCATTGTCCTAACCAAACTTGGAAACAACATTTTTTATGTTCCAATGCGGGAATCGAACCCACGACGTCCGGGTTGAGAGCCGAGCTCTAACCACTAGACAACGGAGGCTGTTCATAATATTATAATACGAAGAACGATCAATCTGCTTATGAATTAACCCAGGTAGTGCGCTTGATAAAATAAAACTATTTTCGCATTAAAATGTAAGTCAACCACAGTAAAACACGGTAGAGCGCATACATAAACACTTTTTACATTGAAATAATATAAAACAGTCGGGTAACTATACACAACAATATTTTATCGAATTACAAACCATTATTTTGAGCTTTGAAATATTTAATATTTTATTACGAAAATTGTCTAAAATCACGCAGATAAATGCGCAAACTTTGGCGAAGGTACTTATATGCTATCAATAATGATTCTCAAATTACTCTATTTTCAAACTACATTGAGCAAAGTTAGAATTTCCAGTACGGCAGATCAAAGAGACTTTGACTGGAGTATCATAATAAAGAGTAATATTATCGGCCCGGGAGCCCTTACCCTTAGATAAGATAATGGGGCGTTTCACTTTCTTATTGTGTATCATATAATAAGCATGGATATAATAATATTTTGTATACATTTTTATACTTCGTAAACGCAAAAAATAACAGCACATTGCCAGTGCAATATGTTGTTTTTTTTGTTGTGACTTGTGAGGAGTTTTCTTTTTAATCATTTTTTATATTTTCCTGATTCACATCTCGGATCCCATAAAGTTTTGTCTTGTCGGTCCGTCCGTCCGTCATCGGCTTTCCGTACCGGTAATTGCTGGAAAGATGAAACATTGTATGGATATGTGTATCTACCACGTCGACAAAGTGCTAAAATAAAATCATTTTATTTTGGGGTACCTCCCCCTACAAGTGGGGATGATATTTTTTCTCGCATCTAGCCCATAGTGTGGGGTTATTTTGGGTATACATTAGATAGTTCTTTATAAACAATAAGAGGTTGCGAAGATGATTCTTTGAGTTAGGTACCCGTTTGCGAGATATTCAACTTTAAAGCGCATTTTTTGTTAAACCCCCAAAAGCTAAACGGCTGAAATCTGAAAAAAATCTGAAAAAATTCTTAATCTTGGACCATGTAAAAAGTCCATGTGGCGAACTTTAAAGAAAAATAAATCGGGTGATATAACTTTATTAGTTTAGACGCCTTAAAATGCGTTTATTTGAAAAACGTCGAACAAAAATAACGAAACAATAAGTAAACATGTGAAATATTGGTACAATGGTACGGAGCCCGACGTGCGCGAGTCCGACTCGCATTTGGGAGTTTTTTTTTATCCTTTACCTAATCAGTAAATCATGTCCTCGATGATTCTGTAATTGATTTTGCAAAACGTTGTGTAGTATTCGTATTGAAGGTACTTTGTCGATACAATGTACAATGTACGGTTACATTTGTAGACACTACACTAATTAGTCTTGTACACTAATAGATACTTAACATATTACCAGTAATAAAGAGTGTATTTTATCTGAGTAGCTAATAATATACTAAACAACAGCTGTTTAATTTATGTTACTATTTGTCGTTATAATAGATTTGAGACCTAATTACAAATAGGTCACTGTCAAGACGTAGCTCCAAATGAAAATAAAATATTTTTTATAAAGCTCGTTGCGTCACATTGTAAAACTAGTCAAAATATTACGTGGCTTTAAGGCAAATGTTTAAAAAAAATCTTATGACGTGATTTAATGTCTTTTTCATGTAATAACCAAAGATTTCAAAACTAAAGAAAGGCTGTGACGTACATTTGACAGAACAAATCCATACAAGAAAAGGTTACGTCATATTGGTTTTCACCATACTTCCAATGTCAAAATGGCACCAAAAATCTCAAAAATGGGGCCATTTACCTGGATACACTTTTTGACATGACAGATATGCCTCGCCTATAATATACACTTCTATGGTAATAACTAATAAGTAATGATAGTCAGAAGAAGTTCACTATTTTGGGCGGTTTTCAAAACTACAACAGTGCATATGTTCAGTACTATTATATTATTATCATGAAGATAAAAGTCTATTGCAAATCAATAGCTTTTGATCTTACTACTATTATACGCTTCCGTGGTCCAGTGCTTACGCGTGCGTGCGTGATCCAAGCTTACAGCTTGGATCTCGACTCCGGAGGTCGTGGGTTCGATTCCCGCATTGGAACAACAAAAAATATATATTTAAAGTCTGGTTAGGACCTAGCAGGCTGATGACCTGATTGTCTGACAAGAAAGATGTAAGTCCTGCGTCTAATCTCTCGCCAGTCGTGTCGGTCATCCGTTATGAGAGTAAAGGAAGAGAGAGTGCTCTTGCGTACTGCGCAGACACTTGAGCACTATACTCCTGCGTAGCTGGTCTGGTTTCAACGAAACCGGCCACCATCACCGAAATCGGTGTAGGGTTTTTATTATAAATGTGAAAGTTTGTGAGTAGTTGTAGTTCATAAATATAAAAGAGAGCAAACCAAGAGATGCGATTGTTTACAAAGTCGTTCACTATTTTTGTTAACACAGGCTTAAACGATTTTGTGACGAAATCTTGAAAATATATTTTTAAGAACTGCCACTTTTTAAATATTCTGTTGTTATTCAATTTCACCGCTGTGAACCACGAAATAGTAACTATGGTCTATAGAGTATAGAATTTACTAGATTACACTAGACCTAATAGCTGATCTGGTGGCAATTATGGTATATGATTTCATCGTCGTGGATCCTATATGATGTAATGCATGTAACTATGTAAATTAGAAAAAATAAGTGGCAAGCTCAGGTAGCTTTGATTTTTTTATGAAAAAATTACAAAATTTTAAATGAAAAAAATACTTTAAAAAATTACATTATTGTTTCTGCCATCAATTATATCTATTATGTCTGTCTGTCTGTCTTTGTCTAGCACTTGCACTCTGGCTTTTTTACATACGCAGCTACTAAATTTAATATGTATTCAAATTTCTCCTTTCCCATTCTTAAATAATTTTTCCACTGGTTCCAGAGCACTGAGTATGCGGATACTCAGTGCTCTGGAACCAGTGGAATATGCGGATATTGGAGTGTTTTTCTCTTAATTTCAAGTATTGCTTGAAATTAAGCAATAGATTAACATGATTTTAAGAAAATAAATTAAGAAAATAATGGGGGCCGGTGTTCAGTGCAGTGTAATAATCGATAAGAAAATAATGGGTGCCGGTGTTCAGTGCAGTGTAATAATAGACGCCCTTGCAAGGGGCCACGCCTTCCCTGACTACCGGTATTTTTTGGTATTTCGGTATCAATTATTTATAGACTTACTTACTGCAGAATCTAGGCAATTCTAGTACAAAAACATCAACTAGAGGGAAAGAAGATATAATTACAATAGGCCTAATAATATTTCAAATAAAAGACTTTGATTTACGAGTGGGTATTTACAAAATGTTTTCTTTGCAGATATGATAGCCGTGCGCGCGGTACCAGGTAAGCCATTGAAGCCTCATAACAAGGACAACAACAACCTTGAGTTATTCTGAGCACGAGGTTATGTCATTGATATGCGGTTATCTACTTTTCGTCCTTTCTTTATTTATTTTCTGAGGCGAAAACTATTTTTTTGTGACACAAAACATCGAGTATTTTATACGGAACACTCGGTGGGCGAGTCGCAACTCGCTCTTGTTCGGGTTTTTTTGTATTAATTTTAGTAATACAATTAGTCATAGCGCTATATTATAGTCGTAATAAAAACTAAAAACCGGACAAGAGTGAGTTGGACTCGTCCACCGAGGGTTCCGTACAAAGTAGGAACATCGTAAATAGTTCAAGAATCTAGTCTCACAGTTTTTGTCGAGCCTGAAAATGAGCGACGATAGTTTGTATAGAGAAGCCATTATTTTTTGAAATTTTTCATTTTTATTTAAAAACAATATGCATCTTAAAAATAATTAAAAAAATATGTTTTGAAATGCTCACAATATGATACCCCATTTGAACTAGTAGCTGCAACAAGGGCCTCTTTTAGACTTATTATTCTGTTTTCTATGATTTAACTACTAATGTGCAGTTTTCACATTGTTTCTTTTACGTTACTTGCCAAATTTTATAGTTCTTGTTCAACTGGAAGTAACCTATGAATTTTGATTCCCTTGAGAGTGTCGAAATACTGACGGTCCAAATTGACTCGCTGCGCCAGCATTTCAAACGTTCACCAAACGTATTTATACTATTAACACCTTCATTGCGTCAGTCTATTTTGTTAACTTTCAGTTGTAAGTTAATACAGGTCATTAGGTATCTTAGACCTGTTTCTAAACTAGTCCATGCAGCGTCATAGGGTCGATTCGGTTTGTTCGACTTGCATAAGTTTATATGCTATTTGCTTGCTGTAATCATTTCAGTTTATTTTAATGTACTGACATATTTTCAATGACCTTGTCAACATACCTCTTGGGCCGTTTGCAAATTGGATAGTGGAAAACATGTAAAAAAATAATAATTACAGATCTTTTCGACCTTATGTCCGCACAGAATGGATGAATTATCGATAAATTTTTACTTACGTGCAAATAAAACAATGTTAAACAAAAAATATATTTCTGATAAACAATGTGTCTACATATTTTACTTATTTTTTATTGAAATAATTCATCATCATCATCATTAACAGCCATAGGACGTCCACTGCTGGACATAGGCCTTCCCCAAAGATTTCCACAACGAACGGTCCTGGGCCACCCGCAAATAACGGCGGCCCGCGACCTTCATAAGGTCATCGGTCCACCTAGAAGGAGGCCGTCCAACGCTGCGCTTTCCAGTTCGTGGTCTCCACTCTAGAACCTTTACTCCGCAGCGGTTATCAGTTCTACGAGCGATGTGGCCTGCCCATTGCCACTTCAACTTGCTGATTCTGCGAGCTATGTCAGTTACTCCAGTTCGTCTGCGAATCTCCTCGTTGCGGATTCTGTCACGCAGAGAAACCCCGAGCATAGCTCTCTCCATCGCTCTTTGAGTGACTTTGAGCTTATTTAAGAGGCCAACAGTGAGGGACCACGTTTCACATCCATAAGACATCACTGGCAACACGCACTGTTCAAAGACCTTTGTCTTTAGGCACTGAGGTATTTCGGACTCGAAGACGTTGCGTAGTTTCCCGAACGCTGCCCATCCGAGTTGGATTCGTCGTTGGACCTCACTATCGAAGTTGGACTTGCCTAATCGGACTGTCTGTCCCAGGTAGACGTATTCGTCAACAACTTCGATTTTAGAGTTCCCAACAAATACTGGAGCGGGTACAACATGGGCATTAGACATAATTTTCGTCTTGTCCATGTTCATTTTTAGACCCACTCGCTGGGAAGCTCTATCGAGGTCACCGAGCATGGCGCTAAGGTCTTCCAGCGATTCTGCCATTATGACTATATCGTCAGCAAACCGAAGGTGAGTGATGTATTCGCCATTTATGTTGATGCCGTATCCTTCCCAGTCTAGGAGTTTAAAAACATCTTCCAATGCTGTGGTGAAGAGTTGAGGAGAGATGACATCTCCCTGCCTTACACCTCTCTGCAATTGGATAGGTTTCGTACTTCCATTCTGTACTCGGACCGACATGGTGGCATTGTTGTACAAACACTTCAACACTTCTATATAGCGATAGTCAATTTGGCACCGCTGAAGAGACTGAAGCACCGCCCAGGTTTCGATCGAATCGAAGGCTTTCTCATAATCCACATACGCCATACAGAGCGGACGATTATATTCCTCCGATTTCTCTATAATCTGGCGGAGTGTGAGTATGTGGTCTATGGTACTATAGCCTTTTCGGAAACCGGCTTGTTCGGGTGGCTGGAAGTCGTCGAGCCTGCGCGCGAGACGGTTCGTGATAACCCTCGAGAACAATTTGTAGATATGGCTCAAGAGCGAGATCGGTCTGTAGTTCTTCAACAAGATATTGTCTCCTTTTTTGAAGAACAGCACCACAACGCCCCTGCACCATGCCTCAGGTGTGGCGCCTTCATGTATGACGGAATTGAACAGTTTCTGGAGGACTTTGAGTACCGGTTTTCCACCTGCTCTCAGAAGTTCTGTCGTAATTCCGTCTTCACCTGGGGCCTTGTTGTTCTTAAGCTGTTTTAGGGCCATCCTAATCTCGTACAGGCCGACGTCCGGGAGATCCTCGGTATAGTGTCGAGTTAGCTTGGCTCTTGGATCTTTAGCCGTGCTGTTAACAGGTGTCCGTGTCGATATGTACAACTGTCTGTAGAACTCTTCTATCTCCTCCAAAATATCTGGCTTCGACGAGATGATCTTGCCTTGATCGGTCTTCAGCTTCGTCATCTGGCTTTGTCCGATAGACAGTTTCTTTGCGAACACTTTAGAGCCCTTGTTTCGCTCAATCGTTTCCTCAATACATCTAGTATTAAAGGAGCGTATATCTTGTCGCATTGCCTTGGTTATCTGTCTATTAATCCGTCTATATTGTGACATGTCAGCTGAAGACTGCAATCTCATTTCTCGCCTTTGCGCCATGAGTTCCAGAGTTCCATCGGAGAGCTTTTGAGTTCTACTTTGGCGTCGGGTTTTATAGAATTTCGACCCAATCGCATGGACAGCTTCCACAAGCCTGTTGTTTATATCGCACTCGCCTAGGCATTTAAAGCTATTTTGGAGCTCGAGTTGGAATTTTTCGGGATTTTGGATATTGGCAGCGGTGGGTCTGATCGTGGACTTCATCAGACTAGACCTTTCCAGCTTAACGTTTAGATTTAATGTGCCTCTTACCATGCGGTGATCGCTACCAGTCTTAACCCTGTTGATCACAGAGACATCATTAAATATACGCCGCTTGGTCGTCATAATGAAGTCGATCTCATTTTTTGTGGAACCGTCCGGGCTGATCCAGGTCCACTTCCTGGTAGGTTGCTTCTTGAAGAAGGAGTTCATCATGAAGAGTCCCTCCTTATCCATGAAATTAGCCAGTCGCTGCCCCCTTGGGTTCCGCTGCCCAATTCCATATTGTCCCATTCTCAACTCATCGCTTCGTTTGCCCAGTTTCGCGTTGAAGTCTCCCATCACAACCGTATAGTGGGTTGGTGAGGTATGTATGGCATTAGAAATGTCCTCATACATAATCTCAACTTCATCGTCAGGGTGTGTCGAAGTAGGTGCGTATACCTGTATAACCTTGATCGAATACCGACTGGTAATTTTGAGTTCCAGGTATATCACCCTATTCGACACACTCTCGATCTTCACTATGTTGTTGACAAGAGACTTGTGGACGATAAACCCGACACCACCTTCGGATTTACGTTCTCCTTCGCGGTAGTAGAACAAGTTGCCAGATTTGAGAATTATCGTGTCCTCGCCCTGTCTTCGGACTTCAGATAACCCTATGATATGCCATCGCAACTTGTCCACTGCTTCTTCCAGCTCAGCAATCTTCGAATCTTCCCTCAAAGTGCGTGCGTTGTACGTTGCCAGGTCGAGTCGTCGGGGGTGGTAGCCGGAATTTCGGAGCCAGAGATTCTTCGCACCCCCTGCCCCGCCGTTCCCGTAGCCGCTACCGTAGCCAGGGATAGCGGGGCTGCCGGTGACTAGGGGCCGTGGCCGTTTTGTGATGTTCATTTTTGGGGGGGGTTTGCCGTAATCACCCTTGGTACGCTTGGCAGGCGGGTTGGTGACCGCAGTGGTGTATACCTACTTACTCAGACGGACGCTGCTGCCCATTCGCCTGAGGTCCGGGTTTGTCGCCTCTTACGACACGCTTTTCCGGACGGCGGTGGGGATTTGTATTCTTTCTCCGTCCCCACACGGATTGAAATAATTAATAAATAAAAACTATACCCTTCTTGGCAGTCGGGTAACAAAAATTATAACTTAAACATTGTAAGTTATTATTAATAAAAATAAATTATAATTGATGTTTAGTTAGTCACTGAAATATTATTAGTTACTTTACTGTTACAGTAACTGTAATGTTCAATTAATATTGATAAAGTTGCATTGGTAGTCGTATCTATCTTATTTTCTGGGCATCTATATCATCTATAATCACTTTCTGGGTATAAAATGCCTATAACGATCCTGTGTATACGCAGCTTTATACAAACATCTTAACTATTTCCATACTACCCCCGCACTTATAAGCGGGGCAAAGTCGTAACACCATTAATGTAAGAGTTTCTTGCAATACAATGACCACACTGAATGCTCTTAGTGCGGTGTTCTCATAATCAGTGAAACGTGAATGTATGTAGTTTGTGTGCACCACTCACACAGGACTTGGGTAAAGTAAGTGTTAATGACAAAATGTCGGTCTACGGTCTCGAGTTACGTGCTTCCTAACGGTTACTAATCCTACTACTATTGTAAATGTGAAAGTTTGTGAGGATGGATGGATGTTTGTTACTGTTTCACGCAAAAACTACTGAACCGATTTTGATGAAATTCGGTATGGCAGTAGTGGGTCTGGACTAAACATTGGCTACATTAATTTCCCGAAAAATTTGTTGTCGTGGGATAATGTATTTACGCGGGCGGAGCCATGGGCAAAAGCTAGTAATATTATATTTGTTGATATGTATGTAGGTAATGGGTGTGCTATTTTCAAAATAGACGCTAACAGACATTCCCTTGTAAATTTTAAATAGTTTACAAAATCTCATTTTCAGGGTCCGTACACAAAGGGTAAAACGGGACCGTTGTACTAAGACTCCGCTGTCCATCCGTCTGTCTGTCCGTCTGTCACCAGGATGTATCTCATAAACGTGATAGTAAGACAGTTGACATTTTCACAGATGACGTATTTCTTAAAACCCAATAAAAAAAATATTCCTCCCTACGTCAAAAAAATCACGTTTGTTGTAAAATGTGATTTTTTGAAGTTTTTATAGATAATAGTACGGAACCCGTCGTGCGCGAGTCCGACTCGCACTTGGCCGGTTTTTTAATTTACCCATAGAGATGTGAAATACTTTTGTCGAATACTTATGAAATGTAACTAAAATAAAGTTTAGAATAATAGGTCTTTGGTCTTTACCTATGAAATTGCCGTTTTGCAGTACTGGCCATTTGAAATCAAAATAATTTTTGTTTGGCTAAGAATTCTAATTTCAAATTAATTTTATTTTAAAAACATGGAATTCTTTTTCCAATAGTAGTGATTTGTTTATTGATTAGTGTTACATTTTCATCGCATTTCAATCTTTTTCGTCATCATGGATACGTTAAAAATTCGAGTAATTATGGAATATGAGTAACGTCGTGGCAGCAACGCGGCACAAGCGGCACGCAACATCAACGACGCTTAGGGAGCTTACACTACAAACCAACGCATCATCTGTTATTGGTTTGCAAAAATGCTGAAATACGAACCTCGCGGTCGTCCGAAGACTTTGGCCAACAATGACGAATCAAAGGCGATTGTGGAAGCTGATGATACACAATCTACGGCTGAATTAGCAGCAGCTTTCGACGTTAGCGTCAAAACAATATTGGTCCATTTGCGTCAAATTGGCAAGGTAAAAAAGCTTGACAAATGGGTGCCCCACGAACTCAATGATCGCCAACGCGAAATACGCATCGAGACGTGCCTTGCACAGCTTAACAGACACACAAATGAAGGAATTTTGAACCACATTGTTACCTGCGATGAAAAATGGACTCTGTTTGATAACCGCAAGCGCTCAGCAAGTTGGTTGGATCCTGGTTCAGCACCTAAACAATGCCCTAAACGAAAACTTACCCCTAGAAAAGTGATGGTCACTGTTTGGTGGTCTAGCGCCGGTGTGATTCATCACAGCTTCTTACCAAACGGGGTGAGCATTACTGCAGATGTGTACTGTGAAGAACTGAACACAATGATGGAGTAGCTGGCACATCTCCAACCAGCATTGGTCAATCACTCGTCTCGAATTTGGATAACTTCTTGGCGGGAAAAAAATTCAATACCCGAGAGGCAGTACAAAATGCCTTTGAAGAATTTGTTGCCTCCCGTCCAGCTGATTTTTTTAAGAAGGGCATCAATAAACTGCCACTGCGTTGGCAAAGATACATTGATTGCATGGGTGATTACTTCGATTAATACAAATAAAAAATACATGAAAAAAATTAGTTTAAATTTTTTCATACAAAACGGTAATTTCATAGGTAAAGGCCTAATATTAATTATTACTTTTATCTAGCACTTAGTTTGATTACATCAGCCTCCGTGGTCCAGTGGGACTCGGAGGTCGTAGGTTCGATACCCGCGTTTGAACCACAAAAAATGTTCTTTCCAAGTTTGGTTAGGACAATGCAGGCTGATCACCAGATTGTCTGACAAGAAAGATGGTCTATGCGTTGGATGGGCATGTAAAAAGTAGGTCCTGCGCCTGATCTCTCACCAGACGTATCGGTCATCCGTCCCACTAGGTTACGAGAGTAAAGGAAGAGAGAGTACTCTTGTGTACTGCGCACACACTTGGGCACTACAAAAAAAAAAAAAAAACCGACCACCGTCACCGACATTAGTGCGGGTAGCTATTAGTCTCATCATTAAACAAAACAACGTGAATGAAATCAGTGGAGCAGCATATGAGGATGTACTGGTAATGTAATGATTAATCACTTCCAAATTATCTTCAACTAGATGTTGCGACTTTGGCCGCGCAAAAGGAAATCGCACGGGAACCGAAATTAGTATGCGATGAAAAGTAGCCTATGTCCTTCCCCGTGGTTTACCTTTATATCTGTGCCAAATGTTATTAGAATCGTTCCAGTAGTTTCGGAGTCTATCCAATGCAATTAAACAAATAGTCGAATCCTTCGACTTTATAATATTAGTATAGGCTAGATGTTGCCCGCAGTTCGTGCGCGTGAAAAAACGCGCGGGAACTGTACATTTTACCATGATAAAAAGTAGCCTTTCTGTTTACCCGTGGTACTCTTTAGATCTGTGCCAAATTTCATCAAAATCGGTCCAGTGGTTTCGGAGCCTATATCATGAAAACAAACTAATCTTTCATCTTTATAATATTAGTATAGATAGGTACCTACTTATAACTGGTATATATATATATATATATATATATAGATGTATAATATGTAAATTAAGGGAGGGAAGTAAATTATTAATTAAATCTGATATCGCCTATGAAACTTAATTAACTAAGTATTGTAAGACGAAATGTTTGGATAAGCAATTTGCATAGCAAATAATGTAAGCGTAAAGACCGACATGTTATGAATGATCTTATACTTTATCTGTTTCTCTAAAACAGCTGTAATTTAGTATGTAGGGAGTTGAAATTCAGTAAGTAGGGAGTTTGTGGAGAAAAACTATCTAGCTATGACTTATCTCTGGAAAACTGCGCATTTTTAAGCTATTTTTGTTTTTTCTTTCGCCGTCATGTATATCAATAACTTTAACTCTATTATGTTATTCCGATTGGCAGTTTGGTATGCATATGTATAATTTTTGCTTTGTTTGAAATTCGGAATGTGGTGGGTTTTTTTTTTTTTTTTTTTTTTTTACTAGTTCCCCCGGCCATTAGCCAGGACAATTGTTTACATTGTTTTTTGGTTACATCTTTTGTTTTGTAGGTTAGTTACAATTTTTTCGTTACATTTCTTTTCTTACTAGTAGTAGTAATTATAAATTTATAAGTAAAAATAAATTATACATTTCTCTTATTACTTATTTCTTTTAATCTTACATTTATTTCCTTCAACATCTTGTGCTATTTACTTACATTAATTTTTGCATTTACGTTTACATTTTACAGTTTCTTAATTCTTTCTCCTTTTTAACATTCTCTTACTTACTTATATAACTCTATTTCTTGCATAAATTTGTACATTTCCTTACATTTCATTTATATTTATCACTACATTAACATTCACTTACACTACTTTTTTATTTTGCCTTACATTTTTCTTTTCAAAATTACATTTAATTTTCTTTTCATTTTACATTGTCTATTCTACTTTACATGTCTAACCTTTTGTTCTTTCTTCTCTTCTTCTTTTTTACATTGTCTTACTTACTTATGTAACTCTATTCCCTGCTTAAATTGTACATTTCCTTACACTTCATTTACGTTTATCACTACATTAACATTCACTTACACTACTTTTTTATTTTACCTTACATTTTCCTTTTTTCAAAATTACATTTCATTTTTCTTTTTATTTTTCATTGTCTCTTTTACTTCACATATCTAACCTTTTTGTTCTTTTCATGTTTCAATCTCATTCTACATTTTCCAACTTTACATTTCACCTATACACTTTACATTTGTTGTTTACATTTTTCTTGTTTGCTCATCAATTTTTATTTTATATTTTTAAATTGCTCTTTGTCATTTGTATCATACTATGTCTATTTCGGTCATTCCGCGCCCAGGGCGAAGTGCCCGGCCAGGCGGTTTGCGAAGAGGTTATCTTTACAATAACTCGCCACAATTTTTTGGTCTGCTATGCACACCGTGTAAGTCCCAGGTAGTTTTATATTCGCAATAGTACCAGTTTACATTAATATTACTTCTTATGCTATATATGCTATGTTATACACTATAACCATATATATGCTAAGGTTTTTATAGCCCACTTCTTACCTACATCTTATTTTGGATCCGTCAAAAAACAATTTTTTGACAGATGCCAACCAGATTTGTTTCGGCTATGTCGGCCGTACTGGTACCATTGCTTCTACTCTTCCTGGTCGTCATACGCTACGGCTGCCCGTGCTATAGCATCCCACTTACGCCGTACCGGACACTCCGCACTAAACGCGTTGTGATCTGCTCTCTCTAGGCCCTCGTTTGTGCAATTTACGCAACACGCCTTTTTTCCTTCCAGTCTACTGTCACATTGGGACTGATGATGTTCTCCGGCGCAGTAGCAGCACCTTTCCCGTGTATCGCTGCAGTGTCGCCTTCCATGTCCGTACCCTAGGCAGCGCGAGTACTGCACCAGGGGGGACTGGTCGGCGACCCGAACGCGCTGCATGTTTATATACATGCAGCCTGCCTTGGTAAAGCGCTGCCACAGCCCCGGCGATACACTCAGTACCACGTGTTCAGTCTGGTCATCCTTCCCTTTTCTCCTATATTTTACTGCGATTCTATCTTCTGCCCCCCCAGGCAGTGCTTGCATGAGGTGTCCATTCTGCGTCTTAACCGCCTCGAGGATTTCCTCGTCGGTGTTCGGCTTGAACACCCCATACAACACTACCTGTGGGTCCTTATTTTGCACTATTTCTACCTCAAATTTACTTTCACAGTTTTCTATTTTACTTTTAATTCTATCCCTATCTTTCTTATCTCTAAATCCTAAAATAACCTTTCTTTCTTTTCCTTTACGTATCCTATCTACTTTTATCCCTTCTTTTCTAGCTTCTATTATTTCTCCTATTCCTTCTATTATTTCCGACCCGGACATGACGTTCTCCTTGTCCGCTACTACTAAGGAGTGGAGGGTCATGCGCTTTGGTTCCGGTGGCGTGGTTTGGGTTTCCCCCCAGCCACTGACCACACTCGCATATGTCGCGGGTTGCGGTTCCGGGGCCCTGGCCCCCCACTCCTCGACGGCCCTACTTAAATTTATCCTGTTTTCCTTTGCTAACTCTTGATTTTCCTTTCTAATTTCCTCTACCCTGCAATTTATTTCCCCTTTTAAACCCCTGCATTCCCTTATCATTTCCTGATTTATTCTATCTATTTCCTGAATTTCAACCTTTGTTTCCTGCCTAGCTTCCCTATTTACTTCCCTTATTCCCACAATCGCTTCAAAAATCTTATCACTATTTTTCTTATTTTCCTCTATCATGTCCTCACCGTTTATTCTAATACCGTCAGCAACAATGTCTCTTATACCATTCTCTGTCTGATCCCCTACCTCGTTTACATGTTCTTCGAGTCTATCCATCCTTTTGTTAATTAAATCTCTCAGTCTTTCATACACCTCTATCATTATCTTTCCACCATCACCCTCGCTTCCCCCTTTATCATCCTCCTCGCTGTCACACTGGGTTTCTGAATCCCTAGTGTTTATATTTTCCTTTCCATTCTCCTTTCTTTGCCTATCTATCCTTACCGCCTTCTCTGTGGCCTCTGCTATTTTTGCGAGAGAGTCTGCCAAACCAGACTTTAACTCACTCTTCATATTTCTAGTCTGGTTTAGCAGACTATAGCTCTCCCTAACCTCGCACAATATGTCCGCCAGAAGGCCCTCCATAGAGCTTTCGGGGTCCTGGTTTAATGCTATTGGGCTGCTTCTCTGGCTGCCATTTCCACCGCCGCCTCCCCCATTCCCCCTGCCTTCCATTGACCGTCGGGCTTTCGGGTTTCTGGGTTTGCCGCTGTGTGGGGTGTGTACCATGGCCATTTTTATCAATTAATTTATAAACAAAATGTAAATATTAAGTAAAATTGTTATATTAATTTAGAATGCAGTAAGTGTATGTATATTGTGTAGTGGTTAAAATGTAAAGTTATATGTAAAGTTATAAGTTATTTGGGGGAACGCGTCAAGTGTAAATTTGTAAATAAAATATTAAGTTATTAGGTATAATTATAAATATATGTATATATATTTTGCAATGCTTAAAATATAAATTAATTGGGGGAAAGTGTCAACTGTAAATTTGTACAATAAATATTGATATTAATACACCAATAGTCTTACCCTAGCAACCACACCAAATGATGATGTGGTTGGTCCTAAATTCCTAATATGTCTTAATCTAAACAGCTGCTCCAATAGGGAGACAACTGGTCCGATCTGTATATCTACAATGTCCTTCGTTAACTTAAAACTAACAGTTGCGCCAAAAATGACGCAGCTGGTCCTAGGCTAATGTAGTTAAGTATGGATAAGTAGAGTATCACAGTCAATTCAGTCTATAGTTAATAGTTGCTCCAATTCGAACAACTAGTCCTATACTTAACTTTATTTATCTCCAGTTTAGATTTTTTGCAATTTTGACGTCTTCCGTCGGTCAAAACGTTCCTATGTCTAGCCTAAGATTTGGTTTAATTTTTTATATTATATTGAATGTGGTGGGTTAGAATCCCTGTCAGATAAATATTTTTATGATTCTTTTTTTATTTATTTATTTATCAGAACTCTGAGCATAGCTCGGTTAGGTTAGGTTAGGTTAGGTACCCAGGTACTTATAATAAGAGTGTGGCGGACCAATTAGCGCTATTGAAGTTTTTCACAGTTCGGCGCTATAACCGACCGAGGCCGACGGCCTGACCGAGCATACCACCTCGCTCGATCGGAGATCTCCCTTTGGGGCTTGCCACCATATTCCCACAACAGTCGAGCGTTATCATCACCTCCTTTATTTTCATTTTAGTAGGAATTGTGTGAAAAACAATTCTCAATCTGAGTAGTTGTATCCCTTAATAAATGTATATGCATGAATTATTATTACCTGTGAGACCGAGCTTAGCTCGGAGTTTGAGTTAAAAATAAGAATTAAAGTAGGTATAATAAGAAAAATATTAAAAAAATAATCATTAATCACAAAAATATTCGTCTGGTGGGGATTCGAACCCGAGACACCAGTTTGCCAACAACGCAAAATAAGGCCAACGCTAACCAAGCCGCCAACCGGTTTTAACCTTTACAAATTGAAATCAGTCATATCATAATACGCGTCGAAAGAAAAAACATTTATAACTTACAAATATGCATTTTCTCAGGGATAAGACCTAGACAAATTGATTTTTCTCCCCTAAAACTTCATACAAAATTTAATGGAAACACTTGCAGCCGTTTTCGAGATTACGATTATATTGTATTAGAATATACAATATGAGCTCTTTTAAATGTACAAATAATTTCATTATTCTAATACATTATACAAGAGTAACTAGCAGAAGCAAAACAATTACTTTAGCTTATTACAATCTTAGAATCCTAGATGCACTATTATAACATAAAGGATGTAGAACACAAGTTGAAATAGTGTGAATAAGCTGTGATCAGACTTAATGGGAAAATTTGCATGTGCCATAAAATTTTATTGGCTGTGGGCAATTCGCGTCGATTTCCTCTATAAATCAAAAACCGATTTCAATCGCAAGGCGATTTCGTGTGCGCGTCACATAGGCTATATTAATTTATTGGGGTGGGAAATTAAAATCAGTGTAGCGAAAACTCTCGTAACGACGGGAATTGGAGAACATAATTGCACGCGTAATCAACAAATGTGTATGAAAACCTTTGATAGTGAACTGTGTTGTACGGTGTTCAGAACAAATTTATTCTTTTTGTTAACAAGAACATTCAATTCCTAAATGTGTCATTGTATTTCTCTAATGCACGGTTAATTGGTGACATTTAATTTGGCAGAACAAATGGTGTGCTACAGGGATGTTGCCTAGTGTGGGGAATATCACATTTTTATAAATTAAATTTTAAAATTGTTAATTAAAGATACATCAATCTAAAAGAAATAGGTATTTAGATTGTCGCGATTAAAAATTATAAGCAAATAAAACATATTGTCCATCTATTTCTCGCAAAACGATTTGTTACGTCACAAGTTGCTACCGCCATACATTTTGTAATGACAAATGTATGGCGGGTGCAACTCGTGACGTTACAGGCCGATATATATATACGCTCTCTTTCGTATTGTAAATTTAAATTGTTTGTATCTTTGTTATTTTTAAGATATATGAAAATGGGTTCTAGATTGTTTATTATGATGTTGTCTAAAATCGAATAGACGAAAATGTTTTTTATGTAACATGCCTATTGTAATTTTGTTAAAAAAAAATAACGATCTAAACAGGTTCGGGTCCGGACACGAAACACATAATTTTTGAGTCTTCTTTTGAGTATAAATGCATAATATGAATTATAAACTTAGACCGTATTTAAAAAGAGCCCTCGTGGATAAAACACCAAAAAATGGTTCATTTTCGTTCATACATATTCACCGCTATGAGTTATGACAAAAACACTTAGTCGGTACAAACGAGCTACGTTTGAAAGACGTTCCTAACGATATTTTTATTTACATCACGTTCTAATGCGCGCTCTCAAATCTTAATAAAAAGCTTTGAATAACATTGGAGCCCCCAAGCGGCTTTGACTTCGGGTATTGTGGTTTTAGATATTATACGATGCTTATTTTCTTAACCTTGGTATTATTGCAGTAATACTGCACAGAAATTTTTGCACTTTTTCCACTTTAATTAGTTATATTAAAATGGAAAACTTCTAAACATTTTCCTTTGCACTAGGACGCCTCAAAATATTGAAACACAAAGGAAGTGACCGCAACGACTGTAGTCGCGGTTGAACTACGTATTCACACGTGTGTATGTGCGCGTGCGCACGATTAAACGGCGCTATTAACCGATATTGATTTCATGCCTGCTCGAGCGGCAACTTATTCGATAGTACATTGGGCATAAGTATGTAAGTAAAATACTAATTTTGAAGTTTTCGTGTATGTAGTTTAAGAGATCACCGGCCATTTATCTCTTTAAGTGCTCATTGCCAAGTCACTATAATATAATAAATTATAAAAATAAAATTTTCCACACACGGTAACAATTTTTTTATGAGTAACTAATTAAATTGACTATCTTGAATTGGAGTTGGTATCTACGACATCTCATAACTTTATGCGTAGGAAATACTTGGCTTTCATATAATGTTTTTATGGTATTATAATATTATTTCTTAAACCTTATGTATTTTTTGACGACAATACCTATTTTAAAACTCATTTATATTTTACAAGTTTAATTGATTTTTATACATTATTATGATTTCATAATTACCTTCTAATATTATAACATATAAAAATCTGATAAAAATTTTGTAAAACATTTAAGTTTTTTGTATGTATTTAGTAACCACTAACATGATAAAAATGTCAAGTTATCTTCTTAAATTAGCACTGAGTCATAAAGTATTTAAGTATAGATATGAATTATATTTAAGCTATTTTTTCTATTTTATTTTTGTGGATTGAACATTAGCGCATTGACTTGTCATTAGTATGACTAAACATTACAGATATTTGACAAAAGAAAAACAAAGATAGAATACACGAAGAATAAGCAAGTCTATAAGCATTTTCCTATAATTTATTTACTATATTAACCTCTGTGGCTCAGTGGTTGAGCGTGTTGGTGCTCAAGCCGGTGGTCGCGGGTTCGAATCCCGCCGAAGGAACAAAAATTTTTTTTGTGTTCCTGGGTCATAGATGTGTATTAAATATGTGTATAATATAATAAAAATCTTAAATACATATAATATGTATAGTATAAAAAGAATTAAATATATTTACGTTGTGTGACGACGTGAGATTGGCGTAGTGTCGAAGCGTCCATAGATATTATTATTATTAATATAATAGTGCTCTGAGAAATAAGAAACTGCGGATTGTTTAAAGTACTTTTGTGAGTCGTGAGTCAAAACATGCACAAAATATTTCCGAAGTTTGCGCATTATGTTCATAGTAACAATACCTATGTATAGTATTTTACACTAATATTATAAACAATATTCTACCTTTTTGTGACTTTGAAACGCGCCTAGTTACAAAACTACCCTTAATTCTTTTTACCTTTATCAAGTGTTAATACCTATTTATTTCTAAATGTTAAAAAAAAAAAACAAATTGTGACATGCAGGCATATACCCAAATGATTCAAATAATTAATTAATAGCTATACATTCTGGTAAATAAGTAATTAGATGCTGTTTACCAGATAAAACTTTCATTGATTAATTTATGTTGGAAGAAAACATCGCCCCTGCTTTTACAGATAAACAAACAACACAACATGGTGGCACTATATCTGAGATTAACCTAAATAAATATAAATATTTCAGTAGTTCCTAAACTTTTTATGATAATTACGAATATGTAGATTGTATATTATTGTTTGAGTACATAGTAATAATATACATTCTGTGTGTTTAGCCAATATTTTGTATTTTACAAGCAAGTGTTGGAGCGTTATCATAAGGTTCAAATTATTTTAAATTACTACTTGTACTAGAGTTCGCCTGTGGTCGAAATTCGCCTTAAAAATCATAACATATAAAAATCTGATAAAAATAAGTAACCTGGAAATTGGCCAACAATTGACAAAAATATGATATTTATTTTATCAGTAAGAATATAAGAGTATTCAGGCCGGCCTGGGCTCTCAGTCTATGCGTTGAAAACAAGAAACACTCAACACAATGTACCTACATAGACTTTTTAAAACGAGATTAACATTGTAAAACAAGACTCAACTACTGTGTCAACTTAAAAATATACAAAATATACTAGTTATTACAATCTACTAAGTCCTAATAGCTCTAGAAAACCATAGCAGTGAAACGAGTCCTTGATGTGGCATAGGGCGTTCTAAGATCTTTATTAGATTAATATGACATGGGATTGAATTATCAAGTGCCATAATTTATGTGGTGGTATGAAGGCTTTGAGGTAAACACAGGAAGGCCGTCCTTCCTCAAACGTAACCTTCCTTCACAGAAATAATTTCGCTAATAAATTACGTATGACATGAAATCTTAGTAACTTGTTGAAAATTATCGGTACATAATAAAATTTCTAATTTATTAATATATTACATTCAAGTACCTACTATTGATATAGCAAAGTCACCTAAATCAATTGATCAATAGTTTTATATTAAGTTATAGTTATATTATTTAAATATTAAGAAACAAAATATATATATATTGGTATTTTTAAAATCTTTAAAAACGACTTAATTTACATGATTAAAAATGGATAAATTCACCTTTTGTACAAAATGCACCATACATTTTTATCTCTAAACTTAATAAAGTTAAGGCCTGTCCACATGTCCACGTCACGACATCAACGTGAAACAGCGCGGTGTCGAGGTTTCGTGGCATGGTGCGTTGCCGCGTCGCAATTAAAAATACACGTGTCACGTCGCGTCGCCGCAGATCGGCCCAAAATGTACCGGAGTTTTATACGGCACGGGCGTCGTGACGTGCATTTTTACGGCGACGTGAATTTGCACTTTATGTCAACGTACCGTGCCGCGACATCGCACCGTTTCACGTGACGCCGTGGACATGTGGACAAGCCGTTACAAAGTTACTCATATGTAAAAAAATAAGGCATTGAGTCGAGCCAATGACGCGAAAGATAATATTAAGACCTAAGTCTGGTACTTCCATATCTTGACTTTGTATTACTCTAAGGGCTGTCGGCAAGCTGAAACCTTTTAGTTTATTAAAAGCATGTAGAATAATTGGAAATTCCTGACTTTATTAGATTTTTGTTTCTTTTTTAAAATGTACAAAAAGAAGTATAAAAAAGTACTATGTACTTAATAAAGTAGGAACTTTTCACACACAATTTCAAAATGTGTGGTACCGTAGCTGCCAAATGGCTAAGCTGATTGTGATCTAGTTGAGTTTTTGTTTCCTAGCCTAGCCTTAAAAACCCTAGGTGATCAAGAGTGTTCTTAGCCTATTAATGTTGTTTATTAAAGAATGAACGTAATATGTTCTTATAAAGCTTTATCTATTACTCGTTTACGGCTTGTATGAAAAGTAATATTATGATATTAATGTGACTTACTTTACAAAGGACTACCGACGCGTGAAAGATAATGAAACTTGATACATTTGTTATATATTAATCGTACCGTGAAATCTACGATATAAAAATATCACCGAAAACTTTAGTCACATGGAGACTACTAACGGTCCGTTTCAATAACCATATTGGTAGATATACCAATAACTATTAAAAACGTCGTTATTCAATCATTTGCCGGTTTTTTGCGATACAAATTGGACGTTACTATCAAGTAGTTATTGGTAGATAGGTTATAGAAACGGGCCGTAAGTGTAGAATCGAGCGTAGTCTAGAAGTGAGGGTTCTCTAGTATACTTTAATGAAGTTCGGGGTAAAATGCGCGTAGTAAGTTGTTTTACCTCCAGCCGTTGTCTGCGTAGAGGCTCTACGGCGTAGACCTATAAAGTATAAATGCGTGTGCCTACAAAAGTCTACGTAAGATATGCTTTAGCTACAAACTCGTAGCTCAGCTACGCTCGCCAGCTAATGAAACAAAAATATCGGTGACGGTGAAACACCGATGTTGGTGACGGTAGCTGGTTTCAATAATGTCCAAGTGTGTGCGCAGTAGGGTAGACTGGGTACAATTGACACGGGTTATGTTTGAAACAACGCGTTTTTCTTGTAAACTAATGTACATACGGTATTCAACCGACAGTTTTTCGATGCACCGAACATGTCCGAACTACCTCCAGTAGCGGCCACGACATCGTGCGAAGCAGTCGAGCACACATGAGGCTTATTGATTTTTGTCACCTACTGTAAGATTTTTCATTATTTTTAAGTGTTATATTTTCGTTATCATGGTCATATTTGTTGGCTAGATTATTTTAGTGGTTTGGTTGGTTATCTGGGTCCCTTTTTATGTTATCATATCCTATAAATTCAGTATTTACATCAAAAAAAATACCTTGAAATGCAAAGTCTCGTATGGGGACATTTGCAACAACGGTTGTGGGGACGATTGAAACGTTACAATCATCCACGTGTTTCAAACCTCCTTAAATCACATCCTATCATACATATTACAGTTTAACATTAATTATTATATATAAAATCGTCGTTCCGACAGACGTCGTTCTGTCTAAAAAGTTAAAAGCTACATACACTTACCTACCACCTACTCACCTACACCTTTCAATCACTCCATATTTATGTGATAATTTTAATGAAGAAAACTAACTTGTAACTAAATAATTTTCAGATGCCGCAAAATCTTAAGCATTTGACGAACAGAAGTTCAAGTTGTACTTTCACGAGTGTTGGTCGTCTTAAAATATCTTACTCCAACAATCAATTTTCACTTGAAGACGTTCAGACCTTTCCCCAAAGCATCACCTTGAAAAGCGGCAAACAATACAAAAAAAAAGAAATCAACTATTTATACTACAGAAAAAGAAAAAAATCCGGTTGCTAACTGAAGAAAAATAGAGAAAAAAATTGACAATATCTTTGTTAAGAGTTTTTTTATTGTTATTGATATTTAATTAGAATTAATGACGATATTTGTCATTTTTGTATACAAATGTTATGTTAATATAATTAATATCTAAAAATAACATATTGTTATGATTGAAACATACCATTTTGTGTGAAATAATTTTTATTATATTTTAGTCATAGTTTCAGCCTTTATGATAAACATTTAGTTTCCTTTGAATTCTTTATGTTAAATGAAAGCATTGTGTGTAAAAAAGACGACTGTTGCTTAAATTATTTTCAAGTTATTTAAAATTTTAAATGTAGTTTGTTTTTTCTTGAATAATTTTGGTAAAATTCAATCCATTTCTAATAGTTTTCAACGATATAATAATAACTCGGGCAAAATTTGACCCCATATATTCTTATGAGTAGTGATTAAAATCTTCTTTTTGTTAAATTTTTATTTGAGTGTTTTAATTGACCCCACCTATAGTTTCAATTAACCCCCTAGTGGGGTAAATTGAATTTTTTTTTTTCATTTTAGTTTTTTTTTAGTTTGTCGTTTAATTTATACAATTTTATCGTTGTGGGTCAGTGCACCACTTTGACGCCCAGATAAAATTATCTACAAATATAATTAGTTTAGATTGCATGGATTCGATTTAGATTGCAGTAAGGTCTATACATACGTCAACTTAGTCATATTGTTTCAATTGTACCCAGTCTACCCTACACAAGAGCAGTCACTCTTCCTTTACTCTCGAAACCTAGTGGGACGGATGACCGACACGACTAGCGAGAGAGCAGGACCGACTTTTTACATGCCCATCCGACGCGTGGATCAGACAATCAGGTGATCAGCATGCATTGTCCTAACCGAGCTTGGAAACAATATTTTTTGTGTTGTTCCAACGCGGAAATCAAACCACTGGACCACGGAGGCTGTTAATGAGACATATAAAAATATCTAGGTTTAGCCTGCGGCTTCGCCTGCGTTAATTTGGACTTTATATATCTGTACAATTTATAGCCTATTCGTTATTCTGATGTACAATATCGAAAAAGTTCCTGCTCGACCAGTTTCTAAACATTTGCACTAGGGCCTCTAAAAATATTTAAACAGAAAGGAATTGACCACAATGACTACTGACGTGGTTGAACTATGTATTAGACATAAGTATGTGTGCGTTCTCACGACTCAACGACACTGTTAAGCGATTTTATCTTATGCCTGGTCGTGAGGTTACTTGTTCGATAGTACATAAGCCACTTAACTGTAAAGTTTCATTAAAAAAATGGTTGGTAGTATTTGTGTGAAGAGTTACATACATCTTTACAATCTTCATGATTTTTAATTGTAATGAGACATGAAAATAACTGAAATATTTTTCACAGTGTGGATAAAGTATTGTATATATTAGGTACACAAGTGATTTTAAGAAAATTGAAAACATTTACACATTAAAGTGATATAAAAGTTTATTACAAATCAAAGTTTATCTTTTCACAAAATATATAAATCGTGAGGATTTCATTAAATCTTTCAGAAGTTTTAACGTCGAGATTGGTAGTATTAAAGCGAGCAGAAAGTATATTTTATACAATTTTTGACGCCAAAACCAACTCCAACTCCAACTGAAACTTAAAACTTTATTTTGTATCGTAAAAGTTTAATAACTTGCAATTGGCGATACGTCTTGGTATTGTTGTTCATTCATCACTTATTATAATATTATTTAACCTCGTTCAGCTCCGAGATTTTCAAATTGGTTGCTTAAATAACTATTTTGTTAATATTTAAGAACAAAATGTATGCGATAGTCTAAACTATATTATGATAAAGAGAAAATATTTGTTGATTTGTTTGCATTGAAGAGGCTCCGAAACTTTAAGCTGATTTTGATGAAATTTAGTACAGATATAGTTGTAGACTACGGGGAATGACATAGGCTACTTTATATAGCGACAAAATGTAAAATTTGCGCGTTTTCCTTTTGCGTGTACAAAGTCGCGGGCAACATCCAGTAACATTATAATGTTCATTGTTGCCTTCAAAAACCTCAGGATAATAGCAAATTAATTCGCCACAAATATGTGGAAAAATTTTGCCAGAGTCCAAAAATCATTGATAATAATAATTTACAATCTGCATTGTAAGAAATAATTTAAACATTCCTTGGACAATGATGTAGTAAAGATAAAAATGCTCAAACCGAAAATTATAAAGCTTTGAATTTTAAAGCTATATGAAATAAATGAATCTAACTCTTAAGCCGGATTTACATCGATACAGCAGCTGGCACTAGCAATTATAGATTTCTGCTCTGGACCACAGCTGGCGCTGGATCGTGACGTCATTTCTACTTTGTCGCAGTCACTATAATATTACGGTGGTAAGTGTACCATTAGGCGCCAGTGTCATAGGCGCGTAGTGTTTATACGGATACACCGCCACTGGCACGGGCTGACCAACCCGTGTGCAAAGCACTGTGGACACTGGATCGAAAAATAGGCACCAGTTTCGATCCAGCGCTGGATACTGGATGCTACTCTGGATTAAACATATTTATATTAATACAGTGCTCATCCAGCGGCGGATTCCAGTGATGCTGGCGCCAGCTACTGTATCAATATAAATTCGGCCTTATTCGTAATTAGTGTTAAACGTTTCTGTCCAACAACTAGATTTATACAACTTATAATTTGTTATAACGTGGGAGCTAAAGCGACGAGGTATTTACTGCAGAGCTAATCCGGCGATTTATATGCTAATCTGCAAAATTCACACTCGACTGCAAAAGTGCATTTTAGCACGGAATTTCTGCGAGTAATTTTTGCAACGTTTGCGTAGAATGTAGTAATGGGGCGAGCGCCTGATGCCAAATGAAATGCTCATCCTGCTACACAAGGTGGTTTTTATGAGCGTTTTTGATGTAGAGTAAGGAACAAACCATTGAGTATTTAATATTATTAAGTATTGAAAAACATGACGTGGTGGACAAAAATATACACGTAAATAGGTAACACGTAAATAACCTCAAATTGTAAGATATTGAGGTTTTGTTGAAACCAGTCCAGCTACACAGGAGTTATCTTATAGTGTCCAATTGTGTATACAGTACAAAAGAGTAATCTCTCTTCCTTTACTCTCGTAACTCAGTGGGGCAGAACTGACACGACTGACGAATGATTATTCGCAGGATCTACTTATTACGTGCCCATCCGACGCATCCGAGCAACGATCTCGCTTTTGTGATGACTTTATTTCGGCAACGGTTGATCGTAGATATGCGAAGAAAATATTTCCTGGCTTATTATGTTCTTTTCGAAAAGCCAATAAAAAAAACTATGCATGTTCCCCGTTAGTCCTTTCGAAAATAGTATCCGATACAATATGCAATACTTAAATCTGCTATGCTGATCACGTTTAGAGGCAATATAAAATGTATGTAATATGCAAGATCAAAGAATTCCTGCAGCTCGTAACCCTCCTTCAGCGATATGCACAAATACCTGACCCCGTTTATTAGATGCTTTGGAAATTGGAGTACATCAGTGTGCCACTCGAAAATCGCTTAACAGCGCCGTTAAATTTAGCGCACGCACAAATACTCACGTGTAAATGCATAGTTCAAACATGTCTGCAGTCATTGCGGTCACTTCCTTTGTGTTTAAATATTTTGAGGCGTCCTACTGCAAACGAAAATATTAAGAAACTGGCCGAGTGGGAACTTTGTCGATATTGTACTTGCTATGTACATTTTTATTATATTTTGCAGCATGTGTAAGCAAGAGGCTTAAAATCTGATTTTAGTTTACAAAAAATTCTCTTCTACTTTGAAAGTCCCGATCAGAAAAATAAGTTTAATGTAGTTTACTCTATCTATTATATAATAATAATAAAAGGCAAAGCTGATGTATCAACGCACAGGCCAAACCCTTGAGGCTAGAAATTTTAAATTTTGCACACGCATTCCTCATATGACTTAGGCATCCACTAAGGAAGGATTTTTCAAAATTCAACCCCTAAGAGGGTAAAATAGGAGATTTAAGTTTTTATGAAACTATTTATTCCTTGGACATATTTGCATGAAATTTCGTTTGAATTGAGTACGGAAAAAGTAATGAGTTACGTATTTCAGCGTTTTCTAAACTTCAGCTTCTAGGTGGGTAAAATAGGGGATGAAAGTTTAACCTAACTAAACCTAACCTAACCTAACTTCACGCGGGCGAAGCCGCCGGCGAAGCCGCGGCAAAATATGCTTCTTAATATTATAAACTAAAAAATTTAAATAAAATAAAATAACTCCCCACACCGATTACGGTGACGGTGGCCGGTTTTTCGTTGAAACTAGGCCAGTTAAGCAGGAGTAATTTTATAGCGCCCAAGTGTCTGCGCAGTACACACGAGCACTTTCTCTTCCTTTACTCTCATAACCCAGTGGGACGGATAACCGACACGAATAACGAGAAATCATTCACAGGTCCGACTTTTTACATGCCCATCCGACGCATGGATCATCTTTCTTGTCAGACAATCAGGTGATCAGCCCGCATTGTCCTAACCAGGCTTGGAAACAATATTTTTTTGCTGTTCCAATGGAGGAATCGAATCCACGACCTCCGAGTCGAGAGCCAAGCTCTAAATAATATACCACGGAGGCTGTAACTTGACTAAAATGTAACCACACTTATCAATAATAATTAAAGTAAAATTAAAATATCAACGGACCAGTTCATACTACGACGAGTCGTGACACGCCGCTGTATTTTTAATATAGCAATTTAAAATTAAACTTTATTCACTACACAAGAAGATACACGTTTCATTGCAAGAGTTCGAATGTCCAATGAAAAGTTTGTCCAATTTTGAATCTCTATCTTAGAAAAGCAGCGCCGCGTCGCGGTGTGAATTGGCCCTTAGGTGACTAATAAAATAAATTAACGTTATTATCTTATCTTATACTTTAAACGAGACAATATTGTATGTATATAATCGGTTTCTCAAAAACGGAGACAAGTATTGAAATTAAGTATGCAGGGAGTTTGGGGAAGAAAAATCGATCTAGCTAGGTCTACGGTAACTGCGCATTTTTAAGATAAAAAATATTATGTTTTTTCTTTCGTCATGCAACAATATTATATCATAAATTTCAACTCTATTATGTCAGTCCGATTGGTGGGTTCGAATCCCGGTCAGACATTTTTTTTTGTACTTCATGAATTTTTTTTTACCCAGGTACTTTAAATTATAAGATCATTATCAAATTGAATTCGTTTCTAAAAATAAATGTTCTTAGATATTATACACTAATTAGGTATTATACACTTAAACACTATTAGCAACTAAATTTAAATATATTTCTAATAAAATTCGGGCTTCCCTTGAATTAGGTGAGGTCAGAAAACTATTACATACTCCTACATTTCTTGAAACATCAAGACCAAGTCTACTACGACGAGACTCACCCCGACCACACTCCTATATACATGTTGCACATCTTCAGGTGTTCCACATAATGCACAATTCGGCGATTCAACCTTACCCATCATAAATTTAAAAGTATTCGATGGAATGTGGCCGGAGTTCACAGACACTACACAGACACTAAACAGAGCTACTATTTCTTTTCTAGGCATAGATATTCTGTCGAACCATGGCTAACGTGGAGGCTCGCACTGTATAGTTTTACACCATTTTCCCTTACTCAGCGAACGTTCATCGAGTATTCCTGCCATAACTGTCTACAATGCATTTTAACTTTACCTAACAGTTCGCTGTGCAAGGGAGGACAGTGACATAGGATGCCTTCAGTCAGAGCTTGTTTGGCCGCGCGATCTGCCTCCTCGTTTCCCCTGATTCCAACGTTCGAAGGGATCCACTGCAGCGTTACATAACGATTATCTTTTTGCAGATTGCAAATAGATTCTAAAATGCTATAGGCTATAGGGTGGCCTCGAAAACTCGAGGCTAACCTAGCCAGATGTAACAGCGCACTCTTTGAATCAGTAAGTATAACACATCTATTGCAATAATTCGAAAGAACATAAAATAACGCTTTAGAAATCGCAACTAGCTCACTGTGCATAGTAGATATAGTATTGGTTTCTATTTATAAATTGATATCTATACCTTTCTGCGGGTCGTAAATCGCTGCACCGGACCCGCGCTCGTTCTTTGATACATCATTAAAATTTTCGTAACATTCATGTATCTGTTTTCTATATAATTCTCACATATTAAGCGGGATTGATTCTTGCCTATTGATCTTTTGCAAGTAACAATGCCCTCCACATTTGTCCACATCCACCACATCACAATACATTTGGTTAAATCATAACTAGTTATCCAGGAATCTAATAAATACATATACAGTTTAGGTACTGATCGAATTTCATAATGTTTAAGGATATAATTAATTGAAACGAGCATTGAAGTCTTTTTACTACGCCAATAGGGTTTCTGCAAAACATATTCAAGCTGTTCCAATATTTTTATATTTAATTCATTTTGTACAGATTTTGATTTTAGCCAGAATTTTGCTGCTAAATATGTTCTGCGTATGTGGAGTGGTTGTAAACACAACTCGTTCTCCATTACAAGTGTCGGTGTACTTTTAATGAATCCTCCTATAACTCGCATTGCTTGGTTTTGAACTCGATGAAGTTTTGCTAAGTACTTGCCGGGACTGATTGGGGTATACACCCAACCCATCTTCGACTGCTTTATATAGCGATTATTCGGAGTAGACTTGATTACTGTTGCTTTTTATATGATACTAGTGCTGATTCACTTTGTCATTATGGTTCCTATATCGGGTATCGGACCGGATATTGGGAAAACGCTCTCAGGCTATCTATCTGTTCCCGTAGGCTATATAAGTTTAATATCCGAAAATTTATGTGTATGTGTGTGCACGTCTATGTTTGACTGTCGTTCACGCGGAAACGTTTGAATGGATTCGAAAATTTTCTTTTTGTGCCAACTAACGGCCCGTTTCAATAACCTATCTACCAATAACTACTTGTTAGTAACGTCCAATTTGTATCGCAAAAAACCGGCAAATGATTGAATGACGACGTTTTTAACAAATACTTACTGGTAGATAGGTTATTGAAACCGGCCGTTAGTCGAGGTTAACAGCATCCAAACCGCTAATACATCTCTATATATATATATATATATACATCTTCACTGTGTTTTTTTGTAATTTAACTCCTAAACGGATGGATCGATTTTGATGATATTTTTGTGTGTGTTCAAGTATTTTTTTTTACTAACACAAAAAACATCTTTTACAGTCATTATATAAATCTCTAAACTGTGGAGCAGTTTGTTATAGTTGGAGTATTCTAAATAACAAAATATAATTACACTTCTATTTTCAATTTTCATCAAACAAAATAAAATATATAACAAAACAACAAATATTATTTCTAACATCTGTAGATATATTTTTAATAATTAGTACGTTATAACATACTAGTATTTTCCAATAAATAACTTGTAAGCCTTTTCTTTAAAGTTGACAAGTAATTTTTTTTTCCTATGAAATCTATTTTACTGTATACTAGCTTTTGCCCGCAGCTTCGCCCGCGTGGGAGAGTGTTCGTGGGAAAAAACTTATTTAGCAAATATACCTGCAATATAGTAATAGCACTGAGTAAAAATATATACTTTATAATAAATTTTCACACGTACTTTTTAATTTTTAGATATCTCCAAATAGCTTCTGAAAATACCACATTATTTCTGATCGTTTTTAAACTTAGAATGGGTATAGCAACCTATCCCTCAAAAATAGACATATCTATGCCATGGCGGATTTTTTGTAGACCTATCTATAAAAGAGAAACAATCCCACCATACATTGTTTTATTATTAATTATCTCCAACGGGTTAGGTTAGGCAGCGTTTTCGATAGTAGTTTCCAGACGGCTTGATTTTTTCCGACACCTTCAACAATTATCGTCATAATACAAACAATTTCCACAAAATCTTAAAAAATTATTATCGACCTTAACCTTCCTAAGGAATCACTCTGTCGGTAAATGTAAACGGCATGAAAATCCTTTCCGTAGTTTTTGAAATTATCGCGAATACTGATACGTAAACTGACAGACAGACTCGGCGGGGCACTTAAGTATTCTATGTCTCCTGATTCTAAGCTACCTCCCCGCCAATTTTCAGCCAAATCGGTTCAGCCGTTCTTGAGTTATAAATAGTGTAACTAACACGACTTTCTTTTATATAGATACTATCCTGCTCTAGCGCCGTAATGTAATCAACTTTTGCATGCACTGGTAGTATCTCATATACTTTAAATATTCGTTGCAGTTATGTTTATATTTTACATTTACTTGATCATTTACCAGCTGATATTTAATGAGTCTCCCTTGCAATTGTTTTATCCTGTCAAGTTGCGTTTTGAAGGTAAGGCTATAACTGCTAATGCCCTAGTGTAAGTGCGTATTATATTACATACAGTACTTTTTCATTAACAAACTTGCTTAGATGAAAGAATTTACCCAGTACTGACTGTTATAATTACACACTTGATTCACCTGTAATTTCCAAGTAAGCTTATCATCTACTATCAAGCCTAAATATCTAATTTGAGTACATTATTTATTCGGGAATGGTTTAGATTAACAATTTGGTTCACTAAAAGATGTTTTATTAATTAGTTTTTTATAATTTTAAAAGTCAGCTCATGAGACAGCTAGATCTATAAATTAGGTAGAGACTTAGATTTAGATAAATAAATGATTGTCTGTTAGCGGCCGGTTTCAATAACCTATCTACCAATAACTACTTGTTAAAAATGTCGTCATTCAATCATTTGCCGGTTTCTTGCGATACAAATGTGACGTTTCCAACAAATAGTTATTGGAAGATAGGTTATTGAAACGGGCCGTATGTCGGTTAACGTGCGATAATTTTACGTGATAACGTCATCACAAGCTGAATGCTTAGGCCGGTCGTGCCTCTCTTTCGCTTGTTCCGCGCTCTCGCATGGACGCTCGGCACAAGCGGAACGTGACAATCCGGCGGAACGTGACAATCAGGCGGAACGTGACAATTTTTCGTGCGTGCAGCCGGCGTTCATCGATTTATAAGACATACAGATTTACAAGTCAAAAATAATGTTTAACGCATTATTTTTGACGTCACGAAGTATAACGAAAAATTTACATCGGTACAGTGCGGCGATCCCATTACCCAGTCCCCAGAGACCGAGTGTGACTATTACGTTACAAAAACAACAGCAAATAGGATTGATGGCTTCTACGGTATTTATTAGCTTTTTCTCGTTATTTATTTCGATTCTGCCAATTCTATGTCCATTTTTCTCCACCTTTCGAGCGAAGTGAACAACATTTTATTAAAAAGGTGACGAGCAAATTGCCGGTAACCGTCTACAGTAGCCAAATTTCACTATTGTACTGAGAAATATAAGATCCCGAAAAATGCTAAAGGCGTGCGTGCGTGGTTACGTAGACACGAGACGAGTAGGTTAAAATTTAAACGGCTGAAAATTCAAACGCCATGCAATTTCAAACGGCTTCTCAAATCTTTAAATGTGTCATCAGTCGTACGAGTTGTGTTTAGACTACTCAAATATTTGAGTGAAGTTTACAGAATATATTAATATAGAGATCATTACTTAAAATAGATGTCGCCATGTGGTCAAGATTCGCCCATAATCCTTACTAATATTATAAATGTGAAAGCGTGGATGTTTGTTACGCTTTCACGCAAAAACTACTGAACGTATTTCAATGAAATTCGGTATGATAGTAGTTTAGACCCTGGATTAAAACATAGGCTACTTTTTATCCCGAAAAAGTAGTGTTCCCGAGGGATACTATACTTACGCGGGCGGAGCCGCGAGCAACAGCTAGTAATATATATAATTCAAAAAAATATGCTTTCGTCACGCCTTCACTAAAGTTAATGTGGACATTAACTTTACTGTGCCAAATTCATATTCATCCATACGCATAGTTCTCGTAGAACTGTGCTTAAAATTTTTGCTTCCAGTATTTTTATAATATACGCTATTTAAATAATTTTAATCAAAATAATCAGTAATTTTACTGTATATAAAGATAATACGTGTCAGCTGGAACACGCACCCACGAGCACAGAGTGAAAATAGTTACTTACATACCGCGAGACTTAATCTATAAGGATGATAATAATAATAATCCAATTTACATTATCTAATCACAGAGTAGAAAGTATAATATATACTTATGTACAGAGAAACAGCTTTCGTATGGCGATCCAAAATTATCTAAATTTGAAAATTTTCATATTCCCTCAACGGCCCACAATTTTTACACACAATCGTGGACACACCGTAACTAACAAATTATCGAAAGCTAACTATGTAGCTATTTACCTGTTCCTCTTTCTTTAATGTTTGATCTAAACGTTAATAAGAAACTGAATTATTCCCAGTTTCTGTGGTTATTTGTCGGTAGTTTATCTATTCAATAGCGCCTTTAAATGGTTAACGCGTACTGCGTCATGAAAAGATAAACTACCGACTAAAAACCTCAGAGACCGGGCATTAAAGTGTCAATGTATTTCTTTATTGCACGGTGAATAAGAGACATTAAAATTTGTGAGTTTCTTACGGCGGTTCTTCTCGCCGGGCTAGTTTCCGAACCGGTGGTAGGCATCATGTAGATCAATGTTCAGAAAGTGTATAAAAATACCTATTTTGAATAAAATTTTTTGACTTTGACTTTGTATACGCTTAGATTCAATTTGATCTGAACGGAGAATACACATAGTGCGTACGAGTCACAAATCTCACATAGAAACAGTACTAAAAAGGTTCTTCTTATTCCGAGAACCATTAGAAAGGCATATATTGTTATCTTACTGTTATCGTCACGTCTTCGAACAACAACAAGATGGCAAGTGACTTGGTCCCGACGTGATTTAGAAGCCGGTAATGTAGTCATTACGTCCATATTACTATCGAAATAAGGTTCAAAAGCGGTAAACCGCGGATTTCCTCTACTATACGTAAACACACGGAGATAACGTTTATTAACGTCCAAAATAATTGCAATGGAGTCACAACTAAATTACGACTATTCGTTACTATAATATAGCTGCCACTTCCTACCACTATAAATGTGAAAGTTTGTGAGGATGGATGGATGGATGGATGTGAGTCTTTCACGCAAAAACTACTGAACGGATTTTGTTGAAATTTGCTATGGGCTACTTTTTATCTTTAATTTTATAGGCTACTTTTTATCCCGAAATTTACAGTGTTCCCGTGGGTACTCTATTTATGCGGGCAGAGCCGGGGGGAAAGCTAGTTAAAAATAGCACAGATGACAAACTCTTCGTTTAAAGCGTGAAAAAGAGTTGGAAGTATAAGATTTATGTTAAGTCTATAATTTATATCTTATTATTGTGGCAATAAGGTGCATAAGTGGTACACCCGACCTGTCGGCGACCATACAGGAATACCTACAAAACAGACAGAATATATGCAACATTCTAAAACATTGGATTAAAATACACTCGTATTTCATTAAAATTTTATTTGTATCAAACAAAGCTTTGGAGCAAACATTGATTAAGCGAACAATAAAAGCGGCAAAACGGTAAGTAAATTTTTTTTTGCTGGCTGTCCGCCATTTTATAGTAAATATTAGGTATTTACCTATGAAATTGCCGTTTTGTATGAAAAAATTTAAACGAATGTATTTTTTATTTGTATTAATCGAAGTAATCACCCATGCAATCAATGCATCTTTGCCAACGCAGTGGCAGTTTATTGATGTCCTTCTTAAAGAAATCAGCTGGACAGGAGGCCACAAATTCTTCAAAGGCATTTTGTACTGCCTCTCGGGTATTAAATTTTTTTCCCGCCAATAAGTTATCCAAATTCTGGAAAAGTAGTAGTCTGTAGGCGCAAGGTCTGGTGAGTAGGGCGGATGACGGAGAGCTTCCAACCCCAGTTCTTGCAACTTGGAGACCGTCACCTGTGCAGTACGAGGTCGCGCGTTGTCGTGCAGGAGCAGCGGAGACGAGCGATTGGCCAATGCTGGTTGGAGATGTGCCAGCTACTCCATCATTGTGTTCAGTTCTTCATAGTACACATCTGCAGTAATGCTCACCCCGTTTGGTAAGAAGCTGTGATGAATCACACCGACGCTAGACCACCAAACAGTGACCATTACTTTTCTAGGGGTAAGTTTTCGTTTAGGGCATTGTTTAGGTGCTGAACCAGGATCCAAGCAACTCGCTGAGCGCTTGCGGTTATCAAACAGAATCCATTTTTCATGGCAGGTAACAATTCGGTTCAAAATTCCTTCATTTGTGTGTCTGTTGAGCAGTGCAAGGCACGTCTCGACGCGTACTTCGCGCTGGCGATCATTGAGTTCGTGGGGCACCCATTTGTCAAGCTTTTTTACCTTGCCAATTTGACGCAAATGGACCAATATTGTTTTGACGCTAACGTCGAAAGCTGCTGCTAATTCAGCCGTAGATTGTGTATCATCAGCTTCCACAATCGCCTTTGATTCGTCATTGTTGGGCAAAGTCTTCGGACGACCGCGAGGTTCGTATTTCAGCATTTTTGCAAACCAATAACAGATGGTGCGTTGGTTTGTAGTGTAAGCTCCGTAAACGTCGTTGATGTTGCGTGCCGCTTGTGCCGCGTTGCTGCCACGACGTTACTCATATTCCATAATTACTCGAATTTTTAACGTATCCATGATGACGAAAAAGATTGAAATGCGATGAAAATGTAACACTAATCAATAAACAAATCACTACTTTTGGAAAAAGAATTCCATGTTTTTAAAATAAAATTAATTTGAAATTAGAATTCTTAGCCAAACAAAAATTATTTTGATTTGAAATGGCCAGTACTGCAGAACGGCAATTTCATAGGTAAAGACCTATTATTTAATGCTCTAAGTAAATATTTGACAAATTATTTCCTTGCTGTCGCTACTGGACCTATAGATCTTATTTTTTTACTAAATATGACCACGACCATGATATATTACCTGATGGAAAGGGATTACCGTCGCATATAGTCAGGACCTACGGAGTCAACACTAGAGGAGCCAAAAGCGCGTTGCCAACTTTTATGAAAAGGCAAATTTGTTAAATTATCTAAAGGCTAAATAATGTATTTTAGTTGTTTTATTTACAAACATGAATTACGAATTTTAAAAACAACAAAAATAGTGAAGTTGTAGGTCTTTATAAAAATTTTCTATTACACGAAATTATCTTCTGCGTGGGAAGATCAAAGATACACTCGTGATATTTTTTCAATATTCGCCAAAAAATTATAATTAAGGCGTTTTGAGGCACAATGAGGACACCGAAAAAATATTAAGAAGATAAAATGGAAAAAAAATCAAAAGAAAATAATAGACACGAGAGCTTGAGAAATATTTCAGTTTTCTTTTGAGCGACTCTATTTTTATTAAAAGACAATAAAATCACGTTAAAATGTTCTAACACGACTCAGTTCCCTTTGAATCTACTTACGGGCTACGACCTCTTGATTTGTATGTCCTTCTTGTGTCTGAGTGGTGATGATAATAATACAGCAGAAATTCTTATATCCTCCTTTATTGGTGCTTAACACTGACTACGTATTACATATGAGGTATATGCCTAACACAATAATATACGTCTACACTATTTATAGCCTTTTGGCCAACTGAAATAAAGTAACTAAATAGGCTTTACTTCATGACATCTGTCAATGTCAAAAATGACATTGACACTTACTGTTGTCAATATGCAACAGTCTTGTCCTTTGATTTGTTAAAGAAAATAACTTTCATCAGCTTTTTATTTTGTTAAAAAAAAGAGAAAATATGAAATATTATAAAGATTAACTATTCATAAGCGAATTTAACAAACTTTGAACAAAATATTTTTAGTACGCACAGAACATAATACATTTCATTTCTCATTGAGCAGTGGGAAAACTTTAACCCAATTCTCGTGTTTAACTTACGCTTTCGTTTTACTTTTATTTAATTGTAAACGAATCGTCTAGATTCAGATTTCAGACATTATAAGTTTTATGCAAGGAAATATGAAAGTTCAAAGTTAACAAGGCCTTGATTCAATAAAAGTTATACGCTCATAAGCTAACATTTAATAATATGCTTTGACTTTTATTATATTTGATTTAAAATAGTGGAATATATTATTATGTATTGGATTATTATTGTATTTGAAGAAAATGTATTTCTATTAACTGTGTAAATTTGTTATGTAGGTACTCGTATATTAGCGCTCTGCACGCGTACAGTTCGGACCGTTCATCGGACTGCGTTGCTAACCGCGGCGGAATCGGCGGTGAGGTTTGGACTGCGGATCGAATTGTCGTGCTAATTACGACGTCAAATTCATCCAGGGTTCGAACTGCTTGCGACTTACTTATTATGTCAAAATACGTCATGCCGGGTTAATATAATGCGCTGTCATCAACATGCCAGAACGGACTGTCTGCCTTGCGTATTTATCCGTTCGTTTGGAACGGGGCGTGCTTTTTCCCGCGGTCCGAACTGTACGAATGCAGGACACTATTGTATATCAGTCTATCATGCCTACGTTTAAACAGATTTAGTGGGCGTTTAAATATTTTGTAGTCTTCTATAATACTAGTAGGTAGTAATAATAGGTACTACGCGAACGAAGTAGCTTAAAACGTAATTCTTCTAAAATCGGTCATCGTAATACGAGCAATTTATAAAGGACGATCAAACTGCATTCATTCATTTTCAGGATTGTCCTAAATGATGAGCACTAGCCCGGCGAGGAGAACCGGCGTAAGAAACCAGCGTGGGGCCGCATTTAAGCAAAAAGTTGAAAAATTGTTCTAAACTAACACTAAAAACTTTTAACAAAATATTTTTACAAAGTAATACCAAAATCTATAATATAGCAGAAGTCAGGATTTTCTTGTATATAACGGCTCCGAAAAATCAATTACGGATACTTCGGGCACACGATTCACTGCTCGTGTAAAGATGGTTAGGCAAAAAAATATTTGTCGTACACAAAGTTCAAAATCATCTCATGGATGAGTGACTCGCCGCTAAACACAAACTCGCCCATATAAAGAGATAATATTTTGACATTGGAAATGTCTTTTTTTTCGAGTATGACAATTATTTTTTTGCCTAAGCGTCTTCACATAAGCAGTAAGTAATGTGCCGGAAGTATCCGTAATTGATTTTTCTAGACCTTGTATGTATAACAAAAGTTATTGACAGGGGTCAGTCAATCTTGTTATATTATCAAGTGATTCACACCGAAATTCACTTTTTGTGTAGTGAATAAAGTTCAATTTTGAATAGCTATTTTAAAATTGCAGCGTCGCGTATCTTCGCCGTGTGAACTGACCCTTAGCACACAAACGTTCTTTAACAACTTTTCAAATACCTATTTAAATTTATTAATGGAAAGATTTTGAACGTTTTATGTGGTTCTACTGTATAATATGTGTAATACATAATATTTTAAAAGATTTACTTACATTACTTACTACCTTTTCTCCTCGGCTCCGCCCGCGTAAATACAGTATCCCACAGGAACACTGTACTTTTTCGGTATAAAATGCCGATAATACATAATAGCCTATGTTTTAATCCACAGCATAAACTAACATACCAAATTTCATCAAAATCCGTTCAGTAGTTTTTGCGTGAAAGAGTTACAAACATCCATCCGTCCATCCATCCTCACAAACTTTCACGTTTATAATAATATTATTAGTAGGATACTATATACTACACCTACTTACTATATTCAAATACAGCAATTAATACTTGCCTTATTGGCTTTTCAAGAGTTGTGTTGAAACTCGTATTTATATCCAGGATTATGAGTACAACGCCAATTAGCATTACGGATGAGTCAATTACGCGGATTTACGGCCGTCTATTTACGTTGTGATAATTTCGACGCACACTGTTTGTTATTTCAACTCTGGGCAGTATTACGTTAATAAAAATCAATTTATATCGCTTAAGAGCTGGCAATACTTTATTTGCTTATAGACTCAGGGATTTGACAGTGATTGGTGTCTCTACAAAAAGACAGCTCGAGCACTGGCGAATGTCAGCCATGTTGACGTAAGTCTAAGGTGGGCACCGAAATAATTTCGGACGTCGCGTCAGACAGATCTATTATAAATATTGTGAAATAATATTGTCAATTATGTCAAAGCACCAAATGACCAGTAGCCAGTCTCGAACGAAAGTCCTGGCTTGAAAAACCCACGTCCCGCGTGCGCCGTGCACACATAGCCGCGAGCTGTTATTCATGTACGGGTCAATTCACACCGAAACGAAACGAAACGCGACGCGGCGCAGTATTTTTTAATATAGCTATTCAATATTGAACTTTATTCATTACATAAGAAGATACACGTTTCATTGTAAGAGTTCGAATGTCAAGTTGCTCCGCGCTGCACTGCGCATGTGCAGAGTATGACTGATGCCATATCAAACTTGTATCTTTCTGTGTAGTGAATAAAGTTCAATTTTGAATCTTTAAAATGCAGCCCAGCGTCGCGTCCCGGTACGTCGCGCTGTGAACTGACCCTTAGTGACGATTCTTAACGTTTACAATATAAATTTATATTCTTTGGTAAAAGTAAAATTGGTATTTGGACAAGCTTTCGCAGGCACATAAATAACTTTGCTGTCCACTTGCACTGCAGTACCGTGATGCCGCCGGCATCGTTATAGTTAAATACTAGCTAGGCTATAGTTAAATACACGCAGGCCTAGCGTGCGCACCCAAGAAACACCGAAGAATCGAAAAAATTACACATTGAAAAGACATTAATACCATTCGGAGCAAAATAGGTCTTATCGTAACAACATTTCTTTTCTTCCCGAGCATGAGCTCACAAAATGTCCTCTTTTGACAGCTAAAGCAGAAACTTTTTCTTATTTCCGTGTCAAATAGTCTTACAATAATGTCAACTACTCCACGTCGTGGCCCTCCTAGACAAATAGTTTCTAGAAAAATTTGTTTGTTTGTTTAAGGCGCCGAAACTATTCGACCGATTTTGATGAAATTTGGCACAGTCATAGATTAGACAACGGAGAAAGGCTGCTTGCGGCAAAATGTACGGTTCCCACGCAATTACCTTTTTTGCGCGCTCGAAACGGCAGGCAACGTCTAGTAGATAATACTTACGTAGAAACTTACTTTAACACGCAGTCTCCGTATTGCTAGAACACAAATAAAATCGTTTCGTCATTACTTAGCATCGTTACGTAATAACCGCAAATAATATAATTGCTAATTTGGGCAGAACCTGAAGGAACGCTTAATGCCCATATTGTTATGTTTTTGGAGTATTTCCTAAGTCAATAATATAAAGTCACTTACTGTTATGATAATAATCTTATATTATACAAAATTATCGCACAACAGTGTTTGTCACAGAAACGGCTTAACCGATTTATAGAAAATTTTGCAGGTGTGTTCGATAGGTGTGAAGAATAGGTTGTAAGCATTGTTATAGTAATATTGTTAAACCCATTTTTTAATTTTATTTTATTACTTTATGATTTGGCATTAAAATACATAACTACAATAATACATAATAGTACTGTAATAATCCATAATCCTCAGTAGTCGATGGATGGATGGATAGGTAGTAGGTGTCGTTAGTAGGTGTAGGTAGTAAGTATAGGCAGTAGGTGTAGGTAGTAGGTGCAGATAGTAGGTGTATTGTATATAGTAAATGTAGGTAGTAGGTGTTGGCAGTACGGAAGGTGTAGTTTGTAGTGTAGGTGTAGGTGTATGACGTAGGTAGTATGTGTAGACACAGTAGGTAGTTTAATTTTATATTCCAGTTCATAGTTAAGGCAGAAAGTCTGTTGGGACAGCTTGCATGTGTTATTCTTTTTATCAAATAATTTGAACGGTATCGGCATCAATCGAAACAAAAGAAAACTGTGTCCTGATGATAACAAGTTTCCTGATACTAAGCCTTGCAAAATGAAAATAAGTTTAAAATCATTTCAAGGTCTGTTAATGCTTCTGTGCATTTTGTCTTTTGTGACATTCCAGGAAGGGAATTTTAGATCCTTCCTTTGAACAGAAGAAAGCAATTTATGTGGTCCCAATTTGTATAAAAATAAATTGAAAGTGAAAGTAATCGCTTGAAAAATGGATTCTAGGAAGTGATAATTAATCTAAGATTGACCGCAGTAAAAATATGATAGTAAAAATGTTATCTATTCACAAGTATAAACTTTTGTCCTTACTAAATTGTTTTCAGGAAAATTTTTCATTTGCAACATTTTCTATATAATATATATAAAATAAGATTGGAGAATAAGTCAACTGAGAGTCACCGACAATAGATATAATAAAACTATTATGTTACGATTTCCTTCAGACAACTATTCTACGGACAAAATACCAGTCCCGTTGTAGCTTCATTTTAAGTGGTGCTATAATTTTATTCTACTCCAGTTTTCGCAAAAACGAATTTTCTCTTCACTGTTCCTGCTAGGTCCACAGCTCTAATCTATACTTCTATACTAAGAGCAAAAGTTTGTTTGTTTGCATTGAATAAGTTCCGAAAGTAATGGACTGATTTTGATGAAATTTGGCAGACATATAGAGTAGACCGCGGGGGAAGGAGAAAGGTTACTTTTTATCGCGGAAAAATTAGCTTTTGCGTGCAACGGTGTACAAGTCGCGGGCAACATCTAGTTCTAAATAAAAATATTAAAGGAGTTGGTCCAAAAATTACTAAAGAATGTGTTTTGGGAATCGTCGTTTTTCGTACATCGTCTCAAGTTTGTCATTTTCATAGAAAAACTGATATTAGTCTTGCTCATTACTTCTATACCCTGCGTATTTCAGGGTTGCCATATCCACATCGACATTTCATTGCTGTCGACTCTGGGTTTATTTTGTATAGATTTTGGATCATGTCCTTGGACTACACTTCCTGCTCCTCCTACAATATTCTGATTAATTTCGATACGGGTCCCAAGACAGTAAATCTGTCTTTGTCGCATGTCCCTCGGGCACCCCTGAGATCATATCAAAGGGTTTTTTGTGGTTGGTTACCGCTGTCGATCCTGGCTACACAGGAGTTGCAGTGGTGGGTATGTGCGGTGGGCCAATTGCCCGCTTAAATAAATGTACTTTGACTAATTTAATGTGTCATTTATTGTTGTATTTCTTTATTCAGATATTAAATAATTGGCAATTACTACTACTACCTACTGCTATGATCTTTTGTTTACATTCAGATTAAATTTGATTTGAACAGAGTAACTATACCACAACAATAGAAATCACGGGGTATATTCAAATCAGAAATGGAAGGAATGGAATCAAGGAGCACAATCAGTATTCGATTGTCGTTCCAAAAATATATTAAATGTCATGTGAACTAAAATGTTGACCCGATTATCTTACAAAATAATTAACGTCTATTCATAACTGCGTGGCCGATACTACGCGACATTTGCGTGACCTTCAAAACCGGCGTGGCGTAGGACCGTGCGAGAGTGTCCATACTTAGTGAGAGTTGTCAGGAAATGTTACTTACGTTATTTTTCTGTAAATTACAAAAAAAAATGTTTACTGTCGGTGCCTACTTACATTATGACCAAATGTTTGGTTAAACATATCATTTATACAAAAATACATTCTGTATAAGAAATCGAACAATTATAAACGAACATTCTGTATAGTCAGATTACTTAGATTAAGTGTTCGTTTAGTGAGCCATAATATCGTTAGCGGGGACTAAATGGACTAAAGAGGTTATTCGTTTATTGTTGCTGGGCCATAAATAAAATTGCAAAAGGAAATGAAGGGAGAGGCCAATGGAGGTCAACTTTCATAATGCCCCGTGCATTATGAAAGTTGACACTGGCTAGTGGTTGTAAACCGCAATGCCATATAATAAAAATAATAAAGGCTATATTGTATAGTGTAGACGTATCTGTCTTAAGCGTCTCTCTGATATACGAATACACGATACAAGTAATTAAAAACGATTCAATATAAGTGTTGCAGTATCATTGTTATCACCACTCTAACATAAGAAGGACATGCAAGAACCAAGACGGCGAGCACACAACACAACATAATAGGTACTAACCTCGTTTATGAAAAACAAAATTAAAGATTTTACGTAAGCCCCGATAGATACTGTCAAGCAGTAAACAAGCTGATGATGATGATTCACTGACAACTATGTCATCATACCAGCTTTGAAATAAAAATAAACTCATCAAATTCTGTCAATTAATTTAGGAGATATGCCACTGAGCCAAGCCAAGTTAAAAGCTTGGCTCTCAACCCCTTGTTGTTTTCAAGTCTGGATAGGACAATGCAGACTGATCGGATAGTCGGATGAGCATGTAAAAAGTGGGGCGCACGCATGATCTCTCGCCGTGAGTCGTGTCGGTCATCCGTCCCACGAACGGACTACCGGCGTGAGAGTAAAGGAAGAGAGAGTGCTCTTCTGTATTGCGGGACACATGGGCACTTTAAAAGACTCCTGCGTAGCCGGTCTGGTTTCAATGAGACCAACCACCGTCACCAAAATTAGTGTGGGGATTTTTAATATGCCACTGTTGTTTCAAATTGCATGTTTCAGAAAAGAAAAATATGACGTACTTAATAGTATTAGTAAAATAAATAAATTAAAAAAAAGTAGTTAAAGAACGTTCGTGTGCTAAAGCTTATTATAGGGTCAATGATTTTATTGACGATCGCACACTATGGGAATGGCCACCTGCAAGGCTACTCCTATGTACTATATTCTGTATCATAACTTTTATTAATATTATAATTATAGACTAAGTTTTTATATTGTAAAAATATTAATATTTTCTAAAGAACAATTTTCTATATTTTTGCTTGCCGTGCGAGTTTCTTACGCTGGTTCTGCTCGCCGGGCTAGTTCCCAAGCCGTTGGTAGGCATCACATAGCGACAATGAAAAGTGAGTGTTATTTAATAACCTTTATGGAAATAAAACCTTTTGATTTTATGAAGAATATGAAGGATTTTTTAATTTATTAAAATTAAAGAAAAAAATATATCTAAATTTTTTTTTATACTTAAAGGATTATTATTAATATAATTTCCTGCTTCACCGTACCTTCCTTTCTCTTTACTTTACAGTTATACGTGTTAATATTATGTTGGTCTTCGTAAGATGGTTTTGGGAGAAAATTTTTAGGCTACCATTCACATTCGCTTAATAAATTTTCTTCGATAGTTTGCTTCATTTGACCCTTCTATTTAACTAAACCACCGAACCATATTCGCAATTTCGGTTGCTACATCGTAGATGTATGGACGTAGCGTCCATATTACACTTTAGGTATATTTCGAATGGGTCTTTCATTGTTTTTTTTGGAAGTATATTAAGTGCTAACAAAACCTTCCATTTTTGGCATGACCTATTTTATCATTAATTACATTTATCAAATTTATTTATGATAAAAAAAAACCGGTATTGCAACATAAACTTTTCTTAACCCGAAAATATTGGGCACGTGTTGGCAATTCTCAGAATAGTCCCGTGTCGTGTGGGTCATTCAGGAAACTCTAAATCTGCCAATCAAAAGACTCGCTACAGACAGATATAGGATGCTCCCATTTATCATCTATTCGAATAGAAATGGCAATTATATAGTAAGTTACAACATTTTATACGCAGAGTACATGGTTGGATATAGAATGCTTAGGCCCTGTTTTACAATCTTCTGCTGTGTCATATAACTTATTCACAAGTTTCGTATAGTTTTTACCATCTCGATTTTAGCATGAAGTAAGAAAGTGAATAAGCTATCCGACATATAATTATTATATCAGACATTTGTGAAAAAGTTCCCATAGGGTAATAATGTAGTAGAACTTACATTATAATTGTGCGTTGTAAAGTACATAAAGTGTGCGCAGCACATAAATAGCTTAAATGACTAGATATTCCAATAATTGTATATGTAGTTTTGTAAGCAGTTAGAAGTTATAGCACAGATTACTAAATAGTTACGTAAGTGTTAGATTAAGGTCATTAATGACTTCAAACCACGATGTACATTTATATTCCATTGTTTGAGAGTAAAAGGTGTTTTAAATATTATTAACAGCTACTTAATAACTTTGCGCCATTTCATTTTATCTTATTTTTAAAGCTAATAATACTCAAATAAATGGCTCTTATCGTTACAAAAGTTTCGGTAATGTTCTAAAAAGAAAAGCGCTTGAAAGTTTAGGTAATTTTCATGGGCGTGGTAAGTATAAGTTGCTTAATTTGTTGCTGCTGTGATTGCCAACAAACTTACTAACGTAGATTGTTAGTAAAATGTTAAAAATGTCTTCATAAGTTACGAAAACTTATAATGAAATCAGGATAAATTTAGACCTTTGTATTTTGCAGTGGTACGCAGGGGCGTGGTAAGTAGGGACTTGCCTTGCACAAGTGTTAATAGTTTTAGAGGCCCCAATAAATAGAAGCTACTTGACCTATTTCACACATCGAATTAGTATAAGAAATATTTGTATCATATTTCACGTTTTGCAAATTTAAATAAATGGCTTCGGCTTATAACCATTTGCCAGTGTCAAGTTAAAAAGGCGGGAAATATAATTTACGTTTCAATTTTCAACACCGTATTTCTAAATCGTCAAGTCCAAAGTCTAGTCAAAGTCCAATTAAATAGTCAGTGCAGTCAATGAGTCAAGTCACTCGATTCAGTAAAGTGGTAGAAGCTTTACTGAAAGTTCCTAGGGAAAGACTCCTACTAAGTTTTGGAGGGAACACAAAATACCACGGTTTTTGATGTTGTACCACTTGCCCACTTGATCACGTTAACGAATATTTAATGGTTAATATTCTACCAATATTACACATTAAGAACCAAAATAACACACATTTATGGAAGAAATATAAAACCAACAACGTCACACATTGAATTTCCCGGCAAAACTTCAAGTGGTTGTTTATATTTGGTATGACGTCAGAGCACATAATATACTCTATCGACCAACATGGCGGATAGCGTTGTTGACGGTTTTTAAAAGCGTATTTTAAAATAAAGTTTTGTAGTTTAAAAAAAATATATATATTATTAATATTTTAAATTGCTCATGTCATATCGATCGCAAGGTCATGCAGGTGAAGTAATGTTGTAATAAGTGCGATTTAATGTCATGTTTTATGGGCTACCTATAAAATATCCCATAATGTTGGGGTTGGTCAATATGATGGAGGTCTCAAGGACAGTAGTAAAAGCGAACGGCTCGCTAGTGTGAAAATTATAAAATTTATTAAATATCACTCATGCCGCGCGTCACTTCCAAATTCGATTTTTTGTTAGGTTTATTTTATATATGTTTAACATCAATTCACACCAAGACGCGATGCGGCGTGCAATTTTCAAGATAGCGATTCAAAATTGAACTTTATTTACTACACAAAAAGATACCTACACGTTTCATTGTAAGAGTTCTAATTGTGAGCTGCAGTGCGCTGCGCAGCGCGGCGCTGATCTTGCATTATACGTGAGTATTTTTGTTTAGTAAATAAAGATTTATTTGAAATCGCTATCTTAAAAAGTGCGCGCCACGTTGGGTCTCGGTGTGAGTTGACCCTGACATAAGCGCATTAAATACAAAGTAACATAATGTCAATATTGTCCGCACTTAATGATTAATTTCATGTTCAGAATTATGCCAACATAAAAATCTCGATGAAACTAAATATATTAATAAAATGAAATTCACATGAATAAAAACCTTTTTTATTCATTTTCGTTATTTGCTGTCAAAGTGTCCTCCATTTAGGAGGGCTGTTTGTTTATAAGCCACAAAAATTTGTATAAGAAGTGTAAACTTTACTGTATGTACTTTACTACATGTGAATCAAGTTTTTTTCACTCGGCGTTATACAACGCAAGCGTTATTTCATGCCGTTTTTCTGTGAGAGTGGTATATAGTCTAGCCGTTCCACTTGTGCCGAAGCATGGCCGTTTAAGTGTTTGAAGTCCTAAATGTGGTCTACATAATATGATTAGTCATCAAATCCTATGTGGAATTCATTATGGTTGTTTAAATTCAATTACGGATACTTTGGGGCCTGGGAATATAGTCTACTGCTACAATGTAAATGTAAACACGTTAAGACAGAAAAATAATGAAATAAGTTAAAAGAAAATGTACCGAATAAAATTGAATCGGTGATTTCAAAAATCTCTTATGTCACATTTTTTTCCAAAATACTTTTTTGCTAAAAATGGTTCCCTAAAGGGAAATGCGTATTCTGAGTAAAAAGTTGATAAATTCCTTCCTATTTAAACAACAAATGTTGAAGACAATCTAGATGAGAACGATGAACGATGGAGAATATAAGTATGTTCTTACCTAAAAGATATTGAAACATGACAAATTAATACATGTAAGATGTTATATTTAATAATCTATATATATATATAAAAGAAAGTCGTGTTAGTTACACTATTTATAACTCAAGGTTGAACAGATTTGACTGGAAATTGGTGGGGAAAAAAACCAGGAGACGGACATAGGATACTTAAGTGCCCCGCCGAGTCTGTCTGTCTGTATGTTCGCGATAATCTCAAAAAGTACTGAAAGGATTTTCATGCCGTTTACATTTACCGACAGAGTGGAATCAAGGCGCTTGGGAACTCGAACTGGAATCGAAAACGCTGCCTAACCTAACCCGTTGGAGATAAATAACAAAACAATGTATGGTGGGATTGTTTCTCTTTTATAGGTCTACAAGAAAGTCCGCGATGGCATAGATATGTCTATCTTTTAAGGATAGGTTACTTTACCCATTCTATGTTTAAAAAAATGATCAGAATTAATGTGGTATTTTCAGAAGCTATTTGACGGATGCAATATATATCCTTATCTAGGAGATATCTTAAAATTAAAAAGTACGTGTGAAAATTTATTATAAAGTATATTATATATTTAGTCTGTGCTATTACTATATTGCAGGCATATTTGCTAAATAAGTTTTTTGCCACGATCACTCTCCCACGCGGGCGAAGCTGCGGGCAAAAACTACTAAGCAATAAAAATATGATCACTACGATTGGTTTGGTTAAATTATATACCACTAACCCTATTTCTTACTAAAACAATATAAGTCAAGAACATTGTTTCAGGTTTTCTTTTCATTATTCCTATTAATACCCCGTAAAGGTTTTTAGGTATTTTAATTTTTTTTAACTAATCATAAAAAAGTGCTTTATAACTTATTTGTTTGTGTATGAAATAGTTTTTATTGATCCCTAAAAAAAACTAATTTAACGACTTATGAAGCATTGAAATTACCAATTCAATTACATTACACTCTCTCAGGAGCTGGGGTCATTAACCTCACAGAAACAGCTGATTCAAAGGGAAAAAAAAACTTTACCGAAATATCACTGCATTAGATATGTGAGGTCAATGACCTTAACAACGCCTTATATCACTACTGTAATTTTATAAAGTAATATATTTTTTCGAAATTTTTAATTATTTTTCACCCTGAACGTCTTGACTTAACAGTACATTATAATATGCACCAAATATCCGTAATTGATTTCGAACAACCTCATGCAACCTCATACAACCTCATACAACCTCATACAAACTCAACATACCTAAATCCACATCATAAGTTTGCAAAAGGAACGGTTCAACGCCTTTATAACGTTTCAAATGATTTACACTTGAAATAATTAACACAATATTAATTAAAATAGTAACGAGCATAACAATTATACTGCCGCCTAATAAAGAAACAAAAATATTATACAACTGCCCAAAATGTTAAATGAAAACATAAAATAAACACTCTAAAGTATTTCTGTTTACTTAAAAGGTTTATATTATAGCTTGTTATTTTAAATATGAATCGCGAAGTTCCGCGCCATTATACTTAATTACAGCTTAAATGAGCCGCGATGACATGTCTTGTTTCCATATAGGGAGGATGATGTACATTGTGCGGAACGACTGGTAAAATTCCGAGTCACACGATTGCATTGGGTTCTGTATGTTTATTTGTGCACTAAGCCCCGATCAGACCGCATTTTGTGAGTGACGTGGCGAAGACGCATGTACAGTCGCCGTCAAATCCGGAGTAGCACTTTTGAACCTTATTGCCAAGTTATAAGGTCGAAGTGTAGTACACCAGACCTGGCGGCGACCGCACATACATTATTACATTGATCATTAAAACCTCAGACCAAATAAAGTGAAGACAGAGTTCTGCGAGCCACAGAGTGAGGCTGGCCTAAACTACGCCTCTACTAAATAAAAAAACCACACATCGCGACAACTCGTCTTAGGCTGGGACTATATGCTAAAATTAGAACTCTAGGTGAATATAATAGAGTTGAAAATCAAAAACTAGAGTGTCGAGTCAAATGTCAATATCATATAATATGACAGCTCGACACTTTACACTTCAATTTATAACTCTATTCTATTAACGCAGAGTTCTATTTTCAGTGCCCTGAATTTTACCCGGCTTTTTGGATCCAGGATCACATATATCGTTCCGTGTGTGTGCGTGATACTGTGTAATAACACGGTGAGGCGTATTTTAGACCGGCCTCAGTTTTTATTTTGACAAAGCTCTGCCCTTTCTTATTTGGTATGAGATTAAAACTTATAATATCTTCCGGATATATCGCAATTCCTGTTTTTGTTTTGTTATTATCAAGTAGTAACAAAAATAACTTCCACGACCTTTTGGTTTAGAAATTAAGTAGGTACATAATTCAATTTGTTTGTAACGAATCAAAGGGAAGAAATCGAAAAAGTTCAGATCGACAATGACGACGACCTTAGTGAACTGTGGTGATTAAATCCCAATCTGATGAAATGTAAAAAGGATCTCTTAATAATTGCTTTTTAAATTAATCGACAGAGCTTTGATAATTTGTTTTCAGATATACCACTAACCAGGACATAATCTAGGGCTCAATTTAAATTAAAATGTCATAAAATATATTTTCTTCCTTCCAGAAGCATATAATTGCATCCCTTATATTGTCTAATGTCTATCACTTGATGTACAACACTTGATTGATTTATTTATTATAATAGGTACACATTCTGCCACATATGGCTTGCAAATATTAAAAAAACCTTAAACCTAACTTAACAAATTATATTCTAAATTTTTTATTGAAATTTTAATAGTTAGTAATTTATATAGTTAAACAATGTATTCTTTTGTATTATATTTACATTTTATTTAATTCTTTATCATTCATATAATAATTTCCAGAGTAGTAGCATTTATTTATTAATAGTTGAAATAGTCGTCTCTTAAACATTCTAGGGTTATTGATTTTTATTTTATCTGGTAAATGGCTATAAATTTTAATTACCATGCAGTAAGCATTTTTTTTGTAAACATCTAATTTTTGTATAGGTACATACATAGTTTATGTGTGTGTCTTAGGTATCGACTTATGTTTTTCGACTTTTAGTCGAACAGGGTGATGTTAATCTTAATATATACATTCATTTCATATGTATACAAGGCACAGGCAAACAGTAAATTTTTCTAAAAGGTATCGACAGCTTTCTGTGGGTTTTGCACCAAATATTGCACGTATACAATTTTTCTGAGCGACAAATACTTTTTCGCAATCTGTTGAGTTGCCCCGGAGAATGATACCATCTCTTAGCACTGACGCTATATAATCATGGTATGCTAGTAATGCCGATTCGTTGGTACTCACATTTCTCAGTCTTTTTAACACAAAATCGGTCTAATTTTAATAAGTATATTCAATGTGTTTTTTTCAATACTTACTCCTAGGAACACCTAGGAACACTGTGTTGTCTACAAATTCTACAGTTTTACTATCTAATACAATATTGTTTTGAATACTTACGAATTGTGTCGCGGTGCACTTTTCTTTTTCCGGACGTTTCGGCTACTTTCCAGCAGCCGTAGTCACGTGAGGACTGAGGTGGCAGTTGTCCAACAATACACTGCGAACAGAACAATTGCCACCTCAGTCCTCCCATGACCACGGCTGCTAGAAAGTAGCCAAAACGTCAGAAAAAAGAAAAGTAAACCGCGACATAATCCGTAAGTGTTTAAAATAAATGAACAATATTCGCCCAAACATAAGAAATCAATTTCTAATATAATATTCATTGATTTACTATTATATTATGTTTGATGTTCTATGATATTAGTTTTTCAATATTTATAATTAGGTTATTTTTTTCTATCTATTGTTTTGTTAAATTTATTATATTATTAATGTCATTTTCAAATTCCAAAGGATTATTATTTTTATCTTTAATTATAAAATAAAAAATCAGAAATCATTAATATAAATTAGAAACAGCTGAGGACCTAAGATACTTCCCTGGGGGATTCCGCATTCGTTTACAATGTACTTTGATCTGTAAGCCTTTTTGAAATTGCCGGTTTTTGTAAATTTTGATATTTCAACGCATTGTGAACGATTATTAAAATAAGGGGTAATCCAGTCGTGGTTTTTATTCCGTATTTTAACAACATATCCAAGAGTATCTTATGATTCACTCGGTCAAATGCTTTTGACATGTCAAGAAAGATAGAGACAACACGGTTGCTTTGACTTAGACTTTCTGTGACTGTTTTTGTTAATGTAAATCATGCTAGGTTTGTGGAACAATTTCTACGAAAGCCATATTATTGGATGCATACAATAGGCCATATTTTTGTAAAACTTTGCATATATTTTTTTGTAGTTAGCTTTCACAATCATTTTGTAATAAGTAACTACTCCGTATAATATTAAAGTTAGTTAGAGGTCAGCTAGTGGTCAAAATAAGACCATATTACATATTTTAAGTTTCAACTTTTTAAGGTTATTTGCCTCTTTGATACGAACGAAATAAAAAAATATATAAATGTTGTCTATGGAATTTGAAAGAAAGATTGACAAGTGTTAAACCTACAGTAGGTTTGACACTTGTCAATCTTACTACGTAGTGTGAGTGGGGTAGTGTGTGTAACTTTATTTTTATTAATTTTCTAAACATTATATAAATTATTAGCTTTTTGCACACCTTCCTCCACATAGACTCGCCAAACTGTGCCAAACAGTAACTGTGCCAAATTTATGCCATACACCTCCATTCGTACAATTCTCGTAAATCTGTGCTCAAAGTTTTTATTTTAGATATATATAATTTGAATTATTAAAAATATGACAAAAATCGTAAATTAAGATGGCTTATTTTGAAACGGAACCCAAAGCATGAAGTGTTAATAGCCAATCAAATATTGGTTTTTATGGCATAAATTATGTTATAATTAAGATTTAATAGCCTTAATAAGAATATCGAAGCATCTGGTTTTCGCACGAGCCCCGTTTTGAGAATCTGGTTTTGTTTACGAATGTAGGTCATGACAGTTGCTCGAGAAATAAATTATAAACCTTATTACTTATGATATGCATTTAGTGCTGAAATAATAATTAAAAACACTTTTATCGCTCTAAATGTCAGCCAATGTCCAATTTTGGGATGATATGCAAATAAATAAAAACCCATTCTGAATAAGGCTAAAAATTGAAGATAAAAATGTGAAAATTATTCAAAGTGTTGTAAACAGTATATACTTATTTGGCATTATTCGATATAAGTTTTTTTTAATACAAGGTTTTGCAGCGTGACAAATGTTTTGATAAAATTAAGTGTGTAGATAATGTATATTGTTTGGAAAATTGGAAAAGACATTGGAAATGAGTATCGCACAAAGTAAAATAAATTTAATACATTAACTTGGAAAATTTCAGCGGGCCTAGCATGACTACCGCATAGAAATGAATTATTTATAGGGATGAATAAATAAAGGTAGTTCGTTGCAAAATAGTTCGATAACTTAACCGCGCGGTAACCAATAAACGCTTGCTGCGTTTAAGGTTCAGCGTAGGCGACCAATGATTATTATTGCCTTACGGGAAGTTATCGAATCGGTGACGAACGGGCCTTGTAAATAGTCCCGCAGAACAGATAGAAACTGTTTTCTTGGACCGCCATGGCCCATGACGAAGACTATTTGATATTTACTAAAAGAGACGTTTAGCTACACGTATCTGTCTATAACTGGCTGTGCTTGATCGTCGAGGGAAGAGAAGAAATGTTGTTTTCTCTTGACGCCGATCCTTTTTTTACAATCCGTGATTTCGTCTATTCTTCCGTAGAATACACCCATATTTCTAGAGTTGTAATGCTAGGCACGCTAGGCTAGAAAAAGCCTAGATACTTGATAGAGTGTGAAACATTTTCATACAAAAGTCCACTGAAAATGTACTAGCAGTTTATTCAATTACTTTTTTTCTATTCCGCATAAAATAAATGTCCACTAGAATTAATAAATATAATATTTAGAGTTTGCTTGTGTGCGGAATTTTGCCTTTGAAACTTTTTTATTAATCCTTTGAATGAAATAAATATTTTATAATGTGAAATTCTGAGGATGCATTTTAAATCGTGCAACTGAAATTGATATAGCTGAATGCGGAACCCTCACTGGTTATGTGTTTTGTGGATAAAATTAAACCTTTTCTCTTGCCAAAAACTCTTTGCTTTGAGACGACACATACTGTACAATCTTATGCGTCTACAAAGTAGCTATTTCCCATCAAGTCAAAATTAATTGCTGTTAAAATAGTGGAATTGAAAATAATATTTTGAATATCCTCAATTTAATAACAGTACCTGGGAGACAGAGCTTTGCTCGGTGTTTTATAAAAGAAAAAAAATTAAAATTCTTTATTTAAAATATTATTTATTTTTCTTTTAAAATATAAAAGAAAAATAAATAATAAGAATGGCAAAAATATTTATCTTATGCAAAAATTATACGCAGGTACGCATACCTAGCTGCCAATCAGACTGACGTAAGAGAGCCGAAATTATTGATATATTGTTGCACGACGAAACAAAAAACATATAATGTTTGAAAATGCGCAGTTTCGCAATGCATGTCGAAATTTAGTATGCAGGGAGTTGGGGGAGAAACATCGATTTAGATAGGTCTTATCCTTGATAACCTAGCTAAATGGATGTTTCTGTTTCATGGTAATACTTGTAGCTGTTGTCTAGATACCGATTATATATATACAAGATCGTCTCGTTTAAGGTATAATATACCAATTGCAAATAACTGTCTGGATATCACAGAATACTAACATGGCTTTACAATAAAGCTCCCGTCCTAGCCGAATACATGTATATTGGAGACGAAATTGGCTCAAATTGATAAACGAAGCTGTATACTGCGAAAACCGGGACTTTGTTAGCTATAACGAGGTTTCCTATATAGCGTAACGAGTACGTATTATCGTTTATTATGTAATTTAGACAAATACAACAATATAAGTGTGTCGGTTAATTTTTTAGCCCCGTGTGCCAAACCCGTAATTTGAAGGAATCGTTTTAGCACTTTCAGTTTTATTTACACAGATGACAATACTCAGAATGTTAAATATTCGGAATATTAGTTAACAAGAGCAAAACCCTAGAGTATAATAATTTGTTTAGCCAAATTATTATACTCTAGATCATCGTTTCTTAACCTTTTTCAAACCACTTACCCCTAGAAAATCAAGCACAATTTCAAGGACCCGTTTTCCGAATTTCGTTCGCTGTGTTAAATGGTCCATAGATGACTGCGGACATACTTGCGGACCCCCAGGGATCCGCGGACCATAGGTTAAGAAACAATGCTCTATATGATGCCCGCGACTTGGTGCGCGCAAAAAGAATATCTCGCAGTAACCGTATATTTTTGCGCTAAAAAAGTGGCCTATATCCTTTCCCGTGGTTTAATCTATACTGTGCCAAATTTCGCAAAAAAAGGGTTCACTCGTTTCGGAGCCTATTCAATGCAAACAAACAAGAAAATCTTCCCTCTATTTATTATATAGATGTAAAATCACTTTTCTGACAACTTTTGATCAAAAACAGGTGAAAACATTTTATTTACGGCACTTCCACACATTTTTCTTCCCAGGTACAAAAACATTGTAACTACATATTATTTTTACAGCCGTATAGGGAGGAATCCCAGAATCTCCTAAGCACGTACTCAATAATGCAATATCTCTTATACCTAATAATACAAATTCAAAATGCATGCAATCTGTTTCGTTAGCGCCCGTGGTAGCAGAATTCGTTTATTAAGATCTATTCGGGTACGGGATCTGTCGGTAACTTGGTACCACAAGGATCTTCTGATTTTTAACAGAATTTCATTAATATTTAACGTACAGAATAGAGTTCCGTAGTCAAATTATTATTTCGTTGTTTTTGTACGTAGTTTTCCAAGTAAGCGCTTTTTACAAGTTAGGCCTCTATAACTCCTTAACAAAGAAAGTTGTCTAAGCCGTTATAGTTTAATAATATCTATAATAATAATATCTATGGACGCTTCACACCACGTCAATCTGGTCCCGTGGTAAGTTCTCGAAGAACTTGTGTTACGGGTACCCGACAACGGAAATATCCTACTAATATTATAAATGTGAAAGTTTGTGAGGATGGATGGATGTTTGTTACTCTTTCACGCAAAAACTACTAAACGGATTTTGATGAAATGGTATATGATGAAATGGTATAGTTTAGGCTCTGGGTTAAAACATAGGCTACTTTTCATCCCGGAAAAGTACAGTATTCCTGCGATTTAATCGATAGTATATTTACGCGGGCGGAGTCGCGGGAAACAGCTAGTATTTAATACTTTTTGTACTATACATATATTAAAGATTTTTATTATATTATACACATATTTAATACACGTCCATCCATGACCCAGGAACATAGAAACACTTTTGTTCCTTCGATAATTCGAATCCGCGACCCCCGGCTTGAGCACTAACACGCTCAACCACTGAGCCACAGAGCTCGTCGAAAGAGAGTTTAGCTCCAAAGTTCATCACACAGACTACTGTCATGAATTTTTTCTGATTTTTTAAGCCAGCCTCTTAGCTTTTAGAGGACTAGACTTTTAGCTTTTAGACTATAATATTATAACAAAAACATGCACTTCAAATTTGAATATCTTGCAAACGAATAATCTCATCAAAGAAATCTTATCGTCTTAGCAGACTTTCAATGTTTTTAAAAGACCTATCTAATGATACCCCACACTATGGTGTAGACGCGACGGAAACTCGTATACGTGTAGGGGAGGTACCTCCAAAAAATATTCTTCGTGATTTTATTTTAGCCCTTCATCCATGTAAACTGTGATCTTTCTAGCACTTACAAAATAGTTACTACGTAACTTACGGTTTGGACGGACCGAAGACACACGGACGGACGGACATGACGAAACTATAAGGGTTCCGAGACGTAGACTACGGAACCCTGAGACAGTGTTATTAAGTTCACCTTAGTTATTTATTCTCAGAATGTCAGACAGATAAATAATCATACTTACAGAGTGTTCTTTTCTTCAAAATATTCGATTATCGATATTATACAAGTACGTTCCTAGTAGGTACTGTGTAGGAGTTTTAAGTAAGCCAAAATGGAATGATATTATAAGTCTGAAGCCAGCTGCACACGTTACGTTTTACATTACAATTTCAGACTGCAGTTAAATCGAAAGACTCTTATACCGAAGTAACAACAGATAATAAGTTATTGATTAATTCATAAATCATACGGCTATATTATATTTTATTAATTAAATTCGTATTGATAAATGATTTTAATTTCTGAGTTGTATATTGTAGTGGTCGTAATGAATTACTAAATAATTTTCAACTGAAATATATTAAATATCTCCAAACGAATTCAGTGATGCGAGAGTCGAGACAGAATATTATAATTCATCGTCTGTCTGCTGAACGGATTTTAATGTTTGGTGTGGTAGTAGTTTCGGCTATAGATTAAAACATAGGCTCCATTTCATCCCGAAAAATTTTGTTCTCGTGTTTACGCGCGCGGAGCCGCTAGCAAAAGCTAGTAAAACACAACTTAGAAGTTAAAAATACTGAATTCGTTACTTCGCGGTTAGTCAAAACTAACTCAATTAGTCGTGAAACTGCAACCTTCTCGGCTAACTGCCATAGTTGATAGCTCAGGTAATTTATTCTGAACAACTAATGCCGGCTATGCAACACATATTGAATGCCTCGTCTCATTATTATCTTATATTTTACTTTTAAGATCTTATATAAATATATAATCGGTATCTGAACAACGGCTACAAGTCCATGAAATTTAGTATGCAGGGAGTTTTGGGGGAGAAAACCGCGCATTTTTAAGCAATATAAGTTTTTTTATTTCGTCGTGCAACAATAATATAATATTAGGTCTTTACAGTGCGTTTTTGGTTCCAATATTTTCGTTCTGGAAATTTCGACCTGCAGAACAAGCCCCGTGGACGGCCGGAGACCAAAGTTGATAATGAAGAATTGAAGGCTATTGTGGAAGCGGATCCATTGCAAACCACGTCCGAGTTAGCTGCAGGCTGCGGTGTTAGTGATAAAACTGTTTTAATCCACTTGAAACAAATTGAGAAGGTGAAAAAGCTCGACAGGTGGGTACCTCATAAATTGAGTGCAGCAAACCGACAAAAGCGCGTCGACTTCCGCGTTACATTACTCAACTGGCACAATAATGAAGGGATTTAAATCGAATCATTACCTGTGTTGAAAAGTGGATCCAGTGCGATAATCGGAAACGCTCATCGCAATGGTTGAAGAACCCTGGCGAACCAGCCCAAGCCTGCCCCAAGCGAAAATTGACTCAAAAAAAGTTACTTGTGAGTGTTTGGTGGACTAGTGCCGGTGTCGTTCACTACAGCTTTCTTAAATCTGGCCAGACGATTACGGAAGATGTCTTTTGCCAGCAACTGCAAATCATGATAGAAAAGCTAGCTGCTAAGCAACCGAGGTTGGTCATTCGCTCCAGGCCACTACTGCTTCAGGACAACGCTAGACCACACACTGCACAACAGACAGCTACCAAATTAGAGGAGCTTCAATTGGAATGTCTAAGACATCCAACGTACCCCCCGGACCTTGCTCCAATAGATTACCATTTTTTTCGAAATTTGGATAACTTCAACTCCGATGGGGCAGTCCAAAGCGCCTTTAAAGATTTTATCGATTCCTGTCCGAATAGTTTTTTTAGTAAAGGAATCAATGAATTACCTATAAGATGGCAAAAGTGCATAGATATAGTAATAGTATATACTTTGATTAAATAAATATATTATGTTGAAAAAAATAATCGGCTTTATGTTCCTCCTTTACAAAACGCCAATTTCATATGTAATGAGCTAATATATCAATAATTTCGACTCTCTTACGTCAGTCTGATTGGCAGCTTTGTATGCATACCTACGTATAATTTTTGCATTGTTTAGAAATTTGGAATGTAATGGGTTCGAATCCTGGTAAGATAAATATTTTTGTGATTCTTAGTATATCCTTTTTTTATATTTTTTTTTACCTACTACTAAAACACCGAGCAAAGCGGTCAACCAGGTACTATTATTTATACCTATATAAACCTGCAGAAGTTTTTCAAGTATTGTGCAACCGGAGGATAATAAAAATCGATCGGCAAATTAAAGTTTATGTGGAGGAAGGTGTGCAGAAAGCAAATATTTTTTTTTCAATGAAATAACAACAACACAATACCTCAGATTATTAACACACACTACCGTGCGTTTGATAGATACAATGTTGACGTTTTTCAATTTGTCACAACATTTACATTATTTTTCTATCTTAGAGGCAAATAACCGATATAAAGTTCAAACATAAAAATTATATGAAGTATTACGAGTGAATTTTGACCACGGGGCGACCTCGAGTTCATTGTAATATGATAAACATTGTCAATAGATTAAATCTGAATTTGCATATTTTTAACATGCGATATGGAGGGCTGAGGGCATGCTGTAGCAATAGATCGGATTAGATACGTGAATGAATGCGATAGCTCATGTGGCATGCACCGCCGCTGGAGCTATACTGTAAATTTACCCGACAACGGCGAAGCCAAAACGAAGGGTAATGATTTTGGCAGTCTACGTATGAATGTGACGAAGACAGGGGAATAAACATGCCTCAAATATCGTACTATATTAAAGTACTGGCTATCAGACTTAAATGTGCGCTAAATGTGGGCATAACGTGGTTCAAAATGAAAAGGCAAGTAACAACATTACTTCACCTTTATTCTCTATAGTAATAATACTAAACACTTCACACTATTTTAATAACTTTTCACTGTGTAATAAAATAATAATAACTGCACTTATTTAACACTACTTACAATACTTTGCACTTATTTTCAGTGTCACTTTTAACAAGAACACCGATGGTTCCCGAGCCGAACCTCTCGCCACGACGCGATGGCTGGTAGTTTAGTGTTCCGTGATCGTTCCTTGGAGGGAAAACGTGATCACCACCCCCAACAAACCGGACGCGTATATTTGGATGAACCAAGTTTTCCCTGAATTGTGGCGAGAGGCAATTGTTATTCCCATTCTTAAACCTCAAAAGTTGCCTACTATGACTTCAAGCTATAGACCAATCTCACTTACATGCAACCTCTGCAAAATTTTAGAAAAAATTATAAGTATCCGAATGAAATGGTACTTAGAGCGTAATAATTTTATATCATCATCTCAGTTTGCGTTTAGGCAGTTCAAATCAACAATAGATCATTTAATGCTCTTGGAAGATCACATACTAAAATCTTTTGCAAACCAAAATAAAGTAATATTAGTAGCCCTTGACATAGAAAAAGCATACGAGATGGTCTGGAAACATAGGGTAATATTGCTTTTACAAAAGTTTAATCTAAAAGGAAACATACTAGCTTTCGTAATAAACTTTTTATCAAATCGGCAGATAAGAGTTAAAATTAACGATATTCTCTCAAATTTACTGTCCACTGAAAACGGTCTTCCACAAGGTTCAGTATTGAGTGTAGTTTTATTTTTAATTTCAATGAACGATGTCCTTGAAGCTATTAAACGTCCGGTTAAAGGTTTCTTATTTGCAGATGATCTAACAATAGTATGTAGTGGCAATGATTTAAACATTTCTGAAAAAAATTTGCAAGACACTTTGGACAAGTTATGGCAATGGAGTACAAAAACAGGTTTTAAATTTTCAGAATCTAAAACGGAGCTTATGATTTTATCAAAGAAATATTATAACAGAAATCAATTGAACTTGTTTATAAATAACTGTAGATTAAATGAGGTGAACAAAATAAAAATTTTAGGATTAACCTTTGATTCTAAACTTAATTGGGTACCACATATAAAGAATCTTAAGTCTGAATGCTGTAATAGGATGAATATCATCAAAATTTTGTCGTCAAAAAGTTGGGGTTCAGATAGTAAATGTATTAAAAATACCTACAATGCATTAATAAGACAAAAATTGGATTATGGCTCAGTTATTTACGATTCAGCTTCTAGTAATATTTTAAAAATTTTAGAAAGTGTTCAAAATTCATGTCTCAGATTAAGTTTAGGAGCATTTAGAACAAGTCCAGTTGATAGCATTCTTGTTGAATCTGACGAAATACCTTTAGTTTTTAGAAGGAAGGAACAATGTCTAACGTACGCTGTAAAACATATAGTAAACAATAAACAATCTCCCTTTTTAAACCCCCCGTTACCGTCAGATCTAGAATATAGCCTGCGTCCTTCTCTTTCTATGCCTTTAAGAGTAAGAGTAAGAAATTATCTAAAAGAAATTGGTTTTGTTTTTCCCGAAATAATTACTCGTCAAATACCTTGTTCAATTTCACCATGGAATAAAACTGAATTTAAAATTAATTTAGCTATAGCAAATAAATATCCCCGAGAAAGTACTCCTGATTATGTTTATAAAAATTTATATTTTGAACTTACTGAGAAAAATAATGATTGTGTATTGTATTTTACTGATGGTTCTGTTTTAAATAATAGAACGAGTTGTGCGATTGTATCGGATTTTAACAATTACAAGTACAGACTACCAGACTTTTCATCAATTTTGACATGTGAGGCCTTAGCTATATTAAAGTGCTTAGAAATCATTAAAAACGATCCTAGAAATTCCAAAAAATACATTATTTTTTCAGATTCTTTATCATGTCTAACTGCCTTATCAAATAGTCAAAATATTGATCCATTAATTAACAATATAAAAGAAAACTTAGTTGATTTGATAAATAATAACTTTTTCATAGAAATAATTTGGATTCCCAGCCACCAAGGCATTCCAGGCAATGAAAAAGCTGATGTGCTTGCCAAAGAAGCTACAAACATTGATGAATATAATCTTAAAATTTCTAGTATGACTGATATTAAAAAATACCTAAAATTTAAGGTAAAGAATATTTGGAACGACTATTGGGTTAGTAACAATACTAGTGCATTGTACAATATAAGAAAATCTGTTTTTGAAAAAAGAAAATTAAAGTTTAGCAATAGAAAAGACGAAACTGTTGTAAATAGGTTAAGAATAGGTCACTGTAATGTCACACATATTCATCTTATCACTAAAGCCCCTGTAAATAAATGCACAAGGTGTAATAGTAATTTAAGTATAAAACATTTACTAATTGATTGTCCATTGTTCTCTTCAGAAAGATGTATTGTTAATTTGCATAAAACGCTTAAAGATTGTTTAAGTGATTACGAAAATACTGTAAAATTCTTAAAATTGATTAGCTATTATTCTTTGATTTAATATTGTATTTACTGTAAATTCTTGTGGTCGCTAATGACCATAGTTGTTACAAGCGACCTTTAAATAAATAAATAAATAAATAAAACCGGACGCGCAAGCTCGTCAGACCGGACTCTATCAACGCGAAACATGGCGCTAGTGTTAACGCCAAACATGGCGCTGTGTTCCCGCCAATTATACTTCCGTACTATTGACTTTCGACTAGTCAATTCATCAGCTAAAATACTAACCGCTTCGACATATGTATGTTTGTTCCACCGTATTGCCTAATCTGCTGGTTCGATTTGAATGAATGAGGAGTCAATAGATACGTAATAATAGGGTAACATAGGCTATATAATTTCATAGTCGGGTTACAGTTTTTTTTTACAAAAATTGTAGTTAATTATAAGAATTGGACCCTGGAGTCCGCTTGTAACGGTAGTGCTGCCATTTAAAACTTTGCTAGCGCCATCGTGGTGGTGCCGAGTGAATCCAAGCACTTACTACTTATTATAGAATTCCTCATGCAAATTTCCTTAAAATTACTCGTCTCGAGACTGTACTTGAAAACCACAAGAGACATGCTCGAAATCTTATATTTACTTCTAAGCCACTTGAATTCATTTTCTCCGAGTAAATAAGAGGTTTTGGAGAACGCAATAAAATATTTTATTAAAACACGACCCCCAATTTAATGTCAATATAATATTGTCATGTGTTCATAGTAGAATTAATTAATAATATTACTCGTGATAGCCATAGCATGATATTTAAAATGATATTATTAGGTAAATCCTACCAGCGTCCGTCGGAGAATCATTTATCATAAAAGTGTACATCGTAGGGGAAAAGCCGGGTAGATATGCTATTTTTTTAAATCCCCTATATCAAATACTAAATAATTTAGAATAGTTAAATGTATTCATCGAAACATAGGTCTATAATCTTTTATAATAAATTAAGAACCCATACAATATGTAAGCCTAATTAATATTAATAGTTTTGGGTAAATCCAGTTTTACTGAAACTCAAAAAAGAGGATCGTTGCCTAGGATCGCTGATAGTTGCGTAAAGTTAATAATTGATGCCTTCCTTGTCCAGTGGTTTAGAGATTGGCCCTTGACTCCGGAGGTCGAGGGCTCGATACCCGCGTTGGAACAGTAAAAAGTTGTTGTCAAGTCTGGTTAGGACAAAGCAGGTTGATCACCTGATTGTCTGACAAAAAAAGTGTGTGTCAGCTCCGACGCACGACTGGAGTTTACTCTAAAAAGTAAAACACGTCCCTCAGAAGGAACAAAAACTTTAGCGATCGATTTGAGTTCAAAAATTCGCGCCATGTGAAAAAAGTGACAGGTGCGCAGAATAGGTTGCGCACGAAAACGTGACGAGGTCATTCGTTCAGTAGATTTTACTCCTCATATTTTTTTCATACCGGGGGCCTTATATGACAATCGATTCTTAAGGAGTAAACTCCAAAAAGATGATCCACGCGTCGGATGGGCATGTAAAAGTCGGTCCTGTGCGTGATCTCTCGCCAGTCGGTCATCCGTCCCACTGGGCTACGAGAGCAAAGGTAGGTAACGCCTAATAATGAGGGTGAGGGTGCTGGTTTGGTTCTGCTACCAATCTGACAGCGGCCATACAACTAGTCAACAATGGCTCAAGTTCGTTTTGTTTTGTTTCGCAAATGATAAGTTGTTATTGCACAGGCAGACAGCCAAATGCACTTAGTTTGATATAAACTTTCCAAACAACCAACTGTCTAATCTTTAAAATGTCAGTTGTTTTACGAAATTTAGAGATTAAGGCTACCCAATCCTACTGTTGAATAAAATAGGTTTTGCTATGTTATTACAAAGTCTTAAGCTTTGAAGACAACTTTGAATAAAACAAATGGATTAGTCTTGAAGTATTAACTAACTTTAACCAATGCTAAGTGGTCATAACTAAATTAAGACGATTAACAAGCAGATTGATAGAGAACAATTACCGCTCTACGCCGCAATACTGGATGAACCACAAGTGCGTTGCGCTTGTTATATTAGAGCCGTCTATAGGTACCTACTTTGGGTGAAAAATTTTATTTTTTTAAGCCTTAAGATAAAATGATATTAAAGCTCTAGACGTATTGTCTGAAGGTACCCAAAATGTCGATCTAACGAAAATGTACGAGGATTTGTTTCATATTACCGAAATAACCGAAATTTAATAAACTAAGGCTCCATCGGGGAATGTTCACAATTACCGTTCCCCGAGACATTGAGCTTTCAAAGAAATGTACTAATGTATATTTATTTCACCCTAAAAAATTACATTTGATATAACTTTACCGACGACTTCGCCTGCACACGTTTGGTGTTTTTGTCCCCAATACTCGCGCCCTTGCGTAGACGCGTCATGGCATTTCAGTATGTTATTATGTCAGATGGGGTTAGATGGTCTGTATGAAAAGAAGGCCAGTGCAGCAGTGTCATGATAATAAATAGTAATATATCTTCTGACCCCAAGGAGAAAAATAATGTATGTTACTCTTACGGCTTACACGGGTGCAATTATGCTTTACGCCAGTGCCTTTATAGTACGCGCCGCAGCCACCGCGCCGCCACGCCGCCGCGCCGCCGCTGTGGGACTTGAATGGATTTTCCGCTGCAGCTTCTGTTGCAGGCGCCGTCGTCGCTGGACTTGCAGCGTTGCACCGCCGGCGTTGCGGCACAAAATCCATACAAATCCCGCGGCGGTGCCGCAGTTCGTGCGCACAGTAAACAGTACCTACCAGTTGACGAATTTTCGAAAGTTCTAAAAGAAACATAAAATTTTCACTTGAACCCAATTAAAGTAAAATATCCTAAAGAGCATGCCAGGACCTGTCTAAGGAGGGTTCCGTAACTATCAACGCGCAATAGGTTTTCTTTGAATTACTTCAAAAGTTATTGTCCGATTTCGCTCAAAATAATTTTCCTTAAGAGTTTTTAGCATGATCAGCATGGAAACTTACATGTTTCAATCTCCTATAGTTGCCAGGGGGACCAACATGTAAACCACTTTGGAGGTCGATTACTCGAAAATGGTTGATTTTGTAAAAAGTCGCGTATGAAACCTTGCCTTTATTTTAAAAGACCTATTCAACGATACCCAACACGATGGGGTAGAAAGAAAAAATAATTTTCATCCCCATTTCACATGTGTGGAGACACAATTATAATTGTATGATGCCAAAATCGATCTATACCACAGTCTATAATTATACAAAATTTCATCTATTTATAAGTAAGTAGTATATGTAGAAGCTAGAAGCGCGGACGGACAGAGCGAAACTATAAGGGTTCCTTATGTATTACGGAACCCTAAAAACGTGTGCGTCTCGGGACGTCCGACAGACATGATAACTTAAACTAATCTAACTTGAACTATTTATTATTGAAATTATTTCACTTGAGAAAAGTTTCGAATATTACTTAAATTTTATGTATACTAATATGATAATGTAAGGAAAGGTTATTAATAATAAAATCTTCTTAATACTGTGGAAATTACGAGTCAAGAAGCTGTCTCCCAGTCCCTATAACTGTCAATTTTTAACTCCCTATAACTTATACCCCGATAGAATTGAAAACAGTATTTAGGTATACCGCTTTCAACAATATTATACTGCAGTACCTGGGAGACCAAGCATTGCTCCGAGTTTTAGTAGTGCGAGAAAGAAAAATATAAAAGAAGAATAATAAAAATATTTCGTCTGACCGAGATCCGAACCCGAGACCAATTGGTCAAAGATCCAAGTGCCTACGAAACTGCGTTACGCGTATCTGACATTAGTATTCGAAATTACTCATATCTTATTTGGCGTCGTAACGGGTTACGTAACGAAGCGGTTGCCCCTCCCATATAAAGTTATCACTTAAAAAAAAAAAACAACTCACATCTCTAGTCATAATATTTCGCCAAAAAGTGTCCTTAAACCCAAAAAACGGGCACAAGGCGATCCACGAAACCAATATTCCCAGATATAATAAAGAATGTGAAAACAGGGAAAGGGTAAGGTGGTTTTCGGCGATCCTGCGCTACGGAAACTTGACGACATTCGAGCCATGCCTTGAACTTTTTACTGCGCCACAATTTTCAAAATTAGTCCTTCAATCTTAATTTTCGACATGTTTTCAAGTACCTAGTGAAAGTATTTGCTTAAATTGCTACAAATCTTGATCTCAGATAGCTAAATTAAGATTAAGATTGTTTATATTAATTTAGAGCGTTAGTGGCTACCACAAGCGAGGCGTGCATACAAGCCGGCTTCCTTTATCAATATTGATTTAATAATATAAGTATAATAATTTTTAATATACAGCACTAACACAAAACAATAATTTGCGCCTAATGCCCACAAAACATTGCGCTAACATATTGTGACGAAGCGATCTCGTTGGACGCACGAGACGCGCCGAGATTAATAAATAAAAAGTCACTATTAATTTACCGGCTTGTATGGATAAAAATGACCCTGATATTGATAGAAATAAAAACAAATTAAAAATTACAAAAATATTAGATTTTCATTATTTCACGGTAAAAACTAAGTATCGTTGTTCTGTATTATAATAGATTTTAAGCTTACGTGGTTTACCTACTACAAAGTCTAAAAAGCCCGCTCTCGGCGGTTCACTTTCAATAGTCTACTTGTCTTGTAATTAAGACAAGGTAATTTGTAATTTTAATTAATTAATAATTAATTAATAATATTAATTAATTAATTAATTATTATTAATTTTAATTTAATTAATTTTTCTTGTAATTAATTAATTATTACTTCAAATTTTTCTTCACATTCCTCGGTCAAACATAATATCGTGAAAACTGTGGAAAATAAAATTGCAGCGCGGCTCCTGTTTTCCAATGACACGGTCGCCCCCAACTGCCTAGAAACCCTCATCGCCCTGCAAAACAAACATCCATCACAATCCAATCCTTTCACAGTTTCCAATGACGCATTACCATCACTAAAAACGTCGACAGACAAAGTACGCGGAGCCATCATGTCCTTTCTTCCGGGTTCAGCTGGCGGCCTCGACGGTCTCACTCTTCAGCATCTGAAGGACCTCACCAGCGGTTGCTGCGGGGAGGCCGGCGAGAAGCTCCTGCATGAACTTACGAATCTGTGCAACCTGATGCTACGTGGAGGGGTCGCATCAGATATCGTAGACATTTTGTATGGAACTAACCTCTGCGCCTTGAGGAAGAGAGATGGTGGCATTCGTCCGATTGCTGTCGGCTCCACATACCGGCGCCATACAGACAAACTAGCTTGCAAATCGGTCACTTCCCTCGCGTCATACTTCCAGCCAAAACAGCTCGGTTTTGCCTGCAAAGGAGGTTGTGAGGCCGCCGTTCACTCTTTCAGGACAGCTATCCACAATCAAGGCGATGATGTGTTTCTGAAGGTCGATGTCAGAACGCTTTCAACTCAGTTGACCGAGGTGCCAAAATGGCAGGTGCTTTAGATTTAATTTGGGCCAACGCCCAAATTAAATCTAAAGCACCTGCCATTTTACCATTTATGCTCCAGTGTTACAACGACCCCACCAAACTCATTTACAAAGACCACCTCATCTCATCCGAAGTGGGCTGCCAACAGGGCGACCCTCTAGGTCCAGCAATCTTCAGCCTTGCTATACACTCGGTCATCGAGCTTCTAAATTCAAAATTTAACGTTTGGTATTTGGATGATGGGACCCTTGGAAGCGATGCACCCACTGTAATATCAGACTTCCGCACTCTGATCCGCGAGTTCCAAAAAATAGGTCTGCAGCTGAACCTAGGTAAGTGCGAACTTTTTGTGCCAGACAGTTGTGGGGATAGAAACGCGATTATATCCAGCTTTAAAGAAATAGCTCCACAACTGTCTGTCATTGACAAGGATTCGCTCTTCCTTTTGGGCTCACCTATTTTAGATGAATCTCTCCCGGACTTCATAGATAACAAATTACAAAATTTTAATGAAACTTTAGACCGCCTCCTCCAAATTAACTGTCACATGGCCTTTACCCTAATCCGTTTTTGCATTTTCGTACCTAAATTGACATATGTCTTACGGTGTTGTCAACTGTGGAAGTTCCCTTAACTTCTCAAACAGTTGGATGATACCATAAGACAAACGCTCTCCACTATTTTGAATACAAATTTCGATGACCGCGCATGGACTCAGGCAACGCTTTCAGTTAGGTTCGGTGGCCTGGGTGTTCGAAAGCCCTCTGACATATCGCTTCCGGCCTTCTTGTCCTCAGTCCACGCGAACCATAGTCTTATCTCTAAAATACTACATCACCCATCCTACTCCAATACAGTTCCCTTTCTGGACGAGGCCAAGGACGCCTGGAGCGCAACTAGTGCTTGTAGCGAATTGCCTGACAATACTTTTTCCCAAAGGCTCTGGGACGAGCCACTCTGCAGACTGGTACGGAATAATCTTCTTAATACGTCCTCCAGTCCTGTGGAGCAGGCTCGCCTCTTAGCTGCGGAGAAGTGGGAGTCGGGCCTTTGGCTACAAGCATTACCGTCACCCAATACGGGCACATTGCTGGATCGAACAGCTTTCCTGTTAGCCACTTCCCTGCGTCTTGGCACCCCCCACGTCGTCCCCCATCGCTGTGTTGTTTTTTTTTTTATTATTAAATAAGGGGAAAGCGAGCAAACGGGTTACCTGATGGTAAGCAACTACCGTCGCCCATGGACACTCGCAACATCAGAAGAGCTGCAGGTGCGTTGCCGGCCTTTTAAGAGGGAATACGCTCTCTTCTTGAAGGTTTGCAGGTCGTATAGGTCCGGAAATACTGCTGGTGACAGTTCGTTCCAGAGTTTTACAGTGCGCGGCAGAAAGTTACGCGAAAAGCGCACGGTGGAAGACTGCCACTCATCAAGGTGATGAGGATGGTATGTTTTTCGCGTGGGACGATGGCGAAAAGTTGCAGGTGGTATGATTCCGAACAATTCCTCAGAGCACTCCCCGTGATACAACCGATAGAGGATGCAGAGTGAAGCTACATCTCGGCGTGATTCCAAGGGGTCCAAGCTGTTTGAAACACTATGGCAGTCAACAATTCGAGCGGCCCTTCGTTGGATACGATCCAGAGGGAGCAGTTGGTATTTTGGCGCCCCTGCCCAGAGATGAGAACAATATTCCATATGAGGCCGAACCTGCGCCTTGTAGAGTTGTAGGCGTTGGTCCGGACTGAAGTACTGTCTCGCTCTGTTAAGAACACCAAGCTTCTTCGAGGCTAACTTGGCCTTACCCTCTAGATGATATCGGAACTGGACTTCGCTCGATATGCTGACGCCAAGTATCTCAATGCTAGGGGACATGGTTAAAGATGTGCCTTCGAAACGAGGATATACGACCATTGGTGACTTTTTAGTGGTGAACGCGCAGACTTGTGTCTTGGCGGGGTTGAATTGGACTAAGTTACGTCTACCCCATTCAGAGACTTTCTCCAATGAATTCTCTATTTTAGACACAAGTTCGTTTCGACTCTCAATGACATTTAGCCGAGAAATATTGGGGGAGCCGGTATATACAGCATCACCTGTACTATCATCCGCATAGCAATGAATGCCGTTGGTCTGTAACATGTCATTGATATGCAGTATGAATAGGGTAGGCGATAGCACACAGCCCTGAGGGACACCAGCATCAACAGACTGAGTTTCCGAGCATTCGCCGTCAACTACGACCTTTATGCTTCTATCTGCTAAGAAACTAGTGACCCACTTACATAATTTCTCGGGCAGCCCGTATGATGGAAGCTTTGATAGCAGCGCTTTATGCCAAACCCGATCAAAGGCCTTCGCAATGTCCAAACTAACAGCCAATGCCTCTCCCTTCGACTCAATTGCCTGAGCCCAACGATGAGTTACGTACGCCAAGCGACCCTTACGGAACCCGTATTGTTTGTCGCTTAGTAATCTCTGGCCGTCTAAGTATCGAAGAAGCTGGCTATTGATAATGGATTCCATTATCTTCGAGAAGAGAGAGGTTATAGCGATTGGTCTGTAGTTGGAAGGATTTGAGCGATCACCTTTTTTGGGGATCGGGTGCACCAAGGCTGTCTTCCAAGAAGCCGGGACGATGCCAGAAGAGTAGGAGAACCGAAAAAGACGCGTCAAGACCGGAGCCAACTCTGGAGCACACTTTTTCAACACAATAGGAGGGATTTCGTCAGGCCCACTCGACTTTTGTATATCAAGGGAACGGAGGGCTTTTCGCACTGAGAGCTGATGAAACCGAATATCCGACATGATAATATTTGTGGTGCAAACGTGGACAGCCTCGGACACCACGGGCTGTACTGTCAACGAAGCGCCGGCCGCATCTCCCGACATCACTGCCTGAACGATCTCGTCCGTCGGGCTCTTGTCACCGCCGGAGTGCCAGATGTGCTGGAACCCTCTGGTTTGGCGCGCGACGATGGCAAGAGACCAGACGGTATGACTCTGGTCCCTTGGAGAGTGGGGCGGGCTCTTGTATGGGACGCTACTTGCGTCGATACACTTGCTCCGTCCCATGTCCAGGGCACCTCGAGTTCTGCAGGTGCGGCCGCCAATCAGGCGGAAAACCTCAAGCGGCGCAAATATGAGAACCTTAGCGGGGATCTCATATTTGAACCATTTGGGGTTGAAACCTTAGGTACATGGGGTCTGGGTGCGCACAAACTTTTCAGAGAAATCTCCAAAAAACTCATTGAGGCCACCCGAGAGCCGGCACCTACCTGGCCCAGAGTATAAGTATCGCAATCCAGCGAGGAAACTCTTTGAGCCTTCTAGGTACTCTGCCTGGTGGGGACGACCTGGGAGATTTCTTTGTTTTGTAGCATTTTAAGTTTTGGAGTAGTTGTTATTTTTTTAGTACTTACCTACTGTTTTAGACAAGGTATATAAGGTAATTTAAATGAAACGAGGAATTACCAACGTGACAAATATATTAAAAATAGGGGACGTGGGCAGAAGGCCGAAATATCTGATTTAGCCTCTTGGTATCTGTAGGAATCGGAGGGGCTTTAACCACACGGGCACTTAGCTGGATTCGGGAATGTAGACAGCACGTGGCGCGAGGAGCCCAACTTCCGGTAGCATCTCTGTCTTTGTCGTTCAAGCATGTAGAGTTGTAGTCCTACAGCCACCATGATTTTAGCCCCGAACGATCAAAATCACGGGCTGTATGACCATCACAAAATAAAAAAGGGTAAGCAAAATAAAAGAGGATAAGAACAATTAAAGTATGCATACCTAAAAAATCAATGCAAAAAAACGGAAAGAATGAGCACGTGTTCGCCTAATCAAATTGACTACTAATGTTACAAGGTGATAATTTACATGGAAAAAAAAAAGTTTAATACAAGCGTGATTTACGAAATAAAACTTCACAACACAGATATAAGAAACTCACCGTAAAAACGGGATTAAGAATATAACGACTACATCTTGAGTCTATAGAAAATTTTATCCAAAAAAAGAAACGTCATTCGACGAAGTGCGTTATATACCCTTCTTCGTCTTTGACAACTAAAAAACTAAAGCGTAAAGAGAAAAAGTCCACAAATCAAAATAAAAAGATATTTTATATCTTATAAAATATATTGATTATTATTATTAATAATCAATATATTTTGTAATATAATAATGCAATTCTACTGTATTTTAATTAGTATTCATGGTTAAATTATTATTTTTTTAAGATTTAAGACTGAAGTAAAATCGATCTTCTGAATTGCTGCAAGGTTGCTATAATACGTGACAATATTACGAACTTTTAGCAAAATTGCATGGAACACTGGAAATGATTTACTTTTAGCAATATTGCGCGATGTGGCCTTTTTAGACCAGCAGCTACTTTGTAGCTAGTTGATCGATCGACTATTGACCATCGTCAATAATCGATTTTATGACTCGTGCTATAGGAATCTTGAAAAACCCTAAAAAAGTTTAAGATACCAGTTATTATCTTCTCTCATTGTACTTTTCAAGTTTATTGAATACTAACTACAATATGGACTTGTTGTTGAGATCAAGTCTAGAAAATGTAGTGTTAAATCATTGTCTCTTAGAAAATTAACACAAGTTATCATCATTCACATCATTCGGATAACAGACAAAGCTGCTTTAAATCACTGAACCTGTTTCGTCCCCTATAAAAATTAAGTGTTTCTCATTCCCCGTATAGTCTCAGTAGCAATATTTATTGTAATCGTCGTTTACCTTATGCAGGCTAATATCCCAACAACCGGGCTATTCCGAATCTGAACATTTGTTTTGTTTAATCTGTGTCATATTTTCAGTTTGTCCGATCTTCACTCTTTCCGTGAAGTAAAACGACTTTTATTTTGAGTTCATTCCTTTCATAGACTTTTTACCGACTGTAAAGCCCGGTTCACTGTGGAACCTAGTGGCGAGCAGTCGGTAACATAATTTTTGGACTACAGCTCAAATACCGTATCCCACAGGAACACTGTACTTTTTCGGGATGAAAAGTAAGTGTTTGTGTTAATCAAGAGCTAGCCAAACTTCCATTCTTTATTTCATCAAAATTAATTCTGTAGTTTTTGCTTGAAAGAGATACAAATATTCATCCATCTATCCATCCTCATAAACAATAATAATAACTCCCCCCCTACACAGGCCAAACCCTAAAGGCTATAAATTTGAAATTTTTCACACATATTTCTCATATGACGTAGGCATCCACTATGGAAGGATTAGGCGTTATAGCGCGGTATCATTTTCGTTTACTATAGTCCAAGTCTCAGTAAGTCTTACTATAGTCAAAGATAACAGAAAACCGGTTTCTTGTATCTTTGCCCACAATACTACCGATTTAAATGCCACTTATTTACCGTGCCTTATACTAATACAATGACCCTCACTTCATTTAAGATTTGTTTAAACATCTATTGTCATAGATGTTTAAACACATCTATGACAATTAATTAAGTCAAATTGAATATTTTTGTTTAAGTTTAGATACATAATCATAGTATACCTATTAGTTTCTAAGTATGTAGGTACCGTATAAAATTCGGGACTTTCGTGAATTGATGATGCTTATGACATTTCGCACTATAAATTTTATATTTTCCGTGGAAAGTTTTCGTATGTTTCACTGCAAAAAGGGTTTGCCTGTAGGGAAATTAATTTCAAACGTGCCGATGTCGAGTTTAATAACTGACGATCTTGAAGTAGAAGAATTTGGATATTTTTGAAAATCTTGTCCCTAAACATTTATGTCAACATTATTCTGCTTAAGCATTTATTTTTGACACCGACGTTGCTCCCCTTTTGTGTGTAAGATATTAAATCGTAAAAAAATGAGTAAAAATCAGCCTAAGTCGGTTTGATAATAGAGTTCGCCCTGTGGTCGAAATTCACCCATAATAATACATTTTAAGTTTGAACTTTGTAAGGGTCCTTTTGTTTCTTAGTACACGTCCACGTGTAACGAAATTGTATCTATCAAACACATGTATATATGTGTGTGTTGTATGTTAATAATCTGAGGTAGTGTGTGTTGTTATTTTTATTAATTTTATGTATCTCTATTCATTATTTAAAATAATATTAGCTTCCTGAACACCTTTCTCCGCATAAACTTTAATTTACCGGCCAAATTTCAATCACCTCTGGATGAAAAATTCTTGAAAAACTGTGACGAAAGTTTTCGCTCCGCGTATTAATATAATTCTTCCATACTTTTTCCCAGAATGTTGTTAATGCATAAATCCTATAATATAATAAATGTGAAATTTTGTGAGGATGGATGGATGGATGTTTATAACTATTTCACGTAAGAACTACTGAACGGATTTCGATGAAAAATGGTATGGTTAATGGTAGTAGTTTAGGCTCCGGATTAAAACATAGGCTACTTTTTATCCCGAAAAAATACAGTATTCTATTGGAATAGCCGGTACTATATTTACGCGGGCGGAGCCGCGGGAAAAGCTAGTAATAAAAAGCTAGTAGCTAGTAGCTAATATTATAAATATTGATTGAAGGCCGAGGTCCAGCTATCGTAGTTTATTTATTTATTTATTTAATAGATACACCAACAAGGAACAAACATTATTAAAAGCTAAAATTGTGATAAAATTTCATGTTGTTTACACATCTAAATGCTGCCTTAATTATAGGTGTAATACAGCTTGCATCTTTTATAAGTACTTACATAATTTCAGGGATATTAGGTTACTATGAATTAATATAATTTACAAATTAAACATAAATAAATCAATCACTTAAGTAATAAACTAAGAATTTAAATGGTTGAAACTAAACAAAGTTGTTCGACAATTACTTCAATTTTTTTTGCGTTCTTATTACTTTTTTAAATTCAATTAACTTATTTGAGAATATACAGGCCTCGGTCGTACATGATATATAATTGTTATATGTCCTGCACATTCTATTAACCGGTGAAGATTGCCCCAAGTTAGTTTTAGCAAAGTTAATGTGGAATGGCTTGTAACAATTTTTTCTGGGTATCCTACTTGGCACATTAATGGATATTTTTCGAAGTAGTTGGTTGCAATCAATAACACCTGTTCTAGTAACAGGTGTTATTGATTGCAACCAACTACAACAACTTGTGCAGAAAAACCAAATCTAAATATTGCCTACGATCTAAAAGTGGTTCCATCTTGAAGTAGGTTAATCTGTCTTTATAATGTGGTATTTTTTTAGCCAAGCCATGTTTAAAAGAGAGGTGCCATAGGAATCGTTTCTGAACGCTTTAATTTAATTTATATATAAAAACAACTTTTTTCTGCAGTCGGATAAATCAAGAGTAGTTCAGAATGCAGTCCATAATAATATTATAAATGTGAATGTGAGTTTGTTTGTCACGTAAAAACTACTTAACTGATCATCATGAAATTTGGCACAGAAATAGACCACGGGGAAGGACTTTTAATGGCGGGAAAATATACGGTTCCCGTGGGATACTGTATTTACGAGGGCGAAGTCGCGGGCAAAAGCTAGGCTTATATATAATTATTGTTTTTAAACAAAAAAATTCAAACCGACTTCCTAAGTAAAAATACACAAAAAGTATGAAATAAAACTTATTTTTCCAAATAATTCCCCTTTAAATTCGGCTAAAATTGTAACTCTACTAAACTAAATTTCTCAATTTAATCTTCTTAATTTTGAATTCGGCACCAGCCCAAACAATATTCTACAATACTTTATAGAACTCACGTTCAAATTTGCTCGCCCAATCAAATCACCATATGTGTCCATATAAATTTCGAGGAGTTCCCTCGATTCCTCATGGATCCTATCATCAGGTCACCGCTTTGTTGAAAACGGGACCAACTTGGGATTTATACCCTTTACATAAAAAAAAAAGAATTTAGAAAATCTGTCCACAGACGGCGGAATGAAAATGCGATCAAAATACTAAAAACGACTACAGAATTTTCCCATACTAACTGTTCCTACCTGTCAAACATTTGATTTTCGTGTCCGTCGGTACCAGTGTCGCATGACGGTCAAATATTTTTTTTGCTGCGTTTTGTTTATTATGGTTGGATTACAAAACAGGTCTATTACAGAAAAATCTCAGTATTATAGGTGTTGGCCAAAGAAAACAAACATTATAATATCTTATGGTAATACTTTTATTCGATTGCCAGTATACCTTTATCCACTAGTACTCCACTCTTCGATGCTCAGTCGGCAATTGACCCAATTTTTTTATATTCTTTTTTGAATGGGTCTACGCTAATGGCTTGAGGCCGGCTTAACTTAGTCGGACTGGTGACTGCCGGTTGGCTAGTCGTTTTGGTGGGGATACGATGAGGGAGTTTGACCCCCTCCTACATCACCCCCATGCCCCAAAATTGACAGGCATCGTCTTTTATAGCAGCCGCCATCTCTATTCTTACGTTGCACGGGAAGTGTAGAGATGGCGGCACTTATTTACACCAATAAATCATAATAACAATCACTTATAATTACTATAAAATCAATTTATAATTTTTATTGAACCTTGGCTGCCAGAGACATTTCCGCCAAATGTTATACGGATCCGGAAACGTATCTAACAGTATGTTGTGGGTATGTGGAAAGGTTGATTGGTAGGTAGGTAGGTAGGTAAGTAGGTGTGTAGGTAAGTAGGTATAGGTGTAGTTATTTATTTATTCCAGTTCACAGTAAAGACAAAACAACGTGTGTCGGGTCAGCTAGTCCTTAATAAATTAAATTTTGAGCATTGCCAAAAGTTGTGGGACGCAAATAAATCGCTAGAGTCTGCGCAGAAGTTGAATAACGAAAAAAACTTTGGTTATGTCCCGCTTTCGATTTCCTATTCATAGTTAATGGGAAAAGTTAACGTGGGACTTTTTCGACTCCTGTTTATAGAAATTGAACCTATGGATACACGCAATATGTATTATGTACGATCAGGGAATCTAATTCATTAGCAGGTAGAGTGTCTCATCATTTAATTGTATTATATAGATTTTTATTGTTACTATTAATTTGTCAATTACATGTCAGTTTGATATCATAATATTAAACACGAACAAATTATGACAACGGTCAACCTGCTTAAGAATTAGATTCCCTGATAGTACATATGATAAAGGCATTTTAGGTAGCCACGTTGACATAACTTTTTCGTGTTATAACGACATGTCATCAGTAGCTGACAGTACAGTGGGAAATTTTGAAAAGTATTAGAACATCCCCAATAAGTATTTTTTTCCGCGATCGTACGATCGTCGATAGATACGGTGTATTACTTTTAGACCATATAACTTGGCGAAAAGGTTCAAAAGTGGTACCTACGCCGGATCTGTCGGCAACTGTAGAATATCGACCAAGTTCCTTCACGATCAGTTTCTAAACATTTTCTTTGCATTAGGACTTCTCAAATATTCAACACAGAGGAAGTGACCGCAACAACAGCAGACGTTGAACTACGTATTTACACGTATGTATGCGTGCGCACCATTCAACGGCGATTCTCACTTAATGCCCGGTCGAGCGGCAACTTGCTCGATTGTACATACATATCGAACGTCTAATGAAATATTATGGTCGTGATTTTGTAACGCGTCGCAACACCAATGATGTAGAAAGTTAATTTGTTCAAACTTCAGAGTTATTTCGATGTACTTACTCGTACCAATCCTTAGACATTTGTTTTTTTTTGTTCCAGGAACATGGATATCGAAGCGGATTTCCTGCTGGAAGAGCGAGAGAGAGCGACGACTGCCTCCTTCACAAGCTTCGTCAACAACCAGAGCATCTGGAACAATGAAACCACAGCCGAAAACCTCAATGTTTATTATTTCTATGACGTAAGTAATCTTTACATTCAGATAGAAAAAAAGTACAGAAATAAACGGAAAAGTGCGAGTTGGATTCGCGCACGTAAAGTTCCGTACGAAACAGCATAAAAAACACGTTTGTTGTAGGTATAAGAGCCTGATTTTAATATTCATTTCATTCTGTTATCAGTATTTGTTGTTAAAACGATAGCAGAAATACCTCATTTGTAAAAAAATCAACTGTGTAGACATCACGGTTCATGAGTCATGAGATACAGACGGACAGACAGTCGAAAGGAATAAGGATAAGGATAGACAGACGGACGGATAGCGGAGTCTTACTAATAGAGTCCCGTTTTCACCCTTTGGGTACGGGACCCTATAAAACATTTATTTCAAAATTTGCATACGTACTATGTATGTACATATCGATTATTACCATAAATTCATTTAACCCCGATGCAAAAAGAGGGGTGTTTATAAGTTCGCGTTCTATAAAAAGACGCTGCGGGCTTAGAACGAACAATTGACAACAACGTATTTGTAACGTTATCGCATGAAAATTGTTTGAAAATTATGACAGGGCCTATAAATTTTTTATTTGATAACGTTACGAATACTTTGTTATCAATTGTTCGTGCTTAGGCCACAGTAGGTATACAACTCGTAAGTTCGTCGTGCAATTTTGTTTCATAAAATTATAGATTGGAAAGTAATAACATGTAAGTTCAATTTCCAATACGTGTAAATGGTCGGCTGCGGTCTCTAGATGGATATTTGCTCAGCTGGAAACCTTGATATTCGAATGTTAGGCGTCCATGTTGAAACGCAGTAACGATCCTCTAAATCAGAGCTACAGCTCAGGCCTCAGACCAAATATATATTATTAAAGTGAAGACAGAGCTGTGCGAACCACACAGCGAAGACAGTCTAAACTACTACTCGCCGTGTAATTACAGTGTCACGCACACACATGTAACGAAACTGCGCCTTACCTTGTAAGTCGAGCTGTCGCTGTGTATGGATTTTCAACCAACTTAACAAAAAAAAGGACTTTTAATTCACTCTTTGAAGCCTGTGTCTTGCATCTCTTGATTCATTTAGGAACTAAATTATACCTACTTCTTCACTGGGAGACACCGACTTCAAAAAGTCAATTAAAATTAAGTACAATCATTTTGTATATATTATTTAAATTGAATTATTTTTGACCTTGTTTTTTGAAGGCGTGTTAAAAAGAAAGACGTTAAATATTGTTTTTGTTTTGTTGTTTTTTTATGTACTTCATGTTCATGTATGTCATGAAATAAAAAACCGGCCTCAGTTTTATTTGTCAAAGCTATGTCTTCACTTTTCTATTTGGTCTGAGGGCTACTGTTCAATAGTTTGAACACTAGTTTCTAGAGTTCTAGACACATGCTATAAGACACACTTGGAGTTTAACTTCAATGCACAGTGAGAAATATCAATTTGCAAATAAAACTATATACGTACAGTATACAGAATTGTTTCATAACAAAAATAGATATACAAGGAGCGTGATCAGTATTCGATTCTCGTTCCAAAAATATTAATAACAAATAATTATCCTATAAAATACTTAACACGGACGCTGGCGGTGGGTGCGTGACCCTTAAAGCCGGCGCGAGGTACGGCAGTGCGTGGGTGTCCATACTTAGTGAGAGTTAGCAGGAAATGGTAACCACACATATTGTTGTTCTGTAAATAACGATTTTTTTTAGTTATGCATAAGCACTGTCAATACGTGCGTAATATTGTAGTCTAATGTTGGGTTAAATATTTAATTTGGTTAAAAATACACCATCTTATATTATTTAAAAATGTTCAACACGTGTAGAAAATAATATTATACTTAATAATAGATGTTAATTTTATCACGGCATGATGTAAACGACTGCGTGTATGTAAAATGTACATATTATTATGAATTTCATAAAAAATCGTTAGTTGTAAGAGTTTATTTATACTTAATACTTATTACTTGCTCATGAAATAGGTTCAAGAAAAACATTTTTCCTTAGAAAACTCGTAACGTGTATCTAGAATTTATTTCTAAAGCAAAAATGTAAGCTTGTTCTGAAAAATCATATATTATCATATTATATTATATAAAATATCCGCCATATTTTGGGCATGTAATCTACTGCGTATGTCAGACTTTTATGCTGAGAAATATTAAAAGAAATAAAATTACAAAAACTAAATAAAATTACATTACACTCTTTGAGGCGCTGCTAAGGTTATTGACCTCACACAGCTGTGTATTGATGTTATTTCGGCAAAGCTTTAGAAAAAAAGCCACTTTAAATCGCCTGTTTCTGTGAGGTTAAGGCTAAGAACTAATGAAGCTGTTTTTTCCCGTGCCTGCCGCGGACGTGGAACTGCGGTTTTATTTAAAAACTCACGAGGCCGGTTATTTGCGCGGTCACGCAGCTGTCGCGGTGGAGATTATCGCCCGCAAACGTGGCGGACGAAGATCGCAGGATGCGCGGTTGCAAAAAGGCAAATATATACAATAGAATATCTGAATTTCGCCCTCCAACCGAACGCAGAGCGCGTGGCGCAACCCGGCGAGGCTGCGGGTGACCGCGGCCCGCGCGGTTCTACAAGCTGCCGGCCGGTGCAGTGGGACCTGCGGACAACCGCGCACACCGCGGGCGTAAAACGCACCACGCATACATATTATCTGCATTCTACAGAAGTTGCGGGTCCGCAACCGCGGCGGGCACGGGTGAAAACAGCTCCGTGAGTTCTTAGCCTTATAGGGCACTGCGGCGCCGCTGCACTAGGCTTTGTATGTAATGCCGCAGCTGCTGCGGCGAAATCCATACAAACTCCGGCGGCACGGCGCGCGTGTAGGCGCATAATGACGTGTAATATGTTAAAAATTTATCGTATTTTCAATCCCCTTGTAATTGACACGCAAGAATGAAGAAAAACATTATAGAACAACCTTTATGTAAGCTAAAAGGTTTCATATGTTTTCGAGAAAAGTTTTATAACATTTTCATTTAATCCTATTTAATGGAATAGTAAATGATTTTACTGTATTTAAAAGAAAACTTTATAAGTATCTGAATGGAAGATATTAGTTGTAGGTCGTACATGACGAGAGTTCAGCTAGCTACAATTTAAACTGAACATAAATAAAAAGTTTAAGCTTCTGTATAACGGCAAGTGATCTTGCGCAGTCCCATACTGATTTCGTAGGCGACAAGGGGGTATCGCACCAATTGTAGAGTATTGAAGTCGAATAAAAAATTGCTATAAATATTTGAGACAAAATTTTCTAAAACAGAAACGGCGCGGCGTTCCCCCGATATTGTCTCACTCAATCGTTGTCGTCAGTATTTTTATACTGAAATAATTTTAACACTCGTGTGACTTATAGAAGAAGATAAAGGTTTAAACTTAAAAAAAAAGGATGGACTTAGCATATTTTTAAATCAATATGTATTTAAATAAAAATTTCAATTTATAAAAATACAATCCTCGTCTAAATATAATATATGTTAACATAGTATATTTTTTTGGGATTTTTCAATACGACCATCACTGAGAAAAAAGGTTTCAAGGAACTCCAATTTTCAGTTCTATCCAGCGCACAACCTCTTAAATTAGACCAAATTAATGTAATAATGTTTTTCTTTACTGCACGGTAATGAGATAATATTTAAATAGAGAGTAATAAATGAATAATAAATAGAATAAAAAGAATGCTTCCACATTCTTACACGCTATTGTCTCTGTGTTAATGTTTAAATTAAATTGTATCGGAGCCTACTGCGGGTTGGATTTCACATGCCCTCAAAGATTAATCTTCCTGAGTGTAAATGAAGTGATCTACCACTAGACCAAATACGCTTTAGATCTATAAGTGCAAATATAATTGAAATATTTTATCAAAAGAAGTTCGTACACAGACTGTCAACGTCACACATTGACATCCCAGCAAAACTTCCATAATATTTTATTTTAGAAAAAGTGTATACAATAGCGTCATTATAATGTTATCGCTAAAAGTTCTACCGGGTTCTACCGTTTTTTTTTTGTTTTTTTTTTCAATATGTGATGTTGTTGTTTTTTGTATTTCTTCCATAAATTTGTGGTATTTCGGTTCTTAATGTGTAATATAGGTAGAATATTAACCATTAGATATTCGTTGACGTGCACAAGTGTAGGCAAGTGGTACAACTTCAAAAAGCGTGCTATTTTGTGTTCTCTCCAAAACTCCCTAGGAAGTTTCAGTAAAGCGTTTACCACCTTACTGAATCGACTAACTTAACTCATTTACTGCATTGACGATTTATTTGAAAAGTGCACCATCTCTATATGTGAAAAAGTGCCCGTCAAAAAACGTTAAATAAGGGTGGCGCTACTGTAGCAAGTGTGTAAATTTCAAAAAGCGGCAAAATTTAAATGGATAGTCAAATCTTACCATTTTTTAAGGTTATATTCATAAAAAATATTTTCGACTAAGTAAATATTTTCATGATTTTCTGAATTAAGTACTAAATTCGACAAAAATGTTTAATTATTAAACTCAAACCACTTTACTCCATCACTTATTGCTAACTTGATATCATACACGCCTCTGACACTAGCGCCATTCTGGTCAGTTTTGAACTACGAGTATTTATTAGTAAGTTACTTTTATCGGACACTTTTTAAATTTTCTTTCTTAGAGAGATCTGGAGACTAGAGGAAGGGAGCACTTCCTCTAGTCTCCAGATTCCATGACTAAACCATAAAATTGTCACAGGGGGAAAGCTGATCTACACTCTATAGGTAAGGAGAGCGAGTGTTTGTTTGTGAAAGTTTGTTCCTTTTGACCCGGAAAAAAAAACATATTATCTCCCTGCTTCTGCCTGATAATAATGAAAATATATATCTTGTAAATGGGTCGAAACAAGCTGGTTATTTTAAGCGGCGTAATTTTACGACTTAATTAATTGATAGCAATAGTTTGGCTGTTACGATTGCCATGGGCTGTTTATTTTGTACGAAGATCTAGGAGCACTGGAATTGGCAGATATATAATCGTTAGTATATTAATACGTGAAGCAAAAACTTTCAGTACAGTTTTACGGGAATTGTGCGAACGGAGGAGTATGATATTTGGCACAATTAAAGTTTATGTAGACTCTACATCGTAGAGGAAAGTGTGCATAATGCTTATATTTTTTAAATTATGTTTAGAAATAGATAAAATTAAAAAAATAACAACTCCACACCCTGCCGTGCGTTTGATGGATGCAGTTTTGTCGCACGTTGACGTTTGTCAATCTGTCACAACACTAACTTTTTTCTTTATCTATCCGACTTCCGGCTTGATCGCCGATGCGCTAACCACTGAGCCACAAAGGTCGTCGTTTACAATCACAGTTGGTTAAAAGCTCTAAATATTGAGTCTCAAGATGTAAAGTTAACATTATTTGGTTTTTATTTTACACCTAAATATTATGTCTTGACTATTATTTTATTATTCACAAGGCGTACTATTTGATTATGATATCTGTTATCCTGACCTACTTCGATAAACATGACTTTGGGATAAAATAACACCGGGAGTAAAATCGAGAATCGCAGGTAGAGCGGTGGTTAATGTAAAGGTTATTTATCGAACGCCAAGGGGTTAAATTCCGCATTGAAACGTAAGTTACGGATATTAAATACCGCAATAATGGTTATCATCATCATTAGCCTATCGCCGCCCCCTGCTGAACGTAGGCCTCCCCCTAATGAGCGCCAACCATCCCAATCTTCGGCAGCCCTCATCCATCCGCTGCCAACCTTCTCCAAATCGTCGGTCCATAGCGCCGCAGGACATCCTACACTACGTTTTCCTAAGAGTGGTTACCACTGTGACACTTGTCTGCTGAATCGATCGTCTGTCCGTCTGCAGACATGGCCGGCGCACTTCCACTTTAGTGTGCTAATTCTATGAGCAATGTCGGTGACTTTAGTTTATTAGAATTTTATCCACCAGACATACCCTCAACATGGCTGAGGAACCATGAACCAGCACTAGGGTGAGGACGTTTCTGCTCCGTTTGTCATTACCGGTAGAATGCATTCATTAAAGACCCGGGGGGTCTAAAAAGGCCACTTTAGGTGTTTCATAATATGTTTCATATATTTTTTTTCATACGAAAATCGTGAAATAGTACAATGGCTACATGATTCATCTAATTTCATCATATTAGAAAACATCAATTTTGACAGTTTTCAATATAAATGCGCAAAATGGCGCACATAATATGAGTTGAAAGTCTGCAGACATGGCCGGCGCACTTCCACTTTAGTGTGCTAATTCTATGAGCAATGTCGGTGACTTTAGTTTATTAGAATTTTATCCACCAGACATACCCTCAACATGGCTGAGGAACCATGAACCAGCACTAGGGTGAGGACGTTTCTGCTCCGTTTGTCATTACCGGTAGAATGCATTCATTAAAGACCCGGGGGGTCTAAAAAGGCCACTTTAGGTGTTTCATAATATGTTTCATATATTTTTTTTCATACGAAAATCGTGAAATAGTACAATGGCTACATGATTCATCTAATTTCATCATATTAGAAAACATCAATTTTGACAGTTTTCAATATAAATGCGCAAAATGGCGCACATAATATGAGTTGAAAGAAATATGTGAATGAATATATGAATCGCCCAAAGTAGCCTAATAAGAACTAATAATAGTTCTCTCGTAGCTAGCGTAGCTCGTTTAAATATAACGTTAAATTGAAAATAATAATAGTTAATGAACAATTTATCAATTCTTACAAATAATTTATTTTTGTTCTTCATAACTCATAATAATATATTATTTGTACTATCATAATTCAGTTTATTTTTAAATTTTCGAGACTGCAGGAAACTGTATTAATGTAAGATTTAATTAGCAGAATCGACCTACAGATCTGTTGTTTTCAAAGTGTTCGTATTGCAAAAACTGCAGCAAGCGTAAACATCTAAACATTTCAAACCATGTTCGAAATTGCACAGTCTAAATATGATGTACAATTTCTGTTCACTAGCGATTGTGTCATCTTGACAATACGTCCACTTGAGAGTATGTGCATTGTCCATTTGCGCCGGCGCGTAGGATTCAAATAACAGAGATCATTGTAGTATCGAACGCGCGTATAACAACAGTACTCCACAAATAATAGCAACAAATCGGAACAAATTGTTCAATGCGTATTGGCTTGCTGGCAATAAACGTACTAATTCTGTTGTGAATGTTGTGTTCGTTGTACCTGCACTGTCTGTTGTTACTGAACAGACGAGCTATTTACCGTGTTATGTGGCCTGCAGCCAAATCGCTTTTATATTGATGATCCACTTGAAACATAAGTAATTGTGTATTAATAAATTGTTGTGTATCTATTGATACCTAACAACAAAACACTACTAGAAGCGGTTAGGTTAAGCTTACAATAATAATAGCTCCCCAGACCGATTGCGGTGACGGTGGCCGGTTTCATTGAAACCAGGCCAGCTACGCAGGAGTTATTTTATAGAGCCCAAGTGTGTGCGCAGTACACAAGAGCACTCTCAGCCTGCATTGTCCTAACCAGACTTGGAAACAACATTTTTTGTAGTTCCAATGCGGCAATCGAACCCACGACCTTCGAGTCGAGAGCCAAGCTCTAAACCACTGGACCACGGAGACTGTTAGGTTAAGCTTATACTCAACTATCAATGTAATCCTACTACTATTAAAAATGTGGAAGTTTGTGAGGATAGATGAATGGATGCTTGGTACTCTTTCACGCAAAAACTACTGAAATGATTTTGATGAAATTTAATATGATAGTAGTTCATGCTCTGGAATAACACGTAGGCTACTTTTTATCCCGAAGTAGTAATGTTTCTATAAACTATATTATACTTTATTTGCGCGGGTGGAGCCACGGGCCAAAATTATATAATAATAATATGTAGTCGGTACTACTGGAAAAATAATATTTATCTCAATCATAATGTCATAGATTTTATAGATCTAGTACCAACACAATTTAATATTGGGAGTAAGACGCGATGGTTCGATTGAACAGACCACTGCCAAAAAAATGGCCCATGCATCGACCAGTGGGACTCCGTGATGTTGGAATATTAAGTTTGTCAGGGGTGCCCAGGGGACATGCTAAATCTGTCTTGGAACCCGCAACGAAATTAATCAGAATTCCAGTTTCCCTCTCCTCCTATAATAGGAGGAGAGGGAAACTGGAATACTTCCTACTCCTCCTACAATCTTCTGATTAATTTCTTTGCGGGTTCCAAGACAGATTTAGCATGTCTCCCGGGCACCCCTGAGATCATATCAAAAGGTTTTTGCGGTTGGTTACCACTGTCGATCCTGGCTACACAGGAGTTGCAGTGGTAGGTAAGTGTCGTGGCCCAATTGCTCTTTTAAAAATTAAGTTTATCAAAATAATAACAACATATTTTTACTCACAAAATATTGGACGATATTTGATGATAAGATACTATAGCTGTAAATTGGTATAAAATGATATTAGTTTTAAGGGTTCCGTAGTACGTACCTAAAGAGTAAAAAAGGGGCCCTATTATTAAGATTTCGCTTTCCGTCTGTCCGTATGTCTATTACCAGGATCTATCTCATGAAATGAATAGACCCGCAAGACAATTGAAATTTTCACACATAATGTATTTCTATTGCCGCCATATTACGGTGCTCCAGCCCGAGGTCGCGGGCTTAAATCTCGCCGAGGGAAGTTTTCTGTGTTGGTCATGGATGTATATAACATTTTTATATTACGTATAATATAGTAAAAATCTTAAATATATTATGTAAAGTATAAGAGTATTGAATATACTCCCTGTTGTCTGGTGCCCTTAACAAGGTATTCGAGTATTTAGCACGGTGCAAGATTGACGTGGTGTGAAGCGTCCATAGATATTATTAATACTAATTGTCAATTAGGTATCTTACCAATAAATATTAAGTACTCCAAATTCTATTCGGGCATTAACTATTACTTATTGTTAATCAATGTGCTAAATGATAAAATTGTTGCTATCGTTGTTTTTCATTGGAATGGTGATAGTTAGGTATTGAATATACAAGCAATCAACTTCCTCATGAAAATGTATGTCCTGACGTTGTCTAGTGTTGCTATTTTTTTCTTTCTAATCAAATATTTTCGGCAGACTTTTATATTTTATTAGACCTACGTTAAATATATGTCACAAAGGATCAGAATTCTCAGTCTATTTCACCGCAGCTGCTGCTCGAGCCGGCCTATTCGTATCGTAGAATTTCTCTCCCTCGCTAGCCTACTCTTTATTTCTATTTTACCGTTCATCAAAAGTTGAAGTTTTAGTAGTAGTTTTATGTCTGCCATTTTCTTTGTGACAAAACTTTATTTCTATTTCAGAGCATCCAGTTCACGGTGATGTGGGTGCTGTTTGTGCTCATCGTGGTACTGAACGCGTCCGTCATCGCCGCGCTCCTCTGCACGAATGCCAGGAAGAGTCGGATGAACTTCTTCATCGTGCAGCTGGCTATAGCCGGTAATTATTAGGATCTTTACTACTAACAACTACGTTTGCCTAGAACTAACGGAAACGGAACCCTTTTTTTTAAACGGAACCCTAAGATAGATAGAAGTAGCCTAAGTAACTCCTTAGAACATCAGCTATATGTCAGTGACGGTCCGTGAAATCGGGACAGCTGTTTCAGAAATTAGCCGGAACAGACAGACAGATGGACATACAAAAGTAGTTAAGTACCGTACATATTTTACAAGCTATTATTTTAAAATTACAAACAGATTCTTTTTTTCAAACAATTTTATTGATATATAGTTACTGCTCGCTATGGAATCAGGCCGGAACCATAATATGGAATATGGATCATTTAGTACAGATGTGAATATTTATCTTTTTGTTTGTGAAAAACGTTTACGAAGGTCTGGGATACATATGTAACTTAGGTTTTAACATTAGGCAGATGCTTATCTTAATTGTGGTTGGTTAATTTTATCAGCTACGTGTGCATAATTATAAGAGCGACACCGGCTAGGCTTCACGTTTAGTTAAAACACGATAACTATGTTTGTAACAGTACAGTTTGAAACTTTGTAACCTATAAGTTACAACATTGACTAATATATCATGAATACCTACTTGTATATATTTACTGACACGATATATTTTTTATCCGAGGTACTAAATTTCTTGAGATAGGTAAAATAAGTTTTGCAACTGATCTTACATCTACAGGCTACGGCTTTGATTGAGAGCCAGCCTTCGCTACCGCAAGCTACACTAGTAGTGAATGTATGTTTTATATTAGGAACTTTAAATACTATTATTGCTAAGTGTCTATAGCAAATTATAAGTAGGTATGTACGTTTTATATTAGGCACAACCTTCACATTTAAAATAGTTCTCTTAGGCTGGGACTATATGATCTGAAATCCGGCGGACCCGGGAAAATTCAGAGCACTAAAAATAAAACTCTGCGCTAATACAATAGAGCTGAAAATCGACAACACGAGTGTTGAGCTGTTAGACAACACTCCACAGTTGCCTTCTTAAAAAAGATTTATTCTACAAACTGAAATAGTAGTGAAATAGAAAGACGAAATAGTAATTATAGAAACAACTGCCGCGGTCGGGAGACGGAAACGGAGTGTTCCATGGCCTGGGACTTACGATATAAGATGACAGGAGAAATGCAGTATCAGCAGATGGGAAAGCTAGGGTGAGCATATTAGCATACAGGAGCGGAATATAACGCCTCCCGGGGGTAGACTAACTTCGGGGACGAAGTTTATGGAAAACGAAATTAAGGAAGTTAGACATTTACTCTAAGGTTAGGTGTAGGTTTTAGTTTTAATTTTGCCTTTAGGTAAGTCTTAAGAGGAATAGAAGAAGGAGAAGAAGGTGTATCTTGGTTTGGAGATGGATTTACAGAAAGAGTTTGGGTAAATCTTGGAAGGATGCGAAGAAAGCAGTTGTGTCTCTTTATTAAGATAAAACATTTATAAATGCATAATAAAACAATAGCACAAGAAATTATTATTAAAGTAGTGGAATAATGAGTTTCATACTTGTTAAAACTATGTTCATTTATAATTTTATCGGCTTCTTTTGATAAAGATTTTAATTTTAATTTATGCTTACTAACTAATTATGTCCAAATCGAAACCTATAATACTTTACTATATGTAGAATATATCCTATTGTTTAAAATGGATTTCCAAATATCAATTTTGCCGTGAACACAGATAGTTTTTCACTGCACTGGTAGAGGACTTATGATATTCACTAATAGTTAACTTTCACAACTCTGATGTTCGCTGGTCGAAAATACTGTTGTCACGTCGTAGATGTAAGTTTGTGAATTCGTCGCCCTACATTCCTGTAGTGAGTCTTAGTTACAATATGACGTTTTATCATTGGTCATTGCAATATATTTACTATTTGGTACAACATAAGTAAAATAATTAGATTTGGGTACATCATGTGGTGTGGGAAGAGCAATATTATGATATAAATTGTATTCTTTTGGAGATACAAGGGGGATTCTTAAAATAAATACTACTTTACCATTAATACTATAGCTAAATACCCTAGAAATATTGAGTAGGGTAAACATTTCACTTAATTCTTTTACAGGTAATTTTACATCAGCAGGTAAGTGACGAAAGTTATCGATAAGCTCTTTGTATAGATAGCTAGGCGGTAATATAGCTGGATGTAGTATGCTTTGACTACTAAACATTATGGCACTAACTATATCCTCTAATTGAAAAGATAAAGTAATAACATTTGCTTCTAGACTATTTAATATAGTTATCATATTAGTTTTAATTATTAAGTTTTTAGAAATAGTAGAAATATTATTTATTTTATTAGAGAAGTTGTCGATAGCTACGAGATTAAGGTCGCCTTCATTAACTTTAATTTTATTTAATGTTACTTACATTTATATTTGATAAAGTTGTTGTTGTTATTAAAATACCATCTTTAATTAATGAAGCCAACTCTTTTTGATTTGATTGAATTTCTTAGATTGCTTCATCATACTTAATAGCATCGTTTTCGTCAAGAGTAGGTACCGAAAATTGCTTACCTACGGAATCTGTGATCTATTAAGTGTGATATAGAATTATATTCATCCACTAAATCATTATATCTAACGGTAAGTGGTTGCAATACATTATTACATTCTAAACTATCGTCGGATTCTATTTCTACCTTGTTACATAAAAATCCCAATGTTCCAAGAATGGAATTTATATTAATTATATGCGATTGGAAATGCGGTATATCTATAGGAGTAACAATATCTAAAAAGGTTGAACATATTTTTAATCTACCTATCGGATCAAAATAAATTCCCGGACTTGAATTAATTTCTTCTACATAGTCCTGAGCCGTTAAATGCTGAAATAGAAAGACATTTCTCTTAAATTTATATTGTTCAGTTATCTATAACTTAATTTACATCTAACTTTATCCTATAGGTTGAATTGATGTATGTTTAATTTGATCAACGTGATGCTTAACATAATATGTACGATTTATTTGCAGGGACACAATATTGTAACCATGGACTTCGACGATTTTGTAAGGGCCTTACCATTGAGGGGAATAAGGCCTTTATTAGCCTCAAATGGTTTTTTAAATAAACTAAAACACCAATCTTATAGGTCACAGGTCTTGTTTTGTAGTCATAGTAAGTTTTAGAATTTTGTTTTGAATGGATAATATTTTCTATTGCTTTATCACGGGCATGCTTTAATCGATGTTGTAGCATTTTGACATATTCAGGATATGTGGCATCTTTTGTGGTAGTATAAACGGAATCTGGTAGGAATGGTTTATGGCCGAATAGGAGTTCGTATGGTGAAAATTTGGTAGTAGTGTGGATAGCAGTATTGTAGGATAACTTTGCTGTGTAAACATACCGAGGCTAATTATCTTGATTATCGTTTACGAATGATTTGAGATACTCCTTCAGTGTCGAGTGACTTCGCTCAAGTGCTCCCTGAGTTTGAGGATGGTAAGGTGTAGACCAGATTTGTTTTACTTTTAGGAAACTGCATGTCTTTTTAAATAAATCTGCCGTAAAATTTGTGCCCTGGTCCGTAAGTATTGTTTTTGGAATTCCGAATAATGAAATAAAGTGAACTAGACATTCACTTGTCTCTTTAGTTGTTGTTGTTCTAACAGGATATGCTACTGAATATTTTGCAAGGTCGTCTTGTAAGGTCATTATAAACCTGATTTTAGTGGTACCTACCCGATTCCGGTAATGGACCTACAATATCAATTGATATCCGCTGAAATGGTGCAGTCGAAGTAGTAGTAGTTAAAAAAGTCTAAAAGCTTTGTTTTCCTGACAAAGAGTACACGATTTAACGTAGTTTTCGACATCTGCGCGCATGCGTTTCCAGGTCTTTCTTTACCTATGAAATTGCCGTTCTGCAGAGTACTGCAGAATGGCAATTTATACAAAAAATATTAATTAATATTTTATTATATTTTATTATATTAATATTTTATATATTAATATTTTAAACAAAAAATTTAAAAAATAAAATATTTTTGTTTGGCTAAGAATACTAATTTCAAATAAATTTTATTTTAAAAACATGTAATTCTTTTTCCAAAAGTAGTAATTTGTTTATCGATTAGTGTTATATTTTCATCGCATTTCAATCTTTTTCGTCATCATGGATACGTTAAAAATTCGAGTAATTATGGAATATGAGTACCGTCGTGGCAGCAACGCGGTACAAGCGGCACGCAACATCAACGACGTTTACGGAGCTAACGCTACAAACCAACGCACTGGAAATTTCGACCTGAAAAATGAACCTCGCGGTCGTCCGAAGACTTTGGTCGACAATGACGAATTAAAGGCGATTGTGGAAGCTGATGATACACAATCTACGGCTGAATTAGCAGCAGCTTTCGACGTTTGCGTCAAAACAATATTGGTCCATTTGCGTCAAATTGGCAAGGTAAAAAAGCTTGACAAAAGGGTACCCCACGAACTCAATGATCGCCGTCGAGACGTGCCTTGCACTGCTCAACAGACACACAAATGAAGGAATTTTGAACCGCATTGTTACCTGCGATGAAAAATGGATTCTGTTTAATAACCGCAAGTGCTCAGCAAGTTGGTTGGATCCTGGTTCAGCACCTAAACAATGCCCTAAACGAAAACTTACCCCTAGAAAAGTGATGGTCACTGTTTTGTGGTCTAGCGCCGGTGTGATTCATCACAGCTTTTTACCAAACGGGGTGAGCATTACTGCAGATGTGCACTGTGAAGAACTGAACACAATGATGGAGAAGCTGGCACATCTCCAACCAGCATTGGTCAATCACTCGTCTCCGCTGCTCCTGCACGACAACGCGCGACCTCATACTGCATAGCAGACGGTCTCCAAGTTGCAAAAACTGGGGTTGGAAGCTCTCCGTCATCCGCCCTACTCACCAGACATTGCGCCTACAGACTACTACTTTTTCCAGAATTTGGATAACTTCTTGGCGGGAAAAAAATTCAATACCCGAGAGGCAGTCCAAAATGCCTTTGAAGAATTTGTTGCCTCCCGTCCAGCTGATTTCTTTAAGAAGGGCATCAATAAACTGCCACTGCGTTGGAAAAGATGCATTGATTGTATCGGTGATTACTTCGATTAATACAAATAAAAATACATGAAAAAATTTCGTTTAAATTGTTTTCATACAAAACGGAAATTTCATAGGTAAAGATCTAATACATCCTGTTTGATCCTAAATGACCGGCAATGAGGAAGATGTAAATCAAAATTTATTCCTCTTTTTCTGCCCTACCAAAAACTTTAAGCAATAATAAGACTAACTGTGAAAAAATTGTGTTGTTATCACGAAAATTGTTTTTTTTATAAGCAATTCAATATGGGAACTAAATGACTGTGACGTCACGTCGCCGGTTGTGCGATGGGCGGCGCGCGGGCGGTGGCTTAGCGAGTATGCATTCAGAATGTAATTGACACGCGCTCTGCAAATTTACTTTCGTTCATTTCAATTCATTTGTTATTTTTTATTAATGGTTTACCAACCAACCAACATGGAACTAGGATTTTCACGTGGCCAATCAATTAATCTTCAGAAAATCGATTTACTCATGGTTGCGGATTATTTCACAAAATATGCAAAGTATATTAGCGCAGAAATCCGAGGGCAAAAACTTGCAAGGTAAGTTACATCATATGCAGTACGTTATTTGTAGGAGGTAGGATAATAATATTTTATTTATTTATTTTATTTTATGTAAATTGTGTGGCTTACAGCTTTTAGTATAACAGTATACTGTAAGATAGGATATAAAACGCCAATTACAAGCCTCCACTGATAGTTCGATTTTATAAACTAATTACAAAGAAAATAAGTAATAGGTAATTAGGTTAGTAAGATTATTATAAACTAAATTATAAGCAAAATAAATTTAGAAATATAATGACAATTAAAAATATTATAAAAGTAAGAAGAGATATAGGTAAAGTAGGTAGGTAGACTTATTTCTTAACCTTAATTTAAAAATTGATTTAGGTTTTATAATACTTGAGTGACAGGACTTATGGCAATGAAATACATATAAGCAGGACTTATCATCAATCCTGGTTTAATCTAAAAGGATATGTCAGATGACCCCACTGACTGACAGACGTATATAGACGCTCGCACCGCCGTGACCGCTAACAGTAAAAGCGTGAAATTTGGACAGTAGTTTTAATTTACAATGTAAACGCGCACTAAGAAGGGATTTCGAAAATTTTTACCCTTAAAGAGGTTAAATAGGGGTTGAAAGTTTGTATGAAAAATCTTTAAATCTGCACCGATTTCCATGAAATATAATATCCGAGCTAATAAATAAATATTTTTGAGTGCGTATATTATAGTTTTTTAAATTCGCCCCCTAAAGTGGTGATATGGAGGTTCGAAGTTTGTATAGTGAAATATCAACAGCTGGTCACGCAGATGGCTATTATGACGTAGAAATCCGTTGATTTTTGATTTTTCAATTGATTTTTGAAATACATACCCCACGGCGGTAGAATAGGGATCCACGCGGACGAAGTCGCGCCCGTATGCTAGTCTAGGATAAGGTAATGTTGATATTTTATGCATAGGTACAGTCATAGTTTAATCAGTGTCAGTTACTACTAGTGCTGTCAGATTGCTGTGGATTATCGATAAAAAATAATACCCACCAATAAATCATGAGCGTTTTATATAAGTTTTCTTTTTACAGAGCTGGACGCGATAGTTATAAAGATAATGCAATAGGGTGCACTTGTTCAGGTGAAAAGACTATATCTGCAGTGCACGGTAAAAGCAAGAGTTACACCTGAACACAAAGTTCGAGCTACAGCATATCATTGTACATTTGTTTGTGATGAACCGAAACCGAATGAATGAATGAATTAAAATTATGAAGATTGAGTAGAGAAATAATAGAATATAATAAATTAAATAGAACTGATAACCGCTGGGGAGTAAAGGTACTAGAGTGGAGACCACGAACTGGAAAGCGCAGCGTTGGACGGCCTCCCTCTAGGTGGACCGATGACCTTATGAAGGTCGCGGGCCGCCGTTGGTTGCGGGTGGCCCAGGACCGTTCGTTGTGGAAATCTTTGGGGGAGGCCTATGTCCAGCAGTGGACGTCCTATGGCTGTTAATGATGATGATGATGATGATGAGTAGAGAAATAGTTAAAATTTTAGCCGAATTTAAAAGGGAAATTATTTAGAAAATAAGATTTATTTTATATTTTTTTGTGCGTTTTACTTTGGAAGTAGGTTTTCATTTTTGTTTAAAAATAATAATTTTTCCCTTTTTACTCATATTTATTACATTAATATTAACATATTTTAAGAAAATTTAAAATATGTGTTCGAATGTATAATTGAATACGCGTCAAGCTTCCATTAGGTATTGTGTATAAAATGATGATGATGATAACTGTAAGTTTGATAATGGCTATATATTAGCATATGCTTGCAGTTCTTTAAACAATGCCGAAATTTCCCAACGTGTATATATATGCATAATGCGTGCATAATCTTTCAAGACTGAGGGGTTCTGTTCAGTGCTTTTGGATCCAGGGTATACCTTGATGCAAAATATTACTTTTTGGTAGCATATGCTTGGGTTACTTCAGAAAAAGTCAAAAATCACTATATGTGTCAATATAAATTTCGAGCAGTTCCCTCGATTCCTCATGGATCCCATCATCAGACCACCACTAAGTGTCTACGGGATCAACTTCGGATTATACCCTTTACATCAAAAAAATATATTTGAAAATCGGTCCACAGACGGCGGAATTATTGTTGAACATACAAAAAATATATATACATCCGAACGTATAACCGCGTCCTTTTTTCAAAGCAAAATTAATCACTTTTATATTTTGACATTTATGGTACAATATCATTTTATTATTTGGAAGTCGGTTAAAAAATAACTTGTGACCTGCCTTCTAAAGTATAATAATCAATCTATGACATTTAGTTAGTAAAGATTTTTTGTCGATAACTCAAATAAGTGACAACACTATCACCATAAAACATAGATATAAACAAGGGAAATAGTATGGAAGGGAGTTTTTTGTATTGTCTTATTTCGTCTTTAAGTTTCATTCAATGGATTCAATGGACTTTTAAGTTACATACTATGTTTTTTTTAAGTTGTTAACTCTATGTTTTTGCCCACTATTTAAAATAAATTATCACTAAAATGCTTAATTCATTCTTAGCATATTCTATAAACTAAACATTTAGTAATGCAAAAATATATAGGTAGGTGTACTATACAAT